>JABAKD010000029.1:12415891-13043391 GCA_012845835.1 Undaria pinnatifida
TACCATACCATCACACTACCATACTACCACACCATCACACTCTCGAGTCATCCCACGGTAGGTAGGGGTTGCAGTTTTTGCGCCAAAAAGTCCTTCGGCGATTGAGTTCCTCATTTTTTTATTTGAGGAACTTCCGGTCAATGAAGAAATTTCACAATTACATTTTATTTTGGGACTAAAGGATGGAAGCTTGGTCGAGTTGTGCGACCGAATGCCTTCGAAGTCATTTTCGAGTGCGATATTGAGTTCCTCATGTATGTGAGGAGCTCAGGGATTTTCTGTGGGATGGCTCTAATCATAGTTAGTACCATACCATCACACTATCATACTATCATACTCGCACAAGTGACTATTTACCTCATGGGCGGGAATATACCTAATTTAGTAAGGCGATGTCTTTGTCGTAGCGTGTAGCTTACCCTTCCATTGCGTATTGACATTCAAAAATGACAACAACAGCACTAAAGCGTAAGGAAGCAAACTATTATGTTTGGGAGTCATTCGAAGTGGTAGTGAACCAGAGCCACTCACTGCAAACCAAGACCCCAAAATTCACCCACCTCTACAACGTAGCGTATCCTTGGTGCTGTACCTATACAACCATCGCCCGGCATACATGACATACATAGTAGTAGCTATTCCTGTAGTCTATTGGTAACACTTTACTAGGCATTCGATAGAGAGATGGCTCAGATATAGAGCTCGTCAGGGGATGGAGCCCTTTCCAGCTATTTATGCAAGCGAAAGAGGTGGTAAAGCTGTGAGACGGCAGGATTTCACGACTAAAAACTAATCAGTAGGTAGACTATACCGTTAGCCAATAAGTGACTTTAGTCGGCAAAGGGACCGGCGAAAGCAGCTGACGGTGAGCCGACTTTCCGACTGAAGTCAAGAGAGCGAAACGAGCCATATCAGCCCCCCCTGGCTAAGGGGGGCCCTCCCAAGAAAGGACAAAAAACACCCCGCATTAAACAAACATTCCTTCCTACTGGTAACCCGATAACTCGGATAGTCGGCGCCTCCGTAAAACGACTAACTATTGGTCCGAATATTAACTAGTTCGCGACTTACGTCGTGCCGACTCACATGTTGGACGCACTCAATCCATTGTCAGATTGCAAACAAGAATCCGTCGAAAAGATGGATCGGAGAATTTTGGGGGTTTCGTATATGTTCGGGATGGATTTCCACAACGGGATTTGTGTTGTGGGTTTTTATGTGCCCGAATAACATCACTCTATTTTTGCCTCTACCTTGTGTCTTCTCTGTGTCTCTTCTACGGCTACCACGCCAAGGGCTACCACGCCCCATCTATATTGCAAGGGCTATCACGCCTTCACCACTGCACGGCTACCACGCCTGTGTATTTACATCCCGGCTACCACGCCACAGTTCCGAATTCCATTTCTGGGTTTACCTGAGCTATCACGCTCCACCACACACGTAAATAAATCGGGTTATCACACCCGCCTTAGTTAGCAGTTCGTAGTTTACCGATCACCGGCTATTACGCCACCTTTCTCCTCCACCCACACCACCACCGGGGCGCCACACGTACCAACCTACTCCACATCACAGCTCTAGGAAAGAATGATCTCCCACTCGTTTCCCAAGCTCCTTACTTAGCTCCTACTTATACGCAAGAAAATCTTCATGGTTTCATAACTGTAGCAAGCGGTGTTGCTCCCTGTCTAAACATGCAGAGTGTCCCTACGTCCCTTTCCTTCTCTTTTTTTTTCCAGCATCTGAACACTCTGACATGTCTGCGCAAACTGCCGCAGTCTTGATCAAGGAACTCGTACGTGCTTGGTACATGTCTTTATATAAAAAATACGCACCGAGCGGGGGTGTTCGAATCGCGCTGTTTTCCATGTACATACACCATACTTTCCCATAAAATATAAAAATTCACTATTTTTTTGCCTGTCTTGGAGGACGTTCTTCCGCCGCCTACGTACCGGTGGTCACTATGTATCAGCGTCTTGAAGTCGCTTCATTAAGGGGGCGGCAACAGCCGCAGAAACCTTGTACAACTTGTAGCTTTTCTCTATAATTAGTATACCAAAACCTCCGCCGGCGCATAAGAAGCATATTAATTTGTATAAATATAGCTGCATGCAGCGGCCGTAGTAGTACCAGTAGTAGTAGTAGTAGTAGTGGCAGTAGTAGTAGTAGTAGTGGTAGTGGTAGTAGTAGTAGTAGTAGTAGTAGTAGTAGTAGTAGTAGTAGTAGTAGTAGTAGTAGTAGTCGTAGTAGTAGTAGTAGTAGTAGTAGTAGTAGTAGTAGTAGTAGTAGTAGCAGTCTAGTCTACCAAGCGTCAAAAGAAAACATAATAATGACGTACTGGTTGCGAAAAAAGGTGTTTTCGAGAGTCGTTCTAAATACTGTAACCCGGAAAAAGAAAAATCTACCCAAAGTCGCTGCACGCTAAAAGCAGCAGAAATATTTGTGGTGTTCGTGCGTTCTATATAATTTCAAAACTTCCATCATGTACAATGGTGTTTCTTTCGTGAACTTCCAGCAATTCGATCGATGTTTACCTGTAGAGAGAACGAGTACTTTCAAATTTGATTTTCCGCCAGACACTGCAGCTTCGTCAACATATATACCCCCTCCTTCCCCCCCTTTTTCTTAAACCCTATCCTCACTCCGTATTTCGATTCAACCCACACTGTGTAGCGAAATCAATAATACACACATAGCCGAAATATGAAGAGTAACGGTATCACAAGTGCAATATGATACCGCTACAACCCATAGTTGTCAAGGCTGGTTACTGCATGTCTATCTTCAGGGATAAATATGCATTTAACCATACTTGACAAAAGCCGCGAGGGGGAACGTTGAAATTCCCAAACGTCCCTCGCAACTTCGTTTTAGCCCCCCCGAATCTATGTTCGAAAACACGATTCTGATACAATACGATAATGAGCTCTAGAACATCAAACAAAAAGTACGTGTAGAAAAAACCACGTGGTTGCAAAACAAACAAGACAAAATAATATGTACAAGGGTGTCCGGACGTGGGGGGCCTGTCGGCCCCCCCGTCCTCCGGGTTACTGTTTACTGTAAAAGATGTGCGGTGATGCTGGTTGGTTCCACAGCAGGAGTACGCCTGCATACCAAGGGTGGGAGTGTTGAGTGTGGAATGACAGCGGGCCGAGATGGAGGAAAAGGAAATACTCCGTATGTATGATTTGTTGATGGGGCGTGATCCCCAGAAGAAACTGAAAATACAGCGGGCCGAAATGGAGGAAAAGGAAATACTACTCGGTATGTATTATTTGTTGATGGGGCGTGATCCCCAGAACAAACTGAAAATAAGGACGCAGTGGAATATGGAATATGTCCAAAAATAAAGACACCCTCTTTCAGACGATATGGCTATGAAGAGGTTGGCGCAAACTGGGCACTGAAAAAATAAGACTTGGTACTGCAATCATGAAGACTCTGTGACCAAATGCGACGTGGCCACTAATACCGGCAATCATGTACAGTATGGCAGCGAAAAACGGATGTGACTACTTACAAAATGGGGACAGGGTAGCCAGATGCATTGCAACTCGAACTCTTCACCCACTCAAAGACGTTCGCATAACAGACATGGCTATGAAGAGGTTGGCGCAAACTCGGCACCGCAAAAATGAAGACTCCCTACTTACAATTTGATGCTACGAAAGCTGAGACTACATACTTGGCTGACACCGGGAAAAAACAGACAGTATGCCGGGGTAGCCAGATGCATTGCAACTCGAACTCTTCACCCACTCAAAGACGTTCGCATAACAGACATGGCTATGAAGAGGTTGGCGCAAACTCGGCACCGCAAAAATGAAGACTCCCTACTTACAATTTGATGCTACGAAAGCTGAGACTACATACTTGGCTGACAACGGGAAAAAACAGACAGTATGCCGGCGCGGCGCACGCGCAAACTCGGCACTGAAAAAATGAAGACTCACTATTTAGGGTTAGACAAAATGCCACGGTGGCCGCTAATATGTACTCGCCGGCTACCATGTACAGAATAGCTGAAAAAATGAAGACTTACTACTGACAATGCCGCGGGAAATAATTAGCACGAGACTGAGCGTGTCCGCGGCTACTGACATATATACACGAAATATACACCTGGCCCCACGAGTAACTTGGGGTCGACAGTTATCATGGACGGCTACATTGGCACATTTTGATGTGCCACTGGAAGGACGTTGAGTAGTAGTCTTGAAGTTCCGCTTCGAAGTTGGCATCATCTTCGACTTGCTGCCGGGTGTCGCCGGTGGCCTCTTGCTCTGCGTCCGCAATGAGGGAGCGCTCGAAGTGTGGGTCGAAGAAGTGGTGAAGGTCGTCAGGGACGATCATAGAGGCGAACCACCGGCGCTGGCGCGTTGGCGGCGCGGTCATGCTGCGACAGGCGGATGGTCGGTGGAAGGGTTATTTAGGATTAGGGAAGAGTAATGACGTGATTGTGGTTGATAGTGCAGGTGTATGGTAGAAGGGTCGGCGTTTTGAGGATTTGGTCGGGGGTTGTTTCCGATAGTAACGTTTATGGGTATGTTGTATCGTTGCATGCATGCGTAAATTTCTGGCTCACCAAGGTAAGCTCGCGGGTGAGACATGATGGAGAGGTAGTTGTCATATGATGTATACTGTTGTGGCGGTTCACCAAGGGCTTGGAGTAGTTCATGGTTCATGCCAGCGGAAATGGCGTTTAGCAAGTTAGGGTCGTTGCGGTTTTCGTTCATGTATTGGAGTATTTCCGAGCGTACTTGGTAGTGTCTGTTTGGGTCGTTGTATATTCGTCGTGCTATGCCGCGAAATCCGCATGCTCCATCCCCAATTTCGTCGACGACTGTCCATGTTGGAGGTGGAGTTTGGCTGTTATTTGACGGTTGAGAGGAGGCATTGGAGGGCGCAGGAGGCGAGGTGTTTGGAGGTTGATACGGTGGAGGTGTTACAGCTTGGCCTGTGGCGGCAGCGGTGAAAGGAGGGTATACAATGTTCTCCGTGTGTGGAATGCCGTCAACAATATGTTCTTGTGGTAAAAGGCACATAATTGACTGGCGATTTTGCGCACGGCTGAGCGCGACGTAAAGTTGACCATGCCCAAACGCAGGTGATCTCAAGTCCAAGCCAATTTTTGTAAGTGTCTGTCCCTGTGAACGATTCACCGTGACGGAATATGAAGTTCGGATGGGAAACTGTGTTCGCATGAACGTGATGCCATTTCTTCCAACTGTCGCACGAAAGCCTATACGTGGAATCAAAACAATTGGATGGGGCGATGTTTCGGTGAGAAGTTCGACTTGAAGGACTCGGCTGTTTGGGGAAACTGCGAGGACAACGCATTTTTGACCGTTGATGAGTCCCTCCGAAAAGTTGAGATTTCGCACGATCATCGCAAGTCCGTCTGACTTGAGGCAAAGCTCATGGGGAGGGACACCTTGCACGTTTAATTGGTGGAGGTGTTCAGGAGAAGCAAAGGCTGTGTGAGGCGTGGTCTCATCACTTATTAGTGTATCTGAGCTGAGGTATGTACAGTACTCTCCGGGCCGCAAGTCCGATATGGCTTCATTAGAACGGTCAATTGCGTTGTTGGTGGTCGCCAATATGGCGCGTTTGTCCCAGTTGCGCGATTGTTCATTGACATTGGGATACACAAAGTTCATGAGCTCATCGAAATTTGTTGTATATTTGAGCTGGAAGTGGTCATTGGCATCGAGGTTGTGGTTATTCAAGGCAATCATGTCCGTGCCGTCGATTGATTGTGTAGGGTGGGTACCCTCGCCTATCGCCCGCACAAAAGCAGCATACTGAGGATCATCTTTGTCTCGTTGCGATTTGGTTAGTCTCATGCGTTTAACGTGTTTCCATAGGGGGCTAGAAATAAAGGCTGCGTCGACGGTATCGGTGGCGGTGCCGTTCTTAACTATTGGCCCTGTTTGGCGCCAATCTCCACTGAACAAAATAGTTTTTCCACCAAAAAGCTTATTGTTTTTCATCAGATCTTGAAGTGTTCTGTCGAGGGCCTCAATGCAATATCTGTGGGTCATAGGTAACTCGTCCCAAATGATGAGGTCCGCTTTGCGGATTAGCTCTGCTCTTTGAGTGTTGGTGTTTATGTTGCATACGCAGGTTGGCGACATTGCTTCGTCCATAGGTAATTTGAACATGGAGTGCGCGGTCCAGCCTCCAGGGAGCTGTAAGGCGGCGATGCCGGTGGAAGCAACGATGAGCACTGTCTTTCTTTCACCTCTCAACCTTGCGGAAATACATTTTTCTGTGTATGTCTTGCCAGTTCCGGCGGGCGCATCAATCATAAATGGACACCCATTATCGGCTCGAACTGAGTCTAAGACTGTTTTGTAAATGTGGCTCTGCTCACTGGTCAGTCGCGGTTCATGCAGCTCTGCGTATTCTGCACATGTTTGTGGGTCGAAGGCATCACGCATCCTTTCAAATTCAGTTCGCGGATGCATAGGCTTTGGAAGGTTGACTTGTTCGTTACATTTACCATGCTGGTTTAGCTTGAGGTCTATTTCACACAAGGCAGCTTGTATGGCATCGTCTGTGGATAACCTAAGAAGGAAATCTTCGATGAGTTTGTCCTTAAAGTCACGCCATAGCTTCGGTGCTGGCGCACCATCTAAAATGAGCGTAACGAAAAGAGCACGGAGCTGGGACGCAACTTGAAACACTGAAGCTTCTTCCATACATAGTGAATACTCTTCGTCTCCCGTGATGAGACCTCTTGCTCTGGCGGCATCATGAAAAGTAGGGTGAACAACGGGATCGCCTGTGTCTGTTTGCACTGTTCGTAATTCTGCGAACGACCTGGCTGGAATCGTGTGTAGTAACAACCTCAAGTAGTAGAGATCTCCCACCGCTGGACTCTGAAACGAAATTCGGCAAACGTGATCGTCGTTTTTTCGTTTGGAAACGATGTTTTTGTATCCATCGAGGTATTTGCCAAGCGGAGCAAACTCAAGCGGAGGGTCATCTTTTTTGGGCGAGGTGATAGTGTATTGCTCGTAATAGTCTAGAATGGTCAAGTCCGAAAAGCAGGGATTTTTCGGTCGCATGTAGTACCTGAGCACGTGTGTCTGTGACTGCGCGGCTATCTCAAGTCTATCATCGTGGGTGGCATTTTTGGGATAAGTGATTTGTTGCTCTCCTTCAAGATGGGCGTGAATCTTAGTTACCGCAGGGTATCTGTCCACCATATGGTAACCTAATAGTCTCCACGTCGCCTCTGCGGCTGAAATATACCTCTTTTTTCTATATTGTTCAACTTCTGAGGTAATGCCCTGTATCCTTGCTCGAATAAACGCGTCCCCTTTGTGACAATATTTGAACACGTATTTAACGCATGATGTTGCGGTGACGACATCAACACAAATGTGGCAGTCAAACATCATGAGCAACATGGGGTTGTACGGCACCACCCACTCGTTTCCTATCCTAACACTTTTCCATTGGTTGTTTACTCTCATTCTTATGGTCGGGTTATCACCGTTCTTCCTCCGAGTATATTCTGCCCGTCCAGTTTTGTCGTTGACGGTTGCAATGCTTCTGAATGGTTGCGGAAAGTACTTGTTACAACACTTTTTGTTCGTGTGACGGTTTACTTGCATGCATGGAGCACTCATGTTTCCAACTGCCCCACACGGCTTGTGTATCATGTATTTGAGTACCTTTTCACGTAGTTTTCCTCCTGCTATGTTTTCGTCAGGCAGCTGAGCCCACACCCATTTGTCCATTTCGTTTAGGGCATCAGGGCCTGCATTTTTGAAGGTCATGAGAATGTGAGCGTGAGGGTACCCCCTCTTTTGGAATTCCGTCACCGCTAAATGGCTGTCGTAAGCGCCAAAAATTTTGCCAGACTTTAAAACCTTCATAATTTCTTTCATCTTCAATTTGAAAACACGGCAACATAGATCAGGACGATCATAAGCACTTTGTTCTGGCAGCAAATTTTCTTGCACCTCTTTCCAATCCGCATTGAAAGTTACGGTGATGAACAAATGCGGTCTTCCTCGCCTGTTCACGATGCATAGAGCGTCTTCTGTATCACTTTTACGCTTGGCAGGTGAGCCAGGGTGAGAAGCAGGAAGCAATTTACCGGGTTGTTCATGAGGTTGGGCGTCTTGAATGGACCGGTTGGAAGCAAGCCTATGCTGCATGTCACTATTTTCGACGAAATTCAAACGCTCTTCTTCCATTCTGCTCAAAGAATCACAGACCCATTCCTGAGCGATTCGGCAGTTAATCTTAAATATCGGCTCCGAAAGAATACGCTGCCTACAGTAGAAGGGAAACGTTACGGCTTCGGTGTTTGACCGGTTCATTGTTTTAGATTTGAACGGCGGGTTCTCTTTGTAGTTACCCTTACTCCAACCTGCTTCTCCATGCAAAAACAGCAGGGGGAACTGTAGCGTTTCATATGCAGAGCTCCAAAGCGGCAGGAAGCGTGGTTTGTTATCTGGGCTGTTCCTTGGATAGGTGATAACTGCTCGCGGCGCATCATTTTGATTCCCTGAGGTAAACACTAAAGCTGCTATTTCATTTGCACTCGGATTCTCGCCCAACACTGGTCCATCATTAACTCTGCTAACTTCACTGAACTCTATAAAAGGCGCACTGGACTCTGACGCTGATGTGTTTAATATTGTGTCTACGGCAGACCTGTATTCTCGAGCCCACCTAATCTCGCTGTTCACGTGGGATCTTAGAGTGCCTGCAATCCGTGAATCTAAATGTTGTGAGGAGGTTGTCTGTGCGAATTCGGAATCGAATATGTAAAACCTGGCACTGTTGTTAACATTTTGGTTTTGATACTTCTCCTGTAAGTCGAAAATTCTATGGTATGCTTTACCATGGAGAGTAAGCATTGTCGGTGGTTTTCCTTGAGTCCACGATCGGTTTTCTATGCCTCCTGCTCCCAAAGCTGTGAAACTAAATAACCCGTTATATGCCCTTTGTGATTCGCGAAAACGTGCGGTTTGGAAGAGCGATAACAATGTTTGTGGAATAGGTTTAAGCCGGTGAATGGCAGATCTCCCACGGTTACAACAGTTATAGGACCCAGACCGTTCCTCTTTCCATAGCACAGACCCACAGTGTTGGCACGTATAGTTACTTTCATGTAGCAAGCACGGGTATTTTAGTTCGTACGCCTCAAGTGGATACTCAAAGTTGGTGGAATTAAAGGCTTGCACACCAAGTCTTTCTTCTGAACCTTCCATGGAATTGGCAGCGGCAACGTCTCTAGGGTCGGGTCTTCGAGGGATGCGGTTTCTCATTCGATTAAAATGTTGAACAACGACGTCAGTCTCTGATTCAGAATCGCTGTCCAGGTTGTTACTGCGGAGATCACGTTCCATGTTATTAGTGTTCTGCGTTCGAGTTTCGTTTTGAAGGGTACGTCGTGAGCGCCGCCCCGCTAAAATGCACGCGCGCCTACGCCTGCGCTCGCGGGCAATTTCAGCACGACGGGTATTTCGTTGCGAGCGAGTACATCGCTGATCGGTTGACATGGAAGGTTAAAGTTTCAAGTTCGCGTTCAGATAAAAGGTTTAGGGGAGCGCTTTGCCCGGTTGATCTTGAGCTCACCTCAGAAGTCTTTGAGGTTGTCGGGGACCTTGGCGGACGGCTGGGATGCCTCCTTCTCGGCGGTGGAACCAAGGTCGTGCAGCACCTTCTGCTTGCGGAGGAACTCGTCCACGATCTTCCGCCACTCTCGCTTCGAGCACACGAGGTGGAGGGGCGGGTCGTCCCAGTTCTTGACCACCAGGTCGCCGGCCTTGATTTTGCCCGTGCACGGGTTGTCCTTTGACGACTTTTTTTCGTCCCAGGCCGCGCAGCGTTTCTGTGTGTTTCCAAACGGAACAGGGAAGAGGGTAGGGGAGCAGGGAGTCGCGGATGACGTGTTGCAAATTCTGAAAAAAAATATGGTGTTCGCATGTTTGTGCATGTTACGAAGGAACGACTGCTGCGGAGTGCACAATGCTTCATCGTCTGCCGAATAAACTGGTGTTCTCGCGCATTCACAATACGGAAGGGAGCCTTGGTGATATGCACATGCGAACACCACAAAGCAACGGAGGTTTGTTGTATTATACTTCTATGCTTTTTCCCTCTTCTCTCGATTACAGCACACCACATAAACCGGCAATACGCACACACAACACAATAAAAAAAAAAACACACACACACACACACACACACACACACACACACACAGCAGTCTACACACACACACACACACACACACACAGCAGTCTACACACACACACACACACACACACACACACACACACACACACACACACACACACACACACACACACACACACACACACACACACACACACACACACACACACACACACACACACACACACACACACACACACACACACACACACACACACACACACACACACACACACAGCAGTCTACAGACAGCAGTCTACACCCGTGAATTTCCACCCTGATGTGTGTTTCCAAACGGAACAGGGAAGAGGGTAGGGGAGCAGGGAGTCGCGGATGACGTGTTGCAAATTCTGAAAAAAAATATGGTGTTCGCATGTTTGTGCATGTTACGAAGGAACGACTGCTGCGGAGTGCACAATGCTTCATCGTCTGCCGAATAAACTGGTGTTCTCGCGCATTCACAATACGGAAGGGAGCCTTGGTGATTGTTGTTGTTGTTGTTGTTCTCACATTAACTCGCATAATCAAGTCCGTGGTCACAGGACAGGCTCCAGTCACTCTGGAGCTGAGGAATACCCCAGGGAAAAACACACAACCCAAGGTGGTACACGCATATATCACAGCTGACGCAATTCATGCCTCCACCAGAAACATATAAAAGTGAAATCGGGAGTCAGTCTACGATGTGCCAGGTCCAGGCCGGTACATACGTCTCACTACTCACGCCTGGAGAAACCAAATATTCCGATTGCCACCCAAGGAAGACTACCACGTATATATTACACGTAGTATCTATCACTACGCATACGCACGACAGGCATAAGTCAATTGGAGAAAAAGAAACAAAGAAAAGAAAAAAAGCTAAAGGAAAGGAAAGAAAAGAAAAGAAAAAAACGAAACAAGACGAAAAAGGCAAGCAAAGATAAGAAAAAGACAAGAAAAGCAAGAAAAGACAAGACAGGAAAGCAAGGAAAGAAGAAGAGAAAAAAAAGAAAAAAAAGAAATAAAAAAAGAAAAGAAAGAAAAATGTCATACTAGTAGACCCTAGGAACTGGCTAAGAATGGCATTGGACTAACAGAGGGTATCACGTCCATCATCAATGGCACCTGGGAAAGAACGCAACATGGCGAAGAAATCAGGGCGGTCTTATGCCATCTTGTGATGGCCATTAGAAAGCCCACAACTTTCAATACGATGATGGCCAAACCCAGACTTCAGTCTCTTGGGCATGACGCTCCCCCTTCCGCCCCTCCCCCATTCCTCCCTTTCCCCCTCCCCCCTCCCCCCCTCCCCCACTCCCCTCCCCGCCCCCCCCCCCTTCCCCCTCCCCCCGGCCGCTTAGAGATGCCAACGGTGGATGACGCTGCCGCAGCCTTTGCGCGTCGCTCTGCAGCTTTGCGTCTCTCCGTTTCATGCCAATTCCGCATGAACAACTCGGCTCCCTCCTCTACTCTTCGAAACCATCTGCCAGCCTTCTGAGCAGCCTTTCGCCATCCTTCGAATTTCATTCCAAAAACCGACATATCCTCCTTCAGATGATCCATCCAGTCTTTCTCTTGCCCCCCTGAGTAGCCTTTACCCCCAACAAACTCCCCAAACATCACCCTCTGTGGCAGACGCTCCTCCCCCATGCGTGCCACGAATCCCGCAAACAAAATCCTCCGTTTGCGCACTATCACCTCAACGCTCTCGGAATCTGTCTGGGCAAGCGCGTCGGCGTACGATAGGGTGTGGTCGTCGCGCTTCCGTTTCCGCCATCCAAGGCATCGGAGGAGCATGGAGCGGTGAACCCGTCGTAGCCTGTCATAGTCAGGCTTCTTCGGGCTCCACGTCATGCAACCGTACAGCAGTGTCTCGACCACCTCAGCTTTCAGCAACCGCACCTTCAACCGTAAACGCACACCCGGGCGATCATAGATTTCCATCTTGTACCGCTGGAAACACGCCCAGGCCCTCTGAAGACGCCGCGTTATTTCAGTGCTAAGGTTTCTGTCTGCGGTGATAGCCCCGCCCAAGTATACAAACTGGATTGTTTGTTTGTAAACCTGGCCGGCTGCATTGATCGTGAAGGACACCTTCCCCCCGCTTTTGGTTTCCAGGCACATTATTTCTGTTTTTGCCTCGGATACTGTAAGCCCGAACGACGAACACGCAGTCACGATCGTCGTCATCATCCTCTCCAGACCTTCTGATGATCGCGATACGATGCCCGCATCGTCCGCGTACAGCATACCCCACAATCTCTGCACCCCCTCCCCCTCCTTCCCCCTCCGTCCGTCGACTTTGCCTGTGCGTGAAGTGCCCTTCTCGCCTTCCTTCTTTCGTTGAAGCTGCACCATGTTGTCCGTGATGGCTGCATCAGCGAGGAAGCGTTTCTCGGCAACACGCAGTACCGCAGTGAAAAACATGTTGAACAGCAGTGGCGCGAGCACGCATCCTTGCCTGAGACCTTGCCCCACGTCGAACTTATCCGAGCACTCTCCATCATCCAGCCGCACGCATGCTTGCATACCGTCGTGGAATTGGCGGATGACGGCGAGCATTCTCGGTGGCACGCCAAAACGAGCAAGGACATCCCACAAAAGGCTTCGGTCGACGGAGTCGTATGCTTTGGTGAGGTCAATAAAGCACATGTACAAGGGGGTGTCCTTCTTCCGCGCCATTTCCTGCAGTCGTCGTACTACGAACATCATGTCAACCGTCGAGCGTTGGGGTCTGAACCCACACTGTTCCTCCGGCAGAATGTTCTCGCGTTCGCAATAGTCACTCAGGCGACCCGCGATGACTTTGAGGAGTACTTTACCGGCGTGAGCCACGAGGGAGATGCCACGATAATTGCCACACTCAGTCCGATCTTTCTTCTTGTGAAGCACCTTAATCGTAGCATCTTTCCATTGTTGGGGTACGCCACCCCCCCTCCACACAGCGACGATGATATCGTGGAAGTTTCCGAGGGTGTCGAATTCTCCTTCGTCGGCCAAAACCTTCAAGAGCTCGGCCGGGAGACCATCGGGCCCTACCGCCTTTCGGTTCGCCAGCGCCCGGATCGCCTCCTCTACTTCGTACCTAGACGGGACATCGTCCAGTGGTCTGCACGGGGGCCACTGCTTAAGCTCGCCCACAATGCTTGGATCAAGGGTCGGCGACTTGGTGTTGAGCAGTTTGTGAAACCACCTCACCCACCGCTCGCGGATGAGGACGTTATCCCGCAGCAATCGACCTTCCTCGTCCTTGATGTACTGCGAGTTAAACGTCCTCTTCCCTTCCACATCCATCCCCTTGAGGTGTTTGTAGAAGCCAAAATGATCACCTTCTCGGATACGCCCTTCGAGTTGGCGAACGTAATCTTCGAAGAACCTCTGAACAGCTTCCGCCCGCGTGCGTTTCAGCTGTTTGATGGTCGCCTTCAAGGCTTGCCGTAGACCACGATCGTTTGGAGCAGAACGGACCCGTTTCCTCGCGTCTTCTCTATCCTGCCATCGTGCATTCAACTCGGCTCTCGTCTCCTCAGTCGCACACCAGCCCCTCGGTACTTGTTTACGCCGAGTAGGGGGCGCTATGTCGGCGGCGTTTGACAGTATCGTCTCGGTCAGTAATGAGGCCATGTCATCAACGCTTCCGGCATTAGTACCGGGTGTCGGAGAGGCAAGGTTGGCTGCTATCGCATTTGTCAAATTCATCCGTAGATGCGGGTCCGCCATTAATCTTTGTAGATCAATAGCTCGCCGGCTTTTGACAACTACCTTTGGACGATTTGGTGCGATGCGGCCTAAGAGGCGAATACTTGCTATCACGAGGTTGTGGTCCGACTCGGCGTTCTCCCTGGGTGGAGTCCGCACAGTGACATTACGTACCAATCGTCTATCCACTTGCCGTGTCAGTATGTAGTCAAGTCTGTACTGGGCCTTTCCTCGGTTAGGGCTCTGAAATGTATACGATATGCAACGAGCAGGTGTAGCATAGTACGTGTTGATATGCACATGCGAACACCACAAAGCAACGGAGGTTTGTTGTATTATACTTCTATGCTTTTTCCCTCTTCTCTCGATTACAGCACACCACATAAACCGGCAATACGCACACACAACACAATAAAAAAAAAAAAACACGCACACACACACACACACACACAGCAGTCTACACACACACACACAGCAGTCTACACACACACACACACACACACACACACACACACACACACACACACACACACACACACACACACACACACACACACACACACACACACACACACACACACACACACACACACACACACACACACACACACACACACACACACACACACACACACACACACACACACACACACACACACACACACACACACACACACACACACACACACACACACACACACACACACACACACACACACACACACACACACACACACACACACACACACACACACACACACACACACACACACACACAGCAGTCTACAGACAGCAGTCTACACCCGTGAATTTCCACCCTGATGGCACATCTTTAACACGCGGCAGCCGGGAACGTACACATCGAGCGACTTGATACACTTTGGAACGAACGCATGCACTTACGCCGACGATGTCACCGGTAGCGGCGGTGGCGTTCTTGAAGGTACCGCCGTCCTTGGTCCTTGCTCCCGCGCAGAGGGAGAACACCGCGCAGTAATTCTCCCACACTTGAGCAAAAAATAAAGTGCGGCAGGGCGACATGCACAAAGCAAAAAGTATCAGGAGATATCACGTGGTTAAAGGTGCAAACGTGCAAACACGTGCTCTGTGAGTGACAACGTACAGGATGCGAGCGGTGGCGGAAAGGCATTGTTTCGTATTCCTGGGCATGTCAAGCGGTTGAAGAGGTGCAGCATGACTGGATCGAACTGCTGTTTCCATGCTTTCTTTGCTGCTGTGTACACAAACTTTAGCACAAAAAAACAGTCACGGCAATTCTGGTCGCGCTCACAACTTCAACATGCACGGTTGCTACATGTACGCACAAAAAGCAGCAACAAACGACTCCTAAACTATGGCCCCGTGACAGCCACATCTTCACACGGAAAGTTGTTGGGTGGGGGGCGGGTGTTCGTGCGCGGCGAGCGAGCGGAGAGCGCGGCAGCCCACGATGATTATCTCACACGCTCGTGCCGGAACGGGCGGTTAGATTGAATATTCAAACAAAACTCTGCTGCTCACCTTTGTACCCGCGGTCGTCGACTTCGTCCGTTGGGATGCCGATGGAAGGTTTGCCACCGACGTCCTGCAGGCAGATGTGGCAGTTGTGGGGGTGATCCTTGCTGGGGGCGAGGAACGAGCACGTCACCTTGCACGTTTCCGGGTCCCTCCAGTCGTTTTTGTCGCACGTCGTGTAGTGCTTGCCGTCCTTTTTCGTGCGGACCCCGAGCCGCCCCTCGGGGCAGTCTTGAGCGTTGAGGCAAAACCACAGGGGGTTGCCGGGTTCCAGCGTAGTCTTGGGCTTGGAGGGGGATTTAGAACTCTCAGCTGGCTTGCGTTTCAGGGGCGAAGCCTTCGACAGCGCACTCATGTCTACTGCGAGGGGAGCGGCTGCTGTGTTGAATTGTGTGCGTGTGCGCGTGTTCGCGTCGGGCGGGTGTGCTGAGGCGACTAAAACGAAGTTTGGTCGAAGTTTTGGTAAAGATCCAGAACCCACAGCAGCAGCAGCTACACCCCAGCTTCGTTGAGCGGCATCGTTGAGGTTGCGCTTGCTCTCGTTACCCGCGATCGACCTACTACGTGAAAGCTGCGCGTGCAACAAACCTCACCAGAGGTGAAATAGACGGTATACGTTCGGCTTTGGAGGGTGTGCGTGCCCATCCCCTCTCTGTGCTGACAACACACAACCTCAACGCCAATACTCCGCAAAACGGGACTGTCACTTTTTTGCGATCGGAAGCAAATGAAAGTGCAGGTTTGCTGCCGAAAGACGAAAGACGTCGGTTCTGCGGGGTTCGGCGCGCTTTTCACATCCCCTCTCTGTGCTGACAACACACAACCTCAACGCCAATACTCCGCAAAACGGGACTGTCACTTTTTTGCGATCGGAAGCAAATGAAAGTGCAGGTTTCAAAACGGGACTGTCACTTTTTTGCGATCGGAAGCAAATGAAAGTGCAGGTTTGCTGCCGAAAGACGAAAGACGTCGGTTCTGCGGGGTTCGGCGCGCTTTTCACGACATTCCAACCCAGCAGGGACAATCGAGACCGCACGCAACGAGCCATTCTGTTCGCTAGGCCACCAGGTGCCGCATTGCGAAGGCGCGAGCCTGGCCGTGCGTCTGGGAGCGCGCTATGAGGGCGCGAAGTTAACGTACTGTTTTCAGAGGGGGTCGAATTTCCCCGCTGCGCTGTGAGCGACCCAGTCCTGAAGATCCCGATTCCCGTAATATTAGTTACCTCTATTCGAAAACACCACCCTGATACAATACGATAACGAAACCTAGAACATCAACCAAAACGTACACGTGTAGCAAAAACTACGTGGTTACAAAATAACATGTATTCGAAAATACCGCTCCGAAACAACACGATAACAAAGTCTAGAACATAAACCAAAACATATACGTGTAACATCAAAAACGCGGAAAGCACCACTTTGAAACAATACGATAACCAAGTCTAGAATATCAACCAAAACATACGTGAAACAAAAACCACGCGGACATACGACACACTAGAACCATATATACGTCCGCATACGAACACCAGTCAAAAGGTGGAACCCATATACCATGGGTTCCAAATTGAGGTCCCTACGAGTCTGAAACATCACATAGTCCACATAAAGTCTTCACACAAACCTAAAAATGCGTCACAACTGCTCGTTGCCAAATGACAGGTTCATCAAGAACGCACGAACAAACAGAACGAGAGGCAGGGTAATCGAAGCAGCGCAAATCATTATAGCATTCGCCCACCACATCACCTCCTTTGAAATTGGTTTTGGGCATCAGCGAACTGGGTCCAACGCATGCCCGTAGTGTCTTAGGTGGAGTGAGGAGCGGTAGTAAAAATCAAGTGCACTGCTCGATAACCTGTTCCTGACCGTCGGTATACTGAACAATCTTCGGGCCGCGTCTTCTCTGTGTCAGGTGTGTGAGGAATTTCTTTGTCATTTTTCAAGCAAGCGGTTGCGTTCGCATATACTACCTGGCTTGATGTAAAGGAAAGGAACACCACTGAGCGATCATCTACTACATGTTAGGGCATGTTTTCATGAACACCACTAACAAGAGCACCAGACATGGACGCGACATCTACAGGACTACAACATCTTCCACGACAGTGGGGAGAAAACAGGACGTATAAGTGTACACTATATATAGTCTATAATAATGTGGAAAGTAAGTACAGACAGGGATGCGGTAAACCACACGACCAACCTATTACGCAGGGTATTTCGTGCCTCCATCCGCTTACATGATTGCCTGACAACCTCTACTATTCCAAACGCAGTGGAATGTGCCTAACGAAGTAAAGTCACCCTCGCGTTCAATAGTGGTGACATCGCATGTCCACGTGAGACAACCTTTACGAAACGAAGTAGCATATGCCTGACGAAGTGAAGTCACCCTCGCCTTCAATAGTAGTGACATCGCATATATATGACGTTGCATGCCCACCTCAACTGCTGTATTTGTAAGATGTATCTCTGTCTTAGAATTGGCGACCTCAGAGCCCCACAGCGGCACGGTAAAAATCATGGACGTGAAATCGCACATTTGAGACAATAATAAGTTGAAAAGGAAGCACAAGCAGACGTGATACACTGCCGACCCATCGCATACCCTCCCGAGACGACCTCTACGAAACACAGTACCATTTACCTCACGAAGTAAAATCACCCTCGCGATCAATAGTGATGACATCGCATATATATGACATCACATACCCACCTCGCCTGATGTATTTGTAGGACGTATCTCTGACTTAAAATTAACGACCGCAGAGCCCCACATCGACAAGGTAAAATCATAGGCGTGAAATCGTACATTTATTTGAGACAAAAATAATTTGGAAAAGGAAGCACAGGCAGATGTGTTAAAATTGCGGTAAACAACCTTACCAACCCATTACGTAGGGTATTTCGTACATACCGTCTGCATGATCGCCTCCCCACCTATGCCAAGCGAAGTATTACTAACGAGGTAACGTGATTGAGCGCGTGTATACCAAGTATGACTAATGAGGTAACGTAATTGAGCACATGTATACCAAGCGTCGATTCGCATCCCTCCCTCTAATGCTCAATGACGGAGACAGCACATGGCCACATACATCACCTCGCATGCTGTATTTGGCAATACGTATCTCTTGCGTATAATTAGCGATGTCGATAATAATGGTGACTGTATGATGATGGTGACAAACACAGTGCATGACCACATCACCTCGCCTGTTGCATTTGACAATACGTATCTCTTTCTTATAATTAGCGATGTCAGAAAATAATGGTACCTACAAATATTCTATAAAATATTCTAGCTTTCGATCGATGTATCATACAACAACAAACTATGAAGATTTAACACGTTATTTACTACACTTAAACACTGGGTTTCATGCTGCATCTAACATCAAACCTTCTAGAATAGTAAACATTACAAGCCAGATGATATAAAGGGATGTCTTATTGCTTCAATCGTCAGGTTTGTCCCCTTTGAGAATTTATAGCTTCCGCGCACATATTGAAATGTCCCGCCCCCCGCCCCCCCCCCCCCCCTCCCCTCCCCTCCCCCTCCACTGACCTCTTTTTCATAAGAAACCCCAACCCTTTCCCCCCCCCGCCCCTCCGTCCCCCGATCCCCCCCCCCCCTTCCGCCTAGTTTGTCCAAACGCCCCACTCACAATCAAAATCGGCCTGAGTAATAAACACCTATACGCAGTTGATATCACGTCATTATCTTTCTGACCATCCATGACGAAGGTTTCAATTATGTCCCCCCCCCCCCTCCAACGCCCCCTCTTTTCCGACCACCTACACGATCGCTCAGACCTAGCACCACGCGTATAACAAGCTGCTACATATCTTTGATCTCACAGCCGAAGTGTATTTGAATATTATTTGTGACCTAAACCTCCTAAAAATCCCCCCCCCCCCTCTTGCTCTCCCTTACTCAAACGCCCCACCAAATATCAAAATCCGCCACATTAATAAACACTTCACGCACAGGATATCACCTCATTATCTTTCGAGAGCCATCCATGCCGCTGTGTCCCCCCCCCCCCCCCCCCCCCCCCTCCAACGCCCCCTCTTTCCCGACCACCTGCACGATCGCCTAGACCTAGCACCACGCGTATAACAAGCTGATACAAATATTTGATCTCACAGCCGAAGTGTATTTGAATATTATTTGTGACCTAAACCTCCTAAAAAATCTCCCCCCCCCCCCCCCCCTTGCTCTCCCTTACTCAAACGCCCCACCAAATATCGAAATCCGCCACATTAATAAACACTTCACGCACAGGATATCACCTCATTATCTTTCGAGAGCCATCCATGCCGCTGTGTTCCCCCCCCCCCCCCCCCCCCGCCTCGAACGCCCCCTTCTTCCCCATCACCCGCACCTTCGCCTAGACCTAGCACCACACGTATAACAAACCCCTCACCTAAAGCCCTTCCCCCCCCCCCCCCCCACCCCCCACCCCGCCCCCCGGCCCCGCCCCCACCCCCCACCCTCCCCGCCCAACCCATCCCAACCCCACCCCCTCGAACACTCCACCCTCTCTTTACTCACTGATTGTACGACTTACCCCAGGATATACATGATAAACTGATGTATTATTTCCAAAAATGTCACATTTATCCCCTCGAAATAATGTATAGTTTCCAGGCACATATCGAGCTGCCCCCCCGCCCTCCCCCCCCCCCCGCCCCCAATAATATACTGGTGCCAAAACCGTCAGATTTATCCCCTCGAAAGGATTTATAGCTTACATGCACAAATTGCCCCTTCCCCCCCCCCCCCCCCCCCCCCGCCCCCCTCCAAACCCGCTCGCCTTTGATCAAAACCAGGCCCCCCCTTTCCCTTCACAGCTGTCAGATTTTGTCCCCCTCAGAAACGGGTTTTATAGTTTCCGCGCACAGACTGACTAAAATCATCCTGTTGACCCTGATAGCTACACTGTAGCTGTAAGGGGAGTCGCCGACCTAAATCCTTAATGAGGACACACAACTCGTAATGCGCGCGATCGAAGTATCACACACAGCTTGCAAAGATGAGTTTCGACGAAATCTTCGATCTCACAGCTGGAGTGTATTTTAATTTTTATAATATATCCCCCACGTCCTTAAAACCTCCGCCGTCCCCTCACCGGATATTCGACTTACAGGATTCACTTGATAAACTGATGCATTTCCTTCCACAGCTGTCAGATTTTGTTCCCCTCAGAAACGGGTTTTACAGTTTCCGCGCACAGACTGCCTAGCATCACCCTGTTGACCCTGATAGCTACACCGTAGTTGTAAGGGGAGTCGCCGACCTATATCCTTGATGAGGACACACAACCCGTAATACGCGCGATCGGAGTATCACACACACAGCTTGCAAAGATGAGTTTCGACAAAATATTCGATCTTACAGCTGGAGTGTATTTTAATTATTATAAAAAATGAAAACACACTCCAAGCTGTGAGATCGAAGATTCCCTCGAAACTCATCTTTGCAAGCTGTGTGTGATACTCCGATCGCGCGTATTACGAGTTGTGTGTCCTCATTAAGGATATAGGTCGGCGACTCCCCTTACAACTACGGTGTAGCTATCAGGGTCAACAGGGTGATGTTAGTCAGTCTGTGCGCGGAAACAATAAAACCCGCTTCTGAAGGGGAACAAATCTGACAGCTGTGGAGGGAAATGTATCTGTTTATCAAGTGAATCCTGTAAGTCGAATATCCGGTGAGGGGGGGGGCGGAGTTTTGAAGGACGTGGGGACCTGGTTTTGATGAAAAGCGAGCGGGGTTGGAGGGGCGGGGAGGGAAGGGGGGGGGGGGGCGGACGGGCGGGCAATTTGTGCGTGTAAGCTATAAACCCTTTCAAGGGGATAAATCTGACGGTTTTTGGAAAAAAACAAAAAAATGCACCAGTTTATTATGGGGGGGGGGGTTGGGGCGGGGGGGGGGCGTGTGGGGCAGCTCAATCTGTGCGTGGAAACTATACATTATTTTGAGGGGATAAATGTGACTGTTTTGGAAAGAATGCTTCAGTTTATCATGTATATCCTGGGGTAAGTCGTACAATCAGTGAGTAGAGAGAGGGCGGAGTGTTCTAGGGGGTGGGGGTGGGATGGGGTGGTGGGGTTGGGGAGGTAGGGGGTGGGGGCGGGAGGGGGTGGAGGGGGCGTGGGGGGGGGAAAGGAAGGGTTTTAGGTGACGGGTTTGTTATACGTGTGGTGCTAGGTCTAGGCGATGGTGCGGGTGGTGGGGAAGAAGGGGGCGTTCGGGGCGGGGGGGGGGGGGGGGGGGGGGGAAGCAGCGGCATGGATGGCTCTAGAAATATAATGAGGTGATATTCAGTGCGTGAAGTGTCTATTAATCTGGCGGATTTCGATATTAGGTGGGGCGTTTGAGCAAGGGAGAGCGAGAAGGGAGGGGGGGGGGGGTGGTGGTTAGGAGGTTTAGGTCACAAAGATATGTAGGGGCTTGTTATACGCGTGGTGCTAGGTCTAAGCGATCGTGCCGGTGGTTGGAAAAGAGGGGGCGTTGGGGGGGGGGTTGAGGGCGGTGGGGGGAAAGAATGAAAACTACGTCATGGATGGCCAGAAAGATAATGACGTGATATCAACTGCGTATAGGTGTTTATTACTCTGGCTGATTTCGATTGTGAGTGGGGCGTTTGGACAAACTAGGCGGAAAGGGGGGGGAGGGGGGGGAGGGGTGAGGGGTTTTTGAACAAGAGGGATCGGGGGAGGGGGAGGGGAGGGGTGGACGGGACATTTCAATATGTGCGTATTATCTGCCTGGTAATGTTTACATTTCTAGAAGGTTTGATGTTAGATGCAGTATGCAACCCAGTGTTTAAGTGTAGTAGATAACGTGTTAAATCTTCATAATTTGTTGTTGTACATGGATCGAAAGACAGAATATTTTATACGAGTAGAATATTTGTAGTTACCATTGTTTTCTGACATCGCTAATTGTAAAAAAGAGATACGTATTGCCAGATACAACAGGCGAGTTGATGTGGTCATGCACTGTTTGTCACCACCATCATATAGTTACCATTATATTCTGACATCGCTAATTATACGAAGATATACGTATTGCCAAATACAACATGCGAGGTGATGTGGCCATGCACTGTCTCCCCCATTGAGCACTAGAGGGAGAAATGCGAATCGTCAGTGTTTTTAGGGAGCGCTTGGTATACATGCGCTCAATTACGTTACCTCGTTAGTCATACTTGGTATGCACGCGCTCAATTACGTAACCTCGTAAGTCATACTTCGCTTGGTATAGGTTGGGAGGCGATCATGCAGACGGTACGTACGAAATACCTTACGTAATGGGTTGGTCGTGGTTTACCGCAATTTTAACACATCTGGCTGTGCTTCCATTTCAAATTATTATTGTCTCAAATGTACGATTTCACGCCCATGATTTTTACCGTGCCGCTGTGGGGCTCTGAGGTCGCCAATTCTAAGACAGAGATACATCTTACAAATACAGCAGGCGAGGTGGGCATGCGATGTCATACGCATGTTTTCATGAGCACCACTAACATGAGCACCAGACATGGACGCAACATCGACAGGACCACCACATCTTCGATGACAGTGGGGAAAAACTGGGCGTACAATCGTACACTAGATAATAACAATGTGAAAAAGAAGTACAGACAGTTATGTAAACACTGCGGTAGACCACACCACCAACCTATTACGCAGGGTGTTTCGTGCCTCCGGCCGTTTGCATGATCGCCTGACAACCTCTACCAAAAGAAGTAGCATATGCCTAACAAAGTACAGTCAACCTCGCGTTCAATAGTGGTGACATCGCATGCCCATGTCACCCCGCTTGGTGTATTTAGAAGATGTATCTCTGTCTTGGATTTGGCGACCTCAGAGCCCCACATCGGCACGGCAAAAATCATAGGCGTAAAATCGTATATGTGAGACAAAAATAATGTGAAAAGGAGGCACGGGCAGATATGTAAAAAATGCGGTAAACCGCACTACCAACTTATTACGTAAGGTATTTCGTACATACCGTCTGCATGATCGCCTCCCAACCTATGCCAAGCGAAGTATGACTAACGAAGTAACGTAATTGAGCGCGTGTACACTAAGCGTTCCTTTCAAAACAATAACGATTCGCATCTCTCCCTGTCGTTTTCAATGGCGGTGACATTGCATGACCATCACCTCACCTGTTGTACTTGGCAATATGCATCTCTTTCATATAATTAGCGATGTCACAAAATAATGGCATCTCTACATTGCACCTATCGATTGAAGTATTCTATCTTTCGATCCATGTACAATAAAAAATATGAAGCTTTTAACACGTTGTTTACTACAACTAAGAACTGGGTTGCATACTACATGTAACATCAAACCTTCTAGAAAAATACACATTACCAGGCGGGTGATATAAAGGGGTGTCTTCTTGCGACAACCGTCAGATTCATCCCCTCCAAGGGTTTATAGTTTCCGCGCACATATTGAAATGCTCGCCCCCGATCCCTCTTGTTCAAACTCCCCACCTGAAATCAAAATCTACCAGAGTAGTAGACACTACCAGCCAGCTGATATCATCTCATTTCCCATCTAGCCATCCATGCTGTAGCTCCAACTCATGACCCCCCCTCCCCCTTTGTTCCCCGCCCAGTTCGTCCAAACGCTCCACTTACAATCGAAATCGGCCAGCGTAATAAACACTAATAAGCCGTTGGTATCGCGTCACATTACGTAGCCTTCTTTTATCCCCCCTCCCCCCCTCCAACGCACCCTCCTTCCCCACACCCTGCACGATCGCCTAGACCCAGCACCGCGCGTATAGTAGGCCCCTACATATATGAATAATACGCGCGATCGGAGGATCGCACACAATGTTGCGAACATCAGTGTCTACCAAATCCATGATTTTAATATTATATGTGACCTAAACCTCTTCAAAACCCTCTCCCCCCCCCCCCCCCGCCTTTTTTTTTCTTTGCCTCGCTTCCTCTTGCTTTAACGCCCCACCTAATATCGAAATCCGCCAGAGTAATAAACACTTGCACGCCCTGGATATCGCCTCGTTATCGTTTCAGAGCCGTCCACGCCGCTGCTGCAATTCCCACCCACCTCCGTCCCCAACGCCCCCTCCTTCCCTACCACCCGCACCATCGCCTAGACCTAGCACCACGCGTATAGTAAAACCCTACATCGATGCGACATAAAGCCCCCCCCCCCCCGCCCCCGCCCCCCCCCCGACACATTCTCCCCCCTCCCCCACAAGAAATATTTATAGTTTCCACGCACGAATTGACCTGCCCCACCCGTCCCCTCCCCCCCTCTTCCCCCCTCCCGCCCCCCTTTTGATCAAAATCAAGCCCCCACGTCCTTAAAAACTCCGCCCTCCCCTCACCGGATATTCGACTTACAGGATTCACTTGGTAAATTGATGCATTTCCTTTCACAGCTAGCTGTCAGATTTTGTCCCCCTCAGAAACGGGTTTTATAGTTTCCGCGCACAGACTGCCTAGCATCACTCTGTTGACCCTGATAGGTACACTGTAGTTGCAAGGGGAGTCGCCGACCTATATCCTTTATGAGGACACACAACCCGTAACACGCGCGATCGGAGTATCACAAACAGCTTGCAAAGATAAGTTTTTTTCGACAAAATATTCGATCTCACAGCTGGAGTGCATTTTCATTTTTATAATTTATGCGATGTCACTACTATTGAACGCGAGGGTGACTTATTCAAATTAAGGCTTATAACTCAAACAAGGGTCGTCCCTTCTTCCCCCCGGTCATTTGCCTCCAATTTTTGTCGTGCATAGGTTTCACAGCAATCCCACTGCTGTTCTTCGATTTTCGATCGAGTGTTGCTCACTCACGACTCACGACAATATATATATATATGCTTTGCTGACCATGCAACAGCAAAAACATATACCTGGTATTGTATATTATTAAAATTGAAATACACTCCAGCTGTGAGATCGATGTTTTTGTCGAAACTCATGTTTGAAAGCTGTGTGTGATACTCCGATCGCGCGTATTACGGGTTGTGTGTCCTCATTAAGGATATAGGTCGGCGACTCCCCTTGCAACTACAGTGAAGCTATCAGGGTCAACAGGGTGATGTTAGGCAGTCTGTGCGCGGAAACAATAAAACCTGTTTCTGTATATGATATATTAGTTACATACCAGGTATATTATAAAAATTAAAATACACTCCAGCTGTGAGATCGAAGATTTCGTCGAAACTCATCTTTGCAAGCTGTGTGTGATACTCCGATCGCGCGCATTACGAGTTGTGTGTCCTCATTAAGGATATAGGTCGGCGACTCCCCTTACAGCTACAGTGTAGCTATCAGGGTCAACAGGATGATTTTAGTCAGTCTGTGCGCGGAAACTATAAAACCCGTTTCTGAGGGGGACAAAATCTGACAGCTGTGAAGGCAAAGGGGGGGCCTGGTTTTGATCAAAAGCGAGCGGGTTTGGAGGGGGGCGGGGGGGGGGGGGGGGGGGAAGGGGCAATTTGTGCATGTAAGCTATAAATCCTTTCGAGGGGATAAATCTGACGGTTTTGGCACCAGTATATTATTGGGGGCGGGGGGGGGGGGGGGGGGGGGGGCAGGTCGATATGTGCCTGGAAACTATACATTATTTCGAGGGGACAAATGTGACATTTTTGGAAATAATACATCAGTTTATCGTGTATATTCTGGGGTAAGTCGTACAATCAGTGAGTAAAGAGAGGGTGGAGTGTTCGAGGGGGTGGGGTTGGGATGGGTTGGGGGGGGGGGAGGGTGGGGGGTGGGGACGGGGGCGGGGGTATATATGATGATTCTTTTTTGGGGGATTCGGTCAGGAGTTTTCTCGTCTCGGCCTCATTATGGGATGCTCGGAACTGGAATTTCTGGGTCAAATAGCTTCGTTCGAGCGCCGTCTTCGGGGGGCGGCTCCAACGCCCCTCTCCCTGCCTTATCCGTTCCGCACCTCGACCCGAACGCGGATTGATGCTGAGTGAGACAAGCGAAAAGCGCGCAAAAGTGATATATATCAAGGTTCCTCGGATCTTGATGTATGGAGAGGTTGATAAAATAAAGTCGTGGCAAGACATTGTTTCCAAATTGGCGATATATTTCGTCCCAAAACAGATCATATTTACTGTAATAAGAATCCCCATGGTCCGCGGTGGGTATCATAGTGCAGTGCATTTCTTTATTGAATCTCTGTTGGTACACGTACGTACATGGATGTAGACGTGTGGCAAAAGCGAGGAGGTAGTGATCACGATTATTGCGCCAGAAAAAGCCACACAGCAGCATTTCGAGTGGCTGCGTCCCCAGCCTCGAGGGTGGTAGTTCGGGCACATCGACATAGTTTGTACTCGTGCAAGTAATATAATAGGTACGAGTAAGATCACATGTAACGAACGGTTAAGAGCTATTTTATACACACGCACCCAAGTCTCCAATCCCTTGTCCCTAGTCTCTCACCGCTTCTAGTTCATTCCCTCCGTGTATCCCTTCAGACTGATTCCTCCCGTCTGCTTGTTACAACAGCTGCCTACAAACACCAGTCTTGTCTCACGCAGTCCTCTTCCGTCTCCCACAGTCCTCTTCCAAGTGCTAGTGCTGTATAACAGATCTCCGGATGAAACCTCCAACAATACCTTACGGTAATAATCGCTGTACTCAAGCTTGGTTCGCAGTCACTCACGCTCGTTTCACATCAAGTTCATCTTCCTTTTTCCCTCGTTTGGTTTTGTGTGTTTTAAGACTGAGACCGTGAGCGATACACTTTCTAGACTGACTGGAGTTGTACAGACCTAGGCAGCATTCCGCGACGTAGCTCCAATTAATTTGTCCCCCCCTCCCCCCCCCCCCTCCCCATCTGTTTCCCCCGCTCCCTCCTGTTCAAGCGTCCCACCTGAAATCGAAATCGGCGCGACAGAATAATAAACACTACCACGCCGTTGATGTCACCTCATTATCTGTCTAGCCATCCATGCTGTAGCCCAAATCAACCCCCAATCCCCACCAGAGTAAAACATATTACGAGGTGCAACTGATATCACCTCATTATATTTCTAGCCATCCATGCCGTAGCTACAATTCATTTCCGCCCCCCCCCCCCCCCCCCCCTCTCCCCCTTCGTGTCCCCCCCCGCTCCCTTTTGTTCAAACGCCCCAGCTAAAAAACGAAGTATGCCACACTAATAAACGCTGCCACGCAGTTGATATCATCTCATTATCTTTTAGCTAATCATGCTGTAGCTCCAGTTCGCCCGCCCCGCCCCCAACGCCCCCTCGCTCCCCACCGCCCGCACTATCGTCTAGGCTTAGCACCACGCGTATAGCAAACCTCTACATCTATGCGACATAAAGCTGTTGGAAATCTCCCCCCCCCCCCCCGCGCCCACCCCTTCGAGCACTCCGCCTTCTCCCCACTGATTGTACGACTTACAGGATATACATGACCAAGTGATGCATTCCTTCCACAACTGTCACATTTGTTCCGTTAACGGATATATAGTTTCCACGCACAGATAGAGTTCCTCCCGCCCCCCCCCCCCCCCCCCCCCGCTCCCTCTTGTTCAAACCCAGACCCCGACTCCCTCAAGACCTCCGCCCTCCCCTCACCGGTTATAAGACTTACAAAATACACTTGATAAACTGATGCATTCCCTACCACAGCTGTCAGATTTTGTCCCCCTCACAAAGGGTTTTTATAGTTCTCGCGCAGACTGACTAACATCACCCCGTTGACCCTGGTACAAGCTACACTGCAGTTCCAAGGGGAGTCGCCGACCTATATCCTTAATGAGGACACACACTCAGTAATACGGGCGATCGGAGTATCACACACAGCTTGCAAAGATGAGTTTCGACAAATTCTTCGATCTCCCAGCTGGAAGGAGTGAAAAAAAAAATAGACTAGTCTAGTATACAGACTAATATCTAAATTCGTCTAAACCTCGAGCCTGGAATTCTTAACTCCCAAATTCTTAGTGCAGTGCTATCGCGTACTACTAGTACTATTCTTATCTACCGGATAGCAATAAGTAGCAGCATTATGATAGCATTCGAGGAATCGAATGACGTCAAAAGCAAGTCTCTCCACGATCAGGCGCTGCGCACAAAGACAGTCGGTGTGGGATCAGAAGCTGGCTCAGTGCGCGCTCCTCAGTGGCTATGTAAAGAACATGCGACATACACGGCCACCCCCTTGCTGGCCCTGGACGCTCGGTTGAACCAAAACATAAACAAACACACTCGAAACGTCTCTTCGTGGCCAGACTAGAGTTCAGTCTGCGTGGACTCGGATTTATCCGATTGAAACATATTCAAGCTCGGAATTGGATTCACGAAAGAAACGGCAGAATGAGTAAGCAGTCCACTAGTCTAATATGTATATGCTGACATCACCTTATATTCTACCGCGTAGACTGGGTGTTGTGTGGTAACGGTTTTTGCTCTCTTTCGAATGTTGAATCGAACAAGTCGAAGTGCTACCCTGCCTTACCCGGAGCATGGGTGCCGACGAATGCCGGCACTCATGCGGAGCCCTTGTATTTTGAAAAATTATTCTAAGAACGTCAGCTGTGAGCTCGACCAAGTTAGGGTCGATACTCATCTTCGCATGCTGCGCTGTGGGTACTTGTAACATACGATGTGGGTGAGTTTTTCAATGGGAGGGGTCCCATTCTTTTGGTAGTATTTTTTTTCAACATGAACTATTTAATATTTTGTTTCTCTCCACTGTAATGGTTGTTCACCTACCTATAATGTGAAATATTTATAGTTTCCACGCACAAATTAACCTGCCCCGCCCGCCCCCCCCCCCCCCCTCCCCCCCTCCCGTCCCCCTTTTGAGCAAAATCAGCCCCCCACGTCCTTAAAAACTCCGCCCTCCCCTCACCGGATATTCGACTTACAGGATTCACTTAATAAACTGATGCATTTCCTTCCACAGCTGTCAGATTTTGTCCCCCTCAGAAACGGGTTTTTAAGTTTCCGCGCACAGACTGCCTAACATCACCCTGTTGACCCTGATAGCTACACTGTAGCTGCAAGGGGAGTCGCCGACCTGTATCCTTAATGAGGACACACAACCCGTAATACGCGCGATCGGAGTATCACACACAGCTTGCAAAGATGAGTTTCGACAAAATATTCGATCTCACAGCTGGAGTGTATTTTGATTTAAAAAAAATACTCCGGAGTATTACATAACCCCCGCTCCCTTTTGATCAAAATCAGGCCCCCCCGTCCTTAAAAACTCCGCCCTCCCCTCACCGGTTATTCGACTTACAGGATTCACTTGATGAAAGGATACATTTCCCTCCACAGCTGTCAGATTTTGTCCCCCTCAGAAACGGGCTTTATAGTTTCCGCGCACAGACTGACTAAAATCACCCTGTTGACCCTGATAGCTACACTGTAGTTGCAAGGAGAGTCGCCGACCTATATCCTTGATGAGGACACGCAACCCGCCATACGCGCGATCGGAGTATCACACACATATTGCAAAGAAAGATGAGTTTCGACAAAATCTTCGATTTCACACCGCCGGGAGTGTATTTTTATTTTTAGAATAAAAATACATAATACAGCCAGCTAGCGTTGGGCTGCGAAAGCAACTGAGTAAATCGATACACGACGCGCATGAAAATACGTGGAAGTGTGGTGAGCTAAAGCATTATTTTTCCCCATCCGCCGGAGGATGAAGAAAAAAAAAAAAAAAAACATGATATACAATCCATAATACCTGGTACATACACGCTAGGGAACGTTTTCATGAGCACCACTAACAAGAAGAGCACCGGACTTGGACGCGACATCTACAGGACCACAACATCTTCGACGACAGTGGGGAGAAAACAGAACGTATAATCGTACACTAGATAATAACAATGTGAAAAAGAAGTACAGACAGTTATGTAAACACTGCGGTAGACCACACCACCAACCTATTACGCAGGGTGTTTCGTGCCTCCGGCCGTTTGCATGATCGCCTGACAACCTCTACCAAACGAAGTAGCATATGCCTAACAAAGTACAGTCACCCTCGCGTTCAATAGTGGTGACATCGCATGCCCACGTCACCCCGCTTGGTGTATTTGTAAGATGTATCTCTGTCTTAGAGTTGGCGACCTCGGAGCCCCACATCGGCACGGCAAAAATCATAGGCGTAAAATCGCATATGTGAGACAAAAATAATGTGAAAAGGAGGCACAGACAGCTATGTTTAATTGCGGTAAACCGCGCTACCAACTTATTACGTAAGGTATTCCGTACATACCGTCTGCATGATCGCCTCCCAACTTATGCCGAGCGAAGTATGACGAAGTAACGTAATTTTGAGCGCGTGTACACTAAGCGTTCTTTTCAAAACAATAACGAATCGCATTTCTCCCTTTCGTTCTCAATGATAATGGCGGTGACATTGCATGACCATCACCTCGCCTGTTGTACTTGGCAATATGTACCTCTTTCATATAATTAGCGATGTCACAAAATAATGGTATCTACATGATTGTGCCTATCGATTGAAGTATTCTATCTTTCGATCCATGTACAATAACAGATTATATATGAAGCTTTTAACACGTTGTTTACTACAACTAAGAACTGGGTTGCATACTGCATCTAACATCAAAACCTGAAATCAAAATCTACCAGAGTAGTAGACACTACCAGCCAGCTGATATCATCTCATTTCCCATCTAGCCATCCATGCTGTAGCTCCAACTCATCTCCGCCCTCCGTCCTCCCCCCCCCCTTTTGTTCCCCGCCGAGTTCGTCCAAACGCCCCACTTACAATCGAAAGCGGTCAGAGTAATAAACACTTCTAAGAAATTGATATCACGTCATTATCTTTCTAGCCATCCATGACGTAGCTTTCTTTCATCCCCCCTCCCCCCTTCCAACGCCCCCTCCTTCCCCACACCCCGCACGATCGCCTAGACCCAGCACCGCGGGTATAGCAAGCCCCTACATATATGATTCATACGCGCAATCGGAGGATCACATACAATGTTGCGAAGATCAGTGTCGACCAAATCCTTGATCTCATAGCTGGAGTGTATCTTAATATTGTATGTGACCTGAACCTCTTCAACCCCCCCCCCCCCTTTATTTTCTTTTTTTTCCTCGCTTTCTTTTGCTTAAACGCCCCACCTAATATCGCAATTCGCCAGAATAATAAACACTTCCAAGCCCTGGATATCGTCTCGTTATCGTTTTAAAGCCGTCCATGCCGCTGCTGCAATTCCCACCCACCCCCTCCCCCAACGCCCCCTTCTTCCCCACCACCCGCACCGTCGCCTAGACCTAGCACCACGCGTATAGCAAACCCCTACACCTATGCGACCTAAAGCCCTCCCCCCCCGCCCCCCGCCCCCCCCCGGCACATCCCCCCTCCCTCTCCCCCACAAGAAATATTTATAGTTTCCACGCACAAATTGACCTGCCCCGCCCGTCCCCTCCCCCCCCTCCCCCCCCTCCCGCCCCCCCCTTTTGATCAAAATCAGGCCCCCACGTCCTTAAAAACTCCGCCCTCCCCTCACCGGATATTCGACTTACAGAATTCACTTGATAAACTGATGCATTTCCTTCCATAGCTGTCAGATTTTGTCCCCCTCAGAAACGGTTTTTTTTATAGTTTCCGCGCACAGACTGCCTAACATCACCCTGTTGACCCTGATAGCTACACTGTAGCTGCAAGGGGAGTCGCCGACCTATATCCTTAATGAGGACACACAACCCGTAATACGCGCGATCGGAGTATCACACACAGCTTGCAAAGATGAGTTTCGACAAAATATTCGATCTCACAGCTGGAGGAGTGTATTTTATTTTTATACGGAGTATTATATATGATGGAGCAGTATAGTGGAAACTACAGAAATAAATATATAAAGTAGACGTGATGTCAGATCTAGCTCAAAATTCCCCACCTTGAGTAAAAATACCAACACTTAACCATTATTATATAGGGGACACAAAATAGGACCCCTCCCAATAAAAACTCACCCATATAGTGTATTACAAGGTACCAACAACGCAGCTTGCAAAGATGAGTTTTAACCTGAAATTCGTCGAGCCCACGGCTGACGTCCTTGAATATTTAAGGGACAACATTTCCAGATTGGCATAATTTCCAAATTGGAATCTATTTATTTTCCCGGCGTCGCTTTTTTCATGGCGGCCTCGAAGCGCTTGCCCCATCGTATATAGCTACTGCCGCTGCTGCTGTGTGTCGTTGCCTTTCGGCTCAGTGGGTATAGTGCTACGTAACCAACGAAGGGTGTGTACTGAGTACGATTGATTCTCACCGAGATCATATTTGGTATTCAGGAGCGCGAGCGCTGGAGACATTGTGAATGGTTATGATAGCAGTCAGTGCTCTCCTGAGTACTGCTAACTGTGGTACGTGGAGAGGGGAAAGCTCCGGAGATCCCTCTTACGAAGTCGGTGAGAATTTGTCGACGACCTCGAAAACGTATTTGGTTGATATTTTTGCATAACCCACTGACTTCCTGAGTCACGTGACAGTGGGTAGTGCTATGTGTCGTGAGGTCGATTATCACCGCCTTCATATTTGTATTTTTCGAGCGTGCGCGCTGACGACATTATGAATGGTTATTTTGGTAGTTTAACATATTATGTAGCACTACCCACTAAGCTACTGAGTAAAGTGATTAAGTAGCTCAGTGGGCAGTGCTGTAGGATTTCTCGGTCAAGTCACTTTGTTCGAAGGGCGCTGTCTAACGCCTTCCTTATCCGCCCCCTATACCTGATCGTGAACGCGTACTACGTACGGGAGGTAAGAAGCACATCCGAGAATAGCGGGGACGATTTTCGATTTTGGTTTCCTGGGCATTTCTTTTTCCGAGAACGGGTCAACGCGTGGCGTACTAATCGATGGCACAGCAGCAATCTATAGTAGTAGTAATAGGTATATTCTTGACAACATCTCGTGTGCGCAAGCAATCGACGATACAGCAGTAAATAATGTGTAATAATAGTCGACGACGTATACCTGGTACTGTGGAATACAGGGTCGTAGATACCTATCGTAGATCTACACGCATGCGCAAGAGAACACGTCACCGGTCAGGCCATAGACGATCCCGGGTCGCGAGCGTTGTCACCCGTCATAGACGGCGTTGACCCGTCCCCGGAAGATCAGCCACCGAAAGATGATCCCGCCTCATGACGAGAGGACATAAGCCCACCGTCATTCTAGCTTTAGCATCTCCTTGCTACATCTAAGAAAGAAAGGTTTCAGCGTACATCCGCTGTGAAGACGGTCGTCAAGGGACCTTAGCACCGCAACACCCTCTCCGCTTCGACTTCAGGTCTGCAACGCCCTCTCCGCTTTGACTTCCGCTCCGCGACGAGCACCAGACCTCCGGGACCGCCCTCTCCACTTCGACACCAGGACCCCGTGAGGGGCCAGGTTCCATAGTGGTGAACACCGCCGGATCAACAAACCTTATATAAAATCTGTATAAAAAACCGCCGTCGGAAAAGAAGAAAACATGCAACGCTCAAGACCTCGCTCCTAGAAGAGCCGCGGGAAGGCCCGCAAGGCATCGATCGCACCCGAGGAGCCGACTCCTGCACCGTCGGGCAACTCCTTTGCGGCCCGTGCACCCACCGACCAGGGCGGACCGGCCGAGACCGACGAGGAGCAGCCGAACGCTGCAGATGATGCTGGAGCGCTTAGTACGAGACCTGCCATCGCTGCCAGCACGACGCCTGCATCATCTGCGGGAGCCGTTGGGGAGGGCTCGAGCCTGGCCGAGGACATCCTCGCCGCGCCGAGCACTCTCCCAGCCCATGACTCGGTCCGCGTCGAGACGGCGGCCTAACTACGGAAGTGCATGCTCGACGGCACCACGCCGCCAGCGTGGGTCTTGGAGCTGGTGCTGCCTAGCAGCAGGAAACCCGCGAGTTGACCTTCTGACAAGCAGATTGCAGAGGTGAGAGGAGTACCACCGCCGCAGCAAAACCTCGATGTTGTTTTTGAACGTTTGCAGAACCCTCCGACACCTGCCACGCTTATCCAACAACAGTCGAGTAGCTCTGACAGCAGCTGTACCTCTCCGCCTGCCCAATCTCACCCAGCACCCCTGACAGCACGTACCACCTCTGCTGTAGGAGCACTTCCCACAGACCCCCTGACAAAACGTACCACCTCTGCTGTAGAAGCACTTCCCACAGCACGTACAACCTCTGCTGTAGCACCCCCGAGCGCAAACCACAACCACAGCAAACACCCAAAATATCGATAAAAAAATATGATCTGCTCCCTTCGCTCAGGTTGCATGGTTTACCAGCTGAAGCTTTGCCCGAAATCATGGCACTCTTCTACTCTCGCATCCGTTTGCACGCCCCTGACGGCACCCCTGACTCGGCTATCGACCACCACGATGTGAGATACCTTGCACACTTAGTGACTGGCGGAGCAGCTAGCACCATGCACCAAGTACAGTGTGAGACGTTAGAGTGGCGCACAGACAAAGAGCTAGCAGAACTGAACACTGAGAATCTAGAAATCAAAGCATCACGCAACTGAAGCGAGTAGATGGATGCTTTCACAAACCTGTTTAACCCCGTGAACCGCATCGTCCTCCTCGCGCGCACCGTCTCTACCCTACAGCAAGGCATTGGTGAATCCGTCGACTCTTACGGACTGCGTGTAACTCAAGCATACGCGCGCCTCCTCGCCGAAGCCAAACGAACAGCCCCCGTCAACGTCTCGCCATACAAACATGCATGGCAAACATCGCTCATGGCATCTTTCGAAGCCGGTCTAGTTCCGCACGTACGTCTGGAACTTATTCGTGAAGACCCCTTTCTAACATACCAAGTCTCACGGACCCGCGCCAAAAACCACGAGACCAACGCCTTGCGCGCGACCCCCACTCCCTCCCAAACCACATATACATTGGCCGTCACTGGCACATCCCCTGGTCCCGACCGACAGTTAATCACAACATCGAGAAAGCCATCGCTTCCAAACTGGCGGCGGTGCGAGGCCGAGACAGAAGCGTCACATTCGAGAAGCGTCACATTCGAGCCAGCAGTACGTGGCCCGTCCGACAAGCGGGGCAGGTCGCCGAGTGGCGACGGGGGAAAAAGTAGGAAGCCGGAGGTAGCGGCGAGGATGTGACTACCCGATGTGCCGCCACCGCAACTCACACTCACATCCAAACTGTAGGCTGGCCAGAGCGCACGAGCGTGACGGCATCGTGGTCACACAAAAACCGTGAGGGGGTCCGCACCGGTTACCTCTAACTGGTGCCGGGAGTAGGCATACTAGGATCATAAAACCCGCGGTAGAAACAATAGCGCGATCAGCTAGCGTAGCCGTGGTAAGCGCCGGTAGACCGAGTAGTAAGAGGAGGGACAAGTGTGACCGAACAAAGAGCACCACCCCTCTGGCGAGTACCCGCGCGAAACAAGAACATGCAGACAACCAGTCGAATACTGTAACAGGCTTGGATAATAAGCAACAGGTTCCGAGTGTCCCAGCAGTGGTGCGTGGAGTTGGACCAGCCGTAGAAGCAGCAAGCAGAGTCGAGAAGAGTAGTCAGCGTCAGAATGATACGTTTTCACCTTCCATGGTACCACAAGCGTTGTATGTTTCTGCTGCGTCCCGCAAACCAAACGAGAAAATTAAACATCAAGCTTTATTACCATGCAACGCTAACCGGGAAACGCGCTCTGATGCTTTCCACGCGACAGCCATGAGTGGGTATCCTAGATATCCCACAGCTCTCCACTCTACGTCAAAGCGCGTACGAGTAAACGCCAGAGTTAGTGATTATCCGGCGCACAATGTCACGATTGACACCGCGACCGATGGGCCATGCATATCTGTTCACTTTGTAAGACACATCCCACAATGAAAGACACTCACATTTTGCAGTGCCCCTGGGAGCGATCAACCTCATCAGTGCTAATTGTTCGCCTCTCGAAAATTTAGGATATGTTCGCTTTCAACTCACACTAGGAGATATTACCCTACCAGTCGAAGCGCACGTGTTGCCCTCTTTAAGGCCAGATACTATGCTGCTCGATATCACCACCATGGGCGCCTTCGGAGTTGTCCTCGAATGGAGTACAGAGCAATTGTCATTCAAAACCTCTCAAGTGACGATCAAAGCATCTCATCGTAGAGTAGACTTTACAGCACACCCCGAGAATACTGCGACAGCTCAGTGCTCCGTGGTTACAGTTAACACAATGATGTAGAGTCCGTACCAGTCTTGTTGCGACACAAATGCTGCATTCTTCGCCCAACAGAGAGGCGATGACCTCGTAATAATCGCATACTTTAGGCAACGCTTTAACGACAGCCAGCGTCACTACTCTGCTACGCTCAAAGAATGTTATGCTGTGTTCTTGGCCATCCAGCACTGAAGACCTTGTTTATGGGGACGACATTTTGTGTGTGTGACAGATCACGCGGCCCAGCAATATCCATACTCAATGCAAGATACGTCGAACATGTCAACTCGCTGGGCAATAGCATTGCAGTCTTTTGACTTCACCGCCCAACACAAGTAAGGTAAACTACATGTCGTACCGGACACGCTTTCACGAATGTTTGCGTTCGAGCACCAGAAAGAAGTAGCTGTGCCGTCCCTCGCACTCATTTGCCGCAATGTACCGGATGACCCCGAGCTAAAAACAGCCCGTGTCCCCCGACCACATCGGATCTCCGCCGACAAACTGGCTAACCTAGAACCAGTACGCAGCGATAGAAAGCTCTTTAGTGTGAAATCAGTATCCGTGAGCGCGACAAACGTTTTCATGTCCGTCGATCAAGAAAAACCCCGCTCAGCACAACCAGTAGAGTACGGATGGTACATCGATTACATACAACACGCAGACGCACCATTACCCGAGAAAGAAACGAAAACAACCATGTCTTACTATTCAGTGCAAGGCGGGCTGTTGTTTATATCGTACCTTCCGGGATATCTTCGAAAACGAAGCACCTTCCGCGGTCATTTCGTAGTACCAGAGGCCCTTATTGGATTATTTCTGCACGCCTACCACGATCACGTTCAATCCGGAGGACACCTCGCATCTCGCCCGGCTAATGAAAAAACCTGCCAGAAATATTGGTGGCCCACCATCAGCCGCGACATACGAGAGCGGTGCAAAAAATGCCAAGCTTGTCAACGACGAAAAACAGCACACAACATACCCAAGCTCCCGACAGGCCATTCACCTGTCGAGCGGCCATTTCAACGAATATCGGTTGACTTAGTAGTACAAATTGGTATCAACTTCAGCCGCAGGGATCGAATGCAAAAACATTCTCTCCATGATGGACCACCTGACGAGGTTTGCGGTACTGTTACCGGTACGCAATAAAACGGCCGAAACAGTAGCCAATGCCATGATCGAGAGAATAATCAGCATTTTCGGCCCACCAGAAACCTTGCATAATAATCATGGCCCCGAATTCGAGAATAAGGTGATATACCAGCTGCAACAAATACTCGCATACAAAAAGACCCGCACAACGCCGTACCGGCCGCACGGTAATTCAGTGTCCGAACGGGTGCACTCAACGATGCACAGCATGCTAGCAATGCACAGTGAAATCGATAAAAGCAACTGCCACTCTCCTACCGTTTGTACAGCTAGTGCAGAACACTAGTCGTAGTGCAACGATGCATTAGACACCATTCTTCTTAAAATTCGGACGACAACCCCGACTCCCAGTCGGTACAATCCTCGGTATTCCTCATGTACGAAGGACAGCAGACACCGAGGAATTCGCACAAAACACAAGGGACAATTTGCAAATCGCTTCTGAGGTCACACGCCGAAACTTAACCAAGCGTGCAGACAAAAATGCAGAACAGAATAGCAAACTTAAACCGTACCCGGTGTCCAAACCTGGACAGGATGTACTCGTGTACAGACCTTACCAGGACTCGGATGGACCCAACCCGAAACTGCTATTACCATACCGAGGACCGTATGTCCTTTACTCACAATTATCACCAGTGGTGTATAGAGTACGACTCACGAACGACACCCGATAGGTGTCAGTCCACCTCGCCCATATAACGCCCTACCATCAACGGGAGACACCACCCGCACCTCAATTTGAGAAGCTGGTGGAATGGGTTTTAGGGGAGCCTATTCCCATACCCGAGCTGGACCATCCACACGCGGCTCAACCCAAAATTGTGTCCTACTTTGTAGACGGGGTAGTAGATCATAAACGGGGACCTGGCATACCAAGCCTCCCCAACTACAAGTACCGCCTAAGACTCCGAGGATACGGCCCTGAATCCAACCTCGAGTATCGCGCGGACCAAATACCCCAATGTCACGAATTGATCGCCGCATACCGAGCCCAAAAGGGCTTGCAACTCGCGATAACCCCACCTTCTTCGCCCCCCCCTCCCTTCTCTCGCGATAACCCCACCTTCTTCGCCCCCCCCTCCCTTCTCTCGGGAAACGGAAGCGTACAGTAGGCGGGGACGAGCACGAACTGAGACAGCGCAAACAAATTATCAGATGCTCCGCGGCGTAATCGTATAACGAACAAGTTGGCAAGCACAGTTGACTCAGTTGTAGGCGCAAGATTCAACAACGGTGATGACAGTAGCACCAGCAGACATGGCAGTACACACCCGTGTCTACCATGATCTGACGGGCACTCTACCCGGCATTCCGGTGGGAATAGCCGTGGGCAAGGAGACGTGAAGAAAATTGTTGTACCCAACGGGGAGAGGCTGTAAGACGCGTGACAATTCATGCCCGTGCGCGACACTCCGTTCCAACTGTACAAAACAGCAACACCACCGTCAAGCCACAAACAAAATTGTTCTAACAACTAAACATACACGGGGAATGAAACCCACGCGACTCCATCTTCCCTAAAACGAAGTCACACGTTGATGCACCCAGATCAACAGAGCTGACTCCGAGCGAAAATATCGAGGCGGCCCCGCCAACAAAACAGAAATCACTAAACAATTTCGCTGCCCGTGGTTCCCAGCACAGCAACCACGAGGGGCGCACCAGTACGTGTGGCCACACGAAATACGTGCGTTGAGATAATCTTTGGAAGCCCCATACAACTCCTGTATACGCTGCCTGCATGCAAGCTCGAAAATGCAAGCATCTTCGCTGGACCGGTGTTTCACACCCGTGTTTACTAAGCACGTCAGTTATAAGGAGTGGATGCACGCATATAACAGCCGCTGTGTCTCGATCCGATAAATCGACACCCCGTTTCCTAAAATTATCATCGTCCCGATGACCGCTGCAATACCATCCCCAGCTAAGATGCGCTTGCAGGGAATAAAGAGGGGGGTGATGTGGAAGACAGGATTGTAGATACCTATCGTAGATCTCGTACACACATGCGCGAGAGAACACGTCACCGGTCTGGCAATACACGATCCCGGGTCGCGAGCGGTGTCACCCGTCATAGACGGCGTTGACCCGTCCCCGGAAGGTCGGCCACCGAAAGATGATCCCGCCGCATGACAAGTGGGCATAAGCCCACCGTCACTCTAGCTTTAGCATCTCCTTGCTACATCTAAGAAGGAAAGGTTTTCAGTGTGCGTCCGCTGTGAAGACGATAGTCAAGGGACCTCAGCACCGCGACACCCTCTCCGCTTCGACTTCAGCTCTGCGACGCCCTCTCCGCTTCAACTTCCACTCCGCGACGCCCTCTCCGCTCCGACGACAGCTACGAGACGAGTACCAGACCTCCGAGTCCTCACTCTCCACTCCGACACCAGGACCCCGTGAGAGGCCAGGTTCCATACTACAACTTTTTTATTTATTATGGAAGTGTGGTTAATGTTGACAATTTTTGTACATTTTTTTAGCTGTAATTCCATACTTTAATCAACTTTTTTTTTGCTGGAGTGTTGGGGGGAAATTATCAAGTACCTGTTATTATACATAGTCAACAAAAATGATCAGACTGCAAGCAACATTTTTTTTCTGTCCCTACAATCGTTTTCTTTATGGAGGTTATTGATGTTGACAATTTAGTATTTTGTTTTTAGCTGTGAATTCATACGTTAACCAAGTTGTCTTGTGGGGGAGTGTTGGGTGGGAATGATCGAATAATATAGTCTAGTCGACAAAAAATGTTTACACTATTATAATCAAGTTTTCTTTTTTCGCTACATTCGATTTTTTTATATATATGGAAGTTGTAAATGTTGAAAAGTTTAGGATTTTTTTAGGTGTAAATCCTTACCTTAATCAAGTCGTGTTTTCGAAGGCGTCTCGGGCGTTTTTACGGCGGTTAAAATATTCATAAACATATAATCTCGTAACTAATTTTCTCCATGAACGCGCAAAGGGAAATATAGCACCGGATGATCCAGATTTAATCACGTTTTTTTGGTATTTATTTCGTGCCTGTTATTTTCCACTTTTACTAGGTAGGGCAACTCCCACAAGGTCAGTTACAAGGTTAAGTGACCGCTAAGGGTACTTCAAGGTTGTTAGCCGAATGACTACGTGCGCAGTTACACGACTTACAGCATACACTTACTTGATAAACTGCTGACGATTTCCTTCAACACACAGCTCTCAGGTTTTGTCTCCCTCAAAAACGGGTTTTATAGTCTCCGCGCAAAGACTGATTAACGTCACCTTGTTGACGGTAGTTCCAAAGAGAGCCGCTGGCCTACCGGTATATCCTTAATGAGGACACACAACCCGTAATACGCGTGATCGGAGTATCACACACAGCTTGCAAAGATGAGTTTCGACAAATCTTCGATCTCAAACCTGGGGTTTAATTTTATTCTTATTTAAGAATACATACCAGGAAATACATAAAATTTACGTATTAATAGTACTTGTTTCATTGTAGAAGGGTGGTGGGAGCAAACGATCAATGGTTGTGGTGGGAGAGATTTATACCGCCACGCTTTCACTTCTGAGAGGCAAAGACACACAGCAAGAACATTATGAGGAGGACGACTTGCCGGAGACATCAATGTAGCCTCTTGGCAGGACAGAAAAACCCCGTTGGCTAGCACAACAGTAACAGGGTTTAATGTGGGACAGGCCACTCGCGCGAGGACCTCTTTAATCTGCACCCAGATCACAAACGGGGTATTTCTAACGTTTTGTTGGCCCACCGCTCACTGCAAACAAAATGCCACGCCTGCGGTGAGTAAATGTCGCAAAATCGAACAGCAGCAGCGGCAGTGCAATAGTTCACGATTGATCAATTGGGTACGGCTCGCCTTGAGCCGTGTAAGAGTGACCCCCCTAGAGCACCTTTGGTCGGCAAAGCTGCTGTATGGATGTAGATTTCACATCGATCGCAAAAAGCCATGGCTGCGGTGACTGAATATCGTAAAATCGAACAGCAGTACGAAATAAGCTCATCATCACGATTGGTCGATAGGGGAGCCGGTTGCCTTGAGCCGACCTCCTTGCCATGCCTTTGGTCGGCAAGCTGCTGCATGGAGAACTATAGAGTTCACATAGGAAAAAAAGCTTGTGCTTGGATATTTGTGATGGTACTCCTAGTGGGGGATGCGTGGTTGGTCGGTGTTGGGAAGCGTGCTACTCATGGGTTCCGGTGTCTTTATTATGAATAGTCTCTCCTCACGGCTCGCTGGCTAGGCTCAAAGCTTGTATGCATTATTTCCCTTATGAGGATGCTAAAAGCAAGGGCTAGGCAGGGTAGTGCAGGGTAATGCATGGTAGTGCAGGGTAGACCGGGGTAGCGCAGGGTAGCGCAGGGTGGTTGTGCAGGGCAGTGAGATGAGGGGCGTCCTGCTTGTCCCATAATCGTCACCTGTATTATCGCCCATCTGAGTCGTTCTACGGTAGCCCCCCCAACTTTTATTTGACGAAAATCGCCGGTTTTGAAACCACCCCACGGGCCGTACCTCCTGAAATACGGCGCCCCTTGCCACCCCGACGTCATCGGTCGACAGTCCTGCGCGAACAAGAAAATATATGAAATATTATGTTCATAGCATCTTTACTCGTATTGAGCAGCTGCGAAACGGTCGTTAAAGAAATCGCTGGTTTTGGGGGGGGGCTATCGTGGAACCAGTCATCTGTGATGGCCTTGACGTGAGTGTGACATCTAATATCACGTGGTTTCATCTCAACCATGACATGGTTTCACGTCGAATCTATAAACTACAGTATCCTTCTACGGAGGGCGCTCCATTGCATTTTTTTTTTTTTTCACGCGCATCTACTTTCCAGCTTCTGGACAAGCCGAGGTTACAGGTGTCGTCCCTTCTCTCCCCCGTTTCTTGCCAACAAATTTTATCGCGCATAGGGTTCAGCAATGCCAATGTTCGTCGATTTTTCATCGAGTCTTGCTAAGGCCATTTCTTATGCAGTCGGATTTGTCAGTCGAAAACGGCCTTTTTCGACTGAAGCCCAAATCGGGCTTTTTTACGCAGTCGACAAAGGGCTTTTTTTACTCAACTTTTTTCGACTGATAGTTCCGACTGGCGGATCCAGTCGAAAAACTCGACTTTTTCGACTGGATCCGACGGTCGAAAACCTCAGTCGAAAAAGTTTCACATGCGTTTTTTGAACCGATCGCATCGCCCATCCCACCACCAAACACACACCCACACGGCCACACGGCCACACACCCGTACCAGGTACCACACTGCAGTATAATGCAAGGCGCTGACGCTGGCCTGGCTATCCCTGCTGTTGCTTTTCGCAGCAAGTCAGCGTGGCGCATTCCTAGTTCCGCTCGCCAGCTGCGTGTATCACACGACGGCAGCAGCGCGCGGTCTCGATCCCATGCTGCCAACAACGGCTGCGCCTGCTGCTGTAGCTTTGGCGGCTCTCGGCTGGGTGCAACTCCACGAACGTAGCTTTGGCGGCTTTCGGCTAAGCCCAAAGCCACCAACTCGCTGAGGCGAAGGTTCGTCGAGCCGTTGCACGCGGAGACAGCCAGAAGCACAGAGCTGCCAACCAATTCCGCATGCTGTACAGCAGTACTCTCTCACATCAACCGCCTCTAGGAAGGGCACAAAAACTATGAAATCAACTCGACTGACGATGAGAAGAAGGACCAAAAGAATCCAGTCGAAAAAAAGTCCAGTCGAAAAGGGCCGTCTTCGACTGGCGGAATCCGACTGCATAAGAAATGGCCTAACTCATGCTCTCGCGTTTTCCGCAAGTCAATTTGCGCGCAAGAAAAAGTCCCCACAAATTTATACGGTTATGCACTCGGCGGGATTCGAACTCACATAACTGACCTATACCAGGCTCGAGGATAACCTGATACGCCACAGGGCGACCGTACATTTGACCACCCTGAACAGTCGTAGATGCAGATCACCTGGCAATCAAAGGATGTCAACAAAACATCCAGAATTGAAAAGGGGATCGAAGATGCGGCTATTCCAAACAAACGAAAATCAAGTTATAGATTCCCCCACACCTCGTAGTAATGAGGCTAAAATGTCTCATTGCTGTATCATTCGTCTGCGGCTTCACCGATCATTTAAAGTAAGTATCGGATTCGATGAGGCCTCCTTCCGCAAAGCAGGAGGGCCTCACCCGGGATGTACCTCCGCGATGAGCGCTGAGCGTGGCGGTAATCCTCAAAATTAATCACGGCACAGAAGCTACTCAGCACGCAGGATGTCTAGGGTGGTCTGGAATTGTTGCTGCTTTCTCTTGCTCCAGTCCGTAGGGTAGAGGTTCAAGTCGATGATTGTGGTTCCGGTGCTGTGTCTCAGACAGGCTCAAGGAGGCCGGAACCAACAGTTTCGTCCCAATCCCAGATTCGTTTGAAGGTATCCCTAGTCGTACATATGGGACAAAATGTGTCCATGGTCGCATCGCGCGTTCCAGAAGCATATGGCACGTGGTATCCAGCTGCCCCTGCTCGTAGCTAGGGCCGCGTATCCTGGTGGAAATACTCGTATAGCTAGGGTAGAGGACAAGGTCGCCTGCAACCCACGCGTCCTAGACAACACCCATCAACTGGTGGCCAACCTACAGCGTAGGTTCTGTGCAACCTACGGACTGCCCTGTCCTTCTTATTGCCTGAGGGAAATATCGTTTCCTTGTACCCTTACCGGTCTGGAGTTTAGGATAAGGGTCAGTGTTAGGGCGTTCCCGTTTTATTTTAGCAAGTCATGCATTATCGTTGGCCTCAAGTATCAAGTATGATATATACCTAGATGGTTCATCGGGAAAAGCAATTTTTCCGTTGTTGCGATAGTTGCGACTTTCGTTCCCGTCATATGCTTCACATATTGAAAAGGTTATGTAGGGTTTGTGGATTCCGGGAAAGAGTATGGCAATCTTACAGAACTTCCAGACGTTTCGGGTACGGGTATGAAAGTGTTACATAACCTCCAGAAGTTGCGGGTATTGTGGCACGGGCGTACAAAACTCACGGAAGTCCTGGGCCGGTACGAAAGGAGCTGTACCCGTACCCCGGGTATTGTGGAACGGGGTGTACAGAACTTCCAGAAGTTCCGGGTACGGGTATAAATGTTCTACAGAACTGACAGAAATTCGGGTACGGGTATAAAAGTGTTACAGAACTTCCAGAAGTTCCGGGTACTGTGGCACGGGTGTACGGAACTTACAGAAGTTCCGGGTATGGGTAATACCCGGGTAAATGAACACCCCCGCGGGGGGGAGTTCGATCTGAAGCGGAGGATTTCATCCAATTTGCATGGATGACATGGGCTCACTGGGCCAATGTCCCCGAGACAATCTTTGGTAGCTGTAAGGGAATTATGAATTATCGACAAAACCACCACCGAGAGAGGCAATAAATCGTGAAACTCAATGAGTGGCGACCGGGGCAACAGCCGCGCTCACGGCTATACTGCGCTATGATCATACCATATACCGTACCCCGTCTGTGGGGCTTCAAAACAAACAATGGCGGTCGCAAGCCCACATTGTTTGCCACCACAGCTCGATAGGCCAAGTGCCGCGACAATGAAAAAGCGAAACGACCAAAAACACAGAAGAAGATACTTCTAGACGTCGACGGTTGCTGCATCGCCGTCGCGGCAGATCTATGAATAATTCCGATTAGAAAAACATTGCCAATACGCAATACGTGGTTTCCCGATTGGCGCCAAGTTCGTGCCAGGTCTGTTTCGACCAAATCGAGTCGAACTCGATTCGACTCATAAAAACTGAATATTTTTTATTCCAAACCTTCGTTAAAATAATACGTGCCCACGGGTTATAAACGAATTAAAGAAACATGGACAGAACCTACAAGTAGGTGCTACTACCATATACGATACGTACTGCCACTGCTGTACATTCGGTGTTCGGTTGGTTTCAATGACGACAAGATATATGGCATCATAACAGCATGCATAATACGTCCTTTGGGTTATTAAATCTGAATTAATGCATTCGAGCTCCCCGGGCATTGTAGCAAAGGTGTACCCGTACACCGGATATTGTTTGTGCCACAGTCTCACAGAAGTCACATAAGTTACGGGTTAGAGTATGGGGATCTTACAGAACTCACAGAAGTTCCGGGTATTGCGGCACGGGTACAGAACACACATAGGTGATAAAAGTTATTTTCCCGTACCCCGGGTATTTGTGGCACTGGCGTACAGAACTTCCAGAAGTTCCGGGGACGGATATGAATGTCATACAGAACATCCAGAATTTCCGGGTACGGGTATGAATGCCCTAGAGAACTCGCAGAAGTTCTTTGTAGGGTATCACCCGGGGTGTTTACCCCGGGTATTGTTTGTGCGTACCCTACAGAACCCAACCTTTTTGGCCTCACGTATCCTATATGTATGATTTTATCGGGAATATTCGCGGAATTCTCCCTTGTAAACTTTCGATATTGGGAATTATGATAGTACTACGGAACTACCGATAGTCTTCGTCTGGCTACCATGCATGGTGGTTGTCTGCTCGTGAAAATAAATTATGTAGTAGTAGATAGGAGAAGCAGGAAGTGCTATCCGCAGCACTCAGCACTCGCCGAGCGTCGCAACAGCAGCAACAATCGCTCGACACAGCAGATGTGACCACGGGAAGCGGCTGCTATTCATTGGTGGTGTGCTTTAATCTGCTGGTGGAAACCTTCTTGTATACCTGGTATATGCATACGGTAGTACTGCTGCACGAGGTGCGTGCCAACTGCTCGGTCGTACTGGTGATTATGCGAGTAAATGTGAGAACAACAACTGGTACAGTACATATATACGATTGTGGTTGAAGCTCGAGGGATTCCGGGTGTGTACACTTCAAGCTGTTCATATGGCAGTATCCCCCCATAAGACCGATTCTTCCAGTAATTCAGTGTGTTCACAACGCCAAGTAAGTTTTACCGGGTAAATGGAGGCAAGCAAACCTGCGAGCCCCGCCCGGAAACTCATGTCACAGTCCACGCCAGTTCATGCCACGGAGGTGAGCCCCCGATATAAGTTCCAACCCGCGGCTCCCAAAGTTGCAAGGGTCTGTGCTCCTTCCGGCTGCGAAGAAACCCGTTGAATCTTTGTTTTTTTTTTTGTTCGTATCGAACACTTGCGACACGGTGAGTCCGCGAAGTCCGCTCCACGGCTAGCGCGGCGGCCGTCAGTCCCAACGGCCGAGCCGCTTGGGACGACGCGGACGACAGTCTCCTCGTATTCTCGGTATTTCCCCTACAACGTATGTTCTCTGACCTTCTTTGGGTTCGTAGGGAAAATATACAATGGTCGGGGCGGCCTAGATTTTTCAAGTTATTCACGGGTTCCAACTGATGGTGCCATCTCCGTACCACCGGTGTCTGAATTTTCTGGAAACCCGATTTTACCACGCAGCTTGCAACGTTGAGCTTACACCATTCAATCGTTCGTACTCGCAGCCGACGTTTTTCGTATTTTAAACATTGAAAAGCGTAAGCTGTGAGTACAGTCGATTATAAAATAAACAACAACAGCAAGAAGATACTGTCAGGCAGTTGGGGGACACAGGAACTTGAGAGCGCCCCATACGTGCTTAGATTCACTCTCCCTTTCACCCCCGTTCCTGAACTCCCACCAGTTCATCGTGATAGGTTCTTTCTTGTCCGGAGAGCGCCACTTACCAACTAAAATACCACCGTCTTACATCATTAGTCTAGTGCCGTACGAGTTGTCTAGCCACAGCTGTGCGCTAGCCTCCAAAGTCCGTCATCGGCCAGCGTCTGAGACAACCCGTCCTCGTCTAACGACTTGAGTCGAGCACAGTCGCCACCAGACGGCCTGAACTTTAAGAAGCAGTAGTACAACTTGCCCTTCCCTTTGCGCCGGTAGTCACCGTGTAGACTGTGCGTGTGTGGTTGGTGCGCAGCAGAGGATCGAGCGACGACAACAAACGTTTCACGTTCAAAGCAACACAATAAGACTAATGTTTTTTGTGTCCGTTTGGAACGCCCTTCACACATATCATTTGAACGGTTGTGTGTGATCCCCCTCCTCGAAGAATTGCGACGCCCCCGGGATATTACGTTAACCCCATCTCGAAGGGAGACTTTGCAATGTTGAATATGGTCGGCCACGTTAGTCTATATACTACGGGGATGTACAGTACCGGCCCCTCACGAGAAGCCTCAAGTCGGGCTCAGCCTGACTTCTTTTTCTGGGCGTGCGCGGAAGCACACTTACTTTCGTACCTGGTTAAAGTATGTTGTTTTCTTATTTCCGTCCCCAGACGATGCTTTTCGTAACGGCATACGTCCCCCCTCTGGCACATTGCCGCACGTACGATCACCTCTTCTTGCCATTCCTATACTCAGCGCATTATTAGACTATGAATGCCCGCCCCTCCGCCGAAGCAAAAATAGCTTTTACTTCAGGCCTGGCCAACTTGTTCTCAACTTAGGCTATGGCTACAGTAGGCTGAGAGCTTTCTTACTGTTAACCTTTCAGTGTAGTTTATGCTGGCTTTCGTGTGAGTTACGTTCTTGTTGGTAGACCGGTACTGTATCTCTGTATTGCGCGAAATCTCATCAACTCTCCGTTTCTCGGCCTGCCACAGGAACGCGCTACGAGGAAGTGGGGAAAACATGCTGCCCGCGTCACGAAGAGCAGCGGACGTGTTGTTCACGTTGGTCTCCCTTTTTCATGCATCTACTGTTACCACCACCGCGGCCCAAAGCCAGGACAGCTGTGTGCCATACAACACTTCCTCCACCGCCGGGCACCCGGAGGACGTTTCGATCGATGAGGCGCACTACTTCGCTTGTTCTGACGGCAGCCTCCTCACCGCTGTGGATGCTACGTACGATGGATATATATATACCATGTCTTGGACGTGAGTTGACTATCTTATTCGTACGTACGGTAGAGTGAAATGGTGATTGTCGTCCTCACACCAATCATTGATGTGATGGCTATCGTTGTTTGTGAGACGATTGGTGCTATTGATTGCATGATACAACACGCTTACATTATTTTGGGTGTAGTCCCCGTTTAACAGTAGTAGCCAGTATTGTCCCGTTCCACCATCCTGCTGTTGATGTAATCCGTGACACAAGGCGGGCTCAAACAGGGTCAAGGGTGCTGAACATCTTGATCTCTCGGGCTAACTACTGCGTACAGTAGTGGTAACAACTAACGACTACTCAAAGTGTATGGAGCGCAGGAAGAGGCACAGGTTCCTTCTCATATATGCATGCATACAGATTAATTTGTTACCGCCGTCTGAAAGCGAAAAACATGCGAACTTTTCAGCGTTATGGGCTAATTAACCTAGCGCCGTCAGATATCTGCGGTCGCATATAACTATAGTAGTAATGCTAGTATCACGAAAACACGTTGATTTCAACCATTGACCGCGTGACGTCCACGAGCGCGGAACAGACGGCGACAACGACGCGCGAGCCTTGTGGCTCGAGCTCTCATGTTCTTAAGTTGGCGATAATCGCAGGGGAGGTACCTGGGTAGACCGTTAGCGGTAGTCTCGGACTAACTCCATCAAGAAATTATTGCACCAGGCATGGGGAGGGTGACTTGGCTCTGATGCCCCGACGGGATAGGGTCAGGAGAAAATGGACACACATCTATCTAGGATCCGTAGTTGTTGGTTGTTGGATTTGTTGTTTTGCGCTTTTTCTTTTCGTGGTCTAGATTTTCGGTCACTTCCCCTTTTTTTTGTTGACACTCACGCTGCACATTCATTGTGGGATGACAAAATATGCAGGAACCTGTACACGCACACAAGGCAAAAACTGCTTGATGATGATTGATTAAAACTCATCCACGACAATTACATCACCCGATCACTCGACCGCATGCGATTTTCATTTTCAAGTGCTGTACTGCCATACTGATTTCGGTGCGTTGTTGCGCTGGGGGTATTAAAAATGCGTTAACAATTTCCCACACTATCAAGCATTAATAGAAGATGTTGTGCCTCCATGAACGTCTGCGTGCAGGTGAAGTTCCAAAGGGGTGCCAGGTTTTGCGTCGGCACAGTCACACAAAACTGACGTCATGTTCCAACACTTTCTTACCTGGCATTGTTGACTCGACAACTTCATACATTCGAAAACAATTTTTGTCTACCAAATGATTCCTCGGCCCTTTCTCCCCTTCTCGGTGAACGTGTGTTGGCAGTAGCCTTTCTTTGCGAGGCGTCTACATTATTATCGTTAGGTTCTAGATCGAGTTGTTTTTTGGGCAATTTTTGAATCTATCACTACCTTCTGTCTCGTGATACTGGAAACTCACGTCGGTCGAACCAAATTCCCCGATTTCCATACTTGACCAAGGCTACGGTAGGGGGGGTACCCCCACTTTCACTGGTGTGTTTGAGCCAGTCGCACGAGTGACTCTGTACCTCACGGATGAAAATGGTTTAGGCACTTGTTGTGGAGTAGCTTAGATTACCATTGCATTGCGGATTGATTTCGTCAATATAAAACATAAAGAAAAACTTCCTTCCTATCCAATAATCCAGACTACTAGCGGTAAATGCGGCTTTGTGGTGGCGAACGCCAGCACACTTGCGGAGTCCTGCATAATAAACTGTTAATACTCTCTATATATATGGTGGATCGAAGCAGGTGCTCTGGAGACGTTGAGGACTGGGAGGTGCCGTACACAGTCGGTATCACAGCGGTCGTTACCTGGGTTGCAGATGATTTCCTCCCGTTCTTGACGAATATGTACTTCGGAGGATACGACCTTGACGACAACGAAGCGGACGGGGCGTCGTTCTCGTGGAAGGGTCCGTTTGGGTGAGAGGTGGCAGTAGTAGTAGCAGCGGTAGCAGTAGTAGTAGTTTTTGAATCAATAAGTAGTAGCAACAGTAGCAGCATCAGTTAGAGACTATAGTACTAGTCTACATACGTACAGTAGTTAGGTATTAATAGTAGACGAATATAGAACGAGAATGAAGCTACAGAATCGAAGGTCGCATTGAGGAAAGCGAACGCATCATTCGCGAGTACTCGCAACTTCTCCTCGAGCTCCCAAGCTTCTCTTTACGATTGGAGCGAATGCGAGGCATTTCTCAGCCGTCTCAGGTACCAGAGAGGGGAGCGGGCGTGGCCAGATGTGAGTCACAACTCGTAATTCCAGTACTTGAGACTGGGAATGAGAGCACTGCTCAGCAGCAGCCGCAGCAGCAGCAGCAGCTCAAGACGGAGAAAAGTTTTATGTTGGAATTAGAGACGAGCGGGGAGGGGCAGGACAAGCTCTTGCAGCTGCCATTGAAGCAGCAGCAGCAGCTGCAGCCTCCGGCGGCACCATCCCCTGTTTGGACGTCACAGCTCGTATACCCAATGCTCGAGACTGGGAGCGAGCGCACTGCACAGCAGCAGCCGCAGGGGCAGCAGCAGCAGTTTGAGACGAGGGAGAAGGGATGGCTCGTAGACTTGGTTGTGAAACCAAATTACGAGCTGTATCTGCCGTGCTCCGTGGGAGCGCCGGCTGCTGAACCCGTTGATGTGTGGGCCCGGGTTAGGGTCGGCACAAGGTGGCTGGTTGCGGTGGAGGACGCTGGGTGTGGGAGGCACGGACACCCAGGTGAAGAATCCTTCCCACCGTTTGCACCAGACTGAGGCAACAACCACAGGTCATGTCATAAAAAGTTGTTTATGACTGGGCTTTGTCTTGATTCTAGAGTAATACAGCAGGTAAAGGACTTTGGCTGTGAAAATACATCATATATATGAACTACTCTGTCGCGATGCTGTCTGGGCTTTGTCTTGATTCTAGAGTATTACAGCAGCGGTAGTTGACGTACGTAGCGATGCTCGAGCGATGACATGTTATTATTTAAGGCTCTGAAACGATCATTTTCTTTCGCATTATTTGTTGTCAAGACTTTGTTTTTCGCGTTAAATCATAGCAAAGGACAGAGTAGCTTGGGCAGAGGGACGGGCCGGATAAATGATTGTGCCTGACCCCCAGCCCCTCTTGCCCCAACCACCGGCGAATGTGATTGCGTGTGGTATGGTAGCTCTGCTGATCAACAGGTTACAAGGCACGGGATGCAGGACGCTTGACGGGTTGATAATAGATTATGTCCGCAGTAGCTAGCGCTTGCTTGCGACAGCCTGTCTGTCGTATGTACAGCAGTTTGGTACTTTAGTTCATTTTCAATCAACCATTTTCCCTCACGCACCAAAGAGGGAAGGAATTGAGAACGAATTCGCCATCTCCGAAACATAGTATTTGATTTCGGTTGTGTGCCGTGAATTTTCCCAACATCCCTGGTACGATATCGGAGGTCATTCGGTTTTACAGATAAATTGGTGGCGGCTGGTGGCTGTAGGGGTATGGTCAGTACCAGTAGTTGTTGTTGTTTGTTGTTGTTCTCACATTAACTCGCATAATCAAGTCCGTGGTCACAGGACAGGCTCCAGTCACTCTGGAGCTGAGGAATACCCCAGGGAAAAGCACACACAACCCAAGGTGGTACACGCATATATCACAGCTGACGCAATTCATGCCTCCACCAGAAACATTTAAAAGTGAAATCGGGAGTCAGTCGACGATGTGCCAGGTCCAGGCCGGTGCATACGTCTCACTACTCACGCCTGGAGGAACCAAATATTCCGATTGCCACCCAAGTAAGACTACCACGTATGTATTACACGTAGTATCTATCACTCCGCATACGCACGACAGGCATAAGTCAATTGGAGAAAAAGAAACAAAGAAAAGAAAAGAAGATAAAATATTGTTGTTGTTGTTCTCACATTAACTCGCATAATCATATCCGTGGTCACAGGACAGGCTCCAGTCACTCTGGAGCTGAGGAATACCCCAGGGAAAAACACGCACAACCCACGGTGGTACACGCATAATAGTATTATATTTCGGGTACGCACGAGAGACCATGACAACATACGTGGTATTTCATGTGTCTTTCACAATGCCGGTTACTTCCAGAATAGCTGGTTGTCAACCTCACCAGCGATCTAGCATAGTGCGGTACACGAAATGAAGAAACCGGTAGTGAGGAAATATAGTGTTACTCACGTTTTATGATGCAATATGTGGTGGAATACGAGTATGTGGTGGAAATATCGGGATGTGTTTTTTTCGTTAGACTGAAGATCCCACCCTGATCTTGTCCCGGTTATGCCTTGTACTATCTGCATCATGAATACGTATGATATTCTAGTCTGACATGCTTTGCTTGACAATGATTGATGATAGGATTTTGATTATGTTCAAGCCTCCTTTGGTTTGATCGCCCCCTCAACTCCCCCCCGCCCTTATCGTGCGCGTGTGCAGAGTGTTATGATAAGCGGTATCCGCTGTACGCCGGACCACAAAAATATTAAGCAGGGGGAATGGGGTAGATTATAAGGTTCTTATAGACCACAGTTAGGTGCTCAAACATTTTATGTACGCAGTATACGAACATTTTGAGTACAGACGAAGATAGTCAACATTTCTGCGTTTGTTATGGAGTTCGTACCTGATACCGTATCTTTTATACCAGGTACGCGTTTTAATCAAGGTTGCCAAACAGTTTACAGGATCGTTATTCATTTATCGCGGTAGCTTATCAAGTAGCAGCATGGACTAACACTCTTGCAGCACTGTGATACTACGTGTCGCTCTTCCGGGAAGGAACATGCGGAATAAATTTACCCTTGATATAACAACCTCGTCACGTGTAGCGAGGCGTTTGCGCTCTGATGTATCGGTACTCTGAAACAGAAATGAACTCGCGGTTGAGTTCGTGCTAAACCGGCATCAAACAGTTGTCGAGTCGACTCTGAAATATGGTGACTTATTGCGGGATTTGTTATGTTTTTGCGGGGTTTGCGGTTAATGGTGGTATATGCGTTAGTTCGGGTAGCACAAACCCACTCGAGGAAGGTCTCAAACAGACTGGCCTTTCCGCGAACTGGTAGAGCGCTTGATGTGGCTTGCTAACCAGACACGTCCGGACATTGCGAACGCAGTGAGAGCGGTAGCCAGGTACACCAACTCGCCCAGGGAGATACGCTGGAAGACGGCGGTTGGTATTTTAGATTATGTATTTTTCATGAGTGATTTCGGCATTACTTTTCAGAGAGGCAGTGGACTGGAGCTGGTTGCGTATGCGGATGCAGACTACGCCAGCAAGGCCACTGATAGGAGGTCGGTTTACGGTGGGGCTGTCATGTGCGCAGGGGCATGCGTGTGCTGGTTTTCGAGAACTCAAAAGTGCGTGACATTTTCGATCACAGAAGCCGAGTACGTAGCACTGGCTGACACCATAAGTTTGAGATTTTCGGGGCTCGGGGACGGTGACGATTTTTGGTAAAATACCCGGGGTCATCCCCGCGTAATCAGTCTATGGTTTTCTCAACTAGCCCCGTAATGAGACCCAGATAAGCCAAATCGTTCAGTTTATATTGTTTTTGGGGTTCGGGGACGGCAACGGTTTTTTGATAAACTACCGGGGGTCATCCCTGCGTAATCAGTCTATGGTTTTCTCAACTAGCCCCATAATGAGACCCAGCTGAGCCAAACCGTTTAGTTTTCATCCTGCAGGGAGGGGTCACGACCACCTGTTAACGCTTGTGCGGGAAAGGATTCTCTTGACCACTTGAGAGGATTATGGCTCGTTAAGTAGGAAAAAGGTCTCAAACTCGACGAGTTCGATACGTCTGAACCCGAGGGCGACTTAACTTTTTCGCGAGCTGATTTATATTGTTTCTTGACGGATTATTCTGCATATATTTGCTGGATTTTCGTACTTTTAAAGAGTGCATGGTAGTCAGGGAGGCAAGTAACTATTTCTTTGTTTTTGAAGTAACACTGTTTTCACGATAGCGTTGTCTAGTAAGGCATTATTTTGCTCTGGATTTGTGCGTTTGGAATTTGAATGGATTTTTAGTATGTACCCAGCCGGGAGGCGTTTGTCTCATTCGAAAGTGAGTTTTGAGACTGCTGTCCAATCACACTTGTTGGCACCCCTGTTCTGTGGAGCTGACAACCGTTTTATAAGGAAAGCTGAATGCTGATTATAAGGCCGATGTTTGAGTTTTCGGATTTGAGTTTTCGGTCTATGAATTTCGGATATGAGTTTTTGTATTTGGACTTAGGATTTTACGACTTACCAGGTAGATCTTAGGTTCGTGAAGATTGATGTTGAATACTGTCCCTGAATTGTATCTCTTGATTTATGGAGTGCTTTTTAAGGACTATGGTGTTGCAATCTTTCTTATCACGACGGTACTGGGAGGATATTGATTGACCGTAATTTTCATTGAATCGTTTTACCCTGATGATATGACAATGTAGCATCATACCGTATCATTTACGAAGCAAGGAGGCTGTTGATTGTATGCTTGGATATGATGCGGATATGATGACGGTTGAGTATTGTAGGGGTTTCCAGTGATAAGTTGGCTACATGATAGCGGGATATCGGGATGGTGGAAATACTCCGCCTATTTATCCGCCTTTCTTGCTGGCGAGCGCACTCCACGCTGCGCCTTGGCTAGGAGCAACGTAATATATATTTGTACGTCTTATACTTGTCTTCATACCGTACCCCACTAGTGTCGGCTCAACGAGTAAGCCCTCGCTACGCTTCGTAGGGATCAACCAACAGAGGTTTTCAAGAGGAAGGTGGTGGATGAGGTCATCCCCGCCATCAAGGCTCGCTGGCCCGGGGGAAGGGGATGAATAAATGAAAATGAATGAAGAGCATCTGCACCAGTGTCACCAATCAAGAGGATGGAAGCCCCGCGGCGTGATAATGTTCCTCTCAGCTTCTCCTTCGAACATCCCGCCGGCGATCGAGGCGGCTAATCCGGCACCCATATGGGCTAGTGTCCGGCGTGCAAGCGTCGTCGATACCCTGTGCCAGGATAAGTGAAAACTGGGTAAAATATGCTTTTCCTGAGAATTTTGTGAAAACCGGGGATGGCAACAAAACGTCCCCGCCTGACCCGGGGAAAACCTCGCCCCCCCTTCGATAAGTGAAATGATGCTATTGAAACCATGTGGGGACCCCAGAAACAGCCTGTAGGGCCACGAACAGCTGTTTCGTACATATCCCACCTCTATTCCCGTCATTTCAAATCCCAGCGATATTTTCGGACAGACCGGCGGTAGCAGTAGTAGTAGTTTTGAATCAATAAGTAGTAGCAACAGTAGCAGCATCAGTTAGAGACTATAGTACTAGTCTACATACGTACAGTAGTTAGGTATTAATAGTAGACGAATATAGAACGAAAATGAAGGCATAGATTGGTAGTTGCTCGCTTGCCTAAAAATACAGGAGGGGGGGGGGGGGATGACAAGACATTTACCCATAACGGTCAATATTACTACTACAACAGTAGGCTAATGCAATAGACTAGACTATATACATTTTGATGAAACTATAGTCTAGTCTAAGCAGCTTGCAAAGTTGAGTTTCAACCATTCAATCAGTCGAACCCACTGTGCAAAGCTGACGTTTTTCAATATTATATGAAAAACAATCAGGAGAGAGGTCTGCGTGTTGAGTCCTATTTTTAGTTATGCAGTCGTGTTCAACTGGATGGAGTCATCATACGTACTGCTGTGTAGTCTAGTACAAACTACAAATAAATTTTACGTACAACTGTACCCCCTACATAATAGTACCGATTTATTTTCGCTAACTGTTAGACTAAGCCTTTCACCTTTCGGACTGAACAGACCATCAAAATTCAACTCCTCCCGGTGTTTCTTTTTTTTTTTGGCTACGATATAGACTCCCGTTGGTGCACAAAGCGACGTCAAACCGGCTACGTCACTACTTTTGATATCTTATTTAAGTGGATATTGTATTGTACTCTGGCTAGAAGAGCTGCGCTGCAAAGACTGTGACTTCCGGCGATCCCAGCAGTTATCGCTCGGTCGAAGATACTCGGGGCATCAAACACGCCAATGGCTCTGTGGGATGATCCATCTGTCCCTGCCCTGGGTGCTTCTGTTATACCTGGCATCTTGTGCAACTGTGCTGGGTCGTCGCTTTCCTCTCCAATCATGGGTCATACGTATGTATGTAGTAAGAGCAGGTACAAGATGTCTAGAGGTATATGATTGTTTGTGTCGGTTGGGGTTTGGTCTGCTGATTTTTTCGCTTCTTGCCACCGCCCTACTGGAGGAGGGTCTTTGGGAGGGTATCAAGGGAAGGAGGGAGTTGGTTGTGATAAGGCGGTGGTGCGCGGACTTAGCACCTGGTTGAAGGCGCTCACGGGCTGGCTGCTGGAATCTCCGTTGCCGCTGATCGTGTTGCCCGATTTGTTTGATTTATTGAATGATGTGTACATTGGGACATGGACTCTGCAGTCCGTTTGTATCTATTTGACTCGTAGTCACTACCCTGAGTACAATAAGATACAATGATATTGTTGTTGTTCTCACATTAACTCGCTTAAACAAGTCCGTGGTCACAGGACATGCTCCAGTCACTCTGGAGCCGAGGAATACCCCGGATAAAAAACAAAAAAACAACCGAAGGTGGTACACGCATATATCACAGCTGGCACAATTCATACCTCCGCCAGAAACATATACAAAGTGAAATCGGGAGTCAGCCTACGATGCGTGTGCCAGGTCCATACTGGTGCATACGTCTCACTACCCGCGCCTGGAAAAGCCGACTATACCTCTTGCCACCCACGAAAGACTACGTACCACGTATAGACTATATTACAGGTAGGACCTATCACTACGCATGCTGTACCGCTGTGGTCGTATCATTGGGCATCTTGTCGTTCATAGAATGGTTGGATACATTTTATAAGGGAGTCCCGCTGTCATTATTGACGCTCCTTGTGAGCTCTTGAGATCTTGTAATACGAACGGGAAGGTCCATGGCCGATGGCATGTCACTTCCCCGCGTGATAACGAACGAACTATTGCAATGTGGACAACCGCATTCCGAGCCTACGAAAGGAAGTCCTCGGAGATGATACCACCAGGCCCGCGGTCGCGCGAGTCGGTTCAATTCAATTGAATTGGGTAAGTTCTGCTTACTGCCGATAACGCGACCAATTTTCTTTTCGGAAGCCGGAAAACACTCTTTTGCGTGCTGGTGTGGAACACCAGCGTAACGCAATGGAAGATCGTACAGCAGCAAGAGGAGCGCGAGCGCAGGGCGCTGACGGAGTCCATTGTGAAAGTTGGGGCACCCCGAGAGGTGGAGGCCGCGCCGGCGGTTGGCTGAAGCCGGAAATCAAGGTGAAGATCGGGGGAGATAGACCGCCTAGGTTGGATGGTGATGTGATCACCTTCGAAGATAAGCGTGAGTTTTTCGCTGCCTGCTGGGAGTACGACCAGCAGATTCGTATCACAAACCAAGATGGAGGAGACCGGGTACTCGCGAGGTGGCGAGAGCTGGTAGATTCGGCGACACAAATTATGGTGGCTGATGAATTCTACGATGGCAAGCCCTGAGTCGACCTCTCCGAGAAGGAGCTATTGCAAGGGCTCAAAACGTTTGCTGGCGTTGATATGCAGCAGACGAGTGATAATGAGGATTTTTGCCGCCAGATATTCCGTGTGCTGAAGAGGGATGCGAGCGTGCCGGTAGATGGCTGGGTGTTCATGCAAAAACGTGTCCTGCGGAAATACCTTGGTGACAGCGGACTCACGGAGGTGGTGAGACCCGACGGTCGGCAGTACATGCTAAAACATGGCAAGGTGCTGGTGGAGTTCGAATTCCGCCGCAATGTGGAAAAAAATATGCGTTTCGATCTCGTAACGCATGACCCTGACGCGTTGTTTAGCATCATTGCCAAGCAGCAATTGAGGCCAATGATGCTGAACGTCAGCAAACAGCAAAACGGCCTGACGCTAGGTCGATGGCTGCTGCGGGGACTAAGCCGCAGGAAAGTGCTGCTGACGAGCACGACTCACGCGATAGGGCCAAGGCTGCTGGTGTGAAAGAAGAGCAGAATCATCGGTACAACAACAACGAGTGTTTCGTATGTGGCAAGCAGGGACACAAGCAGTGGCGCTGCCCCCAAAGCCAGCACCGTAAGGCGGGGAAAAGCGTCCATGGCCAGACCCACGGCCATATCCCTATACAGCAGCAGTCCCCAAGCGACCCCGCTCAGCATACCCGGACCAAGACAACCGGGATGGCCCTGCGTCTACCACCCCTCGGGCTGGTACGTACAAGGCCGCCTCAAAGCGGGTGGTTACGGAGACCGAACCTTCTTCGCCTGAACCATCTAGGCAGAATGACGACGATTACGTGTACATTCGCGTGTCGCGGGAAAGGATGGCGGGCTCACCGAGACGGTGCAGCACCAAGTGTCTCAGAGCGATGGGCCACAGAGTGCAGCGCCAGTTCTTTACTCCGTTCCGGTGCAGCTGCCGGCACCCGCGTCGCAGCAGTCATGTGGTGATTCCAGCACAAGGTCATACGCGTGTGTCTCAGTCTTACAGCCGGGTGGAAGTGGTGACACGACGTGGATACGGTGGAGACCGAACCGCACTTGGAGGTCCTGACGCAGCATGTCACAGGGCGTCTCGCGGTTTCCGGTGCTTCCGCGGCTGCTGAGGTTAAGGAGCTAATTGATTGTGGTTCAGGCATTACAGCAATGTCGGAGGAGCAGGTACAGGCCCTGCGGGGACAGCTGAGGATGACGTTAACGCAGGCGTTTTATGGGAATGCGCGTGTGGTGACGTCGTTGGGCCAGGAGTTTGATATTGAGACGCAATCGTGTCTGCTCCACTTAACGATGAAAACACCACGGGGACTAGTCCGATTTACCATGCCATTTATCGTGCTCCCTGGGGAAGGCGATGTGGTCATCATCGGGCAGAAGACGCTGAGAACGAAACTCGACATCAACGTGATGGCGCAGCCCAAGGCCTCTGTACTGAAGGCACAAGAGCGTCAACATGCCGCTGGGATGGAGCTTACAGCTCGTTCTGTGGGCGAGCCCAACGGTGTGCTGTGCTGCGAGCGGCGATGGCTGTCACAGCGTTCGTTATGGGCGGTGACGCGCCAGGCGACGTGGACGATGAGGTCACGCTGACGCTGCTGTCTCAACGACCCATGATATTCCAGGATTCCGAGGTGGAAAAGCGGGATCGTGCGGGCGTGTTGGAGACGGCTGTCGATAACCCTGTTGACCATGGCTCCCCGCCGGAATGTGCCAAGATGCTGCGCGATATCGTTTTTCGCACGCACCTTGACGTGTTATACTGGGCGTTGTCGGTTGACCCACCTGCACGTAAGAAGCCTGAGGCGGTCCAGTTTCATTCAGGGGCAAGGGTGGTGCGGGAGAAGTCCCCACCTGAACGTACTCGCCTGCGGTGGAGTGCGGCAGAGTGATGCCCCGGCTGTCGCTCGGTAGTGACGACGAGTTTGTCGTCAAGGTGGCCTGGGAAGGGCCGGAGGAGGCAGACACCACCTTGGAGCCGGTGTCGCGCGTGTTTGATGGGGCGACGTCTGTGCTGCGAAAATAGCTCAAGACGCTGCGGCTGATGATGGATCAGAAGCGGGGAATCGTACAGCGGTATGGGCTGGTTTTTTTTTATCATATTGTGGTTTGGGGGGAATTCCCGAATTTTGAATTATTGATTTTCGGTTTTATCGAAAATGTTGAATTTCGAGTTTTTTTCTGACTTGGAATTTCTGGGCCGGGCGCTGATAGCACCTGACGCAGCCACAGCTGGCGGTTCATCGCCGAAGCTGTGTGTGGACAGAGCATGACCTGGGTTGATGCTTCCGATTTACGGGTGAATGTTGTACTAAACTACAAAATCCATGTGTGGTCTGGCTTCGACAAGATGCGTGCGCAATTGGAGGTGTGACGCGTGGTGCGTGGTTTGCTTAAAGATTTGGTGATGACGCAGCTGCTGAACAATCCGTGTTCACGGTCAGTTTACGTCGTAGATCTTATGTCGTGGTGACCGTGACCATGATTTGTTGGATTTGACCGTTGCCCAACGTACGAACAGCTATGTTTATCAAAGCCACTCGGTTTGAGCCAACTTGTGTTCGGTAGCCAGAAATGGGCTTTTGGAGGGTGCTGTACCGCTGTGGTCGTATAACTGGGCATTTTATCGTACATAGAATGGTTGGATACATTTTATCAGGGAGGTCCACTGTCATTATCAGCGCTTCTTGCGAGCTCTTGAGATATTTTGATACGAACGGGAAAGTCCATGGCCAATGGCATGTCACTTCCCCGTGCGATAACGAACGAACTGTTGCATTGTGGACAAACGCACTCCGAGCCTACGAGGGGAAGTCCTCGGAGCTGATACCACCGGGCCCGCGGTCACGCGAGTCGGTACAATACGCACGTCAGACGCAAGTCAATAGGAAAAAAGAAACACACACACGACAAGGAGAGAAAGGAAAAGAAAAGAATGAATAGAAAGGAAAGCGAAAAAGGAAAGGAATGAAAGAAAAGACAAGAAATGCAAGAAAATACAAGACAAGAAGAGGAAGCAAGGAAACGCAAAGAGAAGCAACGTCATACTAGCAAACCCTAGGAACTGACTAAATACGGCATTGGGCTCATAGAAGGTATCAAGTGCATCAATGACACTGAGGAGGAAACGCAACAAGGCGAAGAAGTCGGGGTGGCCTCACGCTAACTTGTGATGGCCATTGGAAGACCCACAAATTTCAAGACGATGATAGCCAGACCCAGACTTCAGTCACTTAAGCAGGACGCCCCCCCCCCCCCCCCCCCCTTCGCCCCTCCCCCCTCCCCCTCTTCCCCCTTTCCCCCCTTCCCCCTTTTACCCCTTCCCCCCTCCCCCCCTTCTCCCCTCCCCCGTCTCCCTTCTCCCCGGTCGTGTAGAGATGCCCACGATGGATAGCGCTGCCGCAGCATTTGCCCGTCGCCCTGCAGCTTTGCGTCTCTCAATCTCATGCCATTCCCGCATGGACAACTGGGCTCCCTCCTCTGCTCGTTGAAACCATCTGCCGACGTTCTGAGCAGCCTTCGCCACCCTTCGAATTTCATTCAAAAGACCGACATATCCTCCTTCAGATGAGCCAGCCAGTCCTGCTGTTGCCTCCCTGAGTAGCCCTTACCCCCAACAAGTTCCCCAAACACCATCCTCTGTGGCAGACGCTCCTCCCCCATACGAGTTAAGAATCCCGCAAACAATACCCTTCGTCTGCGTACTATCGCATCTACGCTCTCGGAAGCTGTCTTGGCAAGCTCGTCGGCGTACGATAGGGTATGGTCGTCGCGCTTCCGTTTCCACCATCCGAGACATTGAAGAAGAATAGAGTGGTGAACCCTTCGTAGCTTATCATAGTCAGACTTGTTCGGGCTCTACGTCATATAATTGTAGAGTGGTGTCTCGATCACCCCGACTTCCAGCTGTGAATAGCCTGTGAACACAAGGGTTGTGTGGAGGCTCTGTTTTCTATCCGAAGAGATGCAGACGTGGCACCGAAGCGTCTGTTAAGAACACTTGTGATAAGAAAGAAAAGACATAGTCTGGAGAGGGCGGTTGAGGCCAAACAGAGAAGAAGAAGAAGAAGGGAGAGGATAAAGGAGAGTTGAGAGAGAAGGGAGAGTGATCATGGTGGGTTGCATCACCAATTGATCATCAAGGAACAATGACCGTGGTCCGGTAGGATACCGGGACAACGGGACAACCTTAGTATGCTCAAATCTACGTTTACATCTAAGTTCCACCGAAGATTCAACGTAAGATTCAAAGTAATATTCAACTGCCTATCTTATTCGTGCGAATACACTGCTCGAAGACTGCGCACTAACTTAGATTTGAATCCAAGGTTCATATCTCAACACGCCCCCATAATGCAAAGTCAGATTGCTAGAGAAGCCTAATACTTGGAAAAAAAAATCGTGAAAGAATAAAAAACAAATGGGTCTCATATTCAGTCCGGTGTATCAACCGCGACAATATGGATGTATCCATGCTATTTATACATTAATAAAAAAACTTACAAAGAAAGATACGTATAAAAGTTACGCTTGGTGTAATTACCAGCGATAAATGCCCTGTTAAAACGCAAAGATACGTCTAACTGCGTTTGAAACACGCTTTCTGAATTGTACCAGACAGATAAACAATACTAGACAAATAAAGAGAATGGTGGAAAAGTGCCCATTACGGCAAAATAAAACATTTTCACTATTCACTTGTTTGTTTAATGTACTTACGTACTTCCGCAAAAACAAAAATTAAGAAGCAGATAGCATGAACAGCGAGGACGGTTTCCGGTTTAAAGTTTTTGCCGAAAATGGTCGGGAACGCTGTCTCAGGTGTTCGGCTGGTAGCACCAGTGGTGAGGTCGAGATGATACAGAGAAGAGCAGTGGCTGTCCTCACATAGGGGTATAGCAAATGCACCCATGTCCAGATAGGTCTTCGTGGCGATGATCATAGTGACCCCTCTCGCAGCAGCTGATCCACTCGAAAGTAGGTGCCTGCCTAGCCCTGGTACGACCGTGACAGGAAGCTGTACAGAGTGCTTAGAACCTATATGGTCCAGCACTTGAACGAACAAGACCCCTTGACCAACGCCATAAAGGCGATGGTTTCCCGCTACGTTGATTATTACGGGAGGGTCCAGCTGCACGTAGTGGTTCATTTTATGTCCAATGCCCGGTAGAAGCTGATTGTCGATGAAGTGGCTAGAAGCTCCGCTGTCCGCAGTCATGGAGAAGTCGACGGGCTGCGCGGCGATGTTGATCGGAGGTGTGGCGATGAAAGAATAACCTATACCAACTGGAGGTGAGGATGGACATGGAGGAATCGCGAAGGTCGTAGAAGTAGCTGCTGTAGTCGCAGCCGCTGTAGTGAATGGAGCATGTGTCACTGGGACATAAGCTTCTATTTGCGATGTTGAAGTTGGAGTTGTGGCGGTGTTGGCGTGAGCGCTGCGGTTGTTATAATGCCGGCCACCTTGTTGACCAGGATGAGGGCGCCGGGTTATATTGCCGTCCCGCATTTGAGACCGACAGTCGCTATTATCGTGGCGATCAGTATTATGCAGGCTACACCACGAATAATTTCGAGGTGTCGGGGGAGGTTTCTTTCCCGACATCTTTCTCTTGCGTTTAAAGCAATTTCGGAATCGATGGCCTGGCTTTTTGCAGTGTGAACAGGTCACTACTGCTGAGGGTGTGGACGTGACTACCATAGCAGATTCACGCCCCTTCGCGTTTCGTAAAGGCCCGTGTCGCATAGCTCTATTCGCGTACATTTTACGCACTGTTATCACAGCTCGGTCGACTGTGATATCATCATCTGCTTCGGCGCTATATTTTATTTGCAGGTATTCATCCGTGAGTCCTTCTAGCACTGTGTCCAATATACCGTCATCGTTGAATACCTCTCCTATGTCCACCAATTCATCCCGCAAATGGTGTACTTCATTTATCAACACGTCTGGGTCTTGCCCATCCGTCATGACCATATGCGCTAGTTGTTGTTCGAGTATACGTCTACGTTGGCGGGTGGAATATTTATTTTTTCTAACCATACCATCCCAAGCAGCCTTTCCATTTGCAAGTTCACCTCGTTTTGGCTTGAATTGTAGAAGAAAGCTGGCCGCGGCTCCCGATGTACTCAGGAACAAGAAGTCGAACAGAAGACGGTTGTCGCGGTGCCAGTGCTTGATGTCTTCCAAATTCGAGATGTTGTCATCCGTGGCCCATAAAACTGATGTTACGGCTGGGAGTGTAGAATATCTTGAAGATGATGGTAGTAGATGCGCCGTGTTCACAGGAGTACTCCCTGCGTCCGGCTGTAAATTTTCTGCTGTGTCAGCCGGGGGTGTTTCCCCGGACTGAGTGTCCGTTTAGTCAGCCGCCTGGCTGCGAGGTACAGCTCGTGAAGGCCTACTTCTTCTAAAAGATGGACGAGGACTAATTAGTTCGGGCTCGGGGCAAGGACGCCCTTCCAGGATATCAGAGATCTCGGCATGACGCAAAGTTATCACGGACTGAGCCGTGCGTTTCCATACGTCGAACGTTAGCCCATTATATTGGCTGTTGAGAGCTCTAACGAGCTTGCCTACCGCATCACCCGCTTTTGTGGACTCTCCCATGCTGATGCTGATGCTGATGCTGATGCTGATCGCTGATGCTGATGCTGATGCTGATCGCTGATGCTGAGGCTGATGGTGATGTTGATGCTGACGCTGATGCTGATCGCTGGTGCTGATCGCTGATGCTGATGCTGATGCTGTCGCTGATGCTGATGATGATCGCTGATGCTGGCGCTGATGCTGATGCTGTAGCCGGCTTAGTGAAGGTTTCTCTCAATCTTCTCGGTAAGATGCGACAAACTTCAATGAGATGTCGCTAGGTGCCGATCGATGTTTATTTCGAAGGCCGAGGCTCATAACCTGTGAATAGCCTGTGAACACAATGGTTGTATGGAGGCTCTGTCTTCCATGCGAAGAGATGCAGAGGTGGCACCGAAGCGTCTGTTAAGATCACTTGTGATGAGAGAAAAGAGATAGTTTAGAAAGGGCGCTTGAGGCCAAAGAGAGAAGAAGAACAAGAAGAGAGAGGAGAAAGGAGAGTTGGGAGAGAAGGGAGAGTGATCATGGTGGGTTGCATCACCACTTGATCATCACGGAACAATGACCGTAGTCCGGTAGAATACCGGAACAACGGGACAACCTAAATATAATCAAATCTACGTTTACATCTTAGTTGCACCGAAGATTCAACGTAAGATTCAACGTAAGATTCAACTGCCTATCTTATTCGTGCGAATACACTGCTCGAATAGACTGCGCACTAACGTAGATTTGAATCCAAGGTTCATACTCTCAACACCAGCAACCGCACCTCCAATCGTAAGCGCACACCCGGGTGATAATAGATTTCCATGTTGTACCGCTGAAAGCGCGCCCAGGCCCTCTGAAGACGCCGCGATATTTCAATGCTAAGATCTCTGTCTGCGGTTATAGCCCCGCCCAAGTACACGAACTCGATTGTTTGTTTGTATACCTGGCCGGCTGCATTGATTGTGAACCACACCTTCCCCCTGCCTTTCGTTTGCAGGCACATTATCTCTGTTTTCGGCTCAGAACCCGTAAGCCCGAACGCCGAGCACGCAGTCACGATCACCGTCATTATCCTCTCTAGCCCTTCTGATGATCGCGATACGATGCCCACATCTTCAGCGTACAGCATGCACCATAATCTCTGCGCCTCCTCCTCCTCCTTCCCCCTCCGCCCGTCGACTTGTTCTGTGCGTGAAGTGTCCTTTTTCTCGCCTTTCTCCTTCTTTCGTTGGAGCTGCACCATGTTGTCCGTGATGGCGGCATCAACGAGGAAGCGTTTCTCGGCCACACGCAGTACTGTTGTGAATAGCATGTTGAACAGCGGTGGCGCGAGCACGCATTCTTGCCTAAGACCTTGCCCCACGTCGAACTTGTCCGAACGTTCTCCATCATCCAGCCGTAGGCATGCTTGCATGCCGTCGTGGAATTCGCGGATGACGGCGAGCATTCCCGGCGGCACGCCAAAACGAGCAAGGACATCCCACAGAAGAGTTCGGTCGACGGAGTCATATTCGGTAAGGTCGATAAAGCACAAGTACAAGAGGGTGTCCTTCTTTCGCGCCAGTTCCTGCAGTCGTCGTTCTACGAACATCATGTCAACCGTCGAGCGTTGGGGTTTGAACCCACACTGTTCCTCCGGCAAAACGTTCTCGCGTTCGCAATAGTAACTCAGGCGACCCGCGATGACTTTGTGGAGAACTTTGACATCGTGAACCACAAGGGAGATGCCACGATAATTGCCACATTCTGTCTGATCTTTCTTCTTATGAAGCACCCTAATCGTTGCATATTTCCATTGTTGCGGCACGCCACCTCCCCTCCACACAGCGACTATGATATCGTTGAACTTTCCGAGAGTGTTAAATTGTCCTTCGTCGGCCAAACCCTTCAAGAGCTCGGCCGGGAGACCATCGGGCCCTACCGCCTTTCGGTTCGCCAACGCACAGATCGCCTCCTCTGCTTCATACCTAGACGGGACATCGTCCAGTCGTCTGCATGGGGGGCACTGCTTTAGCTTGTCTACAATGCTCGGGTGAACGGTCGCGACTCTGTGTTAATCAGCTTGTTAAACCACCTCACCCACCGCTCGCGGTTGAGGGCATTATCTCGCAGCAATCGACCTTCCTCGTCGTTGATGTTTTGCGAGATAAACGTCCTCTTCCCTTCTACATCCATCCCCTTTAGGTGTTTCTAGAAGCCATATTGATCACCTTGTCAAATACGCCCTTTGAGTTGGCCGACGAAATCTTCGAAGAACCTACGTACAGCTTCCGCCCGCGTGCGTTTCAGCCGTTTGGTGGTGGTGTTCAAGGCTCACCGTAGACCACGATCATTTGGAGCAGAAGGTAGCGAAGAGTGTTCTTCGCCGCCACCACGTGGATCTTGCTGGGTTTCGCCATCGCCTTGGCGTCAGAGCTGTTGCTGGCCAGAAGGAGATCGTCCACGGACCTGTTTCCGCCCGCCTTCCCTACCCTGCGATCGTGCATTCAACTCCGCTTTCGTCCCCTCGGTCGCACGCGAGCCCCTCAGTACTTGTTTGCGCCGAATAGTGGGGGCTACGTCGGCCGCATTTGACAGCAGCGTCTCGGTTAGTACTGAGGTCATGTCATCAACGCTTCCGGTATTCGTACCGTGTATCGGCGAGGCAAAATTGGCTGCTATTGCTTCTTGGCAATCCATCCGGAGATACGGGTCCGCCATTAATCTTGGCAGATCAATAACTCGCCGGTTCTTGATGACGCTCTTTGGACGACTGGGTTCGATGCGGCCAAAAAGGCTATGGTCCGACTTAGCGTTCTCCCTGGGTGGGATCCGCACAGTGCCATTACGTACCAATTGTCTATCCACTTGCCGTGTCAGGATGTAGTCAAGCCTGTACTGGGCCTTTCCTCGGTTAGGACTCTGAAACGTGCACGACATACCACGAGCAGTTGTAGCATAGTACGTGTGGAGGAGGGCGAGTTTGTTATCAATTACGTGAATCAATAGACTAGTCGTTCTCCGTTGTCGCTCAGTTAGTCACGTCCGTCTGCACCCAATACCTTGCTTTCGGTCCACCCGATCCCTCTCATACCCGTACGAGCATTTGCGTCCATCAGAACAAGCAGGTGGTCCCTGCTGGGTACCCCCTTGACCACTTCGTCAAGTGAACTCCAAGAGTAATATTTTTCGCTGGTGCTTTTGTCGAGAGTGGGAGCATAACCTACAATAAAAGACACACCGTTAGATTCCCCTTTGAGTTGGACGAGAACCTTCATCAATCTAGCACTGATGCACTCAACCGCGATGTCGCCCTTACCCATCCCTGCCACGATAGACTCCCTAAAAGCTAAGCCTACCCCGTGGTTCCCCTTTTCTCGTGCTTTCCTCCGCCTGCTCCGGAGCAAAACACAACATACCCGGCCGCCGTAAAAGCACCCTGTCCATCGCGCCTCACCTCCTGCAACCCTATGATATCACAACCTACGCCCTCGCAAGTCTTCAGTATCACCTCGGCGTGGCCTATGCCGTTCGCGTCCTTGAAAGCAAGTGTGTGCGAACGTTGTACGTACCCACGACAGGTTCCCCTGCTCTCAACCTAGCCCTTGCACCAATGCTTAATTTCTGAGCAGCCCTTCGAAACCTCCTACGTCTCCTCCTCTTCTTCCGGGCGTCCGATTTCCTACCTTCCACCCTCCGTTTTGCCAGACAGAGTGTTTCCCCCTTTTCGTCTCCCTTCGCCCAGCCCGGCTCTTGCCTAAGGGCCAACGTGAAGGGGGCAGCAGTCCCGACACGCCACGTCCATCTCCTTCCCGACTTTGGTGCTTACTCACGTGGGTTCGATCCTCTCTTCTCTGTTCGGTACGAGCCCCACGCTTTCCGCGGCGGTGATGGGACACTCCGTCCGCAAGCAAGGCTGCTGCGTTAAACAATTCCGCGAGGAACTTTTTGGCCTTGTCACTGGCTGTCACGGCTGGCCCGGCCATACCCGATCGCTAGTTCAGCCCACGAGTACGCCAGACGCCATACACCCCCTCAGGCGCTCTGGCACGTTTTGGTGAAGCCTGAGGCCCGAGCACCACTCCGGCCGGGGAGCAGCCTAGGGGAGGAAGGAGAATTACTAATAGTAGTCGATGGTAACTAACACTACACAATAACTTATCATAGGGGTTGTGAAATTAATGTATTCATAAAGTTTACATCAAGACAAAAATTACTTTTTCATGTCAGAGGGAGACGATATGGAGGTGATGAAAATAAAACGTGGGAGTTGTGTTAAGGATTTTAGGTGGGGGACACAGAGTGCCCCCTGCAGGTCTGCCAATTGGGTAGGTCCTCGGAGAGTACTCACTTTCGTTCCTTCGTAGAGATGTAGCTTTATTCGTTTCCACCAGAGCCCGGGATAGCTTCTGAGATCGGAGGCGCGTGCCTCCGATCTAATTCCTAACTTCCCCGAATATAAACCGCCAACCTTATCATACGAAACCCATCCAAATGATATCAAATTCGGATACCTACAGGCCTTTCGAGGCCGTATCTTAACACTAGCCCACCCTGATGAGTCGCATATGCAGAAATATGGGAGATTCGGGAAAACTCCGGTTCTACGAACTAGACCATGAGTCGAAGATGCGGCTCCTCAAACCCCACTCCCACACCTCTAACCGTCTGGCTATGGAGCCAGGAACACGCGAAGAAAAGCAGTAGAAAGAAAAGCAGACCCTACAGCAAGGCAATAGTCACCCATCAAAAACCTGCCGCATGCCGCCGGTGTGGCGGGGGGGCAGAAAAGGCTCTAGAACCTGCCGCATGCCGCGGGTGTGGCGGGGGGGGGCAGGAAAGGCTCTACGGTAAACCAATCACAGAAAAGGTACCATGGCGGTTTTTTTTTTTTTTTTCTGTCCTGCCGACGACGCCACTTGTTAAGGATTTTAGGTGGGGGACACAGAGTGCCCCCTGCAGGTCTGCCAATTGGGTAGGTCCTCGGAGAGTACTCACTTTCGTTCCTTCGTAGAGATGTAGCTTTATTCGTTTCCACCAGAGCCCGGGATAGCTTCTGAGATCGGAGGCGCGTGCCTCCGATCTAATTCCTAACTTCCCCGAATATAAACCGCCAACCTTATCATACGAAACCCATCCAAATGATCTCAAATTCGGATACCTACAGGCCTTTCGAGGCCGTATCTTAACAGTTGTCAGAAAATAATATATATTTTGCCGAAAATATAATGAACGTAACGTATTCATGTGAATACACCAACGTTCCTTATATTTACGTCCATATCGACATATACGTTGAAAATATAATGGACGTACGTAAGCGCCGGACCTGGGAGTGTGGTAAAACCACTATGGGCGGGAATATAAGGACATCTGGGTGTTCACACACGAAAACGTAACGTTCCTGACATTTCCGTCTAGAACTGTATCTTCCCCACAACCAAGTGATACACTCTGTATCTTAATCTAGATGCAAAGAAATACGATATGCGGGGAATCTCGGCTTGTTACTTCCCGTCGATATGTTGTATATTCAAGTTGTTACTAACTTGCCCACCATAAGTATCGGGAAACGTTGCAGGGGATGTTGCAAGTATCTTCAGTACAGAGGGCGGTTTGTCGGTAAGTACAACTACCCCTTGAGTACATCTGCCCGTAACGTGGGCATTGTGCCGTATTAATCAGGTAACGGTCAGCCCTACCTGGATCACTCCCTACAGCTCCTTTCCTCTTCTCTTCTAATTCTACTTCCGGGTTCTCTCCTCCGTTTCCATGTTTTGGCCACATAAGCGCCACTTTCATTCTATCTTCTTCCTCCTTCCCAAGTGATTCTCACAGACTCTTTGGTGCCACCTCTGCAACTCTAAGCACTGAGACAGAGCCTCAAGACGTGGCAGTGTTTCAGGATGTGAGCCTCGGTCTTTGATCTATGTATCTACTGGCACCACGCAACGGCGTCCCGTTGAGTTCGCCATTCGTTCCCAAAAAATTCAAGCAAGGATCTGCTTGTCATCAAGCGCTGAGGAATTTTGGAAATTTCTTCAAGGAGCAAGATCTGCCTCGACACAGCAGAGGTATCGCATCTACGATTTCATCAAGTTCATCGTAGGGACATTCGAGAGAAGAAACTACTTTCACGCTTTACGCCAGACGCAAGTAAGAAGACTGTTATCATCGCTATACCACGCGTGTAGCAGGTAGGGAGTCCGGGTTCGCGAGCTCTATCGGACGCGCGAAGTCGTTGTTAAAACCGTTTCTTCGAGCTACCCAGTAGTACGAAGTGCATGAAAGATTTTGTCCTTGTTCAAGTTTTAGACAAGACGATCAACATCTGTAAGACGTGCGGCACGGTCGTGGACAAATCAACCCAAACGAGGCATATATCATCTCCGGCTGCTTTGACGCTTACAAGCTAAAATAATGGGACAGACAAGGAGATAATTCTTCAGCATCTGCTTGAGGCTTTCAAGCTTCGCGTATGTATCAGCCTCGAGGAAACGGAGCACTGTATCTCCACGGCATTTTTTTTCAAGTTTCCTCACGTCGAAGGATTACTTCAAATTCAATCACGATGCGACATCCCGGGATCTCCGATATTCTCTAAGGGTGACCATTTACCGAACCCGAACATATTCGTCCTCGACCATCTTTGGCGAGAAAACTTATGTACACGAGCTGTAAAACACAGCCAGGACGTTGGCGAATTGTGCACGGAGTCTGGCACGGAGGAAACACCGCCGGCCGACACAGCTGTAACTACACATCATTGGAGCAGTTTTTGACCCGCTCGAACTACGTACAGCAGTGCGCACTACGCACAGAGCAAATGAACGCGGCAATAGCACGCCAACGGTTTAACGGGGGGGACACAAAGCGGTCAATGCCGGTATTCCCGTTTAGGCCTACTACATGGCCAATTCTACATCACGTGTAGTGCTGCATTCAGTACTAACACCATCGACAACACGCCATCAACTGCTATGAGTACATCGGGCCGAGAAGGCATCGGCGAGATATCTACTCGTACAACAGCAGTAGTACCTATCACTACAAGGAGTATCGCCATCTACAACAGAGGATACCACTGCTTCGACCACAACAACGTCATCTCCATCTCCGAACAACACAGGAGTTTACCTCACTGCTGTGTCAAGCACGCGCGGTGAAAACAGACCGTAGCTACGAGTACCTGCAATATCTTACCTGGCAAAATCTCGTCAAAAATGCTTGGTGGTCCGTTCCAAGCCCCCATTTTCCAATTTGGAGACACGACATTATCGTATACAGTAATCCAACACAGCGGCCAGCTCGACGACAACATAGCCACGGCTATCATCGAGTACATGGCTGCCAGCTTTCCAGCCCGTTCCCTACCAGCTACGTTGTTCGCGAGCTACAAACCAAAGCGTGCAAAGAGCTCGATCAGCATTGCCGCAGCCATCGTAACAAACATCAAAACAGGGAAGTTGCAATACTATGGTTTGTAGCATTCATCAATGGATACTGGGGACACTTCAGTTGCGCCGCATTTATTAGAGTTTCAATCTACGAGGCCAACAAAGGCATCTGGGGCTGCACTCCACGAGCAGCACCAGGGCACAACAACGGCGAAATGACAGGATACCATCACTCTTGATCAGATCTACATCTTCGTCTACCTCGATCATCGCCAATCATCATCATTATCATTGTCATCATCGTCATCTACAACAAAATCGTCGTCATCTTCACGAGGTCTTCAGCTAGAAAGGATACGAGCACAACGAGCCTTTTCAGCACCAACAGCAACAATATCATCAGTGCCAGACTCATGAACGCGACCTAGGTTTTTGCCTTTGATTCATTTCGTTTTTCTGTGTTGAGGGGTGTATCTTTTTCTCTTGGCATTCTTGCTTGTTGCTTTACAGTGTACGTACCGGTAGTAAAAACTAGTTTCGTATTTGTATAGTCTGGACCTAGTCTATACTAGCACCACGCGTATAGCAAACCCCTACATCTACGCGACCTAAAGCCCCCCCCCCCCCCCCCGCGTCCCCCCGCGCCACATCGCCCCCCCCTCCTCCACAAGAAGGATTTATAGTTTCCACGCACGAATTGAGCTGCCCCACCCGCCCCCCCCCTCTTCCCCCCTCCCGCCCCCCTTTTGATCAAAATCAGGCCCCCACGTCCTTAAAAACTCCGCCCTTCCCTCACCGGTTATTCGACTTACAGGAGGATTCATTTGATAAACTGATGCATTTCCTTCCACAGCTGTCAGATTTTGTCCCCCTCAGAAACGGGTTTTATAGTTTCCGCGCACGGACTACCTAACATCATCCTGTTGACCCTGATAGCTACATTGTAGTTGCAAGGGGAGTCAGTCGCCGACCTATATCCTTAGACTAATGAATGAGGACACACAACCCGCAATGCGCGTGATCGGAGTATCACACACAGCTTGCAAAGATAGATGAGTTTCGACAAAATATTCGATCTCACAGCTGGAGTGTATTTCAATTTTATAATATGCTAAAAGTATCTTACTAGAAACACGCATCACAAAAGCCCATACAAAGCATGGCTATTATTGCCAATTGGACTCGACTTCGAGTTTTCTTTCTTCAGCCTCTAAGTAGCTTTCGTTTCGTAGTAATAAAAGCAGTTTCTTCCGGTAGATAACACGGATGAGTTTCAACGACTGATCGTTTTTATTAGTACGTATAAACGTAGTGCAACTTTATTTCATGGGAACTGTAATCAACGATTGCAGTAGTAGTATCACCTTTGTTCTACTAATGTACGTACAAATATTATTCCGAAGCAATGCGAGCACCTTATGGTCACATACTGTATGCGCTACATGCATAGTCTAGTGCAGTATAGCACGGATGGCATGGTAAGTCCACAATTTTCTGTCGGTGGTACGTGTGTATGGTGCAGTATAGCGCCGGACACATGGTAAGTCCACTATTTTCTGTAAGTAGTACATGGGCACAATGAATTACAGCGCTGGACACATATTAAGTCAACTTTTTCGATTTCTTTCGATTTCCTATTTATTTGCCCCTGGATTCGATTGAGCGGGCTTAGTATCAGTAAAACAGATACGTTCTGACGTTTTCTTTTTCAAGGATATAACTCGCTGATCATCAAACCAGTATCGCGAGTATAGCTATGGTGGTACGACTACACTCATAGTCTAGCACTGTACCACCTGTATTCGAAAGCTTTTCTTTCGAGTACGTACGTACACACATAAAACTGAATAGTACGCATTTCCACTGTCATACTGGACAAGCGTCCACAGTTGTCTATTTTCTTCGGTGTCATTCATGTGCGTACCTCTATTCTATGTATTATTTCGGGGGGCGTACACCCAGCAGCCTGGTTTGCGCTTCTTATTTTTTTATTTTATTTTTTTATCCTCCGGCGGATGGGGAAAAATAAAGCTTTAGCTCACCACACTTCCGCGTATTTTCATACGCGTCGTGTGTCGATTTAACTCAGTTGCTTTCGCAGCCCAACGCTAGCTGGCGCACCCTTCGAGTCCCATTGTAGGTATAGCGTAAGCTGTCCCTATCATTGGTCCTCGTTGCGCTTCTTATCTACAGTATTTCTCGCTGGTACTTACACCACGCATAGTACTTTGTGACAGGATTTAATCCATATTTCAATTGTTTATACAACGAATCTGACACATTGTTCCGTTCGTATTTATTTAGATTATCTTGAGCGACATGGGTACTTCCATATTACCGTTGTCCATACACATAGGTCTGACACGGCGTACCTTTTGTGCTCATTCTTTGGAGTATCAAGTTTCTCTAGCTATTGACTTCTCTTCAAAGGGGGCGTATTGTAATTGGACTCAGCAGTCCATTAGTATCGGTTTGACTCGTAGTCACTATCTTGAGTACACTAAGTATCTTAATCTAGATGACAAGAAACACCATATGCGGGGAATGACGCGTGCTACGATAGAGGTGGCACTTTTCGTGTGACATGGTTTCTGAATGACTTAAGACACTCCTTAGCCTAAAATAGTCCGAAACTGGCCATTTTTTTGCATGGTTCTTGTTATGTACCTAGGCCGTGGGATTTTGCATCCGGTAGTAGTTTTGAGTTTTCTCCAAATCATTTTTTGGGTAAGGTCTTACGCTCCCAAATTGGGAAACTTCGGAAAAGAAGTGCTGCACCTCTATCGTAGCACGCGTCGAATCTCGGTTTGTTACTTCCATCGGTATGTAGCACATATTCAAGTTGTTACCAACTTCCCACCATAAATATCGGGGAATGTTGCAGGGGGTGTTGCAAGGAACTTTACTATTGGACGCTTTGTCGGTAAGTACAACCGCCCGTAGAATACACGTGCCCACAACATGGGCATTGTACCGTAGTAATCAGGTGACGGTCAGCCCCACCCAGATCACTCCCTACACCTCCTTTCCTCTTGTCTCCTACTTCTGCTTTCGGTTTAATTCCTTCGTTTCCATGTTTTTGGCCACATAAGAGCCACTTTCAAACTATCTTCTTTCTTCTTCACAAGTGATCCTAACAGACAACTGTAAGCACTGAGACAGAGCCTCAAGACGTGTCAGAGTTTCAATCTCCTGCAACGTTGCCCAATACTTATGGTGGAAAGATAGTACCAACTTAAATTAAAACATATAGACGGGAAGTAACAAACCAAGATTCCTCGCATATATATTGTATTTTTCTTCATCTAGATTAAGATACTTAGTGTACTTAAGATACCTGGTAGTGACTACGAATCAAACATATACTATTCGACTGCAGAATCCATATAACAACTCGCCCCCTTTGAAGAGAAATCACTATTTAGCAAGAGAAGCTTGATACTCCGAAGAATAAGCACAAATGGTACGCCATGTTCAGACCTATGTGTATGGACAACGGTAATGTGGAGGTAACCATGTCGCTTAAGATGGTGAAAATACGAAAGGAACTAGATAGACTATATCAAATTGGTTGTGTGAACAGCTGAAATATGGATGAAATCCTGTCACAAAATACTACGCGCGGTGTAAGTACCAGCGAGAAATACTATAGATGAGAAGCGCAAACCAGTCTGCTGGGTGTACGCCCCCTGAATTAATACCTAGAGCTACATGAAACCGAAGAAAATAGACAACTGCGGTCGCTTGTCCAGTACGACAGTACCATTCAGTTTTATGTGTGTGCGTACGTTCTCGAAAGAAAACCTTCGAATACAGATAGTACACAGTGCTAGACTATGAATTTAGTCGTGCCACCAAAGCTATACTCGCGATGCTGTTTTTATGAGAAGCGAGATACATCCTTCAAAAAGAATACATCAGAACGTATCTGTTGTACTAATACTACGCCCCCTCAATTGAATACTTGAGCAAATAAATAGGAGATCGAAAGAAATCGAAATCGTTGACTTGATATGTGTCCAGCGCTATACTTCATTGTGCACGCGTACCACTCACAGAAAATGGTGGACTTGCCATGTGTCCAGCGCTATACTGCACTGTACACACGTACCACCCACAGAAAACTGTGGACTTACATGTCACCGGTGGTATACTGCACTATGCAAGTATCACTTATAGTCTGTGAGCATAAGGTGCTCGCATAACTACGGAGCAATACTTATACGTGCAATAGTAGAACAAAGGTTATACTACTGTAATCGTTATCTACAATTCACACGAAATAAAGTTGCATTGCGCTTTACGTACTAATAGAAACAATCGGTCGTTGAAACTCAATCGTGTTGTCTAGCGAAAGAAGCTGCGCGTAATAGTCCGAAAAATATGCTACTTTGAATCCAAAGAAAGGAACACAAGACGTGAAGTAGTCGAGTCCAGTACGCAATAGCCATGCGTTTCATGGGCTGTCATTGTGCATGCTTTATGTGAGATGGTACAGTATGTCCAATAGAAAATGCAAAGCTAATAAAAACAAAAAACATGTCGACAGAAGTCGAGTAATACATCAAATGTGCATACCGTGTCGTACAAAATAGAAGTAATATTAGAGCAATACGCGTAGTACTTGTATGAATACGAAACTAGCTACTACAACTACAGGTAAGTACGCTGTAAAGCAACAAGCAAGAGTTCCAAGAGAACAATATACAGCCCCCAACTCAAAAAATGAAATTAGGCAAAGGAAAAAACCTAGCTCGTGTTCGTAATGCTGTTACTGATGATGTTGCTGCTGTTGGTGCTGAAAAGGCTTGTTGTCCTCATCATGTATTTCTAGCCGAAGAAGGCCTCGTGAAGATGCAGACGATTCTGATTTCAGTGAAGATGATGGCGATGATGATGACGATGAGTGGCAATTGTCGATGCAGACAGAGACGTGGATCTAATCAAGAGTGATGGCATCCTGTCATTTCGCCGGTATGCGACGATGTCGTGTCTCCATGTTGGAAAATGGGGGCTAGGAACGGACCACCAAGTATTTTTGACGAGATTTTTCCAGGGAAGATGCTGCAGGTACTCGTAGTCACGGTCCTTTCTCACCGCGCGTGCTTGACACAGCAGTGAGGTAAACTCCTGTGTTGTTCGGAGATGGAGATGACGTTGTTGTGGTCGAAGCAGTGGTATCCTCTGTTGTAGACGGCGATACTCCTTGTAGTGATAGGTACTACTGCTGTTGTACGAGTAGATATCGCCGATGCCTTCTCGGCCCGATGTACTCATAGCAGTTGATGGCGTTATGTCGATGGTGCTAGTACTGAATGCAGCACTACACGTGATGTAGAATTATCCTTAATTCGGGCTAAAGGAGAGTGGCGGCATTGGCCGCTTTCTTGCGCCCCCCGTTAAACCGTTGAGGTGCCATTGCCATGTTGGTTCTTTCTGTGCTTTGTGCGCCCTGATGATGTTGGCAGTTTGAGCGGATAAAAAACTGCTTTAATGCTGTGTAGGTACAGCTGTGTCGGCCGGCGGTGTTTCCTCCGTGCCGGACTCCGTGCCCATTTCGGCAACGTCTTGGCTGAATCCCACAGCTCGTGTAGGTCTTCTCGCCAAAGATGGTCGAGGATGAATATGTTCGGGTTCGGTACATGGTCGCCCTTAGAGAATATCGGAGATCCCGGGATGACGCATTGTGATCAAATTTGAAGTAATCCTTCGACGTGAGGAAACTCGAGTGGAGATAATACATATATATATATATAACCGTCAGATTTATCCCATTGAAAGGATGTATAGCTTACACGCACAAATTGCCCGCCCGTCCGCCCCCCCCCCCCCCTCCAACCCCGCTCGCTTTTGATCAAACCCAGGCCCCCACGTCCTTCAAAACTCCGCCCCCCCCCTCACCGGTTATTCGACTTACAGGATTCACTTGATAAAAGGATACATTTCCCTCCACAGCTGTCAGATTTTGTCCCCCTCAGAAACGGGTTTTATAGTTTCCGCGCACAGACTGACTGAAATCACCCTGTTGACTCTGATAGTTACACTGTAGTTGCAAGGGGAGTCGCCGACCTATATCCTTAATGAGGACACACACAGCTTGCAAAGATGAGTTTCGACAAAATCTTCGATCTCACAGCTCGAGTGTATTTTCAATTTTTTATAATATACTTCGAAGTATATATATATATATATATTTCCCTTGCTTCCTCTTGCTTAAACGCCCCACCTACTATCGAAATCCGCCAGGGTAGTAAACACTTCCACGCCCTGGATATCGCCTCGTTATCGTTTCAGAGCCGTCCATGCCGCTGCTGCAATTCCCACCCACCCCCGCCCCCAACGCCCCCTCCTTCCCCACCACCAGCACCATCGCCTAGACCTAGCACCCCGCGTATAGCAAACCCCTACATCTATGCGACCTAAAGCCCTCCCAACCGCCCCCGGCCCCCGCCCGCCACATTCCCCTCCCTCCCCCATAAGAAATATTTATAGTTTCCACGCACAAATTGATCTGCCCCATCCGTCCCCTCCCCTCCTTCCCCCCCTCCCGCCCCCCTTTTGATCAAAATCAGGCACCCACGTCCTTAAATACTCCGCCCTACCCTCACCGGACATTCGACTTACAGGATTCACTTGATAAACTGATGCATTTCCTTCCACAGCTGTCAGATTTTGTCCCCCTCAGAAACGGGTTTCATAGTTTCCGCGCACAGACTGCCTAACATCCTCCTGTTGAGCCTGATAGCTACACTGTAGTTGCAAGGAGAGTCGCCGACCTATATCTATAATGAGGACACACAACCCGTAATACGCGCGATCGGAGTACCACACACAGCTTGCAAATATGAGTTTCGACAAAATCTTCGATTTCACAGCTAGAGTGTATTTTCATTTTGATAATATACAGGGCTGCGTTTCCGCGAGTCTGATACATACGTGAAGCTTGGAAGCTTCAAGCAGATGCTGAAGAATTATCTCCTTCTCTGTCCCATTATTGTAGCTTGTGAGCGTCAAAGCAGCGGAGATGATATATGCCTCGTTTGGGCTGATTCGTCCACGACCGTGCCGCACGTCTTACAGATGTTGATCTTCTCGTCTAAACAAATTGCTCAAGGAAGCAATCTTTTTCGCACTTCGTACTACTGGATAGCTCGAAGAAACGGTTATTATAGCGACTTCGGGCGTCCGATAGCGCTCGGGAACCCGGACTCTCTACCTGCTACACGCGTGGTATACCGATGATAACAGTCTTCTTACATGCGTCTGGCGTGAAGCGTGAAAGCAGTCTCTTCTCTCGAATATACCTACGATGAACTTGATGTATTCGTAGATGCGATGCTTCTGCTGTATTGATGTTGATCTTGATTCTTGAAGGAAATTCCAAAATCCCTCTGCAGTTGATGACAAGAAGACCCCTGCCCGAACCTTTCGGAAACGCATATATATCGAACACAGCTGGACACCGTTGCACGGTGCCACTAGATACATAGATCAATATGCGAGGCTCAAACCCTGAAACACTGACACGTCTTGGACCTCTGTCTCAGTGCTTAGAGTTGCGGAGGTGGCACCAAAGTGTCTGTTTGGATCAGTTGTGAAGAAGGAAGAAGACAGTTTGAAAAGTAGCTCTCGTTTGGCCAAAACATGGAAACGAAGGAGAGAAGAAGAACCGTAGGAGAAGAAAAGAAGGTGTAGGGAGTGATCCAGGTGGGGCTGACCATCACCTGATCAAGTACGGCACAATGCCTGTGTTAAGGTCAGATGTACCCTGCTAGCAATTGCACATACCGACAAACCGTCCTATTGCAAAGTTCCTTGCAACATCCCCTGCAACGTTCTCCGATACTTATGGTGGGAAGTTAGTAACAACTTAAATATACAACTTACCGACGGGAAGAAACAAACCGAGATTCCCCGCATATTGTATTTCCTTTCGTCTAGATTACGATACCAAATAATAGAGTGCTCAAGATGGTGACTACGAATCAAACAGATAGTGATGGACTGCAGAGTCCATAGTTCAATACACGCCACGGAAACCCACCCCAGCGTGTGATACCTCGCTAGGCATGCGGTGCCTTGCAGCTCAAAGTAAAAACAATATATAAGTCAGCCGAAGATCTTCACGGATTGGCAAAGGCATGATGACGTCGTCGTACTCATTCTCGGTCGAGATGAGAGACCAGATCCAAGCTGTAAATCGTGGAACGTTTTGACGTGATGGCAGCTTGAGCTTTGTGGTGCTGATTTTTGAGAGGGTGTAGCTGGCTGATGGATATGCCCATGAGGTGTCGCCGGCGCTGGCAAGGGGCGGTGATCAGGAGAGGAGGATGCAGACTGAAAGCGGGGAGTGCACGGCCGGCATGCGATTCCGCCGTTTGCACCAAGTAAGAGCGTGACCAATATCACACCGCTTGCAGCCCATGTATGTATCATCCTGGCCAATCACAACAACAAAGATGCGAGCATTGTAGCGCAAAACAATCTTGGCAACCTCACCATCACAAGAAGATATTTTCGCCATGCCCCCGGATCCTTGGCAAACAACCTGGCACATAAAACAAGACCACTGGGTGAAGCAGTATTAATCGTCGTCACGCACGGTTTCGCGAGGTTCATACCACCAAAAACGTTGTTGACGGCACAACACAGCCGATATGTTCAAACGCCACGTCTGACGTTTGTGTCGTACTAATATCAATACAAAACGTCGCCAATCATTTCAAGTCAACCACCACTGTAATAATGGTCCAAATATGCCTGAGGTTCAAATTTATATTTGGCATGCGACACCCGGCCCCCGTTTCACACATTTCACATGGACGTGCGATGCAACGCCAAATGTTTGTTTAATTAATTCATACTAACTCAAAACATTGATTAGTTTTCATACTAACTCAACACATTTATTAGTTTTCACCTTCGAGGCACACGATATATCTTGATCTGGATGCGCAGAGAAATACGATATGCGGGGAATCTGGGCTTTGCTACTTCCCGTCGGTGCGTTGTATATTCAAGTTGTAATCCACTTCCCACCATACGTATCGGAGAACATGGCAGAAAATGTTGCAAGGAAATGTACTATAGTACGGTCTGTCGTAATGTACAACAGTCCGTAGAGTACATCGGCACGTATCATGGGCGTTGTCTCGTATTGGCCAGGTGACGTTCAGCCCTACCTCGCTCACTTCTTGCGCCTCCTTCCTTTTCTCCTTCCATTTTTTATTGTTTTAGTTCCTATTTCTTTGGTTTTCACCTTTGGCCACATAAGCGCCGATTTCCGAATTATCTTACATTTCCTACTCCATCACAAGTGGTTTTTACAGATTCTTCGGTGCCACACCTCTGCAGCTCTTATCACATAGTCAGACCCTCGACACGCATCATTGCAAAACCGTAGTGTTGATGTTGCTTGTTGTATATTATCTGGTGGATGGTGAAAAATAAAGCTTAAGCACACCACACTTCCACGTAATCTTATACACGCCGTGTATCAGGTTATCTCAAATAATTAGGTTCGCTATCCAGCGCTAGCTGGCGTATCCTCCTGTTCCCGTGGTAGCGACAAGGCAAGCTGTCCCTACCGGCGGTCCCCGTTGTCATGATATCGTTTCGGCCCCTTTATGGCGCTATTGGTCCCTTAGGTTTAAACCGATGCAGTCCCATTTGACGAACCTTAGGTACCTTGAATATGGCAAAAACGGGTAATGGGTGTATCTTTATAAGGGTCAATCGCGGCCCGATGGACATTGGTCTCGTAAAGGGGTCCTCCTACTTTAAGTACTACTTCGGGGTTTAGGTGATCAAGGAACTTGGGCTATTTGATTCTAAGCAAGTGCTGTAGGTGTTGATTTTAATCAAAACTAGTTGCGTGATCTCATAGTAATCACTAGGGCTGTGAGTCCGCAGCATGTCACGACTAGTAACAAGTCGCATGTCGGCTTCGCCGACTAATTATCTTTTTTATTTTTTTCATCCCATTTATTATGTTCGCACTACTCTCGCGCTCCCTTCCGGTAGTAACTCAGATCTGGGGTCACATAGCGGGCCCTCCTTCCCCCTCCCCACCACGGTACATGACTTTTTTTACTCGGGAAGAAATCAGCAGTTAGTTTCATGCCTCGTAGTCTCACGTCGAATTGTGCGTACCCACGCTGCCAGGCTCTCTCAGCCGTTGATCCTTTTTTGCATTTTTGCAAATATATTTAAAATCTCACCACGGTGGGAATTGAACTCAAGAACCAACGGTAGTAGTTTGCGAGGGTAATCACTAGACCACCGGGGCGATCAGTAATGACGATGTTAGGCGGTAAGTCGGCTCGCCAAAGCCAGCCAGCCTGCCCAATAAAGTCAGGCGCGCGAAGCGAGCCTATAAAGCCACCCCCGGCCGAGAGGACCCCGATCCAGACGCCCTCGAAAGGCCCGCCGGAGCCGCTGGAGGCAAAAGCCACGCTATTTGGCTTCATTTTACACGAAAAAAACACAAAAAAACGCAATATTATGACCTAAACAGTAGATTCCCATAAGTTTGAACACAATTTTCAGGGCACGTCATGCGCCGAAAGTGCGGGCCAATCCAGGCCTAGCCGATCTAGATGTTGTCATGCGCCGGGCCGGGCCGGGCCGGGCCGAGAGTTGTGAAAATGGTTTGGGCCGTGCCGGGCCGGGCAGATAGTTTTCACAATGTAATGGGCCGGGCCGGGTCGCGGCCCATCATCTGAAACAATGATGGACCGGGCTGGGCCACGGCCAATGATTTGAGATTTTGATGGGCCGGGCCGGTTCGTGGTCCGTCAACTCGAAATTGGATGGGCCGGGCCGGGCCGCGGCCCATGAGTTCTAAGTTCTATATGACCCGCTTTGCCCAGCCAATGAGGTGGCCCACGTGTTTACACGGACCGGCCCGCATGATAAGTGGTATACTGATGCTACGACGATGACGACGCCCACCCGACCCATGAGACTGACCACAGCCCATGATATGTGGTGTACTGGAAAATATAACAATTCATTTTTGGGGTTCTTTATTTTGCATTGGCCGAGCGAACCAACAGCAGCAAGCAGTAGCAGACAGTGAGCTACGCAGCTAACCATACTGTCGGTGCCACAAATCACGCAGCAGTAGCGGCAGCACATGGTCAGGACCCAAAACGATACGAGGTCAGATCAGACCTACAATAAGGCAGTGGCTCTGTGTCAGTGGTTGTTAAAATCAACTCTCACGTAGCCACAATTGCAAAACGAGAGAGGGATTAATCGCCGACTGCCAGCTCACATGACGCCGTGGCGGTGACACTCTCACCGAGGTCTTGATTAAGCAGACGATAACTCAGGTCTCCACGATCGAGTGGACCAGCTATGTGCATCGTGAATTTTTTAACAGTGTGCCATACACATTTTCTCGCCGTTCAAGATCAAACTTCAATTAATTGCCAGAATTCAGGAGAGTTCGCACTCATTATTTGTTGCTAATTTCGGGACGCAAAACTTTCAGAACACCGCACCAACAGGAACAGCAGCCAACAACAACGATAACACCAGCCGGCAGACTGCCCTCTACTAGCAGTTATCAGGCGCAGTGATCGCGGGCCGATCCAGTGAACAGGTTTCTATATTTCCTCGGTATGTCTATATCAATAATCGTCATTATCACAACGTCTAATCTGCTCTTCTACGAGTTTATTTTCACTCCATCTACGCAACAACAGCACGAAAACGAAAATCGTTATCGACATGAGCAGCAGCAACGAAAACGCGGCATTTCTCCAGGATGCTGGAGATCCTTTAGCGATACGAGCTAGGTTGTTCTTACTGTTGATCATTGTCTTGCATTTCGTAGGGAAGGTGTTTTCACACAGCTTCTTAATTACTTTGGTATAATAGCATTAGTAGGGGTACCACTAGCTTTGCGCCGGTCTGGTACGTATGATATTGCTATCATACAGAATCATAAAAACTGACTGGCATTTTTTGAGTTCATTCTTTGGAGTTGTCCGAAGATTTTTGCGAGTGCGTGCATCATACATACATAATAGAAGGCTCCCCCTCGGGATCCGGGTAACGTGAAGTCCTGGGGGCGTCGCAACGCGAAAAGGGAGACACGTATAAACATGTTGCCACCTATTATTACACTAATAATGTTGTTACGCGTACTCACATAGACAAACCCCACTGCTCTTCTTAGAGGAAACGTGTTGCACGAGCTAGTGCATTGCTCCAAATAAAGAGTAATACTTGGCGGGAAGAGTGTGATAACGGTGAGTGCACGTTGTACTAATATGCGCGCAAGCGAAGTAATAGTGGTCAGGGGATGCTGTGTAACGTACATGAAAGAGTGATCGTTGCTATATAGTACGTCGCGTGTGTTTGCACTTGGTGGTAATGGATAAGGGTGGACCACCCAATTCCAGTCTCTCTTGGATGCTGTACAATAAATCATTGGTCGGCGGCAACGATTTCGGTATGTGTGGCGTACGTGGCAGGATTTTCCATGAGTTGGAGGTAGTGTTCAACGCTTTGGTGCTACTGTGTTTGAGGGGAACCGAAACCTTGATGCACTCCTCGTTTATTCCCGTCGAAAGTAGAGCTAGATCGATAGTATTCTCGCCTGAACCCGCCACAATTAGATGCATGCGGTCAAAAATGTATGTGTGTATGATATGTGTGTACGATAATAGCAACAGACCTAGAACCAATCCACCCATCCAGTCAGATGACGTCCTGGGCGCGTGGCGAACGCTGAAATAGAACTGTACCCGATTTTGGCCCCAGCAGCACCGTGAATATTCCTGACTTTGGCTATCGTTAATAAGGAGTTAGATATCCTTGAATCCTACCCATGGTTCCACTCTACCCATAAAATATCATTTGACCCAGTCGAGACCCGTGTGCATCCTGCGCTCGTGATGCCTGCGACCCTCGCCGCGCTCGGCGCCATCTTCCAAGCTTTCCCCGCTCTATGACCCTGTGAGCTCCGCCTCCCGCGCGGAGAGGTGCAAGACGTGCCCTGTTGCGCTTCTTTCAACACTCACTCGGCTGCTCCCAGCCTCTACCTCCCAGCCTCCTCCTGCTGGCATCCGCTCTATCCGGAAATATAATACCGGGGTATGTCTTTTTAGTTCAAGTAAAACGGTCCTGACATCAGGACACGTTTAGTTACCACGCAAGAGAAAATAAACACACCGGGTCAACCACGCCCACAGACGGTTTCGCTCCTGCCTCGACGAGCGGCCGTCCGCGTGGCGGGAGAGCGCAGGCCCGTTTTCCCTTGTCTGTACCAATGCCCACGCTCCCACGTCGAGATCCGGGCCCGAAACGGCCCAGGGCGGCGGGCCCCCAAACCCCACACTAATCCGATCCACATGTGTACTGCTGCTACTCCTGCTGTATGTTGCTGCCACTGCTGCTGTATGTTGTTGCTACTGCTGCTGCTGTTGTGCTGCTGCTGAGGTTAATGTAGTCCGAGCGGTTGCTGCTACTGCTATGAGTAGCGGGCCATTTTTTCACGAACAAAACAACAAATAACGAAAGGTTGTAAAAGTGTGTCAAAATATCAAAAATTTGAAAAACAATTTGGAGTGTTCAGTGTGACCTGCTGGTCTCAGGGAGGCGGAACGCAACCCCTTGCGAAACAAAGCCAGCTAAGCGGCGTTTAATGCGCCGAGCGCCGCCACGGAGCTCGGCCGACATCCAGACATGCTTCACAATGTACCCATGGCAAGCTAGTTTGCCCAGCGGCCAAAAATGCTAGAAGAAACACTCGGCCGCCGGAGAGCAGCGAGCCAAAACAAAACGAAAATCATGTTTTACATATACATATACAGAGATGCTGACAAAACTGAACATGGTACATGCACATTGCACAGTTCCTATTCTATTTTCTTCGATTTTTATTTGATGTACGAATAACTTGACGGGCCACAGTAAATGCATAGTTGATACGTTTTGTTTTTTCTAGGACATGATTCGCTGGTCAACGAATTATCACTATGATAGAGTTTGTGATATGACTACACTCATACACTATTGCCGTACTGTCTGTATTTGTAGACTTCTTGGTACGTACGTATATACACCAAAACTGAATAGTACGCTTTTTTGCTGTACTGGACGAGTTTCTACAGTTTCCTGTTTCCTTCTGTTGCATGTAGTACTAGGTATCAATCAGGGGACGTGCTAAACGCCCACAATACGGGTGTGCCACTGCTTTCCAGAGTATTTCTTCGCTGGCAAATACACGAGCATTCTTTCAGACATTATTGCATCCGTGTTGCTCCTTTTCATACACAAGCCTGAATATGTGTGTTCCATTTGTATTGTGATTACGTTGGTGCTATCACTGCTCCATCTATTTTGCCGCTGTTCATATCCAGGTCTGAATATCTTGTTCCGTTTGTGCTTTTATTCTATGAGTGTCAGGCTCCTTTCGCTATTGACTTCTCAACATTGAGGCGCATTGAACGAAGGACTTTGAAGCCCACTCGTATCTACTTGATGTGCAGTCACTACGCATGAGTTCGCGAAGCATATCAGTTAAGATGCGGAACCTTGCAATATAAGACGGAGCTAGCGGTTGTTCCTTCTTGCCGGTTTACTGTAACCAACCTACCTCTATCAAGAAGTTGATCGTATTGCACAAGTAACCCACTTGCCTCCATCAATATCGGGAAACGTCACAGGGAACGCTGGAGGGAACGTTCCTGTAGGGCGTGTCGGCCGGTACAACAGTCCGTAGAATATATCTGCCAGTACATTGTGCCGTGATGATCAGGCGACTCCAGAGGCATTTCAGTGCCACCTCCACAGATTTTGTCTCAGAGACAGGGCCTTGACATTCATTGTTATAATATCGACTGCTGCCGCCACACGCAGCCACGTCCACCACACCACCACCACTAGACTACGACACCAGCAATACTCATGTTCGTTCCCGTGGTGATACGGCCGCTAGTAAATCTTCGTAGGCCGAGTGAATGTAAAGTTACGCAAAATCAGCAGTCCGCGTAAGTATGTGAAAAGCTCAAAACCCAGTATAAAATCGAGCAGACCACCTCCCTCCCTGCTCTACATCAGCACTGATTGTATGCTTGCGTTTATTCCTACGCCATACACCACAGACGCACCACAAACACCACCAACACTACCACAACCATCACGCCACGACTACAACACCAGAAAAAATCAGCTTCGTTTCCGCCGTCCGCGGCCTCGCGCCCAGCTCGGGGCAGCTTGCTGTCCATGCACTGTGCTTTGACCATCTCCGAGATTTTACTCAATGTGGGAGTGAGCAATACTTTGTGCTTCTTTGCGAAAGCGTCCACTCTTCGGGCCGATACCTTCACATCGTGGTCGGGGATTCCGATTGCGCCGGGGACTGCCTCGGGCGTGCTTTGCCGTGCCTTGGCTGGGTGCGCTGTACTTTATTTTTGTATTGGACATCCTGCCTTGGTGAGAGTCGCGTGACGGGGCGAACGCTTGTGCTTTCAACGGCAAAGAGCGTATGTGTAAGCCCCCTTTTCCGTGTATGTCGAGACGAAAGCGTCCGCCGCCTCCACAGAGTTTGGCGGCGCATGGCGGGAAGAGTGTGGTAATTAAGGGTTGGGTCGGCTGGTATCGTCTTCCGCCGTTGCGCGTGCGACGAGGGGTGATCATCGCAGAAATAAGGATCGAGCGAGCGATTGAGACGTTTTATACGTGCATATGCAACATTCTTGGCCAAAAAATATGCCGGCGTCTGATCGTGAAACGAGTGAGGCGCTTCGTATGCTGTGTGCACAGGTTGACGGGATACGCTCCGGGAGGCACAGAGGACAGGGTGCCTAGTCTAGAACAGATGAACTTACGCCGCGGGACGAGCAGTACCCGGTTGAGGGTAGCAATAGTAGCTGTACGAGTTAATGTTTCGGATAAACACAGCAGAACGTGTCGCTTAGTATATAGTTCATTTGTGTTTTGAAAGTGTTTCTCATTTGCATGCAACGTCAACACATATATATTTTTAATGTACCTGCTGCGACAAGGATGCCATCGTGCTTTTGATATACACGCGGGCAGGTGTGATAATATAGGATGCAGCAGCGATACGTTCGAGGTACTTCAATAGGTGTTTTTGCTATTGCGGTATTGACGCTGTACTTCCTGTACTTGTACAGTATTACGAATCACCTAGCATACAACAATCTTGGATTTCACTCCCTGTCGACCGTACCCCAGGTGGGGTTGGCCTCGGTTGGCAAAGACGCTTTAAAACACGCCTCTCTCTTCGTGAGCAGACCCACTAGACCCACCAGGACACCGTATTTATGTTTTGCTTGTGTAATGCTACTTACGACACCGGTGTCCGAATTTGTTAATTGCGACACCGGTGTCGTAAATAAGCTCATATTTACGACACCGTGCCTAGTTTGCGCCACACGCCCCGATTCACTTCGCAATTATCACTGCTGGTTTGGCATGGTGAAGAGCTATCGCGGAAGAAGCTATCTAGTGCCGAAAACGGCCCGGTACATGACAAAATGCGTCGCATCTTGGTGCACCGGCAGAACATTCATACCGCTGTCGCAAATACATTATTTACGGCACCGCAGAGCGTTCACGACATGGACTCCCGATCGCCTCGACTCTATCCCGGCTGGTTTGGCATGGTGCAGGGCTATGATTGAAGCTGTCGCGTACCCGAGGCGGTCCAGTACTCGACGAGATACGCCGTATCCTGGTGCACCAGCAGCACAATCAGACCGGTGTCGTAAATAAGTCGAAAGAATGTCATATTCACGACACCGCGGTAAGTTCACGGTACACATGACGGCTGGATCAGACGCTGCCACGGCGGGTATGGCATGGTGTAGAGCAACCATTGAAGCTATCCTATACCCTAAACGGTCCAGTACTCGACGAGATATGCCGCATCCGCGTGCGCCGGCAGTATCTTCCAAACGGCGTAATGAATAACATTATTGACGACGTCGGTCCGGCTCATGCGCTATTTACGACACCGCAGCATGTTCACGGCACGGACCCCCCGGATCGGTAGACGCTGTTACAGCTTCGTTGGCATGGTGTAGGGCTTCGATTAAAGTTATCATATACCCGAAACGGTCGAGTACTCGTCGAGATACATACGTGGCATCCGCCTGTGCACCCACAGCATAGACTAATTGTTTATCTACGCCGTTTACCACAGCACCCGGTGTGTGGTAGCTTAATGCGAGTGCTTGTACTCTTCAAACGTTGCATTACCCCACAACGGGTCAGCAATGGACGCGAACAATGGGCACCAAAGTTGTGGTGTACATGCGGTGCAGTTTCTACGTAGCAGTACGCAGCCTGCATCATTTCGAAGCTGTCATTCATATGCAAGAAAGTACGAACAACGTGCGGAAGCCCGCCCCACAAGTTTTACGGGTAGTGGGATGCAGCTCCCCATTCATGAGACTCGCACAACACCTCACGACGCTTCGCGCTTGGTGCACGCGATGTCTTTGTGGTGTACCGACTCGCGCGACCGCGGGTCGGGTGGTTACAGCTCCGAGGACGTCCCCTCGAAGGCTCGGAGTGCATTTGTCCACAGTGCAGTAGTTCGTTCGTTATCACACGTGGAAGTGCCATGTCATCGGTCATGGATCTTCCCGTCCACCTCTCTGGAGTTCACAAGAAACGCCAATAATGACAGTGGAACTCTCTGACAAATGTACCCAACTATTCTATGTATGGTGAAATGCCCAATGATACGACCACAAAGGTACAGCACCCTCCATCTCCGGCTACCAACCACAAGTTGACGCAGACCGAGTAGCTTTGATAAACATGGCTGTCCGTACGTTGGGCAATGGCATCCAACAAATTGTTGTCTGATTCACCACGACCTATAGCCTACCACATTTACTGACCGTGAATATTTTCTGTTCAGCAACCGCGTCATCACCAATGAATCTTCAAGTAAACCACGCCCCAAGCGTCACACTTCCACCTGCGCATGCAACTTGCCGAAACCCGGACCATATACGGAACGTTTAATCCAATGCAATAACCACCCGTTAAGCGGACGCATCAACCCCGAACATGCTCTGTCCACACGCAGCGCCGGCGATGAACTGCCAGCCGTGGCTGCGTCCGATGCTATCAACGCCCTATGCAGAAACTCCAAATCAGAAAAACTGGAAATTCAAAATTCAGACAAAACTGAAAATCAGGAAATCAGAATCCAGGACGCACCCAAATTGCACCCAAATCCACAACGTGATCACAAACGCTGCCCATACTGCTGTACGAGTCCCCGCTTACGATCTTTCCTCAGCAGCAGCGCCTTGAGCTCTCTTCCCAACACGGCCAGGCGTCATGGAACACAAGTGACACCAGCCCCCAGGTGCTTTCCGCCTCCTTCAGGCCTTCCCCGGTCCCCTCGACGCCGATCGACGTCACCACCGAGCGGCAATCGCGGCAAGACTCTGCCGCACTCCACGGTAGGCGATTACGCGCAGGTGGAGACTTCGCTCGCACCACCCTTGCGCTTGAATGAAGCGGGACCGCCACAGGCTTCTTGCGTGCTGGTGGGTCGCCCAACAACGGCCAGCATAACACGTCAAGGTGCGTACGAAACACGATGTTGGGTACAATATTAGCACGCTTCTGTAAGCCAAGGTCAACAACATCATCGACAGAAATGTCCAACGCGCCCACACGATCCTGCATGTCCACCTCGGAATACTGAAATATCATGGGTCGTTCAGACTGTAGCTCCAGTGTGACATCATCGTCCACGTCACCTGGCGGACCGCCACTCGGCCCGAATGCCATGAGGGCCATCGCCGCCCGCAGCATAGCACCAACGCTGGGCTCGCCCATAGCACAAGCTGTAAGCTCCACCCATGCGCCATCTTGACGCCCGTGTGCCTTCAGTACAGATGCCTTGAGCTGTGCCATGACGTCGATGCCGAGTTTCTCTCTAAACGTCTTCTGTCCGATGAAAACCACAGGGAGCACGATAAACGGCACGATAAATCGGACTGGTCCCCATGGAGTTTCAATGGTCAAGTGAAGAAGACACGATTGCATTTCGATATCACGCTCCTGGCCCAACGAAGTCACCACACGCTCGTCCCCAACAAACACCTGCGTTAACGCGGTATGCGTCATCCCTGGCTGTCCTCGCAGAGCCTCTGCCAGCTCCTCCAATATTGCTGTAAAGTCTGAGCCAGAATCCATGAAAACCTTGACCTCAATGGCCGCGGAAACACCGGGAACCGCAAGCCACCCCGTGACATGCTGCGCCAGGGCCTCCAAGTGCGATTCGGTCTACACCGTACCCACACTCGTATCACCACTTCCACCAGGTTGTAAAACCGAGACACGCGCGTATGAGATGGTGCTGGAAGCACCACACGACTGCTGCGACATGGGTGCCGGCAGCTGCACCAGAAGGGAGTGAAGAACTGGCGCTGCATTCCGTGGCCCAGCGTTTTAGGAAACGTGGTGCTGCATCGTCTCGTCGACGCCGTTTTCCGCTGGCGCCATCTTCTCCCGCGGTACGTGCATGTACATATAGTGGTCGTCATTCTGCGTAGACGCTTGGGGCGCAGCAGGTTCGATCTCCGTAACCACCGCTTTTGAGGTGGTCTTGTACGCACTAGCTCGAGGGGTGGTAAACGCGGGGGGCATCCCGGTTGTCTTGCTCCGGGGATGCTGAACGGGACTGTTTGTGGACTGCTGCTGCTGTATGGGCGTCTGACCCTGGCTCTGGGCATCGACACCTTTCATGACCTTACCCCGCTGGTTTTGGGGGCAGTCCCGCTGCTTGTGACCTTGCTTGTCACACACAACGCACTCGCTGTTGCCGTACCGACGGTTCCGATCTGCTTTCACACCAACAGCCGAGGTACTCTCGCGTGGGTCGTGCTCGTCAGCAGCACTTCCCTGCGGCTTGATCCCCGCGGCAGCGACCGACCTAGCGTTACGCCGTTCTGTCATTTGTCGACGTTCAGTGCCATTTGCGTCTCTTACAGCTTGGTCACGTTGCTGTTTGGCAATAGTGTTGAACAACGCGTCAGGAGCATTCGTTACGAGATCGAATCGCATATTTTTTTCCACGTTTCGTCGGACCTCGAGTGGCTCGATTCCCACCACTATTCCCTCAACTAGCACCTTGCCATGCTTTAGCGTGTACTGCCGACCGTTGAGCTTCACCACCTCCGTGAGCCCGCTATCAGCAAGGTATTTTCGCAGGGTATGTTTTTGCATGAACACCCTGTTATCTACCGGCACGCTCGCGTCCATCTTCAGCACACGGAAAATCTGGCTGCAAAAACCCTCATCACTCGTTTGCGGCATATCAACGCCAGCAAACGTTTTGAATCCTAGCATTAACTCCTCCTAGGAGAGGTCGATCCAGGGCTCGCCATCGTAGACCTCATCAGCCACCGCCATTTGGGTCGCCGAATCTACCAGCTCTCGCCTCCTCGCGAGCACCCGGTCTCCTCCATCTTGGTTTGTGTTATGCATCTACTGCTCGTACTTCGAGTACGCAACAACAAATTCGCGCATATCTTCGAAGGTAAAAACATCACGACCCAACTGTCTCCCTCGATCGTCACCTTGATTTTCGGCTTCGGCCGGCCGTCGACTCGGCCTCCACTTTTCGTGTTGCACCAACTTGCAGAATGGACTCCGCCAGCGCCCTGCTCTCGTGTTCCTCTTGCTGCTGTAGGGTCTTCCATTGCCTGCGGCTGCGGCTTGGTGTCCCACACCAGCACGCATAACAGTGTTTTTCGGCCTCCGAAAGCAAATTGGTCACGTTTTAGGCAGTAAGCAGAACTTACCCAATTCAATTGAACTGTACCGGCTCGGGCGACCGCGGACCCGGTGGTATCAGCTCCGAGAACTTCACCTCGTAGGCTCGGAGTGCGTTTGTCCACAGTACAATAGTTCGTTCGTTATCACACGGGGGAGTGCAATGCCATCGGCCATGGACCTTCCCGCCCATCTCTCAAGAGTGCACAAGAAACGCGAAGAATGACAATGGAACTCCCTGACAAATGTATCCAACCATTCTATGTACGGTGAAATGCCCAATGCCACGACCACAGCGGTACACTGGTCCGTGAACCCGACGGATGCCGTTTCATAATTGTACGGATGCAAGGGTCGTCTATGGTCTCACGATTTCGGCGCGGCACGAAACGAATATACCCCCACCGTGCATTGAGGTTTCCCTGTAATCAATACTCGCCAACATACCTCCAATCTCACATATTTCAGTACTACGAACTACTGTAATTGAATGCCACCGTGCACCGCGTTTGGCAGTACTGTCGTTGTCACGAGCGGTATTCGCTTCTGTTGCACACATATCCGGCATGCGCAGAACCGCAGACGGGTGATAGTCCGCCGCGGTGACGCCCCCTTAAAAAATGCTCCGGAGTATAGAGTTTTGCAGCGCGATACTGTTTGTTGATCCCTACGAATTGTAGAGGGCTTACCCTCTGAGCTGACACTAGTGGGGTAGTGGAGTCACCAGTACGAAGACAGGTAAAAGACGTACAAATATCTATTAAGTTGCTCCTAACCGAGGCGCAGCGTGGAAAGGAGAAGACTCACTCGGTAGAAGAAGCGCAACGAGGAGTGACGGCGAAATAGCCAAAATAATTCCACCATCTCGATATACCGCTACGATGTAGCCAATCGATCGCTGGAAACCCCTGCTATTCTCAACCGTCATCATCTCCGTATCATATCCAAGCATAAATGAACAGCCTCCCTGCTTCGTAAATGATACGGTATGATGCTATGTTGTCATATCATCAGGGTAAAACGAATCAATGAAAAAAACGGTCAATCAATATCCTCCCAGTGCTACTGTGTCACGAAAGAAAGATTGCAGCACCATGGTCCTCGAAAAGCACTCCATAAATCTAGAGATATAATTCAGGGACAGTATCAAACATCATATTCGCCAACCTAAGATCTAAGTCGTAAAATCCTAAGTCTAAAAACAAAAACTCAAATATGAAATCCACAGACTGAAAACTCAAACCTGAAATCCAAATACCAAAAATCCAAAACCTCAAACATCGGCCTTATAATCAGCACTCAGCCTTCCTTATAAAACGGGTGTCAGCTCGATAGAATAGGGGTGCCAACAAGTGTGATCGAACAGCAGTCTCAAACTCACTTCCGAATTCGACAAATGCCTCCCGGCTGGGTACATACTAAAAGTCCATTCAGATTCCAAATGCTCAAATCCAGAGCAAAACAATGAAATACTAGACAACGCAATCGTGAAAAAGTATTATTTCAAAAGTCAAGAAACAGTTACTTTCCTATCTAAATGCCATGCACTCTTAAAAGTACCCAAATCCAGCTAATGCATGCAGAATAATCCGTCAAGAAACAATTCAAATCAGCTCGCGACTCGCGAAAACCTTAGTCGCCCTCGGGTTCAGACGTATCGAACTCGTCGAGACCTTTTTCCTACTAAACGAGCCAAAATCCTCTCAAGGGGTCAAGCGAATCCTTCCCCGCACAAGCGGTAACAGGTGGGCGTGACCCCTCATTGCAGGATAAAAACTAAACGATTTGGCTCAGCTGGGTCTCATTACGGGGCTAGTTGAGAAAACCATAGACTGATTACGCAGGGATGACCCCGGGTAGTTTACCAAAAACGTTTGCCGTCCTCAAGTATCAAAATCTCATACATCATTGCTAAAACAGTAGAAACAGCGAACCTAGCGTACTAAATCATGAGTTATTCTACCGTTCTCCCAAAATCAAATGTTCAGCGTAAAATCCCAGTAAAAACGAAAATATCAACTGCAGTCTTCCAGAGTACCTTCCTCGGTGAATTCGTGTCCCTAGCCACCGCTCTCACTGCGTTCGCAATGTCCGGACGTGCCTGGTTGGCAAGCCATATCAAGCATCCGACCAGCTCGCGAAACAGGCCAGTCTGTTTGAGACCTTCCTCGAGCGGGTTTGTCCTACCCGAACTAATGCATAGATCACCATTCATCGCAAACCCCGCAAAAATATATAAAATCTCGCAATATGTCACTTCATTTCAGAGTTGACTCAACAAGTGTTTGATGCCGGTATAGCACGAATTCAACCGCGTGTTTCTTTCTGTTTCAGAGTACCGATAGATCAGAGCACAAACGCCTCGCTACACGTGACGAGGTTGTTATATCGAGGGTCAAGTTATTCCGCATGTTCCTTCCCGGAAGAGCGACACGTAGTATCACAGTGCTGCAAGAGTGTTAGTCCATGCTGCTACTTGATAAGCTACCGCGATAACGAAATACCGATCCTGTAAACTGTTTGGCAACCTTGACCAAAACGCGTATATATGATACGGTATCAGGTAAACTCCATAACAAACGCAGGAATGTTGACTATTTCCGTTTGTACTCAAAACGCTCGTATACTAAATACGTACATAAAATGTTTGAGCACCGAACTGTGGACTATAGGAACCTTATAATCTACCCCATTCCCCCTGCTCATTGTTTTTGTTCCGGCATACAGCAGATACCGCTTAGCACAACACTCGGCACACGCGCATGATAAGGGCGGGGGGAGTTGAGGGGGTGGTCTAATAAAAGGAGGCTTGAACATAATCAAAATCCTATGATCAATCATTGTCAAGCAAAGCATGTCAGACCACAATATTATATTCATGATACAGTGTGCACAACCGGGACAAGATCAGGGTGGAATCTTCAGTTTAACGAGAAGAACACATCCCGATATTTCCACCACATAATGCATCATTACACGTGAGTGATACTATATTTCCTCATTTCCGGTTTCTTTACTTCGTGTACCGCACTATGCTATATCGCTGTTGAGGTTGACAACCGGCTATTCTGGAGGTAGCCTGCGTTGTAGTATAAGACAACAAAAATTCAAAATATGTGACATCATCTCTCGTGTGTACCCGAAATATTATACTACTGGTACTAACAATACCCGTCATCATCTCCCGGGCGTACCTTAAATATAATACTACTGGTACTAACCATAACCCTACCGCTGTCAACCGTCACCAATGTATCTGTAAAACCGGATGACGTTGTTGTTCTTACATTAACTCGCATAATCAAGTGCGTGGTCACAGGACAGGCTCCAGTCACTCTGGAGCTGAGGAATACCCCAGGGAAAACACACACACAACCCAAGGTGGTACACGCATATATCACAGCTGACGCAATTTATGCCTGCACCAGAAACATATGAAAGTGAAATCGAGAGTCAATGTACGATGTGCCAGGTCCATACCGGTGCATACATCTCATTACTCACGCCTGGAGAAACCGACTATATACTCTTGCCACCCAAGAACAACCACCACGTATATATTACACGTAGTATCTATCACTACGCACTCGCACGACAGACGCAAGTCAATTCCAGAAAAGAGATAAATAAAAGAAAATACGACAAACGACAGGAAAGAAAAGAGAAGAAACCGGAACAGAAAGAAAACCAAAAAGGAGAGGAAAGGAAAGAATAAGACAAGGAAAGCAAGAATAGACAAAACAAGAGGAAGCAAGGAAAGGAAAAGAGAAAAAAAAAATAAAAAAATGTAATGCTAGCAGACCCTAGGAACTGGCTAAAGACGGCATTGGGCTCATAGAAGGTATCAAGTGTGCATCATCAATGACACCGGGGAGAATACGCAACATGACGAAGAAGTCAGGGCGGTCTTGTGCTATCATGTGAAGGCCATTAGAAGGCTCACAACTTTCAAGACGATGATGGGCAAACCCAGATTTCAGTCTCTTGGGCATGACGCCCCCCCTTCCCCCTCCCTCCCCCCTACCCCCTACCCCCCCCCCCCCTCCCCCCCTCCCCCCTCCCCCCCTCCCCCCTTCCCCCCCTCCCTCCCCCCCCCCCTCCCCCCTCCCCCCCTCCCCCTTCCCCCCCCTCCCCCCCTCCCCCTTCCCCCCCTCCCCCCCTCCCCCCTCCCCCCCTCCGCCCTTCCCCCCTTCGCCCTCCCCCCCTCCGCCCTCCCCCCTCCCCCCCTCCCCGCATCCCCCGCATCCCCCGTCCCCCCCGTCCCCCCCTCCCCCCTCCCCGCCTCCCCCGTCCCCCCCGTCTCCCCCTCCCCCCGTCTCCCCCTCCCCCTCCCCCCCTGCCCCCTCCCCCCTCTTCCCCTCCCCCCTCCCCCCCTCTCCCCTCCCCCCCTCCCCTCTCCCCCCCTCCCCCCCCTCCCGCCCCTCTTCCCCCTCCCCCCGGTCGCTTAGAGATGCCGACGGTAAATGGCGCTGCCGCAGCCTTTGCGCGTCGCTCTGCAGCTTTGCGTCTCTCCGTTTCATGCCAATTCCGCATGAACAACTCGGCTCCTCCTCTACTCGTCGAAACCATCTGTCAACCTTCTGAGCAGTCTTTCGCAATCCTTCGAATTTCATTCCAAAGGCCGACATATCCTCCTTTAGATGATCAATCCAGTCTTTCTCTTGCCCCCCTGTGTAGGCCTCACCACCAAGAAACTGCCCAAACATCACCCTCTGTGGCAGACGCTCCTCCCCCATAAGTGCTACGAATCCCGCAAACAACATCCTCCGTTTGCGCACCATCGCCTCTATGCTCTCGGAAGCTGTCTTAGCAAGCGCGTCGGCGTATGATACGATAGGGTGTGGTCGTCGCGCTTCCGTTTCCGCCATCCAAGGCATCGGAGGAGCATGGCGCGGTGACCCGTCGTAGGTATATCGTACCAGGTTTTTTAATAGGAATATACACGGCACACGACCTAAATCAAATACTACGTTTCGGAGATGGCGAATTTGTTCTTAATTCCTTCCCTCTCGGGTGCGTGAGGGAAAATGGTTGATTAAAAATGAACCAAAGACCGAAAATACGGCTGTCGCAAGCAAGCGCCAGATACTGCTGACATCATCTATTCTCAACCCGTCAAGCATCCTGCATCCTGTGCCCAGTACCCTGTTGATCAGCAGAGATGTCATCCCACAAGCAAACACATTTGTCGGTGGTTGGGGCAAGAGGGGCTGGGGGACAGGCACAAGCATTTATCCCGCCCGTCCCTCTGCCCAAGCTGCTCTGTCATTTGCTATGATTTAACGCGAAAAAAAAAGTCTTAACCGCGAAGAATGCGAAAGGAAATGATCGTCTCAGCCGTCTCAGCCGCAAAGAGTAATATGTCATCGCTTACTTCAGTCAATTACTGCTTTTGTACAGTTAGCAGTATCATATGTCGCGACAGCACTTCGTATGAGCCGGTCGCCCCGGTGGCGTATCAAGTTGTCCTCGAGCCTGGTATAGGTCAGTTTCGTGAGTTCGAGCCCCGTCGAGTGCATACTCGTATAAATTCATTGGGACTTTCTCTTGTGCACAGATTGACTTGCGGAAAGCGCGAGAGCGTGAGTTAGAAACGCTCGATGAAATATGCGCGATAAAAATTGAAGGCAAGAACCGGGGGAGAGAAGGGACGACACATGTGACCACGGCTTGTCCAGAAGCTGGAAAGTAAAAGTTAAAGAAAAAAAGAAGAAAGAAAATGATGTTTTTTCACACAGCGAAAGTCCACTATTAATACCTGCTGTATTACTCTAGAATCAACACAAAGCCCAGACAGAAACAATTGTTCATGACATGGGGAAGGATTCTCCACCTGGGTATCCGTGCCTCTCACACCCAGCATCCTCCACCGCAACTAGCCACCTTGTGCCGGCCCCAACCCTGGCCCACGCATCAACGGGCTCAGCAGCCGCCGCTACAACGGAGCAGGACAGATACTGCTCGTAATTTAGTTTCACAACCAAATATTCGAGCCATCCCTTCTCCCTCGTCTCAAACTGCTCCTGCTACCCCTGCGGCTGCTGCTGAGCAGTGCTCTCGCTCCCAGTCTCAAGCAGTGGGAATACGAGCTGTGACGTCCTAACAGGGGGTTGTGCCGCCGGAGGTTGCAGCTGCTGCTGCTGCTTCGATGGCAGCTGCAAGAGCTCCTCCTGCTCTTCCCCCCTCGTTTCTAATTCCACCTCATCTCTGCAAGCCACAGCCACGCCCGTCTTGAACTGCTGCCGCTGCTGCGGCTGCTGCTGTGCAGTACTCTCACTCCCAGTCGCAAGTAGTGGTAATACGAACTGTGACTCTGACCTGGCCACGCCCGCTCCCCTCCCTTGTATCTGACTTCGCTGCGATCGCATTTGCTCCTCCTGTCGTGAAGAGAAGCTTGAGAGCTCGAGGAGAAGTTGCAAGTACTTGCGAATGATGAGTTCCCTTTCCTCAATGCAACCTTCGATTCGGTAGAACTCGTTCCATCCTGCCGAGATCTGGTCTATGATCCGCAAACCATAACGGAAACCACCTTAATTTTTTTTCTCGAGTTGGTCCTGTATTGCGAGCAGCTCTTCCAGCTCCCGCATCTTGGCCCTTCGAGAGCTTCCCGCTCTCTCTACCAACGATTTCACGTCCCGGTCCACAACGCCCATATTTGCCTCACCCTCAGGCATGGTTCAAATAAGGCACCCAACTTGCTCCCTTTCACGGGGAGGTCTGTTTTCGTGATATCTCTAGCTAGCTCTCTTCCGCAGAAGAGCCCACGTCACTCAACACCCTTAGCTTCGAACAGGGAAAGTACAGCGCACGGTACGCGATAATTATCGTGTTTGTTGATCTCTACGAGGTGTAGCGGGCTTACCCGTTGAGCTGACACTAGTGGGGTAGTGGAGCCACCGGTACGAAGACAAGTAAAAGACGTACAAATATCTATTAAGTTGCTCCTAGCCAAGGCGCAGCGTGGAGAGGAGAAGACTCACTCGGTAGAAGAAGCACAACGAGGGGTGACGACGAAATAGCCAAAATATTTGCACCATCTCGATATACCGCTACGATGTAGCCAACCTATCACTGGAAAACCCTACTATACTCAACCGTCATCAAATCCGTATCATATCCAAGCATACAATCAACAGATACAGACATACCTGCATCTCCGCTGATGTGCGCAGAACATCTCCTTTAACTCCTAAGCCAGACACCAATAATTTCCCTTTTTGAGAATAAGCTGCTGTACACCAGGGTAGTGTTCAGGGCTTACTACCCGACTACTGTTTCCCTATTCAAGCTTCTCAGCGTCCTCAGAAACGTGAGGCCGACGTTCTTATCCTTTAGCAAGTTGTCATTTCTTGTGTCCCTGTTCTCACGCCGCCTCCTCCGTGCCCCTCGAATACACGTCCCGATCGGCGGCGTTGATGTCCCTTGCTTTCTGTTTTTCTCAGGATATACGATGGTTTCACCGATATGGTCTCCTACGAGTCGGATTCCCATTGTGATAGTGGTGAATACGCCACGGGCATGACTGTATGGGCTTCCGACGCCTACGTCTACGGAATCACGCTAGAGTGTGTAGCAGTCACGGACACCTGTGTGCCCCCGAATTATCCTGCCAGTCTCCAGGAAGGTGCGTCGTCAGAGAGTGATATCGCCCTCGTGGAGCACAGTTTAATGCACTCTAAATATAAGACTGGTGCAGCATTAAGGGACTGTATTGGGGGGAAAAGGGCACGCGGGGCGTAACAAAGAGCCCCCTGTAAAACAGTTACTTTGACGCGGGCTACGGCAGAGGTAGTCCTTTTAGGACCCAGCCTTTTCAAAGGACCCAACCTTTTCGACTTGCGGGACTCCTTGGCTGGGGAACTAACCACCATCGTTAAAATCTCATTTCCGTTATTTTACAAGTCACCAAGGCAACGACAGGGAGGTCACCTTAAGGGGTCTTTTCTTTGCAGTGGGGCGGGGTCACTCTCGCGAGTGTCCTATGCCCTTGCGGCTTTCAGCTTCCGTGCTGCATTTTCGCGCTATGAATCCGCAAATGGAACGTTTACCCGCGCTGCGCAAAGCTGTTGCCTAACGCATTTTTGTCAAAGCGAGGTACGGATCAACTCGTGCTAGTGGTTCGAACTCGATAGCGAAAAGCAGGGTATCCCCCTACCACCCTAGCGTTGGCCATGTGATTGGCAGTAGGATACGTTATCGGCCTACAGCCCATGGGTTTTTTCATTTGGTAAAGCGCACAAGAGTCCCAACAAGCCAGGGTTTACATAAGGAACCGAGCTACTCAGGAGGGGGCCCTAGACTCAATAGGCGCTCCCCTAACGTGTAGCGTGCACACCCTCTATGTGTCATCCATAACTACAGTACTGTAGTTATTGCTGTCGTCCGGCAACCTGCAGCATGAGCTCCAACGCCAGCAGCAGAATATGTACATCAAACGTGAAGTCGTGCTTGCGCTGGTATGGGCCGTGTGACGCTCTCCGGCGAGGAGGACTACTACTCTCAATTACCGCGCGATGTTGAGCGTTCCGTAAGCACGCGCGAGGAACGCCGATTGTCTCCAAGGCCTTTCAAGGTTGAATGCGAGCGGGGAAAAGAAACACACGAAATATATGCGACATGATGCATCGTTCTATTCTGACGCTGCAGGTATCCCGGTAGACGTGTATGCTACGAACGGGGTACAACCACCTTTTGCAGGGACTCCTCGCTTGACGAGCTCTGCCCTTCACCCAAACACTGACTTCAACGCCTTTATAACTGGAAGGCCTGTGTTGGGGGAAAAATTACTGTGAATTTGTATCGGGACGGGTTTTGGGGCTCTAAACGGGTTCAGGAGGAAGAAAGTGCACCCCGATGAGCAATCCCAAGGCCTACTACTGTAAGTCGAATGATGTTGCCAACGACAACGAGGCTGTCCAGTTCCGCAGTGGAGGAGTCCGATCGCTCGCAAATTGTCTTGGCCGAAAAGCGCTTCGTACCCTCTTCCCGCAGCACGCATCGGTAGACTGAAAGGAAGTGTAAGGCACGCGCGCCGTATGATCCTAGCGTGATAAAGGGTACGGATTCAAGAGCTTCTGCAGCATGATGCGACCATGATAGTGCAGCTAGGTGTTGTTGTGCGGTCACACTACGTAAACGATTGATATTACAGTACCGCACATGTACGTTTTTCGTCGCGTTTGTCGGGTCCCAAACGGCTTACTCGCCCGGTGTATCAACGGTTGATATAAGTGTAAGGGTATGCTTCGTATGCGTTCAACCTATCATGATAATTGACCTCGGCGTTATTTTCGACCCAATCCACCCACTCCCGTTCGGTTTTTGTTTTGATGCCTTGCTCCCACGACACTCACAGCGCCTCCCTTCATCCCATGTGCGAAACTCACGTGTCTGTCTCATTCCCCCACAGACGCGGCAAGCTCCGTTTCCCCCTCAGAGGATTCCACCCCTACTGTCAACGATGATGGAATGGGATATACATATTATTACAGATATACTTCCTCCGAAGAAGTGATATCTTCCTCAGCGGACGATTCTAGCTATACTGTTGACACTGGTGGAACGACATCAACATATTTTTCGAGCGATATTTCCTCCGACGATGGAGCAACCGTCTCTTCCTCAGCGGACGATTCTAGCTATACTGTCGATAATGATGGAACGAGCTCTACAGATGATACGAGCGTTGCTCCTACCGACGACGGATCGAAGTCCGTTTCCTCAGCGAACGAATCGAGCACTGATTCCACGAACAAGGTGATCGCCATCTCTGCTTCCGTCGGGGGGGCTTTGGTGCTGATCGCGATAGTCATCGGCGTGACGATGTGCTGCTTCCGTCCCCGTTGCTGCCCTCGAAAGGGCGAGACACGTCAACACGAAACGGAAACCCCTCGGGCTTTGCCGGTCGGAGAAATTTCCAGGGTGATGGTGAAAGAAGACGGTGGTGACAAAGGTGACGATTTCTCCCCCCTCATACCAGCCGAGTTTAGACACGTCCTGACAGGGAGGTGTAGCATGCTTGGGACATGCTATATTGTGACTAACGGTGCTCCTCAGCAAAGAAACAACAATACGCTGTATTGCTGAAGCAGCATATATTATTTACGATGGTACTTGAGCGGAGCACGTGCAGTAATTGGATAATATCAGCCTTAAGTCGAAATTAGGTGCAGAACGGAGGTTGTCTACGTGTATAGTCTAGGGCTCAAGTTGAAGCTTTACCGACGTTAATATTTCTTTTGTTTCGTTCTGCTGTTAGTGACTGATAAACACTGAAGGCCTCGCGCTGCGTTGTCCAATGGCAAGCCAAATAGTGACATTTGTATTCATTGGGTGCTTAGTTGGTAAGGTAATCCACCGCGTTGCAATCCAACGTAACAATCAAGTGCAGAAAACCCCGCGTGGGGAACTCAGACAAAATAGGCGCACTTCTACGGCAGCACACATGTAGCCTTCGACGCACCTTAACTTTGTTTCTCGCCCTCCCTCCCTCCCTCCCTCCACCTCTTAATATTCAGGTGCCGCGCTTCCGCCCCAGATATGTGTAATTCCCCCTCCGCTCCCGCCTCGTCCTTATGCTGGGCCTCCTTCATGTGATCAAGAAACGCCGCCACCACCATATTACGCTTGAGCCACGGAGTGCGCTGTCGCTGTGCTGACGAAACGAGGAGCAAGGCTTCGGTAGAGGGGTCACTGTTTGCGGCCCGTTAGTGCGAAGGGCTGCCACACGTCTGAGCTACATTGAGCTTTGTGCTTCTCTGGCGTCGCAGGTGCACCACCGCCATGCGGTTGTGTATTGCGCTGTGTCAACTAAACTTGTTAAAGTCCGTCTCTGTTTTGAGGTACAGAGCCCCTCGAGTCAAGGCCTCCGTCCGTTTCTGTCATTGAGGTACAAAGCCCCTCGAGTCGAAGCTACCGAAGGGGCGGTACCTTCTTTTTCACAACCGGATTGGAACCACTCGGGCGCGACTGACTCTGTACCTCGCGGACACAAAGACTTGCGCCGAAAGTTTTAGCGCGGCGTAGCTAACTATTCCATTGCGCATCCATCGCCATATTTAAACTTAAGCAGCTCGAAAGCGTAAGATCGCAAAGGAGGGGGGGGTTCACTCTCGTGAGCGACCCCGAGCCACACCAAACAAACACCGAACAACACCAAAACAACATAAGTGCCCTACCGTGGCCTTATTCCTCGCGCGAGCTGCGTATAGTCGGTAACGAAGTAGCGAAAACCGGGGCACCCTGCCTGGGGTGTCGTTGGTATTGCAGAAGTATTCACTGACGGCGTGGACGAGGACGAGGGTGGATGTGTTCTTATCATCTATGATTTGGAGTACGTTGCTGTCGTATCTGCCACGCCGTATAGCTTACATCAGAAGGTAGGGTTGAGCACCGGCTCAGGATGTACTGGCAGTACTAATCTACTGGCGGTATTAACCTATTGATGGACCCGGCCAGCATATTCACCAGTGGTTTTCATTTGACGTACGTTCAATAAACGCGTACTATTATTGTACGACAACCCATCCAATGCTTGCGAATGAGGCTCCGGCCCCCTATTCCCCTCTCTCCCTCCTTATCTAGGTATTGTTCTCCTCTTTTTTAAAGACTACTTTCGTGATTGCTTTTGTAGCTATTGCAGATATCTGGGGTATGTGATATGGAGTTCTGGTGTGGCCTTTAGCTGCTCATCTGTGTTGCTATGTTGTTTTTCGTCTTCCTCGTTCTTTCTTTGTTGTTCACTGCTTATTTTTTGGAGGCAATTTTTGTTTTGTGTTCGCAGAAAAATCTCTGCCACCCCCCTCGGCTGTTGCTCCTTTTCGCGCGTTCCTTCGGTTTGCCTGTTCCCTGTTTGTATGCTAAAATATATCCGCCACCCCCCGGGTATTGACATTTTTCAAGCGTTCCTTTCTTCTACGTTTTTTGTACTTTCGGAACTATGCGTTGAGTACCTGCTACCTGACACCGGTAACACGTATAAGTAGCATTCCTTCGATATTTGATTTGTTTTTACGTTTTGTTTTGATATTTTGTTGGTCTGTGCTTTCCTGTATTTTGTTTGCTGGTGGGAGCCTACCACCCTGTGCCTCAAGGGTAGGAGCGATGGAGTAACAGTAAATACTAAACATCAAATATGATGTATACGTCAGAACCATTTGTGATACATTTGTACGCGAACACCAACAACATGAAGAAGGTCACATCATGGCCACACGCTGCATGTACTTTACTTGACATCTTCTAGATTGTTCTGCGTAGATGACCGCAACCACGCCTGTCCAATGCATTTTTGAGTCCCGATTGTGATGGTAAAATAAGCGAAAATGCGTTTTTTTAAGTCTTCCGCCAGCGCCTCCAGCGGACCCCCCTCACGAACCAGGGGGAGGCTACTGGCCAAGCTACTCTCGGCCGGTGTACTGCCGCAGTCCAGTATACTGTGGTATTCTTCAACTCTGTTACCGATCATTTCATTCAAGTATTAGGTTGGATGAGGCTTCCTGCTCCCGCAGAAAGCCCTCACCTGTGGATACACCACCCGCGCTGAGGGTGCCTTCGGTCGAAGCGCCCTCAGCGCAGCAGTATTTCCTGAGGGAAATGAACACAACTGCTAAAAGAATACCCAGTGTAGGGTGGGTGGGATGGTCTTGACTTTTTACGCTTCTCGCTGGTATCTCGTCGAGGATTTCGGGGACTATAACACGAGTGAGCTCGCTTCATAGACATTCCTAGTAATTGGTAGCAAACATATGGCTCCAACTATTGTGCCAACCGTGGGAACCTGAAGTTGGTTGACGATAGTACTGCGGTATTCTTTAACTCTGTTACCGATCGTTTCATTTAAGTATTGGATTGGATGAGGCCCTCCTGCTCCCACCGGTGGTCCGACCCGAACTTCTCTCTTTTCTGACCACCAGCCTGGAGCCATGTTACCTCAACCCACCCAAACTTACATTATTTAAAATGGAACTTCGGCGAACATGCAGCAAAATCTTCCGCGAAGGCCGGTGACAGTGGTAAGTCGGAGGCATCGGCACAAGCCTGCTCCCGTTGCCGCGTAGCCCCTGCTACTCTCGTACTAGTTGTAGGCCCAATATAGTATCGTGCCATGCTCTCCGTCTTCCAGCCGCCCATTTGCATGATCTCATCCACTGGGGTTCCTGCTAGCGACTTACTCAGGGAACCGCCTGAGCGAAATGAATGCATTGTAAACTTGCGGGGCAGCCCGGCCGCTCGCAAGTGCCCCTGCAGCGCTGTGACCATGCGCGGCGCAGTCAGCACGACGTCTCCCCGACCCCCACCTGGCAAAACTACCTTTGGCGAGGTCCCAGTCGATATTATACGCTGCCAAAATGTATTCCGTGACTCCCCGAAACGCGCAAATTTGAGGGCATTCGTTGTCCACCAACACCACGACTGCCTCGCTAGACTTTCTCAACGTCTTTCCAAATTGAAAGTTAATGATCAGTCCCCTAGACTGAGGAAGGCGCAGAACCTGTGATCCTTTAGTGAAGGACAGGTCGTGCCCCGCCTCATAGAAGAAAATGCTAGAGAATATAAGGCGATGTCCCTAGTGATAGCTATCCGCTGAGCCAAAGACTTCACGAGCTACGCCCGTGATCGCATGTCTTCCAGTAACTCGGCCAACACGTGCGCTAACATGGGGTTCGCTTGGTTGACCGGGACTCCTACCCGCTTCTGCTCTACACTAACGTACGAGAGGGAGGCGTCGACCAGCTGACTCGAGCAAGGGCTACCGAGCTTCCCAACCAGGTCCCAATCCTCCCCCCTGCCGAGCTGCTCCCGGTTGGCCATTTTCAACATAGATACGTTACCTTTGTCGAGGCAATTGGCCGCATATCGTTGTGCGCAGTTCGTAGCACCTGGGCAGTCGTCGGCGGTGTTGGAGCCAACGTTGAAGCATTACACGTCGTGCACCCAAGTGGTACCCTTCCCGTGTGAGTCGAGGTAGCAACACCAAGCAAACACATCGTGGTCGGTCCCAGATTCCCACCCGCGAAGCCCAGCCGAATAGGCGCGGAAGAATGCATCGAAATCACCGGCTACCTTGCACTTCCGTTGTTGCGCGGGCTGTTCCGACATACCTGCTAGCATCGCGTCGCGACGGGCCCGCAGTTTAGCCAGATCAATCTGGACTGGTGGTACCCTCGGATCCCGCGCGACCGGTGGTCCACGGTACGGAGGTGTGCCGCAGTGCCAACAAAAGTTAAACTGCAGCACGTTCGACAAGTAACACTTGGTGCAGAGCTTTTGCCGCATGAAGCTCCCGACTCGGCTAGATGCCCGTGAGAACGGCCTCCCCCCCCCAAGATGTCGTGAGGCACTCTGCACAAACCAGTACCGACACCCAACAGACAACCAAAACGCAGAAATAGAAATTAACATTTAGCCGCAGCGGAAATCCACCTTGTATGCTACCATTGGCCACCTAGGGTACCGCCACTTTTTGAGGGTGCCGTCCTGACTAGGCCACTGGAATACACCCTTTTGATCCCTCTTGGCTACAACCCGATATCGGACCGTGGCCTGTTTCGCCTGCGGAAACCAATACGCTTTTGTATCCAGGACAAGAATCACCGCGTGCGCGTTGCACTCTGCCATATGCTGTAATATATGCCCGGCCATCCCCGGTGGTGGGAAGCAATACCCAAAGGCAGATTCTCCCGTGCCTGGAATTCTGGAGACATCTTGGGACAAAACGTCCACCCCGGACGAGCCTTCCCAATGAAATTGCGAGAAAAATGGTAATGTCCCCGCGTTACCGGGGACGCGTTGTGCGGACGCTGTGGAAGCCATCAGGTCCATATTAAACGGACCTAAGTCATCGCAGATAGCTCGAAAGGCTTCCGGCGTAAGACGAATTATGGAGTCGCGCGACGGCCTCGAAATAGCATCCGCGACGCCGTTATCCGCGGTAGGAACCCACTTGAGCGACAGCATACATCCGTACTCGACTTGTAGATCGAACAGCTGTACCAAGAGGGCATGTGTCTCCCGGGTTTTCGCCCGACCCCGGTTGAACGCGCCCTCCACCGATTGGTTGTCCACATTGATCAACACTTGGGCCCGGCGCAAAGCCTCGGGACGCCGTGTACAGACCTGCCTGAGGAGATGGTATAGCGCATACATCTCCTTCTTATTGATGTGTTTGTTCAACCAATCGTGCGGAAACACCCCCCCGGCTTTGAAGGGGTCCCCGAATGACATAACGAATCCCCCCCATCCGACTGACGAGGCGTCCGAAGCTCCTTCGGTGAGAGCTGCCGTAAAGTAGCGTGCCCGCTGCCACGGTTCCTCGTGCGACGTAGATGCAAGGCCCTTCCATTGCCTGAGTTCACCGACGAGATCCCCCCTCGCCTCCGACGTCAAGTCGATCCGGCTCAGGCCGGACTTCTCTAAAGCTGCAAGTGTTGAGAACATGGCATGAGTCCATAACGATGCGGGCCGAATCGCGACGGTCATGCTCATGTATTTTTCCGCTATTGGCTGCAGTGTTCGAAATGAGGTCCCTTCCCCATCCAGGGCCGCCGTCACAAGCTGCCGCAGCTTATCAAGTTTGTCTGGCGGTACTTGGAACGTGGCCGTGTCTGAGTCGCACAGCATTCCGAGGTACTGCTCTAACCGTGTAGGGCGTAGGTCACATCTCTTGACGGACAAGAAGCAACCGCCCATGAAGGAAACGAACATGGCTACGTGGGTTGCCTCCCCCGCCGCCGGCCATTGATCTCGCGCCGGCAAACCTTGCGTTGCAACGTGGTTGCTCAACCAAGAATCGTCGAGGTAAGCGAGTGCCGGGATTGCCTTGGAGCAAATGAATGCCGCCTTGGCCTCACTCAAAGTATGATACACCCATGGGCTCTCTTTGAACCCGAAAGGGAGAACACACCAGCAGTAATCGACCCCTCTGTGGGTGAAACCGGAGAGGGGCCACGACGACGGACGAAGTAAAATATGGTGGAAGGCGCTCAAATCATCGAGAGATGTCATATAACACCCTTATGTTGCGATGTTCGCCACCCGCACCACTGTGTTCATGGAGAAGGGAACCTGCTTGAAAACTTGTCCAGAGGTCGCGCGTCGTATATGAGGCGCAGTTTCGTCTCTTCCACTGACAGTGCCATGACTAAGCGCGGCCGTGAGGGACTTGTCGGGCTTCTCACGTCGGCCCACTTAACCACACACCCCCGGTCGATTATCGACTGCATCTCCATGTCCACGAACTCGGTGAATGGCAGCGGGATACGGTTGGCAAACACTGCCCCCGGGAACCGGTCAACGTTGTATGGACGCTCACTAGATGGCCCCTTGTGCGAGTCGAAAAGGAAATCGTACACGTCCACCCCGTCACGTAGGTACGAAACCAACGTATCGCGGAACGGATGGTCTTCTAGGATGACGTTCTCCCAGAAAGCCACGTGTTTACAGACGAAACCGGGCACGAAGTAGCGGCCGTTTTCTCCAGCATCCCATACCGGGGAGAGCCACGGCAAGCGGCATGCTCCGCTAGGGTCGGTGGCAAGGTCGGCCAGCCCAGGTGGCATGTCCGGGGCGGAGAATCGCGCTCCGGTGGCTGCCCACGAGGCCTCTGCTGCCGACACAGCGGGCGGCGGAGGTAAGCAGGATCGAACCTGCCGATGGCGGTGGTGGAGGCCTTCGAACTACGCATCGGCCACGACCTATTGCACAGTGAGGCAGAGGATCGGACGTGTGCGTACCGTGTGGAACAAGGGCAGCGGGGGAGGAGGACATCAGGCCTGCTCCGACACGAGCAGACCCGTTCCGAGCAGGGCTATGCCCCTCTTACTACCTGCTACCCAGCGCATTGCGACATCGGTGCATGGACGTGGGAGCCCCTTGACGGCGGCAATAGGAGGGGCGAGCTAGCCGTATTGCACGGACCTAGGCTCACCGCGCCTGGAAGTTCAGTCAACTATACACAGCAAGGATAAATTGTAGCCGTGTGCTGTAAGCAAACGTCGAAGCGATGCTGCGTCCAGGGGCCCGCCGAGAAAACCTGACGGGTACAAAGACAACTGCAACGCGACTCCGGTCGCATCCTAAGAATACTTTGCGTTGGAGTTCTCGTGTAAGCTAGCAAAAGGATGCGAAGAGTCGCTTGAGTGTCTCTGATATTCGGAAATAAATAAATAAATAAAATAGAACAAATAAATATATATATATATATATATAAGTAAGTACGTACATACGAATCTGGTACATACCTAAATCAATCAAGTAGAATGCACGAGGCCTCTTGGCGAGCCAAGTGTCACGCAAGCGTCACCCGGGAAGGGCACAATGAGTTAACGTGACATACCCGGTGTCTTGGAACCAGGGGCCGAAGGGATTCCTCGATAACCCGAGGATCGTCGTGTACCGTGCGTGCATATCGTAAATGCATAGGTAATCGTGGCACTGTCATTGAGCTTCAGTAGCCGAGGGGATTCCTCGCTGCCACCCGACACGTGATCTGCCGCATGTGTATATATATGTATTAACTGTGTACCCGGCAGCGCCTGGAACCCTTAACATGAGTGTACTCGCCAAACTGCAGCGCTGTATGTATGCCGCTGGCAGCTCCAGGCGGTATGGAGTAACATTCAAATAAATGAATGAATAAATAAGTTTATACTTTACATAAACCTCGTGCGGTAGAGGCAATCTCGTTGAAACAGACCGCCGAAACAGCAGCGCTGCATACAGGAGGCAAAGTCAGAACAACCAGTCACGCTGGAGGGTATCCCCGGCGACGCTGGAGTCCTGCGAACTCGAGAATATCGTGTGGCACGGGAAACGCCTGTAGCACTTGTCCTCAACATACTCACCAACCAGCCGCGCTGTATACCGCTAGCAGCTCCAGACGGTATAAAGTGATATTCAAAATTTATTTATTTTGTTCAATAAATATCGTGCGGCGGAGGCAGGCTCATCGTAAACCAACCGCTGAAACAGCAGAGCTGCATATAGCTGCCCACGCCAGAAGACCAGCCACGCTGGAGGGTATCCCCGGCGACGCCGGAGATGCCTGTAAAACTCGAGAATGTCGTGAGGCACGGGCAACATCTGTATCACTTGTCCTCAACGTACTCGCCAAACAGCAGCGCTGTATACCGCTGGCAGCTCCAGACGGTGTAACGTAATATCCAAAATAAGTAAATAATTTTGAAATTTTGAAATATATATCGTGCGACAGAGGCAGAGGCAGGCTTGTCCTAGGCCAACAGCCGAGGCAGCAGCGCTGCATATAGCTGGCAACGCCAGAAAGCCTTGCCACGTGGGAGGGTATCTCGGCGACGCTGGAGATACCTGCGAAACTCGAGAATATCGTGCGGCACGGACAACGCCTGTATGTAGCCCTTATCCTCAGCGTACTCACCAAACAGCAGCCCTGTATACCGCTAGCAGCTCCAGACGGTATAAAGTGATATTCATTTTTTTTTTTTTAGTTCAATAAATACCGTGCGGCGGAGGCAACCCCGTCGTAACCCAACCGCCGAAACAGCAGCGCTGCATATAGCTGCCCATGCCAGAAGACCAGCCCCGCTGGAGGGTATACCCGGCGACGCCGGAGATTCCTGTAAAACTCGAGAATGTCGTGAGGCACGGGCAACATCTGCAACACTTGTCCTCAACGTACTCGCCAAACAGCAGCGCTGGATACCACTGGCAGCTCCAGACGGTATAACGTAATATTCGAAACATATGAATAATTTTGAAATTTTAAAGTATATATCGTGCGACAGAGGCAGAGGCAGGCTTGTCGTAAGCCAACCACCGAGGCAGCAGCGCTGCATATAGCTGGCAACGCCAGAAAGCCTTGCCACGTGGGAGGGTATCTCGGCGACGCTGGAGATACCTGCGAAACTCGAGAATATCGTGCGGCACGGGCAACGCCTGTATGTAGCCCTTATCCTCAGCGTACTCACTAAACAGCAGCGCTGTATACCACTAGTAGCTCCAGACGGTATCAAGTAATATTAAAATATAATAAATTTACCTTTGAAATAAATAGTCCAGAATATCGTACGGCGGAGGCAACCTCGTCGTAACCCAACCGCTGAAACAGCAGCGCTGCCTGTAGGTGGCAACGCCAGAAGACCAGCCACGCTGGAGGGTATCCCCGGCAACGCCGGAGATGCCTGCGAAACTCGACAATGTCGTGCGGCGCAGGCACACCTGTAACCCTTATCCTCAATGTATTCGCCAAATGGCAGCTCTGTATACCTCTAGCAGCTCCAAACGGTATCAATGAATGTTCAAAATGAATCACCATGTATATCAAGCGCTCAGAGACGGCCCCACGTGGTAGCCTGAGTGACCCGAGAAATTTGGGTGGTTGGCGGCAACTTACGCAAGTAGGCTTGTCTGAACACGTCGGCTCTCAGGAGATTTCGACCCACCCGGGTATGCTTTATTATACCCACCTTGAAATTTGTTCGAGTCCCTTACGGATTTACTATCGTGACGTATGAAGAGTGGTTTTATATGTTATTCAAATTGAAATGCTACAAAGGCTGAAAAAGCATTCAAATTGTGAGATGTTTCGAAACTAGTAGATAAAAACAATAAAGGCAAGTAACCCAAAGGGGGGCGCGGGAATACCCGCTTCCAACCCCCCCCCTTCCCCCCCCCCCCCTCCCCCCGGTCCCTCCCCCTGCCCTTTTGGCCCCCTTTGTCCACCTCTCCCCCTTGGTCCCCTCCTCGCCTTTCCCTTTTCCCCCTCCCTACTAAACAGAAATATGCCACATGCGTCCACACACAAGAAGTATAGTACAATGCTGCGACCTTGTATACCCTCACCACAAACTCACTTAAACCCCCCCTTCCCCCACCTTAGGTTAAAAAGATGTTATCAAACTTTACACTGCTACGAAAGGCTAATGTAGCCGTTTAATTGGTACGAAATTCGGAACCAGTAGATAGACAAGAGACAAAGCACCAGATTTACCCCCCCGCGCCCCTCCCTCCCTTCTTAGCCGATTAAACATAACTATGCCACAGGTTTAAACTCCTTTTCTCCGCCCCACTTCATGCCACAGGTTTAAACACATGAAAGTTATAATATAATACTGCAATATCTGTTGTGTTAAACCTGCCACTACTTCGTCCAGACCAAAGTATTCAATAAGCAGACTAATCACATATACAAAACCTTCTTGTAAACTTGTTTTTCAAGGCTTCAACCTTAGCCTCGCGAAGTGTTTCTATTCAACCCACACAGTCTAGAATAATAATGAATACACCCATAGTCAAACTATGAACAGTAACGGTATTATAAGTGCATTATGATACCACTACAACCCATAGTTGTCAAGGTTGGTTGTTGCATGTTTATCTCCAGGGATAAATATGCATTTAACCATACTTGACGAAAGCCGCGAGGGGGGACGTTGAAATTCCCAAACGTCCCTCGCAACTTTTTTAGCCCTCAGAAGCAGTTTTCTCGGCGTATATCAAAACGTTTTGTGGATATGTACAACAGCCCCCCCTCCCCCCCCCCAACCACTGCAAACTAATATGTATTTGAAAACAGCACTCTGAAACAACACGATAACGAAGTCTAGAACATCACCCAAAACATACCTCGTACACGTATAGCAACCACCACGCGAACACAAATACGTGTTCAAAAACACCACCCTGAAACAACACGATAACGAAGCCTTGAACATCAACCCGAAAATAGCCGTGTAACAACATCCACGCGGACACAAATAATATGTATTTGAGAACACCATTCTGAAACAACACGATTACGAAGTGTAGAACATCACCCAAAACATACACGTATAGCCACAACCACGTAAACACAAAATAATACGTGTTCAAAAACAACACTCTGAAACAACACGATAACGAAGCCTTGAACATCAACCCGAAAATAGCCGTGTAACAACATCCACGCGGACACAAATAATATGTATTTGAGAACACCATTCTGAAACAACACGATAACGAAATGTAGAACATCACCCAAAACATACACGTATAGCCACAACCACGTAAACACAAAATAATACGTGTTCAAAAACAACACTCTGAAACAACACGATAACGAAGCCTAGAACATCAACTAAAACAACCACGCGGACACAAAATAATACGTATTTGAAAACACCACTCTGAAACAACAGGATAACGAAGTCTACAACGTCAACCAAGAATGCCCACACACTACATATACACGTCTACATACGAAACCCAGTCAAAAGATAGAACAGATGTACCCTGGACACTAAAATTGGGATCCCTACGACTCGGAAACATCGCATAGTCTACACATAGTCTTTGCACACACCTAAAATACGTCAAAACTGTTCGTTGCCAAATAACAGGTTCATCAAGAACGAAAGAACAAACAGAACAAGAGACAAGGTAATCGTAGCAGCGCCCATCATTATAGCATTCGCCCACCACATCACCTCCTTTGCAATTGGTTTTGGGCATCAGCGAACTGGGTCCAACGCATGCCCGTAGTGTTTTAGGTGGAGTGAGGAGCGGTAGTAAAAATGAAGTGCGCTGCTCGATAACCTGTTCCTGACCGTCGGTATACTGAACAATCTTTGAGCCGCGTCTCCTCTGTATCAGGTGTGTGCGGAATTTTATTTGTCGTTTTCAAGCAAGCGGTTGCGTTGACATGTACTACCTGGCTTGATGTAAAGGAAAGGAACACCACTCAGGGATCATCTACTACACGCTAGGGCATGTTTTCATGAGCACCACTAACAATAGCACCAGACATGGACGCGACATCTACAGGACCACAACATCTTCGACGACAGTGGGGAGAAAACAGGGCGTATAATCGTACACTAAATAATAACAATGTGAAAAAAAAGTACAGAGTGTTATGTTTACACTGCGGTAGACCACACTACCAACCTATTACGCAGGGTATTTCGTGCCTCCGGCCGTTTGCATGATCGCCTGACAACCTCTACCAAACGAAGTAGCATATGCATAACAAAGTAAAGTCACCCTCGCGTTCAATAGTGGTGACATCGCATGCCCACGTCACCTCGTTTGTTGTATTTGTAAGATGTATCTCTGTCTTGGATTTTGTGACCTCAGAGCCCCACATCGAGGCACGGCAAAAATCATAGGCTTAAAATCGCATATGTGAGACAATAGTAATGTGAAAAGGAGATACAGACAGATATGCTAAAATTGTGGTAAACCGCGCTACCAACTTATTACTTAAGGTGTTCCGTACATACCGTCTGCATGATCGCCTTCCAACCTATGCCAAGCGAAGTATGACTAACGAAGTAACGTAATTGAGCGCGTGTACACTAAGCGTTCCTTTCAACACACTGATGATTCGCATCTCTCCCTGTCGTTCTCAATGGCGATGACAATGCATGACCACATCACCTCGCCTGTTGTATTTGGCAATATGCATCTCTTTCTTATAATTAGCGATGTCAGAAAATAATGGTATTTACATGATTGTACCTATCGATTGAAATATTCTATCTTTCGATCCATGTGCAATAACAAATTATGAAGCTTTTAACACGTTGTTTACTACACCTAGGAACTGGGTTGCATACTACATGTAACATCAAGCCTTCTAGAAAAGTAAACATTACCAGGCGGGTGATACAAAGGGGTGTCTTGTTGCTGCAACCGTCGGATTCGTCCCCTTCAAGGGTTTATAGTTTCCACCCACATATTGAAATACTCGCCCCCCCCCCCCCCCCCGATCCCTCTTGTTCAAACGTCCTACCTGAAATCAAAATCTGCCAGAGTAGTAAACACTTCCAGCCAGCTGATATCATCTCATTATCTATCTAGCCATCCATGCCGTAGCTCCAACTCATCTCCGCCCCGCCCCCCCCCCCCCCCCCCCCCCTCCCCTTTGTTCCCCGCCCAGTTCGTTCAAATGCCCCACTTACAATCAAAATCGGCCAGAGTAATAAACACTTCTAAGCAATTGATATCACGTCATTATCTTTCTAGCCATCCATGACGTAGCTTTCATTAATCCCCCCTCCCCCCCTCCTTCCCCACACCCCGTACGATCGCCTAGACCCAGCACCGCGCGTATAGCAAGCCCCTACATATATGATTAATACGCGCGATCGGAGGATTATACACAATGTTGAGAACATCAGTGTCGACCAAATCCGTGATTTTAATATTATATGTGACCTAAACTTCTTCAAAACCCCTCCTCCCCCCCCCCCCTTCTTTTTGTTTTTGTTTTTGTTTTTGTTTTTTGTTTTTTTTTCCTCGCTTTCTCTTGCTTAAACTCGCCACCTACTATCGAAATCCGCCAGAGTAATAAACACTTCCACGCCCTGGATATCGCCTCGTTATCGTTTCAGAGCCGTCCAACGTGCCGCTGCTGCAATTCCAACCCACCCCCGCCCCCAACGCCCCCTCCTTCCCCACCACCCGCACCATCGCCTAGACCTAGCACCACGCGTATAGCCAACCCCTACATCTATGCGACCTAAAGCCCTCCCCCCCCGCCCCCGGCCCCCCCCGCCACATTCCCCCCTCCTCCCCCACAAGAAGGATTTATAGTTTCCACGCACAAATTGACCTGTCCCACCCGTCCCCTCCCCCCCCCTCCCCCCCTCCCGCCCCCTTTTGATCAAAATCAGGCCCCCACGTCCTTAATAACTCCGCCCTCCCCTCACCGGATATTCGACTTACAGGATTCACTTGACAAACTGATGCATTTCCTTCCACAGCTGTCAGATTTTGTCCCCCTCAGAAACGGGTTTTATAGTTTCCGCGCACAGACTGCCTAACATCACCCTGTTGACCCTGATAGCTACACTGTAGTTGCAAGGGGAGTCGCCGACCTATATCCTTAATGAGGACACGCAACCCGTAATACGCGCGATCGGAGTATCAAACACAGCTTGCAAAGATAAGTTTCGACAAAATATTCGATCTCACAGCTGGAGTGTATTTTAATTTTTATAATATATAACTATTGTCGTCCGTTTCAAAATGAATAACAATATTTAATCTTCATAAATATCGTGCGACCCGGGCCACGTCCATATTATGTACCTAGGCAAGGGTGTGAAGTAGGTTGGTACGTGTGGCGCCCCGGTGGCGGTGTGGGTGGAGGAGAAAGGTGGCGTAATAGCCGGTGATCGGTAAACTACAAACTACTAAGGCGGGTGTGATAACCCGATTTACGTGTGTGGTGAAGCGTGATAGCTCAGGTGTGATAACCCGGAAATGGAACTCGGTGCTGTGGCGTGATAGCCGGGATGTAAATACACAGGCGTGGTAGCCGTGCAGTGGTGAAGGCGTGATAGCCCTTGCAATATAGATGGGTCGTGGTAGCCCTTGGCGTGGTAGCCGTAGAAGAGACACAGAGAAGACACAAGGAGAGGCAAATACAGAGTCGAAAAAGGAGTGATATTATTCGGGCACATAAAAACCCACAACACAAAATCCCGTTGTGGAGATCCATCCCACACATATACGAAACCCCCAAAATTCTCCGATCCATCTTTTCGACGGATTCTCGTTTGCAATCTGACAATGGAGTGAGTACGTCCAACAGCCCCCCTACTCGCAACATTGTCATGATTTATCCAGACTAACCTTTTAAAACGTACATTCCCAGATACCAAAATACTGCAGAGTTTTTCTGTACTCGAGTCCAGAAAACAAAAAATGTTGCATTTGCAAAAACACTCAAATCCGTTCTCATCACATCCATGACCATTAAAACTCAAACACTATTCAGTATTTTCCATGGATCAATTTGGATGCAAGTCCTTGAACCCTCATAAAGATACATCAGAAAACAAAAAAAAGATACATGTAAGAAATAGAAAATCAGAAATCAAGCACTATCCGAGAGAGAAATCACGTCAAGTTCATCACTATCCCCTGGTGAAATTCAAACTCCCTCTCAGGTAACGCCTTGGTGAGGAAGTCAGCACGCTGGTACTGCGACGCTACGCGGATAATTTCGACCTCCGTCCTTTCTACCAGTTCCCTCGAAAAGTGATCCCTCGCGGCAATGTGCTTCGAGTTCGAGTTCGAAATCGGGTGCTTTGCGATTTGGATGGCACCCTAATTATCCTCATACATGGCAATACATGGCATCCTTGCCTTCGGCAACATAAAACACCAAACCTGCCTCCAAAATAAAATATCCTTCCCCATGTCCGACATAGCCACATACTCCGCCTGAGTAGTCGAGAGAGTCACACACTTCTGCGTCTTGGAGTACCACGAAATAGGTCCCCCCTCACACATCACTACCCCCCCCGACACGCTTCTCCTGTCCGTACTGCGCTAAGCATAGTCGGCATCTGCGAACGAAATCAAACTAATCCCCGTCAACGTCCCCTTCTGAAAGGAAATCTCAAAATAACTCGTCCTCATTGCATATCCTAGTATACTACGTACCGCTTTCCAGTGGATCAGCTTCGGCGCACTGTAATACTTTACTACTGCCCTCACTGAATTCGCGATATTCGGCCTGGTCAACAAGGCAATCCACAAAAGCGCACCGATCAACTCTCGGAAAGGAAACAGAAGATTCGGCTCGTCAACATCAAAATCCCAAAGCCTCCATGTTGTAAGAAATCGGGATAGCGTTGCCCCATTCCACACCATACTTCTCTCCCAATTCTTCCGTGTACGTCTGTTGCGAAATAGTCAACCTCCTTGCCTCCCTGTCTCTCTCGTAATAGCAACCCGATTACTACTTGAGCTCGCCCAACGACTTAACTGGAACGAAAGCGGCACTCCCCGCCCCGACGGCCCAAGCGACCCATAGCTACCCCCGCTCTCCTCCCCGCCCGTGGTATCGTATGGCGGTGCACCTTTGCTCTCCTCCACGCCCCCCGACCCCGCATGCTGCTTGCCTCCGCCCCCCAGCTCACCAGATCCGTGCCCCTGCAGGAGCACCCGTTTCGCGTTCAGGGCCCGCCGGTTGGCCAGCAGTGACAGCAGCACATCCTCCCCCGCATGAGATAGGAGCCTCACCCCGTGGTCGAACGACGTCGCCTCCGGCAGCGGCGTAGAGACCGCTTCTTCCGGCACGCCTGAAAGCTGACGGCCCTCCGACCTGGTCCTTCCCGACACGCGCTCGCCGCCCCTCTCGCCCAGCATCCTCGTTGCATGTAGGGTGAGCGGAGTCGAATATCCTGCGGCGACCGGCGGCGGCTGCCCCCTTCTGTACGTCCGCGGGGCCGGTGTCGCCGCCGGTGACGGCGATGACGATGTCGTCGAGCCGGCGTCCTCGATGGAAGAGGGAGACCACTCCGGCATCGGCGAACATGCGGCAGGCGGTGTGAGAGCGCTGGGCGAGTGCGCAGGCGGCGGACCGGCAGCAGCGGGCGGAATAGCAACCGGTCCGGGCGGCGGCGAGGTGTGAGCGCTGGGTGAGTGCGCGGACGGCGGTGATGACGATCGCAGCGGTGGTGGCGGCCAGGTGGCTGCTGCAGGCGGTGTACCTGCAGTAGCAGGCGGGTTCGAGCAAGTGGTGTGAGCGCTGGGTGAGTGCGCGGGCGGCGGACCGGCAGCGGCGGGCGGCATACCAGACGGTCCGGTCGGCGGCGAGGTGTGAGCGCTGGGTGAGTGCGCGGACGGCGGACCGGCAGCGGCAGGCGGCATAGCAGTCGGTCCGGGTGGCGGCGAGGTGTGAGCGCTGGGTGAGTGCGCGGGCGGTGGACCGGCAGCGGCGGGCGGCATAGCAGTCGGTCCGGGTGGCGGCGAGGTGTGAGCGCTGGGTGAGTGTGCGGGCAGCGGACCGGCAGCGGCGGGCGGCGTCGAGGCAATCTCGAATGACACCCCCGGAGGCGTGGGCGGTGCTGGCGCGGAAAGGGCAGCACTGAATCCCCCCCCCCCGACTGTGGCAGCGGCGCCCATGTAACGTTGAGTCGGATGGTGTAGAGGGAGTTGTTCGCCGATCCCCGAATGAAGCGGAGCCTTCCCGCCTTTTTTCACACTACGTGCGATGAAGAGCTGCAGGGGAGCTCCGCTGGCTTGAGCTGCGCCGGGAGCCGGAGAAGAGAGAGTTGTAGTAGCAGAGGTAGACGTGGCAGGAGACGTGCCCTCTTGCTGTTGTTGGAACTGCTGCTGCTGCTCGGGGGTCCCCGACTCCGCCGTCGGTGGTGGTGACCAGTGCCCCGCTGCTGCCCCCCACCCCGAGTACCCCATGTATTCGTTCTCGTAGGGATAATCTGCTGCAAAAGCGTGCCGCGGTGCGTTGGGAAATTTTCCAGGCGGCAAATTAGGCGAAAGATTCGGCGGCGAATTAGACGAAAAACTAGGCGGTGGCACCTGCCCGAATCCCTCGCCCCTGCCTCGACCGCGCCCGCCCGAAGGATGATGCCAGTTCTCGTGGCCACGTCCTCCGGGGTAGGTGTTCGCATACCCGCCAGTCCCGGTTCCGTGTCCTGGCGGCGGCGTTCTCTGCTGCTCCGGCGGGTGGCCCCGACTCCAACGCGCACCCGAGTCGTTGGGGTACGGTTGATGGTAGGTGTTCGCATACCCCCCAGGCCCGGGTCCGTGTCCTGGCGGCGGCGTTCTCTGCTGCTCCGGCGGGTGGCCCCGACTCCAACGCGCACCCGAGTCGTTTGGGTACGGTTGCTGTCGATATTTACCTTCCGCCCCGCGCCCTCCTCCGCGTCCGGCGTACGGCCCGAGTCCCCGCGACTGCAGGTATTCGTGGAAATCACCGTAGTATCTGTCGAATTCTCGACGCATAACGATGCATTCGAGGGTGTTGTGGCCTTGCCCCTCGCCGTGGAGCGCGCAGTAGGTGTACGTTCGGTCGCGCTCTCCATACCCCCGATCACCAGCATTCCTCCCACCCCGGTCGCCCCGACCTACGCCGGCTGCGGTCAGGGCATGCCTTGTCTCCTCTCTCTCTTCTCCTGATCTCCCATTGCGCTCCAGCTCGTGAGCAGCTCTCCTGAGCAAATCTTCCATGGTACGACTCGAAAGATCGGGAAGGAGAAGCACGTGGTCACTACAGAGCTTAAAAGATGGTAGCATTCTACGGGCAATATGTTTGCACATAGATGCGTCTGGTCGCTCATCCTAATGGCCTTTGCCCTACCGTAAAATGGCATGATGCTCTCTCCCTCCTTCTGCCTCAGTTCGTTCCATTCATCCTCTACTATCTCCCTCTCATGTTCACTCTTGACAGCGTAGTGAGACTCAAACACCCTCCACGCTTCTTGGGGTGACCCCGCAGCAAAAATCATTTCTTGGACTGGTTGGGCTGTGATTTTTGCGATAAGTTGTGACCATAGCTTGAGCGACTTATCTACTCTCTCCTTCCCAAAGTAACTCCTGAGTCGTGACAGGTCTACATCCGGAACCCCCACTGGTATCGATTCTCCCCTCAGTACGTCCATCAACCCTTCAGCCGAGACCCAGGAAAGAACAGAACCTCGGAAAACACGGAAAGTTGATCCAACACTTTGCCCGCTCTCAAACTTTCCAGACCAAGCAAGCATTTCATTTTTCTGACGGATTTCTATGGGTCTAGACTCGTACGTGCCTGCTGTTGGGGCGGTTGGCCCTCTCTCGTTGGTCATCTGCAGTACTTGGCGAAGGGCGTTGGCTAGGTCCGCGATCATGTTCGATGAAGTTGCTGATGGAGCTGCCGCTGCTGTTGTTTCATGATGTTGTTCATTGGCGGGGAAGGACTCGCGTCCCTCTCCTCCATGGTGTTGTACATTGGCGGAGGAGGACTCGCGTCCCTCTCCCCCGTTGCCTACTCCGCCGGGAGGGGTGCTCAATCTTTCCCCCGACGAAGGCCTTGTGTCGGTTCTCCTCATTGGCGCTTAGCAACGCACAACCCACTCGTTCGTTGAAGATCGTTGACGCTAGCGTGTGAAGTAGGTTGGTACGTGTGGCGCCCCGGTGGTGGTGTAGGTGGAGGAGAAAGGTGGCGTAATAGCCGGTGATCGGTAAACTACAAACTACTAAGGCGGGTGTGATAACCCGATTTACGTGTGTGGTGAAGCGTGATAGCTCAGGTGTGATAACCCGGAAATGGAACTCGGTGCTGTGGCGTGATAGCCGGGATGTAAATACACAGGCGTGGTAGCCGTGCAGTGGTGAAGGCGTGATAGCCCTTGCAATATAGATGGGTCGTGGTAGCCCTTGGCGTGGTAGCCGTAGAAGAGACACAGAGAAGACACAAGGAGAGGCAAATATAGAGTCGAAAAAGGAGTGATATTATTCGGGCACATAAAAACCCACAACACAAAATCCCGTTGTGGAGATCCATCCCACACATATACGAAACCCCCAAAATTCTCCGATCCATCTTTTCGACGGATTCTCGTTTGCAATCTGACAATGGAGTGAGTACGTCCAACAAAGGGCGTAGACGAACTGCAGCCTTGCATGCCCGGTAGATGCATCACCCGGTGGCGATTCAAACCTGGTATACTTGTGCATTACCATAGAGGACATTCAAGCCTGATATGATTATACCAGCATATATCATATAGCTGTAACTATACTGCACAGCAGTGATCATGTACAGGTAAGGGCCTTACCCAATAAGCAAGCATATCTTTTAACTTATATTGGCTTTTTGAGCTTGTGGAAAAGCTTATGTCCGACCGAGCATAGCCACCGTGCCAAATAGCTTATGTGCGAGCATAGCAAGGGAAATCGAGCTTATAAGGTGGGTATGCCTGCCTCCATTTCAGATGTATATCTTCGTCTGGTTGTCTGGCAGCACGGTGGAGACGCCAAATGGGTGGCCGCACGGCAATAATGCAATTCTCGAGGCTTAATAACACCCATTGTCGGCTCTGTTTATCGCGATATTGGACGGTTCTACATAAGAACCACTTGAAAACGCACACACATGCACGCGCGCACGCCCACGCGCCCACGTGAGCACAAAAAAGCGGAGAGCGCAAGGGACGCAGCCGATCTTCCGATCTTTCGATCTTGCAGCGATGGCAACCGCTATTCTCAAGTACAACAGGGGGCGGGGAAAGTAGCATTGCGTCGTGCGGGGTGCGGGGGTACTGGGTAGTCCGCTGTGTTTGGCTAGCTCGCTAGCTCTGTTTTTGCTGTCGAGTTTCGAGTAGAGAGTTTAAGCAAGTTTTCCAATTGACATGGTGGGCAGTTTACGGTGGGCGGTGGTATGGAAAAGGCAGCAAGGCACTGCTGTGCGAACTGTGCTGTATATGGACACAACACAATAACACACAACAACATCAATCAGTAGTAGTATGATATACGTAAATATATGCATATGTACCATTTTGCTTTTTTTGCCTAGTCCGTCCCTTTTTCTCCGCCGGCGCAGAGTTTTTTGGTGTGCTTTCTTCTGCAATGCGATCAGACTACCCGTCGGTATATTATCAGCCGTGTGCCGGGCTCATGGGACGTCCGTGGCGCGAGCTATGGCCGCGGAAAGCCGCCGAGACTTGCTCTATTTTGCGGGGTATGAGACACTTCTGTCCCCGGGCAACCACACACTAGACGTATTTAAGCCTCGAGGTTAGGTCTTAAGTACTTCCAACTGGAAGAGCTAGGCCATTCGATATTTCGACCTTAAACGCATAAAAAAAACACCATATGTCTAAAACTCGAAATAGTGGTCTCTTTCAGTACGCATAAAAAGAAAAGCAGAGGAAAGATCAAACTACTTGAAAATAGACTATGATATTTCTGCACTACTCCAGACGCAGATGGCAAGACGAGGATTTATGTCATGAGTCAGCACATGAGTGGGTGGAAACTTCGAGAAAGACCCTCCCCTGCCCATGCTGTGCGAGCTTGAACGGCCAAAACAAATAACTGGTGCCTGGCAAAAACATTGAGTGCTTCGTACTCCATACTCCCTTCATATGTAGGATACCTCGCAGGCGTCTGCCGCCTTCGGTGTGCCTCAGTGTGGCAGTCAGTACAGCAGCACAGCAGGACTGGCCCTCAACCCGGTTCAATTTCCACCCTCGAAATGTAGGCATCCGCGGGAAAGAGGCAACAGGGTTGTAAACTGCAGCAGCAGCTCCGGCCATGCGCTACGTCGGGCACAAAAACCAAACAAAAAAAATGTGTCATCGAAAAATTACAGCCTCTCAGGACGAGAGAGCAGGAGCACGAGCGCGCGACGAACTATGTCAGAGTCCCAGTTCTCTGACCGCAGAGAACGCCAGGGTAGGAGGAGTCTCGCGGGCGTTTTCCACCGGCTAGTTGTGCTGTAGTTGGGTTGGCTGTTGGAGTGCTGGTTGTCTGTGTGTTGTGCTGTGTTGTTCTGTTTTGTGGTGTGTTGTGTTGTGTGTGCGCTCGATCCTCGTGAATGAACAAGGACTCCTTTTCAAGTAATAGTACGTAGAGGCATGCCGCTCCACGAGAGTGGGTCGCCTCTGACCACCGCCAACGTTTCTGATCGTGTTGTACACGCAGGTTGATTAACCCGGGTTGGGGATACACCAAGCGGCTTGCTAGGTTGAGCGTTGCAATTACTGCGTGGGTGTTGTGCTGAGCTGCTGCTGCAGAGTGTATGATGTTTCCTCGAGCTTTTGTCGTCTGAAATGCTGTTGTTTGCTGGAAAATACTCGGAAAATTGCTTCAAATATGCACTTGGGCCAAAATGTGCCCAAGTGCATATTTTGGGAAAATCCACATCTCACCGTGGTCTGCCGTGGTCGTTAGGTCGGTAAAGTAGACCTATTTTTTAGACATTTAAAACACGATAGGGCTTAATTTGGTTTAGAACCTAAAATATAGGCATATCGTCAGGCTTAAATACGTCTACTACACACACGGTGGAACTTTAGTCCTCGCACGTACATCGGGGTGGCATCAAAATGTATTTGCGAGAGAATTTTCCCGCACTGCTAGACGCGGGCGCGGTGTATATGTACCCGCTGCAACGACGTGAACTATGTCATTACTGTGAGTTCTCCCTCACAATTGACACGGTGGTTACCATACAGCAGTAGCGAAACCTGTATAAAGAGATATAAAGTAGCAACACAACCCAAGCAAAAGTAACGATGTGCACACAACAGACCATATCGGCAACAAACATCGGTATAAACTGTCTACGATCACAGCAGCAGCAAGCAACCGCAGAGAGCGGCAATAATATATAGATCATAAAAAATCAAATTTTATTGAGAACGGGATTTTTTTCTGGATGGACCGAGGAGAATAAATACACCAGACCTTTACTCTCATCAAAAGAACATACACAGCGGTTTTACAATAGAGCACCACCAGCAAGCAGCACGTAGTCCATAGACTCTAAGAGTTTATTGCCATATGAGCAACGACGGGAACTATGTCATTACTGTGAGTCTCCCTCACAATTGACACGGTGGTTACCATACAGCAGTAGCGAAACCTGTATAAAGAGATATAAAGTAGCAACACAACTCAAGCAAAAGTAACGATGTGCACACAACAGACCATATCGGCAACAATCATCGGTATAAACTGCGCGCGGGGAAAAATACTGGGCACAGAAAACACACAACAAATTGACACCAATGATTCCTCTAACAGCAGCGACAGCAGTACAAACCCATCAGACAGCGAAAATGATCAAGACAACAACAGCGGCAACAATAACAATTCTGGTCAATGGTCCATTATTCCCGAGATTGGTGATGGTGCATGTTTATTAAGATGTATCTCGCGTCGTGTGCACAACAACCCAGCTTTACATCACATCGTCCGTGCACATATTATTGCCCACATCACAACCAATTTGTACACCGTTATCCCAGGATCAGGTTTCAACACTTTCCACGACAGCATCTTAGCTGGAGCAAATCAAGAACTTGTGGAAGTCGCTGGATCTCAACCTACTACATATTCGAGTGTTGAAGAGTATCTCCACTTCATGTCACAGCCTTACGCATATGCTACAAACGTAGAATTAATTGCTGCCACGCAGTTATACGGAGTGGACTTTCGAATAACTTATCACACCGAGCCTCAGCAATATCCCAACCCTCCTCCTCTGAATGTCTGTGATATCTTATATCATCCACATTCTTTCCACTACGCATCCCTCCGATATACACCTTCTGCATAAATACTTCATAATTAGTTGTAGTCATTCGACTTGCGTCGCCCCCGGGAGGCACGTGTCCACCTCCCGAAGGGGAACCTTGTACGAGTATACACTTTCCAAGTATATAGAAGCATAGACTATATCGTATACGAATTGTACATATTTTACTTTTTCAGCACTGACACACCTGCACCTGCCATGTGGCTTGTAGAAAAAAAAAACAAATAGCCGAAGAACCCACGTTGCACGAGCATATCGACGACAAGCAAGGATGCCCAACGAGTGTTAGACGAGCAAACACGCTTTTATCGAACAAAAATCAAGCTAAAGATGGAACAAAGAGCGAGCATGAGTCGAGCTTATCCGTGCAAAACTGGCATAAATCGCGAGCTTATTACCAGTTTTTGAGACTATGCCCGCAAAAAAACAAAATTATATTCAGAAAAAAAAGAGCTTATTGGGTAAGGCCCTAGTACAGGTGGGTCGTATTTGAGTAGATTCGGTGAAGATTCATCACATACGCACCATCGCCTAGACCTAGCACCACGCGTATAGCCAACCCCTACATCTATGCGACCTAAAGCCCTCCCCCCCCGCCCCCGCCCCCCCCCGCCACATTCCTCCCCTCCCCCACAAGAAATATTCATAGTTTCAACGCAAAAATAGACTTGCCACACCCGTCCCCTCCCCCCCCTCCCCCCCTCCAGCCCCCCTTTTGGTCAAAATCAGCCCCACACGTCCTTGATAACTCCGCCCTCCCCTCACCGGATATTCGACTTACAGGATTCACTTGATAACTGATGCATTTCCTTCCACAGCTGTCAGATTTCCCCCCCCCTCAGAAACGGGTTTTATAGTTTCCGCGCACAGACTGCCTAACATCACCCTGTTGACCCTGATAGCTACACTGTAGTTGCAAGGGGAGTCGCTGACCTATATCCTTAATGAGGACACACAACCCGTAATGCGCGCGATCGGAGTATCACATACAGCTTGCAAAGATGAGTTTCGACAAAATATTCGATCTCACAGCTGGAGTGTATTTTAATTTTTATAATATACTGATACTGCTGTAGCCCACATTCGAAAAGGTTCGTTGTGCACCCCAACCATGCGCGTTGGACACGCGCGAGAAGTGGAGGGCTTCATATTGACCAAGGAATATGATTCCCATTCCATATCTGAGTTAGACCCCCGCCAAAGGAGTCATCCGCGGCCATTAGGCTTCAGCAAATAGCTGTAACCATACTGCGCCGTGATCCTGTCAAGAAATACCATACTATACAGCCCCATGATATACCGTAAACTACACAAGATAACACACCCCCGGTGATACATTTGAGCGCTTGAAAATATTATCACCGGGTGTGGTATCCTGTGGGGGGTGTGGTATCTTGTGTAGCCCCGGTGATAGAGTGCTGGTCGCGGCGGCCCCCAGGGGGTGTGATAAACCAGGGGGTGTGATAGCACGTCCGACCACCCACAGGGTACGTTTGGGGGTGTGATAAATGTGGGGGTGTGATAAACCAGGGGGTGTGATAGCACGTCCGAACACCTACAGGGTGTGTTTGGGGGTGTGATAAATGAGGGGGTGTGATAAACCAGGGGGTGTGATAACCTCCGAACACCCACAGGTCATGCTTGGGGAGGGATACCGAAACACTCCTTGTAGAGTTGAGCCGCTGCTGGTGAGGCGATGCGGGGGCTGTCATGTTGGTGCCTGCTGCTGCTGCTGCTGGTAGATCAGCAGCAGCAGCAGGAGGACTCGTGGCAGGAGTCGCTTGTGTAGGAGAAGTGCGCTCGTGTTGAAAGAACGACGTGATCTGCGGCGCCTGCTGTACTGCTGTGGTCGAAGCAGTTGTCGGAGAAGCGGGGGCACTTGCAGCGGCATTCTGCTCTCCCTCAACGTTCATGTTCTTGGAGGTCTCCACACGGGGTGTTCCCCCCGCACACAGGGTGTGGTGTTGTGTGCCCACGGAGCAGATGTTCTATGAGCCCGGTGGTAGAAAGGAGGGGCCCCGTGAATGTATGCGGCGTAACTAAAATTATCACCGGGGTGTGGTATCTTGTGTAGCCCCGGTGGTAAATCGATGGTTGCAAAAATGTGCCCAAAATTTTCACCGGGGTGTCGTATTCTGTGGGGGGTGTGGTATCTTATGTGGGTGTGTTATCTTGTGTAGTTTACGGTAGGTCTTATTTGAGCTCCGATTCGGTGAATATTCGTGACATATAAAAGGTTCGTTGTGCACCCCAACCATACGCATTGGACACGTGCGAGAAGTTGAGGGCTTCATGCTGGCAGAGGAATATTCTTGCCATTCCATATCGAAGCCAGACTCCAGCCAAAAGAGTCATCCCTGGCGAGTAGGCTTCAGCAAATCGCGAGAAAACCAGAACGCGCGGTGTGCGATACAGTAGTCCACTATCCATAGACTTGGCCACTACGTACGCTCGACCGACAGGTCACCACAGACTGGTAACCCTCCCGAGTCGGAGGCCACCGAAACATGACAAGGTCCCTGGCGTAGAGTAGGAACACATGACGTATAGCAACATTATCGTTATCATAGTATTGCTATGATAATGCCGATAGCACATTAAAGGTAGTCCAGCCTGTGTCGAAGAACTATCGATTCGAACCGTGCATTCTCACACTAACTTCCACTGAACCAACTCACAGGTATAGTGATGTGCACATAGACTAAACGAACAAAACCAACAAAATTTGTCCCTTTCATGCTGCCCGATCAATATGGGTTCGAACCGTGCATCTCCCCCTAATTTCCTGTGAACCAACTCAAAAGCATAGTGTCAGGCAAACCAGCCTCGCCCCTACTGCTGTACGAGTAGCTTGTAAATATAGGAAATACCTCGGAACGATGGCTCTGGGCCGTAACCAAGTGCACCAGGTCGCGGTCGTCCTGGCTCCCATCGTCCCCCACGGGCTCCGGTGTGCTGCTATTCCCCGTGGCCTCTCCCCCGGAGAGGACCCCACTGCCAGCTACCTGCCCCTTTTTCTTCTGTGCCGGAATTGGCGCAAACTTCGTGAGGATCGGTTGGAGTCGTAGGACGACTTCCAGCCTGGATCCCTTCCCACAACTCATGTTGTCGGGAGTGAAGACCCTGGTGACGTCTAGCGTCGGGGGCGCCCCCAGAATCGCTGTGAAACACGGGAGTTGGCCCAGCGGAGTCGATGGGGTCACACGCACCGCCGTGTCGCGCCGAGGGTTCGGGAGAGGCAGCGGTGAAGCGGACGAAATCATCGAAAGCGCTGGAGACACCCCGGGTGCAGGGCCAGGTGCGGGCGTCGGAGCGGGTGTGGGCGCCCGGCCCGGCGTTGCCGACGAGCGCGTCCTGGGCATCGTGTATATCCTCTTAACTTTTTCCGCTCCTCGCTGGTATCTTGTCGAGGATTTCGGGGACTATAACACGAGTGAGCTCGCTTCATAGACATTCCTAGTAATTTGTAGCAAACATATAGTTCCAACTTTTGTGCCAACCGTGGGAACCTGAATTTGGTTGACGATATTACTGATTGATTTTTGTGCCAGTACAACCGATACTGACTGAGTCCAAAGCCGGCGCCCAGCCCTATCAGAAGGACTGTTGTTTGGTTGAGAACAAGATGCCGACTAATGAGTACAGTAGTTGGCCATAGCTGAGTTTTTCGGTCCGTTGATTGAGGTACCTCAAGGAGTTCCGCACTTTTGCATGTAATCAGCGCGGTGTTGGCTACCAATGTGTTTTCCGTCGAGGAAAACTGATGAGTCAGTTGGTTCGCTTACTTTACCATCCAACTATATCAACTACCGTAGTCGACTAATCAAGCTACTTCGCAACCCCAGACACAACCCCTTAAATAGCCTCAGCGCGTGTAGACTCATTTTGGGAAGGATAGTGCGGTATCCATGTCGTTCTTCCGGGCTACAGAGACCAATTGGTTTGCCGTACTGCTTCGCGATACTTGCTATTGAGAGCAACCGATCTGTGGAGGGCATATCTATAGAGTCATGTTGCGTGTGGGGAAACATAAGGATTAAAAGCGATTTCATCGACGGTGATTCTTAACTGATACATTACTCAAAACATGTCCATTCCAATTTGCAATTTACTGCGTATAGCAAATATAGTCGATGTTTGCTTAGCTTATAGTCTATGCGGTTGTTCGTCTGTTTGCGGGTGCAGATTGTATTGCTTGTCGCTGTTTGGGCCAGGTACTGAGCTCTCTCGTGTTAAAACCTGAAAACATAATGCTTCCACCCTACCCTTTCCGTTGGTGGCCGCCCTCGTTTACCGATGTTACCGGGACAGCAGCAGCTGGAGCATTGCGGGAATACATGTCGTCTGTAGATACCCGGAAGCGCCAACAAAGAGGGCACGACTTCCAGATAAAGTGTTGCAGAGTCTATCAACAGGCCTCGCCGCCTGTATAGACGGTTGCGAAAGCGTCTTGTAGAATCAGGATGGGCTGTCCACAGACCCGTGTACTAAGATTCGGACACGCGTGCATAGGTAACTTTAAAGTCGCAGTGTATCCGGTACGACTAGAGTAAAGCAGCACGATCGATATCGTGCAACAACATTGGCCAGCGCTAAACTTTGTCGATTACATCCACCAGTGCTGGTAGATGCCCGGGTCGGAGTAGATTCACAGAAGAGAGCTCATGACGTACAAGCAGGGAAAGAAAACATTGCATATTACTATCGAGAGCTCGAAGAACAAGTGCCACACAAGGAGCCACAAAATTGGAATCATCGATATAAACATCATCCATTGTATATTTGTGGAAAAACCCCACAAATACGGTTACATGTATATCTCGACACCGAGTATGTGAGCATCCTCAACAGCCCCCCTGCTCCTTACTCGGGGAACGGAAAAACACAACATCGTTCTTCATACTACGGTGATTCAAGCTACGATATACCATGCATTAATATCCAATATTGCACTCAAAAACCAATTTACGGGAAAAAAATGAACCTTAGATTCAACCATACACCAAATCCACGATGTTCAAGATCAATACTATCCAAGATCAATCCCGTAGTCATCATTCCGCTACCCTAACTAGGGGCGTCTGCCCCGGTAATCACACGGTCTTCAGCTGTTGAAACAGGGTTGAACCAACTGTGCCATGCGCATATCTCCAACATCTTCAAAGGCTCAAACCTCAAACCTCGAAATAAAATATATCTCAAAATCCCGAAACATAATAGTATATCTGCGAATACCAAAACCCAGAATTCTCAGTTTTGTGAAGCTGATTTTCTACTTGGGTAACGGAACGTTGGTCTGGGTGTCTGCCTGTCTGTCTGTCCGTCCACGTCCTTTACATATTTGGGACTTGTGTGCCCATGATCGACATATTAATCCGTTACAGATAAGACCCACATGCACTTGTTTGGAACTTGTGGGCCGATGATCGATACGTTCGTTCGGTACATAAACTAGATTGCAATTCCCTACCTTAACATGCCCCCGCGCTGCCATACCACACCGTACCATACCAAACGATACCGTGCCACACTCACCAGACCAGATCAGGCCATACCTGACCATATCGTCCTATACCACGCCATCTCCTTTCCCGCACCATACCGGACCGAAGCATACAATGCCACCCCATCTCATTTCCCGCGCCATACCGGACCATACGATACTATCCCATACAGCATCTCATTTCCTTCCTGGATCACTCTCCATACAATTCCAACTCATACCAGACAATACTGTACTGTATACCACACCATTCCATTTGTCACCCGGGGTCGCTCTCTCACTAATGAGAAGATATAATCCTGCCATATCGTACCGTACCATAACATACCAAACAATACCGTACTAGATACCACTCGCCCATACCCTGCCGTACCGTCACATGAATAGCTACATGCCACCTTACCAGACCATGCCCCGGTACCACAGCATGCAACCAAAGAAATACAATACCTTGACATTCCCATACCGTACCTGTTTACCCTCCTTGGTTTGGTGTCAGATCCAGTATATATTCCCCCACAAAGACCCAAACCCTGACAATAGCGTGCGGTTTGCAATTTAGTGCTGCAATTCTAGGATTGATTACAAGGAGATCTCATCCACCCACAAGCCCAAAACAACTAACCACCCACCCACCCACCAGCCCACATACCAGACCACCACACACATAAACCCGTTACCGACGAAGCTACCCAACCAGCCACAAGTAGGCTCTTTTCCCACCTCCCTATGGCGGCGCGCGCCTTCGTTTTCATTTTAGCTCAAAACGCAGAATCTCATTGCTCAACAAACAGAATATTAAATCACCAAATCAGAACCCAGCTCAACTTTGGAAGATATATTACATGCATGTGTCAAGTACGTAATGTATCGAAGGAGAGCCCACTCAAACATCACATTCTCAGCGTTAACCAACTCATATTGATGACGAAGTTCCTGAAGAAACGGAATGGATCCTTGCTATTAATAAGCGGTTTCGTTAAGAAATCATCGCGTTGGAACTTCGACTGAACATGAGATACACAAAACTCTCCCTTTTCGGCAATCTCTTGCAGGAATCGTGGCGTACACCGATGTGCTTCGAGCAAGAGTTGGCTTCGGGGTTAATCCCCGTATCTGAATCGCACTGCTGTCGTCCTCAAAAACCCTGGATGCACGGATCCCCAAACTCAAGCAGCAAAACACGTCACACAGACCGCGGCAAAATTGCCCCCCTAAAACCGTCCGTCATTAAAGCGTACTCCACCCCACTCGAGGAGAGTGTGGTGCGCTCCTGCGTCCTAGAATCCAGTGTATGGTCGCACCCCGGTTCCACCCGATACAGACTTCCGCCAAGTTTCTTTGGGGGCATAGGCTGCGTCCGTGTAAACCATTAGCTGACGCCACTGCCCCTCTGGAACGTGACGCCGTAGCCACTCGAGGCATTCACATTTCTAAAATCCCTCTCGCGGCCTTCCAGTGCTTTTGCTTGGGGGGAGTGCTCAGACCTCGCCACCGTCCTCACAGCGTTCAAGATGTCGGGTCTCGGCTGGTTAGCCAGCCACACCAAACCCCTTACCAGTTCGCGAAACGGCCACACACCATCGGGTTTGTTCTCGTCAAACTTCTCAAGCAAAACGTCGGTCGGGAGTAGGGTGTTCATACCTGCGGTCGTGTCAAATTGAAGGACCGTCTTGTCGATAAAATACTTCTGCGAGACCGTCAAAAGACCCGCAACCTTATCTCGGAAATAGTGACAACCAGCGTGCCATTATAGCTCGCCAAGGTTATTGATGGGGACAAGATTGCCCAAGTCCTCTCGAAAAACCGGTCACATATCTCTTTACGTTCTACCGCGAAAATTTCATCCCCGTGCACCACTGCAATGACGAAAACATACCCTGCCTCGACCAATCTTAAACCTCAAGGATGCGCAAGGCTGTGCTGAAAACCAAGGCCCTTCACATGGGTGAATAGAAGTTTGTGCCAAGACCTCCACGCTCTGCTTCAGACCTTGCAGACTGCGATTAAGTCTTACTACTTTGCCACTAGAGAGTTCCACAGCCTTTAGGCATGCGCATCAAAGCGACCGTTTTCAACTCGGCCTAGACAAATGCCTGTTATACGTCAAAATATCATTGATCCAACTGCATTCCACATGCAATATCTGCCATCCAGCGAATGCAAGACGCGGCGTGGATTAGGGAAAAAGTCTCATTAGCAAACTCCCGGGCGTTGGCTAGATCTTCTAGCTACCAGTCGCGCTTTCTCCTTCAAAACTTTATACCTCACTGGTTTCATGTAACTTCTGCGTGAAGGCCCAATTGGTCGATATCATATCCCCGCCTTTTTGCAGGAAAGCTACTCCGACCGACCCCGCCCATTGAAGTCCAGAGGGCTTCTGATCGATCGCATACGACCAATTTGCACCGTACGCCGAGTCAATAGCTTCTTGACACGTCGCGGGGTGCAAACTCTTGCTCGCATGACAAGTTGGCAGAGGAGGGGGGCTGTTGGGTCGGCGCTGGTTGTAGAGAGCAGAGTCAGCTGGCCCCGCAGCACTCGTCGCCTGGTGGTACGCTCTCGTCCTCGCAAGTGCCTGTCCCGGTTGCAAGAGCTCATTGCCTAGGGGACCCTCGTCAACCTGAGGATTTCGGTCCCTGGTGAGGATGACGTCATTGCCCGCGTCATCACAGGTGTCACCGATGCCATCCCCGGTGTAACCACCAGTACCGATGTTACCGGAAGCACTGGTGGCATTCACGACACCCCCTGCACGTATCTGACGTACAAATCGGCGTCCCACGCCTCCCGATACGGCGGCCGGCCCCGTGTCTGACTCAGCTGCGATGATCACCACCCGCTCCACGTCCCAGGTGACGTCCCGCGTGTCGTTCGCTAGGCCGGACGACATGAGAACCTTAACGCAGTCCCGCGGGTGATTCTACCCCGTGTTGAGCCCTGCTAAGATAGAAACACCGCCTTGGGTTCCGACTTGTTGGTGCGTTGAACGCGGCGAAATCCGGGCTGAATGCGAGGGTGTTGGCCGGCGGCCGTCTCACAGCATAAGCTCCGTACGGCGAATTGTAGCCAGCGTTGGCCGTGGTCGCCGTGATACGTATGCAGTCGTTCACATAGATGACCGCTTCCACCCAAAACTAATCAATGTCCGGAAGTTGCCGGGGGAAAAGCCGGGGCGCCTCAAGGCAAGCCGTCATGCCGCCTTCCTGGATCAAGCCGAGCTCGCGCTCGACCACGCCGTTAAGCTTCGGCCTATCGAACTCCGTGTGATCATGGCGAGTGGTATTTTCACTGAAGGTCCTCACGAACGTCTCGTTCACGAACTCTACGCCGTTGTCCGCTCGGAAGCATTTGACGGCGTCACCGACGTCGGCCGGGAATTTCGTCGTTGCAGCGGCCACGTCGATCGCACTCTTGCTCTTGAAGGGGTATAGCCATCCCGTGCACGTCGTGTCATGCTTGAACAAGACCAGGAATAGAGCCCTCCTCTGCAGAAGTGATTTTCTGGGGGCGCCAAGGTCAAACAAAACGCACTGGAGGGGTTCGGCCATCCAAGAAGAAGTCGCCGTCGGTGCCGACGCACGCCTATCCTTCGCCTGTACGCACGCACTGCAGGTGAGCACGGTCCCCGTCAGCTTGACGTGATACTGCCTGGCTGTCTCGCGTAGAAGGCTCTCGTGGACGCGGGCGTTGCTCATGTGAAAAACTTGATTCCACCTCCTTCTAACGCCGGAGATGGGCACAGCAACAACAATCGCCGGGTGTAACGCAGGGGAGTAGGGGATCGGTGTAGCTATGCCGGCGGGTCAGTCCGCGATGGTGCTGAGGAAATATGCACCGTGAGGGAGGGAAGGGGGGGGATGCCTCCACCGCTACTGTAGGATCGATTTATACCCCCACCCTCGGCGCCGGTGGCATGAGTAGTGACGCCTGCGTCCTTAACGGAGTCACCACCTCACACACCAGGGCACGGGGGCTACATGTGGGGGGTACTCTGCCGCCACTAAATGGCCCACCGTTACCGTCACCCCCGGCAACGGTGGTATGGGTTGAAACGCGGGCATCCCCACCGTCGCATCCACCACAGGCACCGGTGTACGGGGGCGGGTAGCAGGGCCGTCTACACCGGCGCGCCAAGCGTATGGTAACAGGGGGAGAGAAGCGTTGCCTTTTACCGGGAACCTGCCCTGTCTATATGGAAAGTTAGGCGGCCTACCCGACAGGTGGACACCTATTGCGTCGAGGGCGATTTCCTGGTTCTCCTGGTCAGTGTGAAGTGACATAAAGTTAATCGACATGGCTGGAACGAACTACAAGCTCTCTGCGGTCACAAGTACGTCTTGTTAGCTGTGAAAAATCGATTCCAAGCCCCTACGTAGTGTTCTGCTAGGGGGTTAGCATCGCCAATGTATGCTTTGCCGTTCTCGGGGGGGTCAGGCGCAAGTTGCACAGGCCGTGCTTGTTCAGGGTCATACCTGTACGGTTTGTCGACCCATTATCGACTATACAATTTTCACCATCTCTGACAAATGCCCTCTGACCATCCACCAATAACGCATGACTCATCGCGGATGGTGCCTTCAAGACATGTCACAGCTCGTCGGAGAGCGGATACTGCAGCGGCTGCTGTTGGATGCTGTTGCTGCCCAAAGTGCTGTGGTGGTTGTTGCTGCTGATAATGGGCTGTATCTCTTAGCATGTCGATTGCATCAACCAGTGTTGGTAGATGCCCGGGTCGGAGTAGGTTCACAGGAGGACGTTCATGATGTACAAGCGGAGAAGGGGAAATGTGTACATTATCGTCGCCCAGTGAGAGCTCGTGAAACAGGTGCCAGACAAGGCACGACAGCATAGGATCATCTGTAGAAACGTACATATTACGTTTGCCGAAATCCCCACAAAATAGAGTTTCGCGTATATCTCGACACCGAGTACGTGAGCATCCTCAACATATTTGTCAGGCGATGATATCTGTAGCGGGAAGCGCCTTCATTGACCAGAGGGCGGCCTAGACGTGGCGGGAGGGTTAGATGGCCCATGGTGAGAATAAGAGCACTACTGCACACATCAGGCACTTTAAGTGAGGGTATTCCACATCATATCCGTGACCGTCAAACCAGAAATTTAGAACACTGAAGTACATCAAGTATTCACAGGATATGTTCGATCCTCGCTGAGAAGAACACCGGAAATCAGGAGTTACAACAACTGCGCCCAAACGATTTCGTGGACAAACCACTTGGCAAAATGATGAGGTGCTGTATACCTGGTAAAACACATCGCAGGTTCCGAAACACAAGAGTATGTCCTTGAACACACAATTACGACAACAACCTGCGACGAAGGCGATGACGGTCTAAGAGGGGTACGTTATTTTCACTGCCGAGTATGAGCCACTCGCGCGAGTGACTCTGTACACCTCACCGGCAAAAATATTTTGGGTGGTTTGTTCGCCGCAGCGTAGTTTTTACCACTTCACTGTGGACTCAAGTCGTAAAATAAAATCAGATGGAAGGATTTTTCGTGACCACAAAGGAGCAGAGGAGTCACGCACGCAAGTATCCCCGAGCCACAAGAGTGATCGCCCTGACGTGGCCTTACTCCCTCCTGCCTTTGCCCTGCGTTGTACAATCAGATACTACCGCATATCCCATGTCAATTGATGATTTGTGCTCCAGCGCTGTACTTGTCGTGGAACCCGCATACACGTGTATTACTTATTGTTTAATTGCCACCACCGGCCTAAATACACAAACACCAGCACTACTGTACGCGTCAGAGGAACACGTACCTCCTGGATTACTGGCCCGTTCTTCGCCCACGCTGGCTTCAAAGCAAAGCAAACCTCACGGAAACCTGTGTTATCCCACGTCAGCCACATCCCGAAGAGGAAAACTTGTACGAGTGTACGAAATGAAAACCTAGGTACTGTAAAAGTGCAAAACACGAAATGCACGATTATATGCCAGGACTCTAACCTGCTCTTGACGGGACCACCTCCGCGAACAGACCAACATCCCATACGTCATTCTGTCCGGTTTATTCCTTGAGAGATTCGTTCTCGACGCTCACCAAGTTTTCAAGGCTCTCCGCGTGGATGATCCGAAAGTGTGGGTGTGTGGGTGTGTCCGCCTTCCCCACACGAGGGGTGACCCCCTTGGATTTTCGATTATAGAAAGGCCATCTCCGGCACCCCCCGAAACGCACAGACCCTCTCTGCTTATCCTTTTACTGGTCTTCACAACGTTTCAGCTTGTTTGGAAGAGCCTATCCCGAGCTGTACTAATTTCGGCTGCGTGTGACCCTTTTCACGTGCAGGGGTAACACACACTTCCAAATATCACAAGTCTGGTAGGGCAACATCGGGCACAGCTCTACTTCTTGTAAGTGTCGCTCCGTCCCTCCGTCCCTCCGTCCCTCCCTCCGTCCCTCCCTCCCTCCCTCCCTCCCTCCCTCCCTCCCTCCCTCCCTCCCTCCGTCCCTCCCTCCCTCCCTCCCTCCGTCCCTCCCTCCCTCCCTCTCTCCCTCCCTCCCTCCCTCCCTCCCTCCCTCCCTCCCTCCCTCCCTCCCTCCCTCCCTCCCTCCCTCCCTCCCTCCCTCCCTCCCTCCCTCCGTCCCTCCCTCCCTCCGTCCCTCCCTCCCTCCCTTCCTCCGTCCCTCCCTCCCTCCCTCTCTCCTCCCTCCCTCCCTCCCTCCCTCCCTCCCTCCCTCCCTCCCTCCGTCCCTCCCTCCGTCCCTCCCTCCCTCCCTCCCTCCCTCCCTCCCTCCCTCCGTCCCTCCCTCCCTCCTCCCTCCCTCCCTCCCTCTCTCCCTCCCTCCCTCCCTCCCTCCCTCCCTCCCTCCCTCCCTCCCTCCCTCCCTCCCTCCCTCCCTCCCTCCCTCCCTCCCTCCCTCCCTCCCTCCCTCCCTCCCTCCCTCCCTCCCTCCCTCCCTCCCTCCGTCCCTCCGTCCCTCCCTCCCTCCCTTCCTCCGTCCCTCCCTCCCTCCCTCCTCCTCCCTCCCTCCCTCCCTCCTCCCTCCCTCCCTCCCTCCCTCCCTCCCTCCCTCCCTCCCTCCCTCCCTCCCTCCCTCCCTCCCTCCCCCTCCCTCCCTCCCTCCCTCCCTCCCTCCCTCCCTCCCTCCCTCCCTCCCTCCCTCCCTCCCTCCCTCCCTCCCTCCCTCCCTCCCTCCCTCCCTCCCTCCTCCCTCCCTCCCTCCCTCCCTCCCTCCTCCTCCCTCCCTCCCTCCCTCCCTCCCTCCCTCCCTCCCTCCCTCCTCCCTCCCTCCCTCCCTCCCTCCCTCCCTCCCTCCCTCCCTCCCTCCCTCCCTCCCTCCCTCCCTCCCTCCCTCCCTCCCTCCTCCCTCCCTCCCTCCCTCCCTCCCTCCCTCCCTCCCTCCCTCCCTCCCTCCCTCCCTCCCTCCCTCCCTCCCTCCCTCCCTCCCTCCCTCCCTCCCTCCCTCCCTCCCTCCCTCCCTCCCTCCCTCCCTCCCTCCCTCCCTCCCTCCCTCCCTCCCTCCCTCCCTCCCTCCCTCCCTTCCTCCCTCCCTCCCTTCCTCCCTCCCTCCCTCCCTCCCTCCCTCCCTCCCTCCCTCCCTCCCTCCCTCCCTCCTCCCTACCTCCCTCCCTATCTCCCTCCCTACCTCCCTACCTCCCTACCTCCCTACCTCCCTACCTCCCTACCTCCCTACCTCCCTACCTCCCTACCTCCCTACCTCACTACCTACCTACCTACCTACCTACCTACCTACCTACCTCCCTACCTACCTACCTACCTACCTACCTACCTACCTACCTACCTACCTACCTACCTACCTACCTACCTACCTATCTACCTACCTACCTACCTACCTACCTACCTACCTACCTACCTCCCTCCCTCCCTCCCTCCCTCCCTCCCTCCCTCCCTCCCTCCCTCCCTCCCTCCCTCCCTCCCTCCCTCCCTCCCTCCCTCCCTCCCTCCCTCCTTCCTTCCCTCCCTCCCTCCCTCCTTCCCTCCGTCCCTCCCTGTCTCTCCCTGTTTCCTTTTCCCCTCCGTCAGACAGCACAGCCCTTGTTACAGATAATTCCACAATTCTCCGATCAGGGCACGTCGTGTTAATAGAACTATCTCAGGTATCAGTCCTTCTCTCTAATCATTGTTGTTAATCGTTCGTCCCTTAAAGTGGACCTGGCCGTTTAAAGGACAACGTTTTGTTTACCTACCAGGGTACCCCTAAAGTGTTTGAATCCTCTTTCCAAGTATTTCATCGACGCGGACACTGGTTGTGCTGGATACAGATGGGTGGAAAGATAATATTTCTGCGTCGGTAAATGTGGATACTATCCGTAGCTTACTTGGGCCGACCTGCCCACTTACGTTCTTCCGTTTTATATCTCGTATAGTCCCGCGGCTCGTTGTTTGCTTCTCTTGCTGTGCATCTGCTTTCTAAAGGGCCTCGAAAGAGGCCCATACGACGGCAAATGGAAATGATCGTTATAGGGTACACAAAATAACCCCCAGCTGCGTGTAGGTGCCGTGCTGTAAAAACAACGCACATAGACTATACAAGGTGCGTTCTCACTACAGCATGACATCTAACTTGATTGGGTGTTGCGCTACTGCGTTTTTCACTGACCACGTATACCTACTGCGTTTCTGCACTACACTGTAGTAGGTGTTGGTGTATGCATTGCACGTGCCACGCGGTACTTCGGGGAGAAGACCATGCGTGCAAGCAGAGATGTCCGTGGCGCTGCCGGCAAGAATGGAGCATAGAAATACAATCAAATCTAGCTTTGGTATATTTCGTCGTGTAGATTGGGCGCAACTTTGCATTATATTTGTGGACCTATGTTCGAGCCCGGGAAGCATTGCCTTTCTAATTTTGTTCATTTGCGTTTTTGATTGTCTGTTTTATCCGATTTTGTTTAGTTTTGTTAATTTACTGCTTTCTCGCCCGTGTGCCGTATGCCAATACACAACAGGACACGACAATCCCCGGAACCCACGAAAGGTCGTGGTGATTATCTCGATGCATGAAATGAGTACACCCCCCCACGCTCCTCCATGCCTTGGAAAAACACTGAATCTGGGCGTCCACATTAACGTTTTAGTTAATAGTTTTCATTTTGCCTCAAAACACTCGCCAAAGAAGGGGCTCTAACCCGCCTTCAACCTCGCGACGGGAAGAGTGAAACCGGCGAGCGATGTTTCTTCTACAACGAAACATGTATTATGCCTTCTGTCGGAACCATAATTTCGCAGCAAAACCTAGTCAGCAGCGCTCGCGAGGGCACGACGTAAGCACGGCCGGGGCCGCCCGCCGCACAGTAGGGTTCAGTTGAACTCTCGGTCCGAAACGCCTTCATTGCGATCTATCGTGACAAACGCAAAAATATTCTTAAAAAAGCCGAGGGGCACTCAGGACACACCTCCAACAGCGCTTCCCTTGCGTCACCCGCCGTCATTGGCAAACAGAGGCTGCAACTCAGTACTGCATACTGCCAAGAGGGCGGCATAACTATCTAGATAATGGTAAGTTTAGAGAAAGGACACCGAATATCAGGAAACGCACACCCGCGCACTGTTCATAGCTGTTTGATAGTGTTGCTCTCGTCAGTCCGCCTTCCGTTTCAATATATATATATATATATATATCTTCTTGTGACGAAGGTGCCCTTGCCTAATGCGGCCGACCGACCGGGTGAGCTCAACGGTACAGTGTCATTGTCGACACAGGCGACGGAGAGCGAGTTCAGGCCAAACTGGACCTCAAAACCCTGAACAAAATCGGAAGGATTGCCAACAATGACTCCTTCGTAATAGGTATTGTCACGGTTACGTTGGTGGCAGACGACTCGGCTCTCGAGGGGGGCACTGGGGCAGGAGGGGGAGTTTCGTTCTCGTGCAGCGAGTAAGGCGCACACGACTCATACCTCCGACAAATACCTGGTTGTAGTGTGTTGCTGTGGTCGTATGACGTACGACCAAATTTCATTTTGGCGTGTTGCTGCAGCTCGACCAGGGTGCATCTTCACGTGTCGCGCCCACCAACATCGTAGACCTTAGGGCAGTAAACATTTAATATTTATCCCCCGTCCCAAACACACCATTAAACTCCCCCAAGTCCTCCGTTCCCCCCTACACACGCTACCCATTGTCCGCTTTCACCCTCTCCCGATCCCTCCGCCCGCTCGTGCCTTCCCCTCCCTCTCCCCCCTCCCCCCCCGCCCCTGGTGGTAGACACCCCTCCTCCTGTTCCCCGTCCACCCCGCTTGCCCTTCTTCCAGGCACTTGCGCGACGGCGGGGAGGGAAAATTTCGTGCTTTTGAGCTTCCTCCGAGAGGCACCGACGTTTCGCGAGTAACATAGGGAGTGCACCCGAAATTCATCTGGTGGGCGATGGGACACTAACGCTGACGAATTACCACAAGCGAATCGAGGTTGCAATCTAGCCCGGCTCGAAACAATAGCGGCAGCTCACCCCAGTCTCGTTCACTATATAGCGGTGCATCTCGAGCACTCCTAGTGGATCGTTCAAGACAATGTAAATGCATGTATACGTATGTTGGCACAAGGAGCGCAGCCGAAGGGTCCGATTTAAACCGAATGTTGATCCTACGAGATAACTAGAGTTGGAGTCAACACGTCAGCGTGCTGTTTCCTGGAAGTGATTCCCCTTGCTCGCGTCTCCCGGCCATGCCGTGACCGGCGTCGATATTTTCCGCTTCATGTCGTGGTATCCTATTCACAAAAACACTTTTTTGGAAAAGTTCCCTTTTTAAATGTCAAGAGCGGAGCCGAACAGTAAACAGTAAATTATTTGTTGAACACAAGGCAGTGTCAGTAGTTGTGGCCGGCAAGTCCTGAGCCCGCGACTAGTGGTTACAAACAGTGCAACACAACCGAAATATTACAGTGTTTTACGCGCACTGTTTGTAGTCACCATTCGCGGGTTCATGGCTTGCCGTCAACATTGTGCTCTTTTTTTATGCACGTGTGTGTGTTTTTTCTCCAGTCTCGTCAATGGATTGAGCACGTTCGGTTCTCGTTTAACTCACGATTGTTTCTGAAGTATGTCTGTTTGTGTTTCGATTGCCTCGAAGCCTTTTTGTCCTTTAACAACGCACAAGCATCATTTTGCTGAGCGGTTTCACTTACTTCTCGGAACCCTCGAACCTACTTGCCTTTCCTTCCCAGAAAGCTGACGGGTGCCTTCAAAACATATGCTTGTCAGAAACGTCCTACCTCCATGACGCCGCGTTTTGCCTGCACGTTGAAATCGGGATTATCTTGCTTTTGCTTTTTGTACGAAAGATCATCGTACCATGGCCCGGCTCCGTTTGATGCTCTACTCAGCGCCGAAGTGCAAGAACACCGTGCTGGTTCGGTCCTGTGCTTCTGATTCGGGGGTATGCACGACGCGGCCCTACGCCGTGGTGTGCCGTATAGCTTTTGATGCCGTCTTCTGACGTTTTCGTTGTCCTCCCTCTCAGTTCACTGCTTGTTTGTTATTGTCAAATTGTACCCGTACTAATTTGTTACAACACGTGACTCCGCTAAAAAGAAGAAAACACAGCTCCGGGAAATGAGCTCTTCACAAGTAGCTCTTGACATTATCAAGCGGGTTGGTGCACTAAATCGTAGGCCTCTTCTTTCTGCCCCCTTCACATTTAGTCGAAACCCTCCTCGCGCCGGGGATATTAGAACCCTTGTGTAACGACAAACGACATTCACAACGGAAACGACGGCATCAGTTAAAACGGTACTCCTGCTGTAGCAGCACTTACACGCAAAAGGCTGGCTTGGCTTATCTTGGCTCCAATTGCCCGGGTTGAAAACTCACACAAAGAGTATGGATCCGCGGAGACCATGTAGTAGCAAGAGCTACTGTATGCACCGTTTCGTTTTGTTTACGATACTCCCAATGTGGCAACACTGCTATTGTCTTTACTTTAAAGGCCGGCCGCTCGCCTTTAGAGCCCGGCGACGTGCTCGTATGTGCGACGGAATTCTAAAAGGCCATTTTGTTTTCGGAAGACCGCGTCCCTTTACACCCCCAGTCCTTTCATTGCAAAAGAGAGTCTCTCCCCCAAGTCCTCCCTGCACCTACCCAAATGGAGCCCCCTCCCACTTACTCTATCTACCCCACTTCCGCCTCCACCCCCCCCCCCCCCCCACTCATCGTTTCTCTCGTTCCCTCTTCCTCCCCCGACATCCCCTGTCGCCGCGCACCCAGGGAACTCGTGGCATCGGACCAGACGAAGAGGAAGGGCAAGGGGGAGGGTGGTGGATCCGTCGCTGGTGCCGACGAGTCGTGAGCAAAGAGTAGAGTACATTCTTCTGGCCAGTGATACGAGGGGAGATCGTGCTTTTCAAACGGCTTCAACGCAGCAATATTGTAACCCTCGCCCGGCCCAAAACAAAATGGATTATTGATGGCACAATCCGTCTCTCCTTGGGTGTCCGAAGACGAAATCTAGCCCAACCCCACGAACAGTGTTGTACTACTGAAGCAGTCAGTACCAATTTATGGTTTGCACAGCCGCGTATGAAATGACAAATTGGTTGTGATGGGTCGAATTGGGTTGGGTTTATTTGACCACGGCGTTCAATTAATATTGCACCCTTGTGAGTGACCAGGGAAATCATGGGCGAATACTTAAAAGCTGGTGGACTGCAACATGATTTTATTTCGGCACAATTTATGTTCGGAGCACGACTAGCCTAGGGACGTACACGTGGTGCTTTTCACGCGGCGTGCATCGCGTGAGCTATATTTTTATTTCCTACGCTACGAAGCATAGAGCTTTCGCCGATCCGGGTCGTCTTCTGCAGCAAACATGGAAACCCCAAACTAAATATGACCTCTAGTTAATACCTTAAGAACAACGTGGCTTTTTGGCCAATTTGTTTCAGCCGAATCCTGTTTGGCTTAAGGGTACCCGCCTGTACGTAAAACGCGCAAAAGGTAGCACCTACCCTGCGATGGGTATAAATGTGAGGGTCACGCAAGCAACGAAAAACGCTAAAATTCCATGACAAATCATCGGTTTTGGCCCGCGCCCAAGATCGGGGGGAAAGAAACAGAGGTGGACTGGAAACGTGGGCATGACAAGAGGATTTGTGTAAGCGAGGGGGAGGCCGTGGGGTGTATATATGTTGGGGGGGTATTATCTCTCCAAAAAAAAAAGGTTGTGTGGGGGGTCGTATGGAGTAAGAGGTTGTTTTCGTCGATAAAGTCTTCATGTCTTGTGGTCTATCAACACAGGTGACCCCCCCCGCTCCCCCCCGCCCCCTTGCCTCCGTCGGCCCCTCCCGAACCCCCTCTCTGCTCATTCTTGTGTCCCGTTCGCCCCTCTCTTCCTACCGTACGGTGCGCTGCCTCTTTTAACCCTCTCTCACAGGGCCATCTGTGAAGGTGACGCAGAAGGGGGGGGTAGACGTGGGGGGAGTAAGAAGAAGAGGAAAAACCAGAAGAGCTCGCAGGTCGTTGAGGGCGACAGCGCTCAGGCGACAGTGAGGCGTCGGCGTGAAACCGACGATGACGGCGTTAACGCCGGTGGCGCCGACGCCGGCAAGAAGAGGAAGAAGGGGCGTGGAAAGGACTGGGTTGACGCCGATGGTGCAGACGCCAGCCTGAAGCGGAGGAAACTCGGGAACAAAAAAGATCGCGGTGACGACAGGGACGCCAGCCGTGCCAACGACGTCAAAAAGAGGATAAAAAAAAAAAAAAACGAAAGACAGCGGTGACGCCGGTGGTGCGTCCGCCGACGATTTTGACGGTGGAGACGGCGGTGCTATCTGTGGAAAGGATGGCGGTGGTGGAGGTGTCATGCGGTGGTTGCCCCCATGGTCGGACGCAGACGGTGATAACGACAAGCGATTGTTCTGTCTTCGAAACAAGGAGAGGTGTGGCCCTTCATCGATATTTTAAAAAATCCTAACATTTACAATTAACGATAAACATTACCGCGAAAAACTAGTTCCCGGGCTCTTGGGGGCCTTATGTGCTTATTGCAAGGCCCAAAGGGGGGTGCATGTTCTTTTCGCAACTTCGGATCTGGGTACGTAGTGTCTTCCTTGACCGACGCGAGATTCGTATGCAAACGCTTACAAACGAGTCGTATCGGTTTGGTACTCGTGCACTCGTCGCAGACACACGTCGCAGACACTCTGCGGAGTTGCCCTGTAATGGCTTGATACCCTCTGCTCTTGCGTGCTGTGAGGGGTAGGAGGAGTGCATGGGTTGCCTTTCATTCGCACGATTTAGGCTGTCCGGTTCGAGCGGGGTACGTGCGTACATGGCGACGACGGGGCCGCGCAAACGTGTCCACGCTACCAATAAAGGTTCCCCGTATAGTAAAATACAAATGGTTACCAGGTACACTTTAAGATACCCTCGTACGTCCGAACAGCCTTCCTGGATGCCCGTTTTGTTATGTCAGAATATGTCAGAAACATCGTCTAAATGTCGAGTGCCTCGTAGCATAGCCCCTCGCGAGTGACGCATTTAACCCGTTTGTTATTTTTACAGTCGCTATACTTGTGCATGCACCGTGGGCGGGGTCCGCCATGCTAACGTCACTCTCGCGAGTTGCGAATATCTACGACGCTCCACACCAAACGTACAATTCAGAGAGTAGAGGGTTCCTTGCATAAATATAAAAATTCGTTTTCAGAGTCACACGTCCGAGTAGCCTTTCTGGTGCACGGATTTTTACTGCACACTTGTCATAAATGTCGTCTCTGTTCCCAACCATTTACCATGGTAGTCTCTAGGGCCATCAACATTACCAGAGACCCTCGCGCCAGTGACGCATTTGGCGCTTCTTTTTTCGAAGGGCGACATGTCTCTGCCTTCATTTGCACCAAATTGGTCGGGGTCAAGTCACCCTAGCGGGTGGCAAATGTGCCTGCCTCAAAATACCCATGCCTCGACGAACGTCGCACGTTTGCATCGTAAACATACCCGTATTGAGACCTGCATTACATAACTACCAACTACTGTAACAATACGTCTTACAGGTTGTACGCATGCAGCTCAACACGCTTGAATCTTGGAATTACGTGCACTGTTCACAGAGGACCACGCCGTGGCGAAACTCTTCCCGTAACGAGTTGGTTCTAGTGTAAGTTGAATGTATTTTACTTCCGATCGCACGGATTGTATGTGCTCAGATACCCTTGTTCGAGTTGTCCTGAATCACACAACTAACTATCTAACTTTGGTTATGTGGCGGAGTAATCCGCCCGAGTAGCCTTCCAAGCGCAAGAAGAGCGGACTTTCTCGTGGTGGCAATCTCTACGAATGAGTACCCAATCATCGCGATGTTCTCCTCAATACTGCGCCGGCAGTTGTAACTAAGTATATAGACTATGGGAACATTACGTAACTAAGACCTTGTTGTTGCTTTTCCCGTCCGAAACAATCACCCGCTTTAACGCAAAATTTGTCAACATTGTTTTACGAAATGCGAGCACCTCAGGACGTTGAAAATTGCTTGTAAATTATCAAGAGGCTACGTAAGGGCTTGGGGTCGCTCGCGCAAGTGACCCCCCTGTTCTTGTGGCGAGCATTGACGGTGCGCGGTGGTACAACCGTTCGATATGCGAATGCTCAATCGAATGGTAAGTAAGGTACTCGCTTTGCAAATAGGGTACAGTCGCTCGTGCGACTGGCTCAAACCAGGTGCTTATAGTAAACCTGGGTGGTGCCCACCGCCCGTAGGCTTGAAAGGGTGCCGTGCCCTCCCCCGGCAGGAGCCTCCAAGCGCACGGTATATATTTACCGATGAGCTCCTTGATCGTACGAGCCACCCCCCAAGGTACAGAACCAATCGTGCGAGTAGCTCAAACTCTGCTAGTAAATATTAAAAATGGGTGGTGCCCTCGACCTTAGCTTTGAAGCCCAAAACAAATCCGATGCGCTCGTTGATCGTACCAGCCACCCTCCGTATTCATCCTTGACTTGCTCCCATTCACTTTCGACATGTTTTTCTTTGTTCCAGCAGCTCGTGCTCTCGGTTGAGGAGAACTTCATCATGCCGAGGCTTGATCGGACTTCCGAAGACGTTGGGGGAGGAGGATCCAGACTCGAGGCATCTACGAGGGAACCCGCCGTAGATTTCGAGAAGGAGAGCCATCGCGACAAGTACGTGCACTTGTGCTCCTTTTTAGTTGGTGCTTTTAGTCAAGATTCGACCATGAAGTACATTGTTGAGCTGTGTCGAGTACGTGTTTAGTGTGACATTTACCTGAGCAGGGCTGCTCGCGCGAGTGGCCTGTTCTCTGGAGTGTTAGCGTCTGTGTGTACCTCCCAACAGATACAGCAGCTTTCCTCTGCATCGTGCTCGATCATAAACGTGGTAATTGATCATAAACGTGGTAATTGATTATGTATAATTCTTTAACAAACTAACCTGCTCCGCTCGCGTACAACATGATGACAACGTGATAAACGTGTTCGCGCGGCAGGGTTCGTCTGGCATACATCGAAGTCGCATCCTCGTCCTCGAAGCGTATCACACATCCGCCACAAAGGGCTCCTACAACTTCTTTCATTTATATATCCCATACAGACAGGGAGGCGATGGAGGCTGCCGTCAGGAGGGCCGGGGTTTGAACTTGGACTCCGGAGGCGCGTGCGCTTTAATTGTGACACACACGCCGACCGCATCAAGTACAGGTTGAGCTACGTCGAATCATGTATTTGCGCGTTTTTTCTGCTATCCTGTCCTATGGGGTGTGTAGGTGTGTCGGTGTACACACACCGCAGCTTTCCTCTGGCTGGAAAGTCGGTATGTCGAGTCAGCGATTGGTATTGCCAAGGAAGCTACAAGGCGCCGGGAAGGTGGGGGCTCGGCCCAGTGCGGTCAGTACTGAGAGGCTCAACGAGTACTTCGTTGAGCTACGTCAAACTTTTTTTTCGCGCTTTGTTCTACACAGGAGGAGGTTACTCGTACGCGTGGCCTATTTGCCTATTCCCTCGAGTAAGGGTACTTTAGTGTAGGTGTGCAGAGCGTCTACACCCGGGGGTGTAGAGTTCGTGTACACTCCCCAACGATAGATACCGCAGTATTTCTCTGCATGGTTTTTTAACTTGAACAGGGTAAAAAATGCATGGGGGATACTATGGGCTGGCGGGTGTGATGAGGCGCAGCGATTGGTATGTGCACCGGTGCTTAGCACGGCTGCGCGTTTCGCGAAGCTTTTCTGATATTTGATTTTGCGAAAATTTTGGGGTGGTTTCGATTTGGATGTACAGGCCTACTCGCTCGAGTTGCCTTCTCTCTGGAGGAGTAAAAGTGGGTGTCAAAAGAGGGAGAAACGCTCGGGGGTGGCGGTACGTATGTTGAGGCCGCGATTGAAGTAGGGTCCCCAGGGGCGCTTGTCGCCTACTGCGAATTGAATGAGAGCTAGCGGTTGTCGCTGAACGTAAAGTACACGGTGTTACAAGGCCGGGTTCTGGCGGTATGTGCGAGGATACAGTCAGCGTTGTCAAACTATCGGTTACTATGATAATTTTGCGAGTTTTACGATCACACTTTTTTAGAACTACAAGTAGCGGACATAAGGTTAGTCGGTTGGACGGCTTCCGAACGAAGTTGTTCGGAGTCAAGTGTCGAGTGAGATGTCGAGTTCTCTTGTATGCAACTACTACGTAGAAGCGAGCCATAATCACCGGAGGAATAAAATTAAATATGAGGTTATGCCAGCGTATGGCGTTGGTTGGCAAATGCAATTTAGACCACGTTTGTCAGCATTTGATCTTAACCTTTGCTTTCCCCCCTCCCCTTCGATCGGAGTGTAAGCGATAACAAGCTATTTTTTTTCCTCTCTCCTCCGAGGAGGGGTTTAGAGCACCATTTATTTCCGCACCATTTTGTTTCCGAGGGTCCTTTCTTTGAAGGTGTCTGCCTCGCCCCCCAAAAAAACTGGACCATTTTGTCAACGTTTAACTCGATGAACGCCATCTCAACGATGTTGGAGACGGTTCCTTCAGAAAGTATATTTTAGAAATGTGCTACCTCTATTGCAGCACACGTGAACCACACGTCAACGCACCACAACAACACCCCACAACAACAAAAACAACAACACAACAACAACACCACAACACCACAAAAACACCACACCAACACCACAACAACAAAAACAACAACAAAACAACAACAACAACACAACAACAACAATAACAATAACGACAACAACAACAGCAGCAACAACAACAACAACAACAACAACAACAACAACAATAACAATAACAACAACGACAACAACAACAACAACAACAACAACAACAACAACAACAACAACAACAACAACAACAACAACAACAACAACAACAACAATAATAATAACAACAACGACAACAACAACAACAACAACAAAAACAACAACAACAGCAGCAACACCACAGCACCACAACAACACCACAACAAGTCAAAGTTGTCTCTCTAGCAATGCATGTAACCATTTGCCAGTGCCGCTAGCTATTGGGGTGTTAACCTGGAAGTGAAGTGAAACTCATTCCCAATGTCAAGTACCAGTACATTTTCCCTGGCTACAATAATATGGCAGAGCTTCATGCAACCCGGAAGTGAAATGCCTAAAGATGGGGTGAAAATGGGGGGGTATCCCACCGTAGCCTCGGAATAAACCAGCAAAATAGCAACACAGCAAGCGCCATTACTGCCGATTTCACGCTCTCCCCATTGAACTCAACAAACACAAACAGAGGAAAAACTTCCTCCAACTGTAGCGTTTAGGGCTACCGTAGCACACGTTCCACTCATTAGTTCAACCGTTACCTTCCCACATGATCTACCACATCGTTCCTGAATTCGTCGACAGCTGTGTATCAATACGGCTGCCGCCTTCTCCCGCCCCCATGGTTTCCCTTTGTCGTTGCTCTTGGCTTCCTCTGTTGCGTGGCGTAGCCAGCCCTTCTCCGCCTTGCCCCCGTGCCATCTCGCCATGAAGCGGGCCGCCGGGTCGAAGACATCCCCATACCGTTTCCCCCTCTTCGTCGCCACCCTCAGCCACAGCACCGTCTCTTCTCCGAACAGCAAAGGGGAGCTGTATCCGTGAACCGTTCGGTGGCTTGGAATACCCTGATGTCGTCTGCTAGGTATTGGGCCCGGTTCTTTTCTGTTCGACCCAGTCCCGGGTTCTCTCCACCAGCCATCGTCCCGAACATCACCAGATGGGTCCGCCGCTCATTGATCGACCGATATATTCCCGCTTCAAGGAGGAGGGGTCGTTTGCGGATGGTCGTCTCAACGCTCCCACATTGGGCCTTCTTGAGAGCCTTCGCGTACGACATGAGGTGGTCGGTGCGCTGTTGGCGCTGGAAGCCAATGTTGTGGTGTGCGATTCGGAGCTCAGCGAAGTACGCCTGGCCAAGCGTCCAAGTGACACAGGGTGCCCATCACCTCGACCTTTAGTAGGCGCACCTTTACAATGAAAGGGGGTCCTCCATATCAACAGCTCCCACTTTAGAACCGATTGTAGCATGCCCATGCGAGTCAGCCCCCCCGTCGTTTGATTTCTGGCATAAGCGCCGACAAGACCGCCCAGGTACAAAACCTTCATCTCGTCTGAATATGCCTTTGGCCCGCTACTTCGACAACGAGCGGTGAGGCCCGGATAGCCTGGTTGGGTGTCCATTGTAGAATTGTCTCGGTTTCCTTTTCGAAACACGGTGACGCCTGCTGCTTCGAAAACGGTCACAATGACGGTCATCATCTTCGACATATTGCCTGCATCGTCGTCCTACATCATACCTTCCGTAGACACGCTAGTGGTTCAAGCTGCACCCCGTCCTCCCCGTGGTCCTTCTCGATGTGAACCGATTCCCTCAAAATGTGTGGGTCCTCAATGAATCGTTCCGGAACGGCATGTATCGCAGCGTCGAAAAAGACATTGAGGAGAAGCGATGGCAACAAGCGTCCTTGACCAAGTCCCTGCGTGACGTCAAACCGTTCAGGGTGCTCACCGTTCTCCGTACGCACGTGGTCTCGCATGCCTTCGTGGAATTGGCGGAAAACGGTCAACGTCTTCTCTGGTACATACGCCGAAGCGCGCGAGCACCACCCACAGCATCTCTCGGTTGACGGAGTCACAAGCGTTCTGGATATCAATAAAGCGCATGCACAAAGGGATTCTCGTCGTTCGTCCGAAATCTTGCAGTCGGCGCGAGACAGTACCAGGCGAATAACTCAACCGGCCACCATCCCAAACTTCAACCGGTGGTTATTCCGCTCATTATCCGTCCGCGGTACGGCCCCCTCGAAAGAGAAACGCCCGTGTGCGGATGGTTGTCTCAACGCTCTCATATATATATTCAAAGATGCCAGGAGACATGCCAAGCAAGGGAAAGCACTAGCTGTCAACCGTGTACATATAGTTTATAGGGCTGAGTGGGCCACGCGAAAATATTTCAGCCAACGGGCAAACAGTAGATGGCTAACGGAAAAAATGCTATCTGTCAAGAGTTGAAAGTGCTCCTGGCGTATTTGCGCATACCTATATCCTTAATGAGGACACACAACCCGTAACACGCGCGATCGGAGTATCACACACAGCTTGCAAAGATGAGTTTCGACGAAATATTCGATCTCACAGCTGGAGTGTTTTAAAATTTTAACGGGATTCCAGGGGTCTCCGAAGAAAAATCATTCCGACACCACACTACAAATTTTATTTAGGGGAAACCAAATATAGGGCAGGGGGTGTCATCATTTTGATTTAGCGACCCTCCGGCGTATAAGGGGTACATACCATATCAAATCCTATATAAACCAGATCAGACCATTCATAAACCGCAGTACTATACTATTTTCTATATAGTTCAAGTCCACACTAAAACCTATACAAATCAAGAGCAGGGGATTTTGGTTAATCATCCCCGCATTCCCGAATGGTACATATAGCCTTCCAGACACTACAACACCACCCAGCGTTTCGGCTTTTTGGTAGCTGAACACTGGGAAGAAATAGAGCATGGACACTGCCGAGAGCATGGACATAGTCGGTGCCGAGGAAACAGGCACAGCAGCGCCGTTCAATTGTCAGGGTTGGTTGGAGCGTCTCTGCAGATCTTTGCAAGGAACCGGCAACTGGTGGCTCAAATCCTCCGGTTTGTACACTACGCCAAGATGTAGCCGGCGGAGATGCAGACAACGTCATCATCGATAAGGCGTTGTAGACGAAAGATTCAGGGCTGACAAATTACTCGTAGTACCCTGACCTCAGCGACCAAAAAGCTGTGTGCATAGAGGTACAACCTTGTCCAACTGCAATATTACCTCGCTATTTTCGACTACCATTCAATTTATAGAATCAGCAACTTGCACCAATGCGTCAAATGTCTGTTTTTCATGCCCCCCCCTTTAATCGTCTGCTGGCAGGTCCATACGGGATCGGCACTGATGGAATACACTGGACAGTACTTCCGTAACGCCTCGCGCGACCGGCTTGCGCCTGTGCGGGAATTCACAACCCTTTAGCGGAGGCGGAGGTGCCGGTGCAAGTTCCCGGCACCGACCGGACCCACTACGGTACACGGTTGCAGGTCGGAGCACCACTTGTAACACTCTTCAAACTTCCTTTGCAACGCAATGAGCCCGACACGCACGCTGTCGGGGTTTTATCGGTAGCAGCACCACCAAGCACGGATACCCGGGTCGGATCGGTGGGTGGACAGGTCGTGAAGGGGCGCTTATGGAGCTGCTGGTGGGGCGAAGATGGTTCACTTTCGAGTGGAAGGCGCGAAAGCTGCGCACAGAGACCACCTCCATATCTGTCCTCACAACTTGGTGATAGAACTAGATCCGGACATGAGCGTCGATAAGACGATGTACGTGTTCAGAATCGACGAGTAGTTGTCACGCAGGAGGTACTAGTTGAGCCCGTGGGGCTCGTGGGCGCGGTTAAAGAAAACCTCCTGCTATGCGAACGGTTCCCCACACCGTCGCCCCTATTCCTCTAACACGCTGGCTTAACCTACAACTCGGACGCGGCTCGAACATCAGAGGAGGTACCCGCACCCTCTGCTGCTGGAGCCGTCGAGTGTCCGGCCTGAAAAATGGAGGTGGTTGTACGGGAACTGCGGCAACACGCTGGGGGGCACCTCAAAGAGACCAAGGTACGCCCTGTTTGCTCTAAGAACTCCAAACAATTATGTGCCCACGCAAACCCACACATAGGGTTTTGTTGGGTGAGACGTGTCGCACTGCCTCGAAAACTCTAGCGATGACAAGTCTGCTCTATTCGGGTTATGATTCGATTTGCGATTTAACGCCGGTTTCGTGTGTGTACCAAACGTGTACTCCACAGGCCTTCAAGGAGATCGACACATGCGGCTTTTGTGGTGTGGCGGGTGTGGGTGCCTGCAACACATGGGTACATGTTCACCCGAAGGGAAAAAAAGACGCTTAGCGTGCTCTCCAGCTGCACTTTCGCTCCAAGGGGGACGAGCGAAACGCCTCCGTCACGCTCAGCCTGATAACAGCGTCCATCAAGCTATCCAGCATTCAGCGTGCACTAACGAGCCCCTTAAGTGCCTTTTTTGCAAAAAGTACCGTTGGATATGGAAGTACTCTATATGGCCCACCACGTGCCGACGGAACACGCCGTGGTCGTTGAAGTCCAAGGATCTCGTGGCTTTGGCATTCCGAGCAAAACGTACGACGTGAGCGAATCATGCAAAGTGGCCGTGAAGGAGAGGGTGTAGTACGAAAGCGCCCCAAGAAAGGAACCAGCGCGATGATTTGACCACGCAAGGGAACAGTGGAAGGAGAGGAAGGGAAAACCGACAGAATCCAAGCGGCGTTCCCATCGACGTCGATTGTTCGACGAAGAGGAGGAGAAAGAGAAAGAGGAAGACGAAAAGGAGGAAGAGGAGGAGGAGGAGGAGGAGGAGGAGGAGGAGGAGGAGGATGAGGACATAGAGGAGAAGGAGGAGGAGGAGGAGAAGGAGGAGGAGGTGGAGGAGGAGGAGGAGGAGGAGGAGGAGAAGGAGGAGGAGGAGGAGGAGGAGGAGGAGGAGGAGGAGGAGGAGGAGGAGGAGGAGGAGGAGGAGGAGGAGGAAGAGGAGGAGGAGGAGGAGGAGGAGAAGGAGGAGAAGGAGGAGGAGGAGGAGGAGGAGGAGGAGGAGGAGGAGGAGGAGGAGGAGGAGGAGGAGGAGGAGGAGGAGGAGGAGGAGGAGGAGGAGGAGGAGGAGGAGGAGGAGGAGGAGGAGGAGGAGGAGGAGGAGGAGGAGGAGGAGGAGGAGGAGGAGGAGGAGGAGGAGGAGGAGGAGGAGGAGGAGGAGGAGGAGGAGGAGGAGGAGGAGGAGGAGGAGGAGGAGGAGGAGGAGGAGGAGGAGGAGGAGGAGGAGGAGGAGGAGGAGGAGGAGGAGGAGGAGGAGGAGGAGGAGGAGGAGGAGGAGGAGGAGGAGGAGGAGGAGGAGGAGAAGGAGGAGGAGGAGGAGGAGGAGGAGGAGGAGGAGGAGGAGGAGGAGGAGGAGGAGGAGGAGGAGGAGGAGGAGGAGGAGGAGGAGGAGGAGGAGGAGGAGGAGGAGGAGGAGGAGGAGGAGGAGGAGGAGGAGGAGGAGGAGGAGGAGGAGGAGGAGGAGGAGGGGGGGGGGGTAGGAGGGGGGGGGACGCGGAGGAGGAGGACGGGAGAAACGAGGAGGAAGAGAAGGAAGAAGAGGAGGAGGAGGAGGAGGATAAACAAATAGAGGAGAAAGAGGAGAGGAGAAAACATAGAAGCATAGGAGAAAACATAGAAGCATAGGAGAAAACATAGAAGCAGAGGAGGAAGAAGAGGAAGGCGAGAGGGAGGAGGAAGAAAACGAGAAGAACGGGCAGGGAGGAGTTCATGGGGTAGGGAAAAAGGATAGCGGGCGTAGGGGTCAGGGTGTAGGGGTAGCAACGCCTTACGCCGTTAGCACAACCGGGCGGCGATATACGTCGACGAGGCATTGGAGTCAGTTGGGTTGATTTGGGTACGTCAATTTGTCTTGAGCATTAATAGGAAGTGTTTTAGTTCTTTTTTGTTTTGCCTTGCATTCCCAAACATACACCCGGCATCTAGGTATGCCAAAAAAAAAACAGCAAGTTGAACGCCAAGCAGGAGTAGACGCCAGATACACGTACATAGAGCAGCGTCTGCGGGCGTGTGAGACAAACAACGAACACACGAAAAAATAAAAAACTTGATTATGGCCGTCCAATATAGGGGGGAGGGGGTAGTGTGATATGTCTGGGATTCAGACCCGCGTGCACCCTCGCATATACTTCTGTATCAGATGGTTATATGCTTGGTGGAGTCGGGGTGGTTGAGATTCAGTTGTATAGCTGGGCCGAGAGAACACGCCGTTGCACCGCACACCACGCGATGGGTGGAATGAACGGTTATATTTGCAGAACGTGACAACAATACATACAGTAAATACCCCGAACTCATCCGTCATCTTGACCATGGTCGATCCATCTTCAAGCAATCGGTTTGTCTTTCCGTTACATGAAACAAACAACATATTTCACCCGTCTACATCCAGCACAACCAGTGTCAGTGCTGATCGAGAGAGACGAGCCTGCGGTCACAGACTACTACGCCGAGATATAGTCTAGTCTAATGTGCATCAAGGTCCTCTTCAAAAAATTAAGGAATATCACATGTTGCCCATGCAGGCAAGGCACTGCTGAAAATCATCGCGTCTTGCCTTCGCTGCTACTGCGAACATGTGCGAATCCTCCTCTTGGAACAGCGCGGCTCCCATCTGGCGCGATCAGCTGGGAATATCATATGACATTTTCGTCGTACGCTGACCGCAGGAACTCGGACGAGAGAGGAAGAATCCCTTGTATATATCTATCTTCAGGGAGCGTACGATTCTGTGGACCAAGAGGTACCTGGTACTGCTGTTGGAACTGCCCGTGCCCGCACGCTTCGGTATACCAGCCACGATGCTGGCAGTTATTCACTTGATCCACGACGGCGTGCAGGCTCGCGAGCGTACGGACGACGGTGGGCACTTGGAGTGGTTTGACATCGCGCCCAGGAGCTTCGGCAGGGTTGCGTGCTATCGCCGTTGCGGTTTAACATGTTCTTCGCCGCTGCACTACATGTTGTCCACTTTCGCTGTCAGTGAGGACGAAGGCATGGTGCAGAACCTAGTCCACCTTGATGACGATAGGGATGGCAGAGTCGAGCAACCGTTGGCATGTGTGCAGAAGGCCGTGTGGGGCAACCGTTACGCCGACGACGCATAACTTGTCTCGAAATCGACAGAGTGGCTTGCTGAAATGATGCCAATCATTGTTACCGTCTTCGAAGCAGCAGGCATTAACTTGTCTCGAAATCGGCAGAGGAGCTTGCTAAAATGATGTCAGTCATTGTGACCTTCTTCAAAGCAGCAGGCATGACGGTTTCGGGGGGGGACAGCCGGAGGCCATGCATCCCGGGCTCCACCTTTTGCAATCGAGGCAGCAGAACAGAGGTGCCAACAGAATTGCAGTTATATACCTCGGTGACGCTATCCACGAAGATGCCAACCGCATGGTTGAGATCAAGCGACGGGTCCAAGTTGTATGAAGGCATGCTGCAAGCGTCTTCACGGTCCCGAGCTATACTATATGGCAACCGCCCGGCTCCGCCTGAAAATCCGCAAGCTGAAGGCCGAGGTGATGAAGGTCCTCTGCTGTACGGGAGTGTGACGTGGACGCTCAACGCGACTCACTAATGCTAGTTCCAACAGGCACACCTCGAAGTCTTTCGGTACCTTCCAGCGTCGTGCGGACGACAACAACCTCCAGTACGGCAAGGCCCTCAATAAGACGAAATGCGATATATCGTATAAGCGATGATCTGGAAACGGCGAGTCTTCTCCACTGGTGCAATGGCACGGAAAATCAAGGGGCGGTTTTTTCCGTCTGGTGGTGTTTGCGCAGATAGCCGGTGGAAAAAAAGCCGGGACCAGGTGCGTCACCGCACAACTGGCTCAGATTCTTTTGAGACGGTCCCGCCGTTTTTTTTATCCGCCGAAGGCCCCGCGGAAGATTCCCCACGGCAATTTGGAGTTGAAACCGCACAGTACTGTGGGTCCACACGCACCGACGGGGCGGGCAAGTGGTAGCGGGGGATCCTCGAAAAACCCGAACGATTCATTGACGGGTGGCACGTAGAGGAGCAACAAAAGAAGAGCTCGCCGGAGCGCAACACAACCCGGATGCGAGACACACAAAGCCGAAAGGGGTATGGGGGGGTCCCTTGTATTTCGCTATTTCTATTTTCCTTTTGGTACCCCTTGGGGCGATGAGGTCGACACGAACAAACCCGGTCGTCGAATATACTGTCAGTAAAGGACAGACCAGGCAGAAATGCTCCTTTCTTTCCCCCTCTAGTATTAACAGTTGCATTCGGAACTCAGCTCGGGTGCTGTCCCTATGCCGGCCGTCTGGATGTTTTTCTTTTTTTCAATAGCTTTGTTGCTGCTGCGGTTTTGACTGTGATTTATCAGTAAAGTGCGATTTTGTATTTCCAGCTCGGTACGGGGGCGACGATGACGGTATTGGCACCAACCCACTGTCGGCAGAAACAGTGCACAGATGATAGACCATGCGGCAGGGGTCCATGGGCCACATACGCCCCTAGCATGTGTATATATACATATTCAATGCAGGCGTCCCCTGTGGATTAACCGGGGTATTAGGTGAATCTCGTCCCTACTAGAAAAAGTCACTCCTCGAGTGTGTGTTCGAATGCTCCCGAGTGCGTAGTCGTGGTGTGTGCTCGTGGAGGCTTATTCTTGTGTGAAAAAAAATCACGAGCGCGGAAAGAGGGCGTGGGTGAGTTAGCAAAACAAATTGATGGAAATCGACGGGCATGACAAGCTGAAGAGTGGGAGTATGGGGAGCAGAAGGGAATACACCGGTTCGGTGTGACCACGGCTTGTTGCTGAGAAGGGTAGAAAGCTCTTTTCTTCGGGTTGTCATTGAGCTGGGCGGGGCAAGTAAAAAAAGCGATTTGAAAAAAAAAAAAGTTCCTATTCCTGCATCATCATCATCATCATCATCATCATCATCATAATCATCATCATCATCATCATCATCAGTAGGGTCCTTCGAACCCAATGCGCGTCTGCTCCCAATGTTGGCTGGATGGCCTCATCTCTGCTGAGTGTTCTGGCGGTTGCTGGGGCTCTCTGTGTTGTGCTTCGCTTTCATCATTTGTTATGTGCCGTGCCGTCCTGTTGCCCTCTTTCTTCCCATTCATTGTGCTTTCCTTTGTTTTTTCTTGTTTCTTTTTCGTTATTTTCATATTTTTGCTTTTTTTGTTTTTTTGCCGTAAATCGCATGGTGCTGGCTTTTATCGTCTGGTCTATATATTCTGTTTCAGCCCGTGCTTGTTGCGGTTTTGGCATTGCATGGCCAAGTTGGAAATAAATGTCAAATAATGTGTGTATCACTGGCCAAACCATGTTGTTGCCTTTTTTTAATTTTGCTTCTCTATCTCGTAGTATGTGTGGCCACAGAGCTCGTCTCTCTATCTTTGTATGAGTCGTCGGTACGGACACATAATGGTTACACGCAGTAAGTGCTTGGTGTAGGTGTGCATGGATGGGTGAACATATCTCCGTTTGATGTGAGGAACACATTAATTAATAGTAGTGGTACAAACAATGCAACAAGAAAGTGACTTGGGCATGCAATGTCGATCGCATCAATGAGCACGCGGCCAAACCTTTCTGTGCGAGTCAAATAAAATAAATATTTTTCATGAGCAAGCCGTAGTGCGAACGGTCGTCGTGGCACTGACTGATATTATAAAAAATGAAAATACACTCCAGCTGTGAGATCGAAGATTTCGTCGAAACTCATCTTTGCAAGCTGTGTGTGATACTCCGATCGCGCGCATTACGAGTTGTGTGTCCTCATTAAGGATATAGGTCGGCGACTCCCCTTACAACTACAGTGTAGCTATCAGGGTCAACAGGATGATTTTAGTCAGTTTGTGCGCGGAAACTACAAAACCCGTTTCTGAGGGGGACAAAATCTGACAGCTGTGAAGGGAAATGTAACCTTTGATCAAGTGAATCTTGTAAGTCGAATCACCGGTGAGGGGGTGGGGCGGAGTTTTGAAGGACGTGGGGGCCTGACTGATATATACTCGGAGTACATAATTAATTTGACATTTCTAACCATTTTACCAGACCCCCCGTTCGTTGTGGACAGGGACGCGGTAATTGCTACCTGGTACTACACGCGGGTAAAACCAGCTACACGTACGTATACTATACGCAACAGACCATTTTTGCCAACCTAAATATTGTCCCCTTTTCCTGGTACCAAAAAAGTTGAATAGGTTAATTCAGCGATGATGAGATCTCTGAAGTACGAGTACTCCGGGCATGGATGGATGATAGCGTATCCCGTCCCAGGGACGGTGCCGGCCTTTCCCTGGTTTTTTAAAAAATGAGAAAGCCGTATTTTCGCGCGAAGTACGTAACCCCAAGCTCCGAATGCCGAAAATACGTACCAGGTATCATCTATTAATAGCAGAAGAAGTACCAGGTGCCAGACACACGTTTATTTCTCCTATCATCCCGGGATATTGGAGTGTACCTCACTCACCGCTTTTTGGATATATCTTAGGATGGTTGACGACACGTGCTACGAGATAGAGGCAGCACGTTGTGGTCTGATTTGTTTTCTGAATGACGAGGCTCCTTAATTAACCCTAAATAGTCGGAAAAAAAAAAAAATAGGCCATTTTTGTTTTTTGCATGATTTTGGTTGCGTACCTTGACCAATTTTTTATTTTTTTTTATCCGAGAGTGGACGCTTTAGTTTTCACCAAACCCGCTTTTGGGGAGAGGTCTTAATTAAGCTCCCAAATTTGAGCAGCCTCAGAAAAAGAAATTGGTCAACCTCTACCGTAGAACAACTCTGACATACTCGGAGGCGTTCTACACTAGTAGCCCCCCCAACATTTCTTTATTTAAGCCTTTAGAGCTGGAAACCCTTTTTGGGACAATTTTACTTGAATTCAGTATGGGGAGGGATTTGGGGGCTCTAAAAGGGTTAACGAAATCACCGGATTTGAAACCAGCTCCCGGCCGTATCTCCTGAACTAAGGTGCCCCCTGCCCCCCCGACGTGAGGGTTCGATAGTACTACTAGCCCTTTGCAAACAAGAAAATGTGTGAAGCTTTTTTGTTCGTATCATCCTTCCTCGTGTCGAGCAGCCATGAAACGTTCGTTAAAGAATATCGCTGGTTGTTTTTTGGGGGGGGGTTATGATATCGTAGAATCAGAGTCCTCTTTAAATTGTACATACACTATTATAGCCCAATGAAACGCAACAACCAATGTTATTGTGGGAACAGGGCAACAAGGCACTGACGACGAGATATGATAATTAGGTCGTCTTATTTTGGTATCAACTAAGTAACTTACTGCACTTAAACTTCTCAATCTTCGAACAATAAATTGCCGAAGAGAACAAATTGTGGGAACAGGGCAACAACGGGGCAATGACGATCACATATGATAAGCGGCCGTCTTATTTTCGTATCAACTACAACTACACTTGAACTTCTCAATTTTCGAACAATAAATTGCCGACGCGAACAAACTGCTCGCTAAATTTATCCTCGGTGGACTGGATTATCATACAAATAGTAGTAGTGGAAAAAACAAAGTCGAGCTTCAACAACAACAAACAGCCTTATTCTTGGTCTTCCTTCGTTTTCTTGGCGGTTTAGGAAAGGCAAAGGGCCGGTGTCAGACATTATCATATTGTGTTTTTCTGCGACACGTCTTGGGACATGCCATGGGAACCCATGACGTGCCATGGCATGTCCTACGCGAAGCGGCGACCTGTGACATGCCGCGACGGTTTCAGCATCTGCCGCGACATGCCGCGGCATTTCCTACGGTGAAACATCCTGCAGCATGCCACGATGATATATCGTGACATATCGTGACATGCTGCGGTATGCCCAACGGGAAATCGCACGAAGCTTCCCATACGGTGCCATATGGTTGTCGCACTGAAAGACCCGTTGTACACCAATAAACAAAGTATTTAGCCCAAAACTACATGTCCCATGACATGTCACGACCTTTCACGGCGTCCCATGACATGTCCCATGACCTTTTAAGACGTCCCATATGGCCTTTCACTATGTGTTTCATGTCCTTTCACGATATATCCCATGACCTTTCTTTCACGGCGTCCTCCATGACATTTTACGTCCTCTGTTTAATCCAGTTAATATTAAGTATATACCGCGTTCACTAAACCTAACCCTAACGCTAACCTTAACCCTGCATGTATGACCTATTTTCCTAACGACGGGGTCGGTGTACGATTTGGGCCATTCACTAGTAAATTATTATGGCGTTATTTCGATGCCGCGGGACAAACCGCGACGAGTCTCATGGCATCCTCCACAGGATGTCGTGGGGCTCCCACGGCTATAATACCATGGCATGTCCCACTCTATGCCATGACATGCATCGGCATCCCATGAGACGTGCGGTGGGATGCCATGAGATGCCATCGGATGGCCCACGGGACATGCCGCGAGAAAACACATTGACTGTCAATGATGTAAAATGCTCGGGGGGCGGCTCACTGATACGGTTCACATGGTATTGTGTGTATACGAGTCCGTCCGCAAGAAGAGTCTTTCTACGGTAGCCCCCCCAACTTTTCTATAACGAAATCGCCGGTTTTGAAACCTGCTCCCGTTCGTACCTCCTGCAATACGGTGTGCCTCGACACCCCGACGTGATCGATCTTTAGACTTTTGCGCACACAAAAAAAATATATATATGTGGATACTTTTTTTTTGTCAATAGTACATCTCCTTTCTTGTTGTGTCGAGCAATCATGAAACGTCCGTTAAAGAAGATCATTGGTGTTGGGGGGGGGGCTATCGTAGAATCAGTCACAATTATACGTAGTCTATACATATATATATTATAAAAAATGAAAATACACTCCAGCTGTGAGATCGAAGATTTCGTCGAAACTCACCTTTGCAAGCTGTGTGTGATACTCCGATCGCGCGCATTACGAGTTGTGTGTCCTCATTAAGGATATAGGTCGGCGACTCCCCTTACAACTACAGTGTAGCTATCAGGGTCAACAGGGTGATTTTAGTCAGTCTGTGCGCGGAAACTATAAAACCCGTTTCTGAGGGGGACAAAATCTGACAGCTGTGGAGGGAAATGTATCCTTTTATCAAGTGAAGCTTGTAAGTCGAATAACCGGTGTGGGGGGGGGGCGGAGTTTTGAAGGACGTGGGGGCCTGATTTTGATCAAAAGCGAGCGGGTTTGGAGGGGGGGGGGGGGGGGGGGGGGGGGGGGGGGGGCCAATTTGTGCATGTAAGTTATAATCCTTTCAAGGGGATAAATCTGACGGCTTTGGCACCAGTTTATTATTGGGGGGGGGCGGGGGGTTGGGGCGGGGGTGGGGCTAGTGGGGCAGCTCAATATGTGCGTGGAAACTATACATTATTTTGAGGGGATAAATGTGACGGTTTTGGCAATAATTCATCAGTTTATCATGTATATCCTGGGGTAAGTCGTACAATCAGTGAGTAGAGAGAGGGTGGAGTGTTCGAGGGGGTGGGGTTGGGATGGGTTGGGGGGGGGGGGAGGTGGAGGGTGGGGGCGGGGGGGGGCGGGGGAGGGGGCGGGGGGGGGGCGGGGAAGCAAGGGTTTTAGGTGAGGGGTATATATGATATTCGTATGAGATGCTTGATGAGATGTGGATCAGGGTAAAACAGGTACACCCACTGACTGACTGTTGTATCACCCGCGGCACCATGACTTCGAAGGCATTCGTTCGTGCACCCGACCAAGCTTATACACTATTAGAGTGACTCATACCACGGTAGGGGTTACAGCTGTTGGATTAACTAATAATCTGCCCGTCCGAATGTAGTCCTTAAGAAAGGAACTGCCCCGGTTAGTCATTAGTCAAGTAATTTCACGAGTGTACATAATAAGGTACTTTAGGATTAAGGCATAGAAGCTTGGTCGGGTTGTGCGAACGAATGCCTTCGAAGTCATGTAGTATCGGGGGAGATATTGAGCTCCTCGTGTTAGGAGCTCAGGGACTGAAGCTGAGTCGTTCGACGGTAGCCCCCCCCAACTTTTCTTTAACGAAATCGCCGGTTTTCAAACCAGCTCCCGACCGTACCTCCCCAAATACGGTGCCCCTTGCCACCCGTCATCGTTCGATAGTAGTCCTTTTCTTTGCAGACAATAAAACGTATGGAAACTATTTTTTAATAGCGCCCTTCCTTTCTCGTGTCCAGCAGCCATGAACCATGACCATGAACAGTCCGTTAGAGAAAATCGCTGGTTTGGGGGGGTGCTATCATCGTAGAATCAATCTGATGATGCACCCCAACCGTGGACCAGTGTAGTCCTATACACAGTAAAAAGCAAACTTTACTTGTGAAATTATAAGGCTAAACGATCGGCAGAAGACTAGATCTTCATTGATAGCGGTGGAGGAGGGGCTGAATCGGACATGGCATGTATGTATGTGCAGACATCATGAATGACATCTCACGACATGTATGTATGACATGTATGTGCAGACATCATGAATGACGTCATGGCATCGTGGCATGCATGTGTACGTTTCGCCCAAAAAATATCAACACCTCTTCTACCATCGTGGGATGGCTCTGCCCATATATTTTGTGCAGTTCGCTACCGCAGAGTTTGTCTCCCTCTAGGATCAAGTCAGAGCATCTATCTGCACGGACACCGTGTGTGCGAGATTCGATGGGTGGAATCAAGAGTTGAAAACGAAGAGCGCTAGCGTACACCAGTCCACAGGTATCAACAACGACCGCCATGATAATTATAAAAATAAAAAACACTCCAGATGTGAGATCGAATATTTTGACGAAACTCATCTTTGCAAGCTGTGTGTGATACTCCGATCGCGCGCTTATTACGGGCTGAGTGTCCTTATTAAGGATATAAAAAGGTCGGCGACTCCCCTTGCAACTACACTTTGTAGCTATCAGGGTCAACAAGGTGATGTTAGTCAGTCTGTGCGCGGAAACTATAAAACTTGTTTCTGAGGGAAACAAAATCTAACGGCTGTGGAAGGAAATGCATCCGTTTATCAAGCGAATCCTGTAAGTCGAATCACCGGTGAGGTGAGGGCGGATTCTTTAAGGACGTGGGGGTCTGGTGTGATCAAAAGGGAGCGGGGGTGGGGACTGGTGGGGCAGCTCAATTTGTGCGTGGAAACTATAAATCCTTGAAAGGGAAAAATCCGACGATTTTGGAATAAATGCACCACTTAATCATGGGGGGGGTGGGGGCGGGACGGGCGGGGCCGCTCAAGCTGTACGTGGAAACTATACATCCTATATATTATAATATATATAATGTTTGGAGAACAAAAATACTTTCCATTAGCTAGCTGTGAGATTGAAGATTTCGTGGAAACTCATATTTGCAAGCTGTGTGTGATACTGTGCTCCGATCGCGCGTACAACTGGATGTATGTGTGTGTCCTTATTTAGGATATAGGTCGGCGACTGCCCTTGGAGCTACAGTGTAGCTATCAGGGTCAACAAGGTGATTATCGTATATAATTCAACCTGTGAGCGGAAACTATATAAAAAAAAGTTTTTTTGAGGGGGACAAAATCTGACGGCTGACTGTGGAAGGAATGCATCATCATCAGTTTCTTTATTTTTTACATCAAACTACACTCCAGCTGTGAGATCGAAGATTTCGTCCAAACTCATCTTTGCAAGCTGCGTTTTTATTCCTCTGGCAGATTTTGAATTCATGTAGGACGGCGGGTAGCGGGGAAGGAGGGGAGGGGGTTTGGGGGGGGGGAGGGTAATAGGAGCTACGGTATGGATGGCTAGAAAGGTAATGAGGTGATGTCACCTGTCTGGTAGTGTTTATTACTCTGGCAGATGTTGGCTTCATGTGGGGCGGCGGGAGAAAACCAAATGAAGAAGGGTGGGCGGGGGATTCCAACCGCTTTAGGTCGCATAATATATATACACATACACATGGTAGGAACTTACTCTACGCGCTAGGTCTAGGCGATGGTGCGGGTATTGTTATAAAAATAAAATACACTCCAGCTGTGAGATTGCAAATTTTGTCGAAACTCATTTTTGCAAGCTGTGTGTGATACTCCGATCGCGCGTATTACGGGTTGTGTGTCCTCATTAAGGATATAGGTCGGCGACTCCCCTTGCAACTACAGTGAAGCTATCAGGGTCAACAGGGTGATCTGAGTCCGTCTGTGCGCGGAAACTATAAAACCCGTTTCTGAGGGGGACAAAATCTGACAGCTGTGGAAGGAAATGCATCAGTTTATCAAGTGAATACTGTAAGTCGAATATCCGGTGAGGGGAGGGCGGAGTGTTTAAGGACGTGGGGGCCTGATTTTGATCAGAAGGGGGGCGGGAGGGGGGGAGGGGGGGGAGGGGACGGGTGGGGCAGGTCAATTTGTGCGTGGAAACTATAAATCCTTCTTGTGGGGGAGGGGGGGGAATGTGGCGGGGGGGGGCGGGGGGCGGGGGGGGGGGGGCTTCAGGTCGCATAGATGTAGGGGTTTGCTATACGCGTGGTGCTAGGTCTAGGCGATGGTGCGGGTGGTGGGGAAGGAGGGGGCGTTGGGGGCGGGGGTGGGTGGGAATTGCAGCAGCGGCATGGACGGCTCTGAAACGATCACGAGGCGATATCCAGGGCGTGGAAGATTTATTACTCTGGCGGATTTCGATATTAGGTGGGGCGTTAAAGCAAGAGAAAGCGGGAAGAAACGAAGACAAAAAAAATGCGGGGGCGGGGGGGGGGGGGGGGCGGGGGGGGGGGGTTCATGAGGTTTGGGTCACATATAATGTAAAAATACACTCCAGCTATGAGATCAAGGATTTGATCAACAATGATCTTCGCAACATTTTGTGTGATTCTCCAATCGCGCGTATTAATCGTATCAAACGCCCCATTTACAATCGAAATCGGCCAGAGTAATGAACACTAATAAGCAATTGATATCACGTCATTATCTTTCTAGCCATCCATGACGTAGCTTTCATTCATCCCCCCTCCTCCCCTCCAACGCCCCCTCCTTCCCCACACCCCGCACGATCGCCTAGACCCAGCACCGCGCGTATAGTAGGCCCCTACCTATATGATTAATACGCGCGATCGGAGAATCACGCGCAATGTTGCGAACATCAGTGTCGACCAAATCCTTGATTTTAATATTACATGTGACCTTAACCTCTTGAAAACCCTCCCCCCCCCCTCCCCCCCCCCCCCGCCTTCTTTTTTTTTTTTTCATCGCTTCCTCTTGCTTAAATGCCTCACCTACTATCGAAATCCGCCAGAGTAATAAACACTTCCACGCCCTGGATATCGCCTCGTTATCGTTTCAGAGCCGTCCATGCCGCTGCCGCAATTCCCACCCACCTCCGCCCCCAACGCCCCCTCCTTCCCCACCACCCGCACCATCGCCTAGACCTAGCACCACGCGTATAGCAAACCCCTACATCTATGCGACCTGAAGCCCTCCCCCCCCGCCGCCGCCCCCCCCCGCCACATTCCCCCCCCTCCCCCACAAGAAATATTTATAGTTTCCACGCACAAATTGACCTGCCCCACCCGTCCCCTCCCCCCCCCTCCCCCCCTCCCGCCCCCCTTTTGATCAAAATCAGGCCCCCACGTCCTTCAAAACTCCGCCCTCCCCTCACCGGTCATTCGACTTACAGTATTCACTTGATAAACTGATGCATTTCCTTCCACACCTGTCAGGTTTTTTCCCCCTCAGAAACGGGTTTTATAGTTTCCGCGACAGACTGCCTAACATCACCCTGTTGATCCTGATAGCTACACTGCAGTTGAAAGGGGAGTCGCCGACCTATATCCTTAATGAGGACACACAACCCGTAATACGCGCGATCGTAGTGTCACACACAGCTCACAAATAAATATGAGTTTCGACATAATATTCGATCTCACAGCTGGAGTGTATTTTAATTTTTATAATACGTAGGGGCTTGCTATACGCGCGGTGCTGGGTCTAGGCGATCGTGCGGGGTGTGGGGAATGTAGTATATAGTCTGTAAGCCAGTCATATAACCGGGGAGGGGAGGGCGGGGGTTTTATGGGCGTGAGGAGCGGGGGCCGGGAGGGTGGGAGGTGTTGAAAAGGATGGGGGAGGGGTAACTCAATCAATCTGTGCGCGGAAAATATATAATAACCCTTAAGGGGACAAATCTGACGGTTGTGGAAGGAATTCATATCACCCAATCATGTACGTCGTATATCCTTTAGGTCGTACAATCGATAAGGGGAGGGCGTGCTTATGTGCTCGGCAAAATATGTAGACTATACTCCGACTTCGTAACATAACAAATTGTTTTTTTTTCATCACTTTTTGCTTCCCAGCTCAACTCATAACAGGGTATTTTTACCCTTTGTTACTGCGACCCTTTACTGCGACCTTCTGGAGAAGGTCATACCGTGATCACAGCCGTTTTCCTTTCTCTCCCCTATATACAATACGCCCCTTCCTTGATGATTTGGATCTCGAATAGGGTTCAGCATTCAATTCCCACTCCGTTTACGATTTTTATGCTCGTCGATTGGCTATCGATTTTTTTTCGCTAAAAAATCTCACGCTCTCAAACTCTCCGCTCGTCATTTGGTTCACTGCGCGCAGTCAAGAGGATTCGAACTGGTGTCATCAGTAAGGGACAACATTCATCGCTCATCGAACTACCAGTGCTCAACAGGGGACGCCTGCATATTACTCCGACTTCAATATATGATAAAAATAAAAAGCACTCCTCCAGCTGTGGGATCGAACATTTTGTCGAAACTCATCGTTCTTTGCGGGCTGTGTGTGATACTCCGATCGCGCGCGTATTACGGGTTGTGTGTCCTCATTAAGGATATAGGTCGGCGACTCCCCTTCGAACTACAGTGTAACTATCAGGGTCGACAGGGTGATCTGAGTCAGTCTGTGCACGGAAACTATGAAACCCGTTTCGGAGGGGGACAAAAATATGACAGCTGTGGAAGGAAATTCATCAGTTTATGAAGTGTTTCCTGTCAGTCGTATAACCGGTGAGGGGAGGGTCGAGTATCTAAGGACATGGGGGCATGGGTTTGAACAAGGGGGAGCTGGGGTGGTGTGGGGGGGGGGGGGATCGGGCGGGGCAACTCTAAATATGCGTGAAACTCTATTAATAGCGATTTTTTTGTGGGTTCTGCATAAATCTGACGGGTTTTGAGTTCATGACATGTAGACTATATCCTGTAAGTCGTACAACCATATTATAGCAGAAGAACCCTGAAGGAGCTCCGCGCCCTAGGAAAAAGCTACACAACAGCAGTATGTAGATAAGTGTTATCGTATAAAATACCACCAGGCACAACAGGAGGGAAAATATGACGTCGGACGTCGTAAGTTTTTCGTCCCCTGGTTCGCGCCACACGGCCAACCCACACGCATTCAGATCATCCCGCGCGGTTCCTACTCCTCCAAGGTGCGGCCTATAAGCATGACATGGTATGTACCAAGACACGACATACGTTTAGACTGGTGTGTATTAGTACAATTGCTTCCCACTCCACCACACGCCGACACCATCCCCCCCCCCTCGGCCTCAATTGTTTCAAGATAGAACTGACTAAGCATTTATTTCTTCTCGACGAAAGACGCAGCGGCATACTTGACTGATTAAAGGCGAGTCCGCGTTTCTTTTCTGGTAGTAGTATTATAGTGGTAGTCTAGTGGTGAAACAAAATTACCCTCACGAGTATATTATATTGGCGCCCAGACTAGAAGAAAGAGTTCCCTTCTCATTACCATGCCACGTGCTACTACTGCTGGGCAGAATATATCATAGTCTATACCTCGTACGAGTACGAGGTAAGTATCTGGTACATTTGATGCATATAATATATGCAATGTTGAAGAGAATACATTATTTGTTGTATCATATCGTACTATTAATATGTCACATATATATCATATTGTCAAGTATTATGTACACACATACATACGTCCATTTCTGAGGGCGAAAGTGGTCATATACCCGGTATCAGGGTGCCTCTCTCGATCGGGTACTTCTCTCGTTGTTGTCTCGTTGCCGTCTTGCCGTCGTCATGGCCCATGCCCTTGTCCGGAAGGGGCGACGCGTTGTTTGCTCGTGTTTTGGCAGACCTGACCTTCTGTATTGAGTCGTGTTCCTCACGCCATGACGAAAAACTAGCCGTGGGCTGTCACCGTTTACTCTGTGGCGTTTATTGTTTGAACCTCTGGCTCGAATAATAGCTTCGGCCCGCCCGTGCTACGATGACCATCTTGGAGCGTTCCCAGCAGCTTGTGTGCGTGAAGGGTATAACATTTAGGATGCAAAATCGGACAACACAAAACCAAGGCTACGTACGGTAGGACAACACCAATACCAAGATATATACGTGATAACCCAAGCACCAACCAAGATGGGTTTCTTGCTTGAGAAAGGGTGCGTTCCATACTAATTTTCCAGTATAACAACGGGCCGCAGATGTCTCACGTTTCAGCAAATGTCGGAAAGGTCTTTTCGCGTGTGATCTTTGTTTCTTGTTATTTGTTTGGTGTCCTAAATTGCTGTATTAAATAGTACCTTCAAATGAACAGTGGTGTTGCAGTGGAGTATGATCGTGTTCGGCAGGGTGTGTGTATTGGCAACGTCACCACTCATCGTTGTACACGCGGACGCATAGCAATCGTTTTGTCATGGGAATGACGATACCTTTATGAGTCTAGCAAGCGAGTACAATTTGTGTGCTCTATCTATTTCGACCAGGTGTGGCGAAGCTTGTGCACTTCGTGCGTGTATCCACCCACGTCGTCCCTAAAACGCATCCCGAATATATACGGTATAATATCAATAATTAATGTATTAAATATCTGGTTTGATATACTTGAAGTATACAAATAGTCTAGTCTAGACTACGATATCGTATATATTTTTTTTTTTTAAATTAAGGACGTCAGCCGTGAGTTCGACGAATTTCAGGACGATACTCATATTTGCAAGCTGCGTTGTTGGTTTCTTTTTTTTTTTTTTATCCTCCGGCGGATGGGGAAAAATAAAGCTTTAGCTCACCACACTTCCACGTATTTTCATACGCGTCGTGTGTCGATTTAACTCAGCTGCTTTCGCAGCCCAACGCTAGCCCTTGTTGGTACTTACTTGTAATATTATGCTATGTGAGTGATTTTTTTCTTAATGGGAGGGGTCCTATTCATTTGTTTAGACTATATATATTATATATAGAGTCAAATTTTTATAATATACAGCTAGCTGTCAGATTTTGTCCCCCTCAGAAACGGGTTTTATAGTTTCCGCGCACAGACTGCCTAACATCACCCTGTTGACCCTGATAGCTACACTGCAGTTGTAAGGGGAGTCGCCGACCTATATCCTTAATGAGGACACACAACCCGTAATACGCGCGATCGGAGTATCTCACACGGCTTGCAAAGATGAGTTTCGACAAAATATTCGATATCACAGCTATTATTATTAAATTGGAGTGTTTTTATTTTTATAATATATTTTGTCTACTGTTTTTCTCCACTACAAATCAATGGTTGGTGCTGGTATTTTATAAAAATAGTTTAAGGACGTCAGCCGTGAGTGCGACGAATTTCGGGTCAATACTCATCTTTGCAAGCTGCGTTGTTGGTATTTGTAATATACTATCTATGTGGGTGAGTTTTATCATAATGGGAGCGGTCCTATTGTTTTGCTTTGTAAAATATATACACCACACGTATAACAAACCCCTCACCTAAAGCCCTTCCTCCCCCCCCCCCCCCCCCCCCTGCCCCCTCCCCCGCCCCCACCCCCCACCTCCCCCCCAACCCATCCCAACCCCACCCCCTCGAACACTCCACCCTCTCTTTACTCACTGATGTACGACTTACCCCAGGATATACATGATAAACTGATGTATTATTTCCAAAACCGTCACATTTATCCCCTCAAAATAATGTATAGTTTCCAGGCACATATTGAGCTGCCCCCCCCCCCCCCCCCCCCCCCCCCCCGCCCCAACCCCCCCCCCCGCCCCCAATAATATACTGGTGCCAAAACCGTCAGATTTATCCCCTCGAAAGGATTTATAGCTTACATGCACAAATTGCCCCCTTTCCCCCCCCCCCCCCCCCTCCAAACCCGCTCGCTTTTGATCAAAACCAGGCCCCCACGTCCTTCAAAACTCCGCCCCACCCCCTTCACCGGTTATTTGACTTACAAGATTCACTTGATAAAAGGATCCATTTCCCTTCACAGCTGTCAGATTTTGTCCCCCTCAGAAACGGGTTTTATAGTTTCCGCGCACAGACTGACTAAAATCATCCTGTTGACCCTGATAGCTACACTGTAGTTGTAAGGGGAGTCGCCGACCTATATCCTTAATGAGGACACACAACTCGTAATGCGCGCGATCGGAGTATCACACACAGCTTGCAAAGATGAGTTTCGACGAAATCTTCGATCTCACAGCTGGAGTGTATGTTCATTTTTTATAATATACATACGTTTATTATATATTTTGTTTTTTCTCCACTATAATGGTTGGTGTGGGTATCTTTACTTTCTTCAGGTGGGGAATTTTGAGCTAGATCTAACATCATACTTCGTGTCTATTTCATAAATCCATTACTGTAGTTTCCACTATATATACTGCTCTATCATATGTATGGTAGGTGGTTTATTTTGTTTTTTCTCCGCTTTCATCTCGGAAGGAGTTCCGAGTACAGAGTATTACGAGTTATCCAATATTATAAAAATTAAAATACACTCCAGCTGTGAGATCGAAGATTTCGTCGAAACTCATCTTTGCAAGCTGTGTGTGATACTCCGATCGCGCGCATTACGAGTTGTGTGTCCTCATTAAGGATATAGGTCGGCGACTCCCCTTACAGCTACAGTGTAGCTATCAGGGTCAACAGGATGATTTTAGTCAGTCTGTGCGCGGAAACTATAAAACCCGTTTCTGAGGGGGACAAAATCTGACAGCTGTGAAGGGAAAGGGGGGGCCTGGTTGTGATCAAAAGCGAGCGGGTTTGGAGGGGGGCGGGGGGGGGGGGGGGGGGGGGGAAGGGGCAATTTGTGCATGTAAGCTATAAATCCTTTCGAGGGGATAAATCTGACGGTTTTGGCACCAGTATATTATTGGGGGCGGGGGGGGGGGGGGGGGCAGCTCGATATGTGCCTGGAAACTATACATTATTTCGAGGGGATAAATGTGACATTTTTGGAAATAATACATCAGTTTATCGTGTATATCCTGGGGTAAGTCGTACAATCAGTGAGTAAAGAGAGGGTGGAGTGTTCGAGGGGGTGGGGTTGGGATGGGTTGGGGGGGGAGGGTGGGGGGTGGGGGCGGGGGTGGGGGGTGGGGGAGAGGGGGGGGGGGGGGGGGGAGGGCTTTAGGTGAGGGGTTTGTTATACGTGTGGTGCTAGGTCTAGGCGAAGGTGCGGGTGATGGGGAAGAAGGGGGCGTTCTAGGCGGGGGGGGGGGGGGGGGAACACAGCGGCATGGATGGCTCTCGAAAGATAATGAGGTGATATCCTGTGCGTGAAGTGTTTATTAATGTGGCGGATTTTGATATTTGGTGGGGCGTTTGAGTAAGGGAGAGCAAGAGGGGGGGGGGGGGGATGATTTTTTAGGAGGTTTAGGTCACAAATAATATTCAAATACACTTCGGCTGTGAGATCAAAGATATGTATCAGCTTGTCATACGCGTGGTGCTAGGTCTAGGCGATCGTGCAGGTGGTCGGGAAAGAGGGGGCGTTGAAGGGGGGGGGGGGGGGGGGGGGAACACAGCGGCATGGATGGCTCTCGAAAGATAATGAGGTGATATCCTGTGCGTGAAGTGTTTATTAATGTGGCGGATTTTGATATTTGGTGGGGCGTTTGAGTAAGGGAGAGCAAGAGGGGGGGGGGGGATTTTTAGGAGGTTTAGGTCACAAATAATATTCAAATACACTTCGGCTGTGAGATCAAAGATATGTAGCAGCTTGTTATACGCGTGGTGCTAGGTCTAGGCGAAGGTGCGGGTGATGGGGAAGAAGGGGGCGTTCGAGGCGGGGGGGGGGGGGGGGGGACACAGCGGCATGGATGGCTCTCGAAAGATAATGAGGTGATATCCTGTGCGTGAAGTGTTTATTAATGTGGCGGATTTTGATATTTGGTGGGGCGTTTGAGTAAGGGAGAGCAAGAGGGGGGGGGGGGGGATGATTTTTTAGGAGGTTTAGGTCACAAATAATATTCAAATACACTTCGGCTGTGAGATCAAAGATATGTATCAGCTTGTCATACGCGTGGTGCTAGGTCTAGGCGATCGTGCAGGTGGTCGGGAAAGAGGGGGCGTTGAAGGGGGGGGGGGGGGGGGGGGAACACAGCGGCATGGATGGCTCTCGAAAGATAATGAGGTGATATCCTGTGCGTGAAGTGTTTATTAATGTGGCGGATTTTGATATTTGGTGGGGCGTTTGAGTAAGGGAGAGCAAGAGGGGGGGGGGGGATTTTTAGGAGGTTTAGGTCACAAATAATATTCAAATACACTTCGGCTGTGAGATCAAAGATATGTAGCAGCTTGTTATACGCGTGGTGCTAGGTCTAGGCGATCGTGTAGGTGGTCGGAAAAGAGGGGGCGTTGGAGGGGGGGGGGGGGGGGGGGGCGGGGGAAATAATTGAAACCTTCGTCATGGATGGTCAGAAAGATAATGACGTGGTATCAACTGCGTATAGGTGATTTATTACTCAGGCCGATTTTGATTGTGAGTGGGGCGTTTGGACAGACTAGGCGGAAGGGGGGGTATATAGTATAGTTTCCACGCACAAATTGAGCTGCCCCCCATCCCCCCCCAAACCCCCGTCCCCCCCCCCCCCCCCCCCCCCCCCCCCCCCCCCCCAACCCCGCTCCCTTTTGATCAAAACCAGGCCCCCACGTCCTTCAAAACTCCGCCCTCCCCTCATCGGATATTCGACTTACAGGAGTCACTTGATAAAAGGATGCACTTCCTTCTACAGCTAGCTGTCAGATTTTGTCCCCCTCAGAAACGGGTTTTATAGTTTCCGCGCACAGACTGACTAACATCACCCTGTTGACCCTGATAGCTACACTGCTGTAATTGCAAGGGGAGTCGCCGACCTATATCCTTAATGAGGACACACAACCCGTCATACGCGCGATCGGAGTATCACACACAGCTAGCTTGCAAAGATGAGTTTCGACAAAATATTCGATATCACAGCTGGAATGTATTTTCATTTTTCATGGTATTGTTAATACGGCATCCGAGAATAAAAGTCGGCTTTTGCCCCCCCACAAAAAAATAAAGAAAAGAAACAAAAAAAAAAAACTCTGGGACACGAACCCACGGTTCCAAACTGATACGCTGTCGCTCTGATATTTTATAAAAATACTTTGAGGACGTCAGCCGTGAGTTCAACGAATTTCGAGTCAGTACTCATTTTTCCAAGCTGGTTGTTGGTACTTGTAATATACGATGTATGTGGGTAAGGTTTTCCCGAATCCATCCCCTATACTAAGTTCAAGTAAAGGTGTCCCCAAAAATGGGTCTCCAGTTGTAAAGGCGTTAATGGGAAGGGTTCTATTATTTTGTTGAATTAAAAAGAAGGTTTTTCCCCACCATAATGGTTGTTGTTGATATTTTTACTTTATTTAGGCGGGAATTTTAAACTAGATCTAACATCATATCTATTTTATAAATTTATTTCTGCATTTTTTTCCACTATACTGCTCTATCATAGGTATGGTGGATGGTTTGCGGATGGATGGCTTGGTCAGGGTTGTTGGTACTTACTTGTGGTTAAGTGCGTACGTTAGTTTTCTCTACCCGGGCGTGGTCTTATTGTTTTGTTTTTTGGACTGTAATGGCGGGTTTTGGTATACATCAGGATATATATTGTTAGCGGCGTGCTGCGCGAACAATTTCCTGAGAGCCTGTTTTTGCTCATATTTATTTAGAGGCAGTCAAGAGCGGAGACGACGCCGCAAAACTGAAGCTGGGGTACAAAAGCAGTGCAGTGTCGAGTCTGACCCTACACAAGAAAGAAGAACAACAACAACCACAACCGCGGGAGTAGCACACTATCAACAGCATACTCTGTGGGATAGCGTGAGGAGTCGGTTGGATGTTTTAGGAAGTCGTTGGGGTGAAGTGGGAAGTCGGTGGGATACCGTGCGGTACCGTGGCAATTAGTTGAGGGATAACGTAGGATTCCGTCGGGAATCGGTGAGATACCGTATACACCGTGGGACACCGCAGTAAGCTCAGTGCCTGGTATCTGGTACCGTATGCACCATGGTGAGTCTGTGGGATACCGTGAAATACCGTGAATATAAGGTTGGATACCGTGATAATTATGGTTGGATGGCGTCATCTGCTGTTTTACTAGCACACCCTGGACCTTACACAGTGGCCTCTGCAATACGATGCTTTCTCTGTACCACAAGTCCAAGTGGTTATGGCCGTTTAATAGGGCTGTGGCGATCCCAGCCGACTTGCTGACCACAGTCAGGCGAGCGAAGCGAGCCAGTGAAAAAAAACGGCCTGAGGGGCCCGCCGGAGGGGCCCGCCGGAGGCGACTCCGAAGGATCCCGTTGAAGGCGCCGCCGGAGGCGAAAACTACGCCATTTCTGGCGTCATTTTACGCAAGAAAAGCACAAAAAAATACGACCCAGATTCACGTAAGTGTTTCAAACGAAAAAAACAAAAAACAAATATATAGACTGCATATATATAGTCCATCGAGTTTACACAGGAAACGCACAAAAAACTCGAAGTGCAACGCCTGTACGCTACACTCCAGGTAAATCTGACGACAAAGCCTACGTACGGTATCGGGGTAATACCGACGAAGGCTACGGTAGGGAGAGTACTCCGATGTTCACTACTGGGCTTGTCTCCGCATTGCATCTCGGGGCCAAAAAGACATTAGACTATTACTTGCAGGCGATTTTTTTGTCGCAGAGCGTAGCTTGCCATTCCAATGCAGGCTGATTTACTAAATTGAAACGGCACCAAAGCTTAAGGCCGGGAAGGAACGGGGGGGTTACCCGCGCAAGTGACCCCAGCAACTGCAATAAAATCGCCCCCAAAAGTCCCCCCCCCCCTCCCTGCTCTACCCTGTGGGTCACCCCGACTTTCAATAGTAGTGGTAGTGTGTTTCGAGCTATCATATCATACTATCATACTACCATACTATCATTCTATCATACTATCATACTATCATACTATCATACTATCATACTATCATACTATCATACTATCATACTGTCATACTATCATACTATCATACAAACATAGTAACATACTATCATACTATCATACTATCATACTATCATACTACCAGGTATCATACTATCATACTATCATACTATCATACTATCATACTATCATGCTATATCATACTATCATACCATCATACTATCATACTATCAAACTACCATGCTATCATGCTATATCATATTATCATACTATCATACTATCATACTATCACACTCACACTCGAGTGACTGAGTCGTTCTACGATAGTCCCCCGAACTTTCCTTCAACGAAATCGCCGGTTTTGAAACCAGCTCCCGGCCGTACCTCCTCAAATACGGTGCCCCTTGCCACCACGACGTCATCGATTGATAGTCCTTTGCAAACAAGAAAATATGATATGATTTTAGTTTTCATAGCAACCTTCCTCGCGTGCGTGTCGATCAGCCATGAAACGTTCGTTGAAGAAAATCGCTGGTTTGGGGGGGGCTATCGTAGAATCAGTCGACTCTGTACCTCACAAACAACTAACTAAATGTTAAGAGTTCTTCTCGGGCGCAGCGTCGATGACCAGATTCCATATTATTGCGGATTCATGCAGCAAAATTAAAAACAGTCACAAAATCTTAACACCGCGTAGAAACAGGCGAGTCACTCGCGCGAGTGATCTCGAGCCACTGCAAAAAGGGCCCCTCTACAAAAAACAATATAATAACATCAACAAAACAACACCATAACATCCCCCCTACACCATAGATAGGTAGCCTTGGTCCTACCCCGGACTAGTCTGGAGGAACGGGACAACAATTGTTTGAGTCGCGATACTACCTGTCGGGGATACGAGCGACAAAGCGAGCTCATCACCGAGATAGCGCTGCAAAAATTGTCCCCAGAGCATACACCAGGTGAATCTACCGCGGACTAGAAGAAAGTATAACAGCAATCGTTTGAGTCGCAATTCTACCTGGCGGGGATGCGTGCGAAAGAGCGAACTCATCACCAAGATGGCTGTGCAAAAGATATCCCCAGAAAAAATAAGTCTTGGACGCCTCCGTGATGTTATTCTGTGATTAATGTCTCTCCCAACCTCGCGCGAAACGAGCGTCGATGGCGGGCCGCAAGTAAGTCCTAAACTATCGATTATTAGAGTTGTCGAGATGATGAACCGAACCCTCTTGCTCGTGAATGGCTTGACGCCGTCCATATAAGCAATGATGCACCCCGCGTCCTTCTCGCTCGAGGCCCCGTCACTGCCTCCGCCTTTTCTGTCTGCCCCAAGCGCCTCATGTTATTTCAGGGCCCCGCGACGCCCGTTCCTCTTCGAGTCTATATGCTGCCTCAAATGGGCAGGGGATCCGAACCTGTCCTCGGAGTCGGCGAAACCACCGTTCGCCTCGCAAAGCTTTCACGCGGCTATGCCAGGGAGGGAGTCCTTTAGGTAGACCATGAAAAACTCCCACAGCGGGTTGTTGCATCGGAGCGGCTTGCTGTGCGCCTCTGCTCATGCTTTTCGCGGTAGAACACTGTTTTGGGGTCGCGTGCACTCGTCAAGGTGGTCCGAAGGCCGATAATGGCCATAACGTTGCCGACAGGATCTCCGCCCTAAGCGTTGGCATTGGGTGCGCCAGGGCTGACGCTGTCGGCACTTTTGAGAGAGAGGGGCTGTCCCGCCATGTGTGCGGTGCATGTGTGTGGATCTCCCGCTGCACGTTGTAAGGTCACCGGGCATGTGAGGGGTATCTGCAGTCCGCAGAAACTCACGTTAGGCCATCTCTTACACAGTTTGATTCCCCCAGTCGAACACGGCCCTTTTCGACTGGACTTTTTTTCGACTGGATTCTTCTGGTCCTTCTTCTCTTATTGTTAGTCGAGTCGATTTTATAGTTTTTGTGCTCTTCCTAGAAGCGGTTGGTGTGAGGGAGTACTGCTGCACGGCAGTCGAAGCCGGTTGGCAGCTCTGTGATTCGCGCTTTTTCCGCGAGCAACGGCTCGACGAACCCTCGTCCCAGCGAGTTGGAGGCTTTGGGCTTAGCCGAAAGCCATCAAAGCTACGTTCGTGGAGTTGCACGTAGCCGAGAGCCGCAAAAGCTACAGCAGGCGCAGCCGTTGTTGGCAGCATGGGATCGATACCGCGCGCTGCTGCCGTCGTGTGATACACGCTGCTGGCGAGCGGAACTAGGAATGCGCCACGCTGACTTGCTGCGAGAAGCAACAGCAGTGCTAGCCAAGCCAGCGTCAGCTCATTTTATGATACTGTGGTGTGGTACCTGGTATGGGTGTGTGGCCGTGTGACCGTGTGGGTGTGTGTTTGGTGGTGGGATGAGCGATGCGATCGGTTCAAAAAGCACGTGTAAAACTTTTTCGACTGAGTTTTTCGACTGGAGATTTTCCAGTCGAAAAAGTCGAGCTTTTCGACTGGATCCGCCAGTCGGAATTCTCAGTCGAAAAAAGTTGAGTCATAAAAGCCTTTTTTCGACTGCGTACGAAGAAAGCCCGATTTGGGCTTCAGTCGAAAAATGACGTTTTCTACTGACAAATCCGACTGTGTAAGAAATGGCCTTAAAAGCTGTAGTACCCCACATTAAAAAAGCTTGACTACAGTAGTTAAGGAAACCCAGTAAGTCGGAAAATCGGCACCTAGGTCCGACGTTTCACGACTGACTATTAGTCCGACTAATAACAAGTCGGCGACTAAAGTCGTGCCGACTCACAGCCCTAGCGTTTGACCATTTGGGTATAAAGCGGTAGGTTGTTGATCCTATAGTAGGGTTCGTTAGAAAAACAGAGCGCAGACGAAGCCGGAAAAAAAAAAAGAATGGGGCAAGTTTTGAAAAAAAAAACTGGTCAAAATATACCTCATTCCGGGAGACGTTTTGATATTTATTTTTATACTTCGAAGATATAGACTAACGTCCCAAAGTTAACCCTGTACGCGCGCACATCACAATTACGATGGACCTGCCCTCACGTACCCCCCCGCCTAGCCGAACGGGCGACGAGCTACCATTGGGTAGCCGCTGTGCAATTGCAATGATGGAGCTTGCGCCGGAATCAAGTTCCAGTGATGGCGAGGACGACTATACTTCGGGTTTTTTAAGCATGTTCTTCCAAAGGAAAAGGGGCGATTTATGGCAATTTCGGGGCCGACTGGTGTTTTTGGCGGCAAAAAGGCCGCTTGGTTCAAGCACCAGCAGCTGCAAAAACAAAATGTGAACTCAACAAACATCCAGGGATACAACACAAAGATCGAAAATCAAATCGGACACAGTTAAGGGCTCATACCAACATTTAACGACGCAGACTTATGGGACAGAGGAAGTAGTATGTCACAATGGGCAGTGTCGTCGCTAATAATGTCTATCGATTGTTACCTTTCTTTTCCAATTGATCGCAGCCTGCAGATGGCCTCGATTGATAGATTTCACAATCTATTTGGCGGGTGGTACCTGTCAATGGACAGTGCGCACAATATATGTTCGTGGTGCACCATGGCTATCGATGGACGGGTTGCACCATCTATTGTTGCGGTCGACAAAATGACTATCGATACAAACCCCGTACAGTGTATTGTGTCCGGCAATCCTTATAGACACCTCGCACAGTATACTTTGGCTGGCAATGCCCATCGATGGAAACGTTTCACAATCTATGGAGGCTGGCAATGGCCATCGATGGACACGCTTCGCAATCCATTCAGGGTGGCAATGACTATCGATGGACGCGCTCAACAATCTATTGTGGCTGGCAATGGCCATCGATGGTCATGTTTCAGTATATTGAGCCAATACGTTCAGATAGCGTCAGGTAACAGGCGGCTAGCGTCATGGAATAGATTCCGCACGCTGTGCATGTACCCTGGACAATAGAAAGAAAATAGAAGGTTGCCGTTGCAATACCCCGGAACCGTATGTGTCGATGGCCATTAAATTGTCGTAATAGACTGAAAACAAACGCTGTCAATCGATAGATACAGTAGGAAAAATAGAGATGTCGGGGAAGCAACATCAATTTACATTGTGTGGACATTAGACCACTAGACTAGTAAATCTTGTGTATCGATGGCTACTGTCCCGAACAATATATGTCGGGGAAGCAACAACAGCAATAATATGTGTATTGTGTGAACAATAGACCTGTAGTAAGCTACATGAGTTATTCCTCGATAGATAGCTATTATGTTTTGTCCTAAACAATAGATGTCGGGGGAGAAACAGCAATCAATACACATGGTTTGAACAACACAAACCAGACCTGTCAATACAAGTTTCCATCAATGGTTATTGCCCTGAAGAATAGCAGTAGTTGGGCAACCAACCACAATACACACTACTGTACGCATGGTTTGAACACCAAACCAACAAAAATAAAGGTGTCCATCGATGGCTATGGTCCTGAAAAACAACGATGCATCACGCAGCTTGCGAGATTATTACCGGCATGGAAATTGTCGACCTCACAGCTGACGATTGTTTTAGAACATTTTTTTAAAATAGATATCGGCGAAGCAACCACGATATAGACTAGACTAGACAATCGATAATAAATTGCGTCCACCAGTAGCCATCGCCACCCGCAATGGACTGCTGCTGGGCGTTTTTCTACACTATTATAAGTAGACTTTTGCCTCAATACTACTAAAAACAAAGATACACTCCAGCTGTGAGATCGAAGATTTCGTCGAAAACTCATTTTTGCACGCTGTGTGTGATACTCCGATCGCGCGTGTTACTTCGATACTATTGCCTCAACACTATCCATTGCCTCAATACCGTTGCCGCAAGTTTGTGCCAAGAGCGAGGTTCGGAAAAAAGAAAAAGGTTTTTTTTTTCAAATGGTCAGAGATGGCGTTGCTCAGGGTTTGTTTGTCGAAGTTACGCCGCACAAAAGACGTTGAACGCAAAGACGACCCCTGAGCAACCTGCTTGCTCAAGAGGGGAGGCTTCAAACATAGCTCCCACAACCCTGAGCAACAAACTGCAATCTACGGGTTGTGGTCAGGGAACAGAGCACTGCAAAGACGACCCCTGAGCAACCTGCTTGCTCAAGAGGGGAGGCTTCAAACATAGCTCCCACAACCCTGAGCAACAAACTGCAATCTACGGGTTGTGGTCAGGGAACAGAGCACAGGCGGTACAAGGGTGCCTGCACCACCACCAAAGCGAACGCAGACTCGCCGTCAATAATGCGTAGCATGGCAGGGCGCGCCATCTCCTCGAACCAGGAGTGGCATCGTGTCGCTCTGGGGACAAAATTAGTGGTGTTGTACTATCAATCTCAGCAGGCAGGGGTATGTTGGCACTCGTACGAGTAGGAGAGAAACAAGTATGACAAGCAGCCTCTCAAGCTGGGTCGCGGCGAGGAGGATTGCCGAGGCGGACGCCCGCTCTCCGCCGAAGCGTAGAGCATCATCACGGCGTGCCAGCTCCTGCAACCATTCTTGTCGCTTGGTGCTACTGCTGTAGCGGAGAAAGCAGCACAGCAGGTTCAATCTAGGCGGGCAAGATGAGGGAGGGAGGTGGATATTGTTGTGCTCAGGACGCAACGCAACGCAACTAGCTAAGCAAGCAAGGACGGACGGCGACGACGGCTGGCAGATGCGACACAAGTATTGGGTTAGAGAAGCGGACGGAGCACGTGGCGGGGAAAGGTGGTGGAGCATGTTGGATTAAATCGGTTATGCGAAGAATAATGTGCTCCCAGCAGCCCAGTCTCAGGGCGCGAGCTTCACTGCAACACACAGTGTGAAGAAGATGGTATATAGATGTCTTTATTAGCTGGTCCCGGATGCTGATAAGAGGGAAAGAGATGGAGTGAGGCGAGTGGGCGAAGCCATCTCGCTCCACACCAGGCAATATTCTCAACGCCCCAAATTCCCAAACACTACAGGTGCTACATTCTCATATTTCCACGTGTTCCTAGATTGGTTCCAGGAACAGTCTACAAGGACCTTCGGGACTATTCCACGTGTCCTTCCCATGCTATAATATTCCGCAATGCACCGTCGGGTAATCCGACAATACCCCGTCGGACGATCCTTCGTGACCATCGTTGTTCCTACTTTGTTCGTTGAGACAAGCTATATCGAACACCCTCCCTGGCGCTGGATCAACTAACAAGCCTCCAACAACACTGGCAACTCCCAAAAGCAATTTACGACGGAAAACTTATATCCCCAACAAAAAGTCACGGTGTTTCTCAAAACTCTCACGAGCAATCGCCTTGGTGAGAATGTCCGCATGTTGATCCTCCGTCCTTAAGTACTTGACGCATAAATCTCCTTTTCCCACCAACTCGCGCAGGAAGTGGTACCTCACATCGATGTGCTTGCTGTTTGACGAACTCAGTGGGTTTTTGGCCAAGTCAATCGCCCCTTTGTTGTCTTCAAACACTCCAATGCTCGGCGATCCAAGACTAGGCATCAAGAAAACCAAGACTCCTCGCACGTACAGGGCCTCCTTCACCCCGTCGGCCATCGCTACGTACTCGGCCTCAGTGGTGGAGAGCGTAACGCATTTCTGCGTCCTAGAAAACCAAGATACGAGCGTTCCTCCGCAGCAAACAGCTACACCAGATACCGAACGCCTGTCCTCGGCCTTGTGGGCGTAGTCTGCGTCTACGTACGTCTCTAGGTCGTATTCCAACTGTACATCCCCCAACTTACTCTCTTTCCTGAAAGTCAAGCCCAAGTGGGCTGTAGCGCTCAAGTACTCGAGAACCTTCCTAGCAGCCTTCACGTGTACTTCCTTAGGATCGTGCGAGAACCGCGCAATCGCTCGCACTGCGTTTGAGATGTCAGGTCTCGTCTGGTTCGCAATCCACATCAAACTCTCCACAATTTCACGGAAATTCGCGCCCACCACAGGTTCCTCATCACTCACGTACCTGAGGTCCAACGACGGTGAAGCGGGGATGGGGCTGGTCTTAGTGATACCGAAACGGTCGACAACGTTTCGGATGAACTGAGTCTGCGAAATCTCCAAGGTTCCCTTCTCACGATCCCTCCTGTACTCGCTACCCATGTACCACGTAACCTCGCCCAGATGTTTTGTAGGGAATCTCTTATTGAGATCAGCTACTACCGAATCCGTCACCCCCTTGGTCGCTGCGATCTTGATGTCGTCCACGTGGACCACCTGCATCGCCACAACCGCGTCATTCAACATTAGTCGAAACACGCACGGGTCTACCAAGCACTGCTCAAACCCGCACTCTACTAGGGTTGACGACAGTAGCTTGTACCATGAGCGGCCACTCTGCTTCAGCCCGTAAAGGGCTTTGTTGAGTAGGACTACCTTACCGGACATCTCGCCACAACCGCGAGGAAGTCTCAAGAAAATCTCGGTATCCAACTCTGCCTGAATAAAGGCCTGGTCAACGTCCAAGTGTCTCAAGTCCCAATCAAGCTTGCACGCCATTGCTGCAATGAGTCTGTTAGACGTGGTCGAGGCAGTGGGGGCAAAAGTCTCGAAGTAGTCAACTCCCTCTACCTGACTATAGCCCTTAGCTACCAACCGTGCCTTAGCTCTATCAATCATGCCGTGCGCGTCGCTCTTCCACTTCAAGAGCCACTTTGACTCTACGATATTGTTACTGGCGGGAAGTTCAGAAACCTCCACAAACGTTCCAGCAGCTTCGAGTCCATCAAACTCCGATCTCATCGCGTCCATCCAAACGTCCGAATGCTTCGACTTACGAGCTGCGGTGTATGACGTTGGTTCCGGTTCAGCCTCTTTGACAAGGCAATCCGGCAACTTCGTCTTCTCACACTCCGCTTCATTCGCCGCCAGTAGCGCCTGGAACACACGGCCTCCTTCACAGGGCCCGATCGCACTAATCAGTCCTGCTGCCGCTTCCCGATTGAGCGCCCTGGTCTGCGCTCTCGTACGTCCCTCCCGAATCTCTTCACCATCGCCCGGTCCTGACATGTGCGCTCCAAGTTGGCGTGCAGCAGTCCGGACCGCCGTGGGGGTTGGAGCTTCATCGTCAGAGGCCGACGCGTCGCTTCCATCCTGAGACGAAGAGTCGCTGTCAGATAATTCGCTGCTGACCGCTGATGTATCGTTCGGCTCCACATCTTCGGCGCGAAACTCGTCGCCAGCTTGCGGTATCGGAGACACCGCTGGCGTCATCGGGGACACCGCACGGAGTTGGTGAGGAATTCCCCTCCCCAAAACCGGCAGTGGAGTCGTCGGGGCGGAGACAAAGTCCTCCGTCCCTCCCAGCTCTGGCGCATCTTCTAGCCCCTGCGTCCCTCCCTGTTCCGGTACCTCCGGCAGCTGGGATAGTACCGCTCCCACATCAAGCGTTGCCTCCCAGGTCACATCTCGAGTCTCCACCACCCTGTTCCCCCGCGTGAGCATCCGCAAAGAGTCACTTGGGTGGTCGATGCCCGGCCCGAGGTAAAAGCAGCTCTCGGCCCGGGGTGACGACTTGGACGGGCGGTTCCAGCGGCAGTACGCTGGGCGAAGGAACGGGTGTGGCGAGGCAGGTGCGGCAGCTCCATGCCACATCTCATGCGGAGACTTGTTGCCGGGGTTGGCAGTGGTTGCGGTGTGGTTCAAGGCGTCACAAGACCAGTGCACCGCTTCCGCCCACAGGGATTCAGTCGGCGGTAGTTGAACGAGCGGGAAAATGATAGGGGCTTGGATGCACGCAGCAAGCGCTGCGTTCTGAATGATGCCTAGCGCTCTCTCGACAACACCGTTCTGCTTTGGGCTGTCCGCGTTGGTGAATTCCTGCTTGATGCAAAACTGTTTGCACACCTCTCCAAACTCCCCACCAAAGAATTCCCCACCGTTGTCAGACCTTACAATCTCAACCTTCGAGGGGACACCGTCGGCGCGCACATCAGCCAAAAACTTCCTAAACGCGTCTGCTGCATCCGATTTGTGCTTCAGAAAATATACCCAGGCGTAGCGAGAGAAGTCATCCTTCACTAGCATGACATACCTCTTACCCAACAGAGAAGGGGTTCTCTTAGGGCCACTTAGATCAACAAAGACCCGTCCCAACTTCTCTGGCGCGCGCGACTTAGTACTGCTGGGGATTGGTTTGCGGTAACCTTTCGCCATAGAACAGCCAGTACAGGGTCTTAGCGTCCCTAACAGTTCTACACCAAGTGCCTTTGCGGTCTCTCTCAGCAGTAGTTCGTTAGAGTGGCCATGCACGCAGTGGAAGATGTTGATATCTACAGCAGTCTCAGCAGAAGCAGCGCTACCGGGGGCAAGCACGGGAAACGCCAGGGGAAAATCGCAACCAGTCTCCCCTCGGTTCTCAGCGGGGTCGGGTGTCAATAGGGGAAACGGCACATAGCCGTTGTCTGGCTCTATCCTGCAAGCGAAGTTGGAGTAACTAGATCCATCACCCTCGAATCTCAACCGTCCATCGAAAAGAGAAATGCACAAGCCCTCATCCTCGGTCATGAATCCTACTCCCTGCTTATGCGCGGCCATTAGCGAAAACAAATTGAACGCCAAGTCCGGCATGTATGCCACATCTAACAGTTTAACAGTTAGATCTCCGGGGAAGACTACAGTCAGCGTGCCATACCCCACGACGTCGATCAGGTGGTTGTCACCGATCCTAACCTTGTCGTCGCACAGTCGTACGTCACTCAACAGGTCAGCCGAATGAGTCATGTGAAATGAAGCACCACTGTCTGCTATCCATTTCTCAGCTAAGCTCTCTGTTATGCTCTCACTACGTTCCTCAGTACACGAGTCATCACTACGGCTAAACATAGCATTCGCAAGACAGCACACAGTCTCACCACTGTTGTTCTGTTCCTGTGCACCTTCGCCAGACGTCCTCTCCGAAGCCGGGGTGACACGAGCCTTGCACTGGTACCACATGTGTCCGGGTTCCAAGCAACGGATACACTTACCCTTCACCTTATCATACTCTGATTGGGGGATGGTCTGCTTGGGGGTGGGGGGGCTGCCTCTACCTTCGCTACCCTGGCTAGCATCAGCATTCGCTGATTCCTTGTTTCGCGACCTAACATTGTTACGGTTGGATCCGCGACCACCTCCACGGTTACCTCCACGCCCACCTCCGCGGCCACCTCGGGCAGCACCATTCGAAAACAGTGCCTGACCCACGTTCTTTCCTTTTGGCACGGGAAGTCTCAGGTGCCTCTGCCTGACAATGCTCTCTATTTCAGCTCGGGTGATTTCATCGCGGTACAAGAGCGTGCGTTGTTCTATCTCGTAGTCAGCTGTAAGAACTCGTACCAGTTTGCGGTTCACCTCTCCTTCTGATTTCGGCACACCAAGCGAAGCAAGAGTACCAACAATCTTGTCTACGCGACTGAAGAATTTCATGGGCTCCTCACCCTTCTCCATTTTCACTGCATCAAACGCGTCCGACCATTTGACCTGTGTGGCAACTGATTTCGGAAGAAACCAATCCCGAAGCATTCTCCAAGCACCGCTTGGCGATTGCCTGGCAAACACTCTGTCTAATAGGTCAGTATCAGTCATGCTCTCGGTCAGACATATCCATGCAACCCGCGCATTCTTGATGTGTGGACGGCTCAAACCTTGCGAAATAAAGTATTGCGTGTCTTTGGTTGTGTCACCTACAGCTACCTCTATGTCTGTAAGCATAGAACCCAAACACCCACTCATCGATACGAACGCTTCGAACCGCTTACTCCATACGGGGAATTCCTCAGGTTTACCGCTGAATTTGGGGACTGCCTGCTTTATACTACTGAATTCACGAGGGCCTACATTTACACCTGAACTCTCAACGGATTCGTCATACCTAATCTCGTCTACGTGCACACCACCACCAGGGGCTTGCAAGTTCCCACCGGTTACGACTCCATCTTGGCGTTCCCTGCCAGGGTTGGACTGGGCCTCTCCACGGCCCCGGTCGCTGGCCACCCGCTCTTCCAGTCGATCTTGTCGGGATACCAATGATCTCAGCAAGACCATCATTTCTTCTTGTGAGCCGGCCTCCTCTTGGTCATGCTCACTTCCAGGCATTGTTCCGATTCAAACGTAAAGCACGTTAACGTGTTGGATTAAATCGGTTATGCGAAGAATAATGTGCTCCCAGCAGCCCAGTCTCAGGGCGCGAGCTTCACTGCAACACACAGTGTGAAGAAGATGGTATATAGATGTCTTTATTAGCTGGTCCCGGATGCTGATAAGAGGGAAAGAGATGGAGTGAGGCGAGTGGGCGAAGCCATCTCGCTCCACACCAGGCAATATTCTCAACGCCCCAAATTCCCAAACACTACAGGTGCTACATTCTCATATTTCCACGTGTTCCTAGATTGGTTCCAGGAACAGTCTACAAGGACCTTCGGGACTATTCCACGTGTCCTTCCCATGCTATAATATTCCGCAATGCACCGTCGGGTAATCCGACAATACCCCGTCGGACGATCCTTCGTGACCATCGTTGTTCCTACTTTGTTCGTTGAGACAAGCTATATCGAACAGAGCACCGTGCGTGGTAGACTGTGACAGGAAGCTCGAAGCTCGTTGTAACTCGATCGCATGTGTTTATTTCAATGTCACCGCCGAACACGGCGGAAAGCTCCTAAGCATTTTTTTTCCTGGATGTAAATATGTCTTCCAATTAGAAGCTCTGGAAGCACGCCGAAACTATGACCAACCGCCCCTAACATAAAAAAAGTATTTTCAAATTTCTTTCCATTTATTTTCCGCAAAACTCCCTACTATATGATATTGTGATGATCGTGTAGGAAGTTATCCGTTGATGGCCATGTTCTACCGACCGCCGAAATGTGACATATTGTGTACCAGGTATAATGGCTTAGTATGCACACCCTTTAATGATAATAATACTCGGACGCGTGTTCGGTTGGTGAGGCAAACGTTCGTCCGCGGGCGAATACTCTCAACCACATGGGCAACCGTTCGTCAGGACGAATACCCTCGCAAATAACATGGGGCAGTCGTCCACGGACGAATATGATACCTCTCATCATCAGAAGAGTGGGGCCAACATGCTTGTTTCAGGTTGTGGAATGTTACAAACAGTTTTCGAGCGTTAACGGTGCGTATATCAGGCTGACTCTTTCTTATGGGAGACGAAACCGGAAAACAGAATTGGCATGTAGTCTACTTCTATTCTTAGTTTGGTCTACAGATTCGTATATCGAGTTTCGTATTTTGCAGTGTTACATGGTGTTTCGTGTATGCCGGGGTTTCGTTTGAGTCGGGAGGACGTTGCAAGGAGGGAGTAAGGGGTGCGGAACCTCCTCCGAAAGGAGTTGGGCTCCCATGTTCCTTCGATATAGGATCCCTCAAGCATGTCGGTCTGCTGGAGCATCAAGGCAAGGGCCAACTGCGCAGGGACTGCAACGGAGTAGCCCGTGCGCTCGTAAGAGCGGCGCGTGCGCTTGTGCGTGTGTTCATTACCGTCTTCCTCGTCCCCTGCGTCTTAGCGTGTCGCTTTGTCTCGCACACGCAGACAAGCAGCACAGCAAGTAGTTGTTGGCGTTACAGCGAGCCCAACCACACGACGAAAGCAGCTGAGAGAGTGCCGTGTAGTCGATGGCTCGCCATCGCCGGAGTCTTGAGTCTCAAGCTCCCGATATATGCCGCGATACCGTATCCGAGACTAGAGAGGAGATACCGAGAGAGTATGATATCATGTACACGTGGTGTGGCCCGGCACGTAATGCCTTCAGAGTTGGGTTCAAAACCTCAGTTTCGTTCGCCTCTGGAGCTGTACAGAATTGGTGTCTGGTTTTGTTTGGTGAGGCAATTTCCGTTCGAAGTATATAAATATTTTCGGTATATTATTTCTGTTTTTGGTCCATCGATAAGAAGAGTCGATATGTTGGACCTGGCACAGAAAAAGTCTTCCCTGATCTCTCTACAAGCCGCGTTCTGTTTTCCGGCTCCGTCTCCCATAAGATAGCCTCCCAAAAACGCATGTAAAATCTGCCAAAACCATGAAATAAAGTAACGTACATGATGCGTGCCGGGCAAGTGCGGCGCGCTTTCTTACTAATTTTTTTGCATTGTTTGAAATTTTCTTGCGTCGTCATTCGCGCAAAACGAAATCTCTCGTGATGATTGAAAATACATTATGATACCTAGTCTATTGCTTTTTTCACACCCTGGACTGTTTATGGAAAATGGCTACCAGTACAGTATTACTTCAACACCAGCGGAACATGGTGCAATGGACGGATCTATTGTCGTCCGAAATATCTCACCGATGGATACCTTCCACAATAACATAATATGGTCTACAAAGACACCATCGATGGATAGGTTGCGCAATCTATCTGGACTGATTCTAACTTTTCTTCAATCAAATCGCCGGTATCGAAACCGGCTCCCGGCCATATCTCCTGACATGCTGTGCTCCTTACCTCCCCGACGTCATCGTTCGATAGGCCATTGCAAACAAGAGAATCTGTCACGATTTATTTTTCAGAGCATCCTTGCCCGTGTCGAGATGCCATAAAAAGTTCGTTAAAGAAAGAAATCGCTCGTTTTAGGGGGGGGGCTATCTTGGAATCAGTTCGGAATAGAATGCGCAACCTATCCATCGATGGTGTCTTTGTAGACCACATTATGTTATTGTGGAAGGTATCCATCGGTGAGATATTTCGGGCGACAATAGATCCGTCCATTGCACCATGTTCCACTGTTGTTGCAGTAATACTGTAGCCGTTTTCCATAAACTGTCCAGGGTGTGAAAGTACAGCAGACTGACTCTTTGGTGGGCGGCGTCTGTCGATATATAGCTTGCACGATGTATCGTGGGATGGACCATGGCTATCGATGGATGGATTGCACAATCTATTGCGGTCCACAATAATGGCTATCGATACACACCCCGAACATGCTATTGTGCACATTGACTCTTGCCAATCGCCATCGGTGGACATGCTTCACAATCTATTGTGGTGGACATTATCGATCGATCAACTGTATCGTCACCAGTCTATCTACTGAACGGAGAGCAGAGAGACGGTGGTGCGTTTGCGTAATTTTTCGAAAAAACATGCATGTTGAGCCGAGAGTCGCGACTTCGTGCATTCGTTTGGTTGGACAAATAAATGGCAAACCACCCTCACCGCACCGTGTTGAATGTTCAAGACCCCAGTTTCATCAGTCCACCGTAGCCAAAGGTAACGCTCTTCGAGGGTAGTTCACCGGTAGGCTGTGTAAGGTAAACGAGCTGCACCTGTCTTCCTGGTTTGTGTTATAATACGTAGTAATCTGCACATGTTGAAGCTGCTATTATGTTTTGCGTATACTTGTACCTCTTCTTGTGTGAATGTACCATTGACCCAGAGGTACAATAACCAGAGCTACACGATGAGTTGCTGTCACCGGGGTGAGCTATAACGAGTTGACATGATCATGAACGAACGAGCTACACAGGTTTTCCTCGGGTTGAACTATAAGACAGGTAGCCCATCTGTGTCTGCGCATGTCTCAAAGCAAGAGTTATACCTGATACACGATAGATGTGAGCTATTTTACAGCGTCAAATGTCCAGACTAGGGACTTAAACACTGCTTTCCGTTTTCTTACAATCACATCTGAATGGAGTGCGACCCAGACTTGAGGGTGTGGAGAAGATGGTATTCCGAAAATCCAAACCCTTTCGCTGCCCGTTTTTTCGGTGAGGTGCATTTTTGTGCAGCTTTTTTACCGAACAGGAAATCGCACCGTGCGATTTACCAGATAGCCTTACGCAACCCGCACCACACCGCAACGTACGATTCTCGGAAATGTGTAAACGCGCCGTGACTCACCGCCCCGGACCGCACGATTCAAAACACTAAAATCCGCACCGAGCGGCGCCGTTCACGGTTTTTACAAAACTAAAGTAAGCCTTCACAAGAAGAGGTTATAATTACAGCACATTTTCATAGCCAACTAGTTTGGTTCGAGTAAGGTAAGGTAAGGGGAGGGACGGTGCGGTGCGGTGCGGTATTCGGCCGTATTTTTCCGAACTACAAAACGCAACAGTTAACATGCGATTTGAGACCGCAACCCACCGTGCCGCACCTTAGGACTATCAGGAAGGATAGGAAAACAGCGTTGCGGTTCGGTTCCACAAAGTGAATATCCATGAAAAAAAACAGATAATTTGATCCGGCACTCTGTTTCCTTCGTGATTTCACATGCTTTAGACCTACCACCTACCTGCAGATTCCGACCGAATCAGGCTCGCCCTTCTCAGAAACGTGCCATCGAGATATGAGCCGGATAAATATCTAAGACCTGCAAATGAAACTGATACGGCAACCTCAGACGTTTACATCTATCTGAGAACTCGTCTTGATAACCGAGATTGATGAAGCATATTGCTAAGACGAGACCGGGAGAAATTGTTAGGATAGCAGAGCGTCTGAAAACTGAGACTGATACTCGTATTATTGATAGTTGTGCCTGCGAGTTGTGACTGACAAATAAATGAGAGCGACAAATAAGGCCGACAACTAACTGAATATCGCAAATAAAAGAGTATTGTGACAAACAAATAAATGCGGCATCATCAGTCAAACAAACATGGGAAGCGAGTCTTGAGACATGGAATAATAACGATAATTAATCCCAAAAACGGGTCTGGGGGGGGGAACTGAATGTGTTCCATTCCAACCACATATTTTATCGGGCACTGCACACACATATTTTGTGTAGTAGTTATTTTTGTGGTATGTTAATTTCATAAGTTTAACACATTTTTTTTTGCACTGCCTTCAATTCTGTAATGATACATGGCGTTGTCTTCGTTTATCCTACTTCAACACTTGGTTTGCAGAGCACTCGCTCTTATTTGGCATCTACTTGATTCTGCGAGTGTTTTGAGTCAACCCTCTCACTATAGTGCGGTAGGGGTTGCAGTTGTTGGATTAACTATTAATATACCTGTCCGATTGGCCTCCTCAAGTGAGCAACGACCCCGGCTAGTTATTAGTCAAGTAATTTCACCAGTCAGTGTATAAGGTGGGTTAGAACTAGTACTACTACCAAGGCATAGAAGCTCGGTCGGGTTGTTGTGCGAACGAATGCCTTCGGGGTCATTTTGCGGGTGGTGAGGTATTGAGCCCCTCATGTGAGGAGCTCAGGAATTTCTGCACACCACCACTACCGTAGGATGGCTGTTAGTATACTATTATATTAATACTAACGTAGTACACAGGTTGTAAATCAAAACAAATCACACTAGAAAATTACTGTGATGACAGGAATAGTAGCCTATCCGAAGCATGGGCGCCGGCACCCATGCGGAGAGCTCCTGTGTTCATGGTCGATCCCAGCGTGGTTGTTCGCCAATCCCAAAACCCTCTGCTCCTTTCACTGCTGCAGGTTCACCCTAGAGAAGGAAAAGGCATGCTGTGCACACCGCAAAAAGCCGGAAACAACGTGCTGTTCGCGGCGATCGTCTTTTTTCATGCATCTACCGTTACTACCGCCGCGGCCCAGAACTGCGTGCCGTTCAGCTCTTCCACGGCCGGGTACCCAGCGAACATTTCGATTGCTGATCCGACCTACTTTTCTTGCGCAGACGGAAGCTTTCTCACGGCGGTGGATGCTACATACTTCAACACAATCACGTCGCTCTCGTGGACGTGAGTTGACAATGAATGGTGTGTTCGTGTACTTCAAGGGATAAGATAAGGCACTCAGGGTGATTCCTGTTGTAACGTTCCTCGCCGTCGCTTAATTCGAATATGTTTGGGATCAATGAGGCCTCTCTGCTGCGGCATGAAAAAACACCAATGAATGATACGTGTTGTTACGCTGCGCTTCTCTAACTGCTGTAGCGTATTTTTATCGTTGTCGTTTTCGCGTACCCCTTCTCGACCATATATCATTATACCCAAGCTTCTGATTCAACCTCCAGTCGGTGCGGTTTCGATTCTCCCTTGGCGAGGCTGCATGGTTATCTGCATCCGTTGCGGATTGCGCCCAACGTAGCTTCCTCTGGTATTTTTGGGAGCACTCCGTCTGCACCGTTAATGTCGCGGGGTGTCCATTCGTTGCGATAGCATCATCATCCGTTCAGAACCCAGTCGACATGGCATCGTTATCACGCAGCCCCACTGGTTAGACGAAGCTTGACATGCGGTGACGGTGGCGCGTGTGACGTAAAGTGGCACAATTCTTGCTAGCCCCCCCTGGACAACTATTTCGATAACCATGTCTTGAGCTCCGCGCACGGGTACGGCTTGGAATATCTTCGCTTGTCAATTTTTATCGATCTCAGCAGCGAGAAAATGATGTCAGGATTCGTGATAAATATAAACGACCTGTTGAAATATGTTTCGCCCTGTTTGCTGTTGATTTGGGGCTTTCAGTACGGCAGCTACTCATCATTTTCGTTCCGGTTCGGGGTATTGGACTATTATTGAGTACCAGTACCTAGTGGTATCTGGCTGGCGTTCTTGATGGTACACTGCTGTGAGCTCTCGCTCAGGAGGTCACCTCTCGGAGGTCTCACACATAATAAGTTCTCTTCTTGGAGGGCTCACGCATGAGTTCTCTTGTCGGCTTGCCTCTACCCTGAGTTGGGAGACGTAATACAATGACTTAAAGCTATCCCGGACGCGTGCTACGATAGAGGTGCACCGCTTTTTTTCTGGACTGCCTCAGTTTGGGAGCTTAAGAGACCTCTCCCAGAACTGATTTAAAGGTGCTTTTTGATCCCTACGAAGCGTAGAAGGCTTACCCGTTGAGGGAACAGTAATGGGGTAGTGAAGTCACCTGCATGAAGACAAGTAAAAGATGTACAAATATATATAAAAATTAAAATACACTCCAGCTGTGAGATCGAATATTTTGTCGAAACTCATCTTTGCAAGCTGTGTGTGATACTCCGATCGCGTGTATTACGGGTTGTGTGTCCTCATTAAGGATATAGGTCGGCGACTCCCCTTGCAACTACAGTGTAGCTATCAGGGTCAACAGGGTGATGTTAGGCAGTCTGTGCGCGGAAACTAAAAAAGCCGTTTCTGAGGGGGACAAAATCTGACAGCTGTGGAAGGAAATGCATCAGTTTATTAAGTGAATCCTGTAAGTCGAATATCCGGTGAGGGGAGGGCGGAGTTTTGAAGGACGTGGGGGCCTGATTTTGATCAAAAGGGGCGGGAGGGGGGGAGGGGGGGGATGGGACGGGTGGGGCAGGTCAATTTGTGCGTGGAAACTATAAATATTTCTTGTGGGGGAGGGGGGGGGATGTGGCGGGGGGGGGGCGGGGGCGGGGGGGGAGGGCTTTAGGTCGCATAGATGTAGGGGTTTGCTATACATACGCGTGGTGCTACGTCTAGGCGATGGTGCGGGTGGTGGGGAAGGAGGGGGCGTTGGGGACGGAGGTGGGTGGGAATTGCAGCAGCGGCATAGACGGCTCTGAAACGATAACGAGGCGATATCCAGGGCGTGGAAGTGTTTATTACTCTGGCGGATTTCGATAGTAGGTGGGGCGTTTAAGCAAGAGGAAGCGAGGGAGAAAAAAAACAAAAAAAAAAGGGGGGCGGGTGGGGGGGGGGGAGGGTTTTCACGAGGTTTAGGTCACATGTAATATTAAAATCAAGGATTTGGTCGACACTGATGTTCGCAACATTGTGTGTGATCCTCCGATCGCGCGTATTAATCATATATGTAGGGGCCTACTATGGGCGCGGTGCTGGGTCTAGGCGATCGTGCGGGGTGTGGGGAAGGAGGGGGCGTTGGAGGGGGGGAGGGGGGATGAACGAAAGCTACGTCATGGATGGCTAGAAAGATAATGACGTGATATCAATGGCTTATTAGTGTTTATTACGCTGGCCGATTTCGATTGTAAGTGGGGCGTTTGAACGAACTGGGCGGGGAACAAAGGGGGGGGGGGGGGGGGATGAGTTGGAGCTACGGCATGGATGGCTAGATGGATAATGACATGATATCAGCTGGCTGGTAGTGTTTAGTACTCTGGCAAATTTTGATTTCAGGTGGTGCGTTTAAACAAGAGGGATCGGGGGGGGGGGGGGGGGGGGGGGCGAGCATTTCAACATGTGCGCAGAAACTGTAAACCCTTGAAGGAAACGAATCTGACGGTTGCAGCAAGAAGACACCCCTTTATATCACCCGCCTGGTAATGTTTATTTTCCTAGAAGGTTTGATGTTACATGTAGTATGCAACCCAGTTCTTAGGTGTAGTAAACAACGTGTTAAAAACTTCATAATTTGTTGTTGTACATGGATCGAAAGATAGAATATTTCAATCGATAGGTACAATCATGTAGATACCATTATTTTCCGACATCGCTAATTGTAAGAAAGAGATGCATATTGCCAAATACAACAGGCGAGGTGATGGTCATGCAATGTCACCGCCATTGAGAACGACAGGGAGAGATGCGAATCGTTATTGTTTTGAAAGGAACGCTTAGTGTACACGCGCTCAATTACGTTACTTCGTTAGTCATACTTCGCTTGGCATAGGTTGGGAGGCGATCATGCAGACGGTATGTACGGCATACCTTACGTAATAAGTTGGTAGTGCGGTTTACCGCAATTTTAGCATACCTCTCTGTATCTCCTTTTCACATTATTATTGTCTCAAATATACGATTTTACGCCTATGATTTTTGTCGTGCCGATGTGGGGCTCTGAGGTCGCCAAATCCAAGACAGAGATACATCTTCTAAATACACCAAGCGGGGTGACGTGGGCATGCGATGTCACCACTATTGAACGCGAGGGTGACTTTACTTTGTTAGGCATATGCTACTTCGTTTGGTAGAGGTTGTCAGGCGATCATGCAAACGGCCGGAGGCACGAAATACCCTGGTATTGTTTCCCCTAGCCAAGGCACATTGTGGAGAGAAGAAGACTCACTCGAAAGAAGAACAACGAGGAGTGACGGCGAAATAGCCAGAGAAATGCCACCATCTTGAAATCTCGCTATCGTGTCGCCAACAACCTATAATTGGAAGCCCCTACTATACTCAACCGTCATCATATCCGTATCATATCCAAGCATACAATCAACAGGAAGAAAATCAAATCTGCTACCGATTGAAAAATCCCATGGCCTAGGTACACAGCAAGCATCATGCAAAAAATATGGTATGTTTCCGACGATCTTTCAGAAACCATTTCAGAGGAAAAGTGCTGCTACCTCTATCGTAGCACGCGTCCCCGCTTGGAACTGACGAACCCTCTAGAGGTAATCGATTCGGTCTAGCCTCATGGGGAATCTAAGGGTCAGCAATATTGGAACAAGGCCATGTTCTCCAAGAAGCTTGGTGGGGAAGGAAGGGTGCCAGCCGTTTTGGACATCAGCGGATACAAGCAGCATCAAGGAAGAGTCCGGTGGGGAGAAGGAGAGAGACACCGCTGGTATGGCAGGGAGAAATGATGTACTGCCATCGTCGGGATTCTTCGATGGTGGAAGAGGGAGGGCAGTTTGAATGGGTGGTTGACTTCTGACCCAGAGAGGATGTTGTTGTGGAGATGTCGTTTTCAGGGACAAGCCACTGTTGCTGTAGAATACGCACAGCAGTAGCATCTAAAGCCCTACGGTAGGACAGAACCGTAGGCAGTGAGTAGCAGCAGCTTATAACGTCCATGGTTGAAGCGTCTCAAGGATACCCCCACCGTATACAGCGGACAGGGGGGGTGTACTCAGTCTGTGCATGGCCGTAGTCGTACGACCATAGACCCTCGCATCCCTACTATGTCGGGACGGAGCACGTCGGGTTTCCACCAACCAGGCAGACATTGCTTGCACCAAGCACGAAGCGCCGTGAAGTGTTCGGCGAGTCTCATGAAGGGTGAACTGCGTCTTTCCAAGAACCAACCGCTCGTAAGACGGTCATCGGCACCTTGTGCCTACTTTCTTGCTTATGGATGACAGCGCCAATGAGTTATACTTTGTTTTCTCGTGTTGCCACACCAGAGACAGCAATGGGTATTACTATGTAACTGCCTCGTGGGTGCCTTACCATATTCACACTACGTGATGCGATCATTCTCCTTGTGTGGAGTTAGGGTTCTCCACCCCGCACAATATGTCCTTACTCGATAACCATCCTGGTGACTGCCAAAAAAAATTAAACGGTACCCTGGCTGTCTAGCTCACGCAGTAATTGGCATGTTTTACAGCGTGGTTGCCAACCAATGCCAGCCCCAATATACACATAATGTTTCACAGCATCGGTGCCAACAGAGGCTAACTGTTATATATATATATATATATTAGGCGCAGCGGACAGGGGGGAAATCAGCAGCACCTAAAAGCCCTATGGCAGAAGTACAGCGGTAGGCACCCTCGCCGTGTGTTGCCAGCGGGGGAATTATTAGTCGCACGGCATTTATTTTCGTTTTTATTTGCCGTACGCACTCCACTTCGGAAGGTTGGTTGTGGAGGCAGCATATATAGGGTTATCTGCGTTTCTCGCGAGAGGTCGCATGGCCGCCAGCCGTGTGCACCTTACCAGGGGGGTGATTTGGTAGGGAAAGGTCGCCTGGCATAATAGCCGCGTGTTTCCTGCTGCTGGCAACAGTGGTAGGAATAGACGTGAGGTAATCGCGGGCTGTTTGCGGCAGTACCAATTAACGATAGGGCTTCGTGCGGGCAACAAGTCGAGGGGCATGGCGGCACGCACTCGATGATACGCAGCAGAAACAGCAGCAGCGGGAGAGGTCATGCAGGGAGCAGATCGGTTCATTACTTCGTCAGCCCGGAGCATTATGGTCCGGCAATATCACGGAGCGGAGGGGAGGAACAGGTCTGGTCAAAGTGGTTAATTTATTTTTACGATGGATCCATTTTTCGATCGAAATAATGATATGACGCGTATTTATTTACGGTAAGGGTAGAGACCCGTAAATTTTATACGGTCGTTTATTTGCGGTGAGTGTGGAGACCCGCAGATAGTATCATCCAAGATTCGTCCTGGATGGTATACGACGTAGTTTTATTCGCCTGGTTGTTTTGAATTTTGTTTGCATGTTCAAATCAAACAGTCTTTGTAATCCGAAAAACTTGTAGTGTTTTCCTGGTGTAGACAGGACCAGAAGGGGACTGGTGGAGCTGATATACATACGATAACGATTTGGAGAAAAAGGGTACACAGGTGCACATTGAGAGGTGTATTGCGGATGTGTGGCTTGATGGGGGCACTGATTGTATTAGATTTTGCGGGTATCTTTTGTTTTGGCAGTAGTCTTCTGGTTAATTGCAAAATACAGGAGGGTGTACATGCTCATGCTTGATCGGTTGTTCTACCAACAGTGCCATTTTGCGAATGCTTGTTCGCATTGTAAATATGATCCAATAATTTTCGTAGCTGGGAGGGCTTGGGCTGTTCGTATCGACAGTGGCAGCATTTATTTTTTCTTTATTCGATTATTTGGAGCTATAGCGAACAAAAGCCAAAAGGGGGGCATTTTCGGTTTCATGATGGTTGAAAGTGACCAGTATTTCGGGTAATTAAGCTTGTTTGCGTGGATTGTTCACACTGGCTTATTGGTTTTGCCGGTACATTTTGTTTGTGGTTGCCGACGTGTGTTGACGAGATGGGACGGGGCATCCTTGTACCGTACAGTACAGGACATACTGGTATCAAAATGAGAGAGGGATGAGTCACGATTATTCATTGACCTACCGATGTGGTTTTTCCGAACTTGATGGATGGTTGCAACTTTGTTTGGGGATTCGAAGGATGAGATATTTGATCATTTGATTTAGTTCATCACAAGCAAGTGTTTTGCACTTTTTTTGCAATGAAAAACGGGGTGGCTTGGGAATGATCAGATACTATTTGTATCAGGGAAGGCGTAGGATAATATTCGCGTCGACTAAATTATGCGCTTACGGACAAGGATTTATGCAATATTGCTTTACCGCTATAATCTGTGTATCTATGAGGGTAGTAGGAAACAACGGGAGACATTTGTCCGGGTGACGTCGCAATCTCTGGCATTTCATCTGTCGCATTAGTTTTTTTGCCCTGAAGGCGTGGCTGTTTTAATCTCTTCTTGTGATTACAATTGTTGTAAGTGAGAGTATGGAAGGAGGTTTCGCTCATGAGGATGAGTTTCTTCTTGTAATTTTGGTTGTTTTAGGTGATGGAATTGAGTCCGTGGTTGATTTGTCACTGTCTTGTGAAAAATCCGGGAGGGAGTTGCTTTGGGTTTTTCAGTGTGACAGTTACTTATCAATTTCGTGCCGGTTCGGGCTATTGGACTATTTTAGGTACCTAGTAGTACCTGGCTGGCGTTCTTGATGGTACACTGCTGTGAGCTCTTGCTCAGGAGGTCACTTCTTGGAGGTCTCACGCATGAGTTATCTTCTCGGAGGTCTCACGCATGAGTTCTCTTCTCGGCTTGCCTCTACCCTGGGTCGGGAGACGTAATACGATGACTTAAAACCTATCCCGCTTGAAGCTAACGAATATTTTCATGCTTCCTCTGACCACCAGCTAAAGTCTGTTACGTTTACGCGGCAGACTCTTCGCCATCTCCGATCAACTATTCATAACTTGAATCGAGTTTGTTCATGTTTTTGCAGTAAAATCGTGATGGGAACGCCACAACAAAAAGGGGCAAAGTGTGAAGCACTGCCTTAAAATAGGGAGTTTTGCGGAACGGAAAGGAAGGTATAGCCCTACGGATAAAACAATATAGGGGGGTAGCTCCAGGAGGAGTAAAATAAACTGAAACGGGGGCACAGCAGCAGCACGTATCGAACTCATACCGGCCGATGTAGAAGCTGAGTGGCGTCTACACAGCAGCTGTTTCTGTAGGAAGAATCAGCGGCGGGAGCGTGAGGGTATATAGAGAGACAGAACATGGTAACATAGACGGCAATCTAGAGGAGCGAATTAGCCAACCCTACAGAAGGCCCACGGTGAAATTGCAAGAGTCTCGACCCAGTACAGAGAGAGGGTGGCAGAAGATAAATGAGTACACGCGAGAGAGACGTTGGGAGGGGTTTCTGTAAGACGAGGAATGACATGCTTGAATTAGGTGAAGGCAATCGAAAAGGATACGGGGAGCTAGCAGGCACATCGTCACACGTCTCTTGGCCAAGAAATGCGCACCACAAGCGGGAGGCGCGGAGCATCATACGGTAACGGTCGCAGATGTGGAGAAAACGCCGAAGACGGCTATTGGGCGAATGGGAGGGGAGGGGCAAACCGGGGGACCAGCTGGAAGGGGGCGGATATAGGAACTAGAGGAGGCATTTGGAGGGCGCCATGTGTGTGTGTTTTTTCGGGGGGTGGATAGTTTTGGTTGTGTTTGACGGGCAGTGTTTGTTGTAATAGGGTGACTTATTAGGCTTTTGTGTGCTTTCGTATTCATGTGTTTTGAGTGTATGTCGGTGTGATTCAGGCGTTGCTTGGGTCGCTGTGCGATCCGTGCAGCCCTCGGCCGTTCATCTGAACGCCGTGCCTTCTACGTATTAGTAGTATGCATGTAGGCTATGAGGTGAGCCTTGACCGTGGTCGCATAATTAATACATTTGAGGCAAGAGTAGCAGGGACGCGCAAAGGTCTTGCTGGCGTTTGGAGTCGAAGAGACCATGTGTAACAGGTCTACATGCGGTGCATCGAGAAGACTGCCTCGTTATAGTGTAGACTCCACAAACGAAACTCCACCCAGAGATTCAAAAAGATGAGACGTCACCGCATGACTTGTCTGAAATATTCAGTTTGCAGCCATACCCTCTAACACGTTTCGTCGAATTGGATCCATCACAACAAAGGGTTTGGTAGAGTAGGACACGAAAACAGACCAGGTATGTCAGATTGCTCATAGCAGCGAACAGCTATTTCCAGATAGAAGTACGCGTGCTGTACTCGCCAGTGGCATTTATCGCTTCTATTTTCTACCCAAGTGCGATCAGCAATCTAGTCCGATTAGCAACGAACGGGTGTTATTACAGAATATATATATATATGTTATATTACAGAATAAGTTATCATCATGTGTGCCATCCAATGCCGGGACGCACACATCCTGAGCTCTAAAACATACTGGTGCGCACTGCATACGTACAAAGATAAGACTAAGGCTTGGTTGTTTACACATATATTCATCATATACCCGGTACATTTTTGCAAGGGTCTTAGTCAAACCCATTTGCTACTGCAGTATCACTGCAAAAATATTCCATACGAGTTTCTATAGCGTCCCCCAAAAGTGGGTCGGTGCAGTTACAAAGAGATACTTCACTAATAGTCCGGCTGCCTATGGCCTCCCTGTCAACTAACATTTGGCACTGCTTCTTCAAACTCCGTGATATCTCCCTAACTCTCACTACGCTGGTAAGTATCTTCCCACCGGTCCCTTTTTTCTCCTTCTGGGAGCATGCGTTCCGGCGATCGATGCTGGCACACAATGCGGAGCCTTACAGGTGGGTACTACTATAACGAGTCGCACCAACCGACTTCACCGGTACTACAGAGAGCAGTGGCTCTATTAAACCAGCGTTATTGAGAGCAGTCAATTGTGGTAGGCACCCTGTACTGCAGCATGAACACTCCGCCTTCTCACTCCTGCCTACGGTGGACCGACGCAGATGCTCTGACGGGGACGAGATCGGCTCAATCAGCAGCGGCAATGACGTCGACGGGTCGGTGTCGTTCTCAATCGGCATCACGGGGATGCAAACTGGGGTGGAAGACGGTGCCCTGCCGTGGTTGTCGGATATGTACTTCTCAGGATACGACGTTGACGATGAGGATGCGGATGTCACATCATTCTCGTGGAAGGGTCCTCTCGGGTGAGTGCTGCTTCGGCTGTTGATCCCATCAAATTTGCAAGACTGCTGCACGGTAGGGAGGGTATTAGCATTTTCACCAGCAACACCCTGTACCAATACGTAGTAAGGACGCGTACTACAATAGGGGTGGCGGTTTTAGCCGAACACAGTTCGACACTGACAAGGACCCTCAACTGGGGAAGCTACACAACGGTTAACACCGTCGGGAAATCTTGACTTTTACGTTCAATATCTATCTACAGACCGGTTCACGTTATTGTAAAAGCCGGAATTTCTCTCCCCCACGGATGCCGCTTGCAATATCTAGTAGCGTGGTCTTTGAAGGAGAAAATGAGATTGGAGGATAATCTGCGGGAACCAACCCGAGCCGGGAAGGTTGGAGGAGAAGGGAGATGCGGTAGAGCAGGACAAGTCACCGCGACCACCGACGCCGCCGCCACCGAGGGCGCCGCTGCTCATCCAGCAGCAGCATCAGCAGCACCGACCAGAGGTGCAGGTGGCGGCGATAGGGCAGGATATTGAGACGGAAGGAGGGAAAAGGCACGGTCGTTGACGTGGAAAAAGAGATGGTATTTGGTAGGGACAAAGAAGTGGTAAGGTCTGAGACGAGAGCGGCAAAGCAGGAAGAGCAGGAGGAGGAGTAAGGGCCGCCGCCAGCGCAGCAACAGCAGGAGGAGCAGCAGCAGCAGGAGCAGCAGCAGGAGCAGCAGCAGCAGCAGCAGCTGCAGCTGCAATCGTCAAAATCACCACCCCCTGCTTGGCCGCCGCCAGCCCCCGCTGAGTTCGAGAACGGTTATTCCGGCTGCGGGGGGACCTTCGGGGGGAGAAGAGATGGCTCGACGGTTTGGTTGTGAAACTGAATTACGAGTCGCATCTATCGTGCTCCATGGGAGTGTCGGCCGCTGAGCCTATTGACATCTGGCGGTAGAGCTGGAATCGGCACACAAGGTGGCTGGTTGCGATGGAGAACGCTGGGAGGCACGAACACCCAGTCCGAGAACCTTTTCTGCCTTTTGGACCCGACTAGGCAGCAAATAGGTCATGCAGACTGTCTTTCCCGTCGGGGCTTTGTCTTCATTCAATAGTAGTACTACAGCAGGTACCATGGTGCAGTGCAGCAGCATTACTGTTTGTGGGTGAGGACGTCATGCGAACTGAGAAGATATATTAATTGACGGCAGCAGCGTTGACTGACTAAGCAATGACTCGTGATTCTTTTGCCGTTAATGCTTTGCTTTTGGGGGGAAATGGTCGCTAGGGCAGAAGGCTCTGTAGGGAAAATGCTTGCGCCTGTCCCCCTGCCCCTTCCTCCCACCCCCCGGCAACTGTTGTTGTGTGATAGCTCTGCTAATCAAGCGGTAACGATTACAATGCTGGGTTTTTTCAGAGAGGAATGATGCCCGATGTTAGCCGTGCATAGCGCTGGCTTGTGATAGCCGAAAAGGGTACCAAATTGCGTTTTGCATCGTAGCCGTGGTATGTTTTTAGTTGATCGAGACGTTAATTCACATTATTACCTGATTTATTTATTGTTCCAAAGACGTAAGGTCCATACACTTTACTTGTACGAGTGCTGCTGTCATGTGCCGTATTTTCCTAGTAAGTATTATTAATAGTGCGTGACTTTTTTTCTTTTTCTTTGGTTGAACTATAGATCTTGGCTACCTCCAGAATATCTGTATGCCAACCTCAGGGCGGTATAGTTTAGTGCACGGTACTACTGTCCACCCGGATTTACCCCACGAAATAAGAAGCTGGTTCGCAGGAAATACAGTAGTTACGCATCTATTACAAGGCAATGTGACGCTGGAAAACGTGTTTGTGTCCTTCTCTTCAAACTGAAAGTTCCACCCTGATGCTATGCCTGCATTAATGTAGTATGATGTTGTAGTTTATTGACATACTTTGCTGGCCAACGATGGATGATAGAGTTATGTTCAAGCCCTTTTCCGCTCCGTAACCCCCCGTCCTTCTCATGCCTGTGAGCAGTGTGTAAGGTGCTGTATCTGCGTGTCATACAAAATCGAATGAGAGGGGGGAATAGGGTGGACATAAGGCTTACATAATCCACAGGTGCTCAGACATTTTGTACGTACGTAGTGTACTTGCGGAGAATGGTTAAATACATCATTGTATAGTCTAGTACGCCAGGTTTGCTGTTTCTACAGTCTGATGGGGATATTTCGGGGTACACCCCCTGGAACCCTGACATGGCGGACTTGGAAAATATATACTATATGTCCGGGCACACCGTCTGGAATCTGACTTTGCGGATTTGGAGTATACTACTTTGAGGTAGAATGTTGGTTGTTTTGCAAGCACTTAATAACGAAATTTGCGGTTTTTCGGAGCCATCCCACGGTAGGGTTGCATCAGAAAGTCCCTGAGCTCCTCACATGAGGAACTCAATATCTCACCCGAAAAATGACTTCGAAGGCATTCGTTCGCAAAACCCGACCAACCTTCTATGCCTTAGTCCAAAATATAATGGGGGGGGGGAGGATGGAGGAAGTGTCTTTCGGCTTAGATTTTGGAATCGGGTTTTGGGTTCGTGTTTTAGTTCTTAGGTCTAGTTTGGTTTTGGTTGCAGTTGTGACAGTATGTTATGAACAGGAAGTATGACATTTTCGTATTTTTGGGAGTACATGGTCGTTGAATTGGCAGGAAGCTAACGCCGCTTTTCGTAACCCAACTTACTGATTAAAACTATGAGGGTATGCATGACTTCAATATTGAATTTTCTAACATCCGGAGAATTCTGGGAGTTGGGGGCGGCAACGTTTTGGTAAACTACCCAGGGTCAGTCCTGCGTATTCAATATATATCGCTTTCTAAAAACAGTGTTTATTGGGAGCAAGATGAGAGCCAAATCGTTTAGTTTATATCCTGCAAACTAGGTTTATGGCTTTCAGTTTTTAACCGCGCAGTATATTCCGGAAGGCTCACTGTTGACTACTAGAAAGATATTGGAGAAGAGCCAGTATTATTTAGAACTGGATATTTTGTGTTGCGGGAGGAGCATGATTAGTTTCTAGTTTTCGGATGATTAGATTTGGATGAAAGTGATCATGACTGTGCACACAAGCAGGGGGGGTGTTGGGTTTATGCTTGCGGCCAAGTCTGATCTACTACCTCTGCGTTCGGTGTGTGCAACGGTGAAATCTACGGAGATGCGGAGGAACTCTTGTTCTCCCGAACGAGTACAACAGTTTGTTATGAGAACGACTCCGAGGCCTTGTGTATCATATTTATGACAACAGGGCAACGCCCCACATGTCAGTCTACTTGTCTACCTTTGTGTGAGGTAATTAATATCATTTGTGTATTTTTCTTTCATTTGGTCCCCCGCCCTGTGCGCGCCTGATGGCGATGGCGCATGCTAGTCTCTCCTCAACGTGAGAAAGCCGACCCCGTGCACCGATTACTCCATTAGTACTGACGCTGTACAATATATGTATATTGGGGTTGGCGTTGATTAGCAACGACGCTGTAAAGCATGCCAATCACTGCGTGAGCTAGACAACCAACGTACTGTTTTTATTTTGTTTTTTCTTTTTTGGCGGTCACCAAGATGGTTATCGAGTTAGATCATATTGTGAGGGGTAAACAACCCTAACTCCGTACAAGGGTAATGATTGGCATCACGGAATGTAAATGTGGTAAGGTGCCCACGAGGCAGTTACATATCGATACCCATTGCTGTCTCTGAAGTGGCCACACCAGAAAACAAAGTAACTCATTGGCGCTGTCATCCATAAGCAAAAGAGTAGGCACAAGGTGCCGAAGTCCGTCTTACGAGCGGATGCAGTGCACCCTTCATGCGACTTACCGAACACCTCACGGCGATTCGAGCTTGGTGCAAAATGTCTGCCTGGTGTTGGTGAAAACCCGACGTGTTCCGTCCTCGCATAGTAGAGATGCGAGAGTCTACGGCCATACGACTACTGCTACGCACAAACCTAGTACAACCCCCCCTCCCGCGCGCGCGCGCCAGAGGCTGGGGCTGGCGCTAACTCTACGGTAAGTCAGGTCAGGGGACATACACCTATATACACTAACACAGCAGTTTACCCCCCCGTAAGCTTATGTCCAATAATTTGGCCATATAATTTAGTGTACAGAACGAATACTCGTGTCGCCTTTTCGGGCTGAGTGTTTATGTGTTTATTATGTCGTTTGTATCGGGCAAGCTCAACAAGGAGAACAGCAGAGTAGTAATGTGCGGTATTGATAGCAGAGTAGTAATGAAGTGGTATTGATAGCATGTACAGATATTTTGACCAGTCTGCGTTTTGCAGGTGGACAAAAACCGGTAAGCAAACGAAACTGTATGGAGAGTAAGCTTGTTTGTCCCGGATCTCCAGGAGGATCTTGAAAAAAAATTACCAAGGCTACGGAAGGGCGGCGTTGTACCAAAGGATTCATTTACATCGGCTCAAAGCCGCACCAGTGGGTATCCTATTGCGTTGAGGGGTCTTCAAACGCTTAGGTCCTACTCCTTTTATGAACACGTCGCCGTTGAACTTGTTGTGGCGATGGACGTGCACTCTATGAACATTGCTGGGTAGGAAATGAAGTAGCAGCGGTAATACCCCGCTCTGAATGATGAGGGGGGCACACCCCCAATCCTAGTTTTGGACTCGCGCAGCAAGGCTTGAGATATTCCGCCCCGATTTCGAATGGTTTGTATGCGCTTCTCGGCCGGATGGGCAAAAAGCAGCAATTAATAGTTTCACGGCGATACAGAAACAACGATACAGCCGCAGAGCCACGCTACGTCACGGGAGGGTATCTGATGTTTCTGAGTCCCTGAAGCTAGTAGTTCTGCTTCTCAGCCAAGGGCCGATTTTGTTTTGAAATCAAGACTTCGCGTACTCACAAACAAACGTACAAAAAATTGAAAAACACGAATGGGATGGCGAATTTATTGGGCAGTTCTACAGGTAAGGACGGATCCTCCCCGTCGATCAGAAATGAAATGGGTCCCAAAACACCCCTTTATCGTAGCAGGGTCCCGTACATGTATGCATACGGTGCACAGCATCTTGCGTTGCACCCACGTAAAATCCACTCGTTGCTTGCTGCTTATCGCCAAACGAACGTTAAACGAAAGCAGCCCCCTCCCGATTGCTTCTCCTGCCTTTTTGCTTTTTTTTGTGGAAGGGTGTTCAGCGATGACGACGTTGTGCTCCCGGGCACATCAAGTGCCTACTGCGGCAGTGACGCCTTCGCTACGGGCGCGACCGTGTGGGCTTCTCCTAACTTCGTCTACGGAGTCACGCTAGAGTGTGCAGCAGTCACCGACGCGTGTTACCCCCCGAATTACCCCACAAGTGCTATCGCAGGTGCGTCATCCTAGAGAGTCTTGTCGCCCAACCAAGTGCCATCGTATCTCCGATCTCCCCCGTTACGGCGAAATGGTTGCTAGTAAGCGTCCCTTCATATTACCTGGTAGGTGTTGCGTTGTCAGCTGTTCGAATGAAGATTTACTGTCCCTCCGTTCAAACGGTATCGAAAGAGCAAGAATATGCCTTTGCTCTGTAATTTCACGCAGGACAGTGGCGCCGCGGTAGTTTCTGACGTAGCTATGGTGAGGAGAGTTATATCCCACCCAAAAACCGATTTCAAAACCAAATTTGTGCGTCCAATTCGACGAACAACGTGTTAAATATTTCAGAAATGAAGCACAGACAGACGAACATTCGAGGTTAAGGGGTGGATCACCAGTTGAGGACCTCCGCCAGAGACAAAAAACATCCAGTCCAGAACTAAGCGCCCCTACCGTGTCCCGTCTCGAAAAGGGATGCGTGGTGAATGGTCAATAGACTAGGGAAATCACCAACTGAGTACCCAACCCCTTCCCTTGCCATTGTGGCACGGCTCTGCTATATGCGCTGCTGCAGGTCGACACACCTACACTTTAGGCGCTCCGATAAGAACGCGCTTCCACCTTTTCACGACAGTATTCCGCTTTCATGGTATGGGTTATCATGTTTTTCTTATGTTTGCATGGGTTATCCCGTTTGGACGGCGTCTAGCTCACTCAACGTTCGGCGTGCTTCTTCCGTCGAACTCCTCAATGTGTGTTCAACCAGTTTCCATGTTTTTCGTTGCGCTGAGAGCATGCGACCAACGCCCCGCCGGTTGCTTTCGTCGACGACGCTAGCTACTCTGTACGAGGTAGCTACGGTGTAGGGGTGCACATAACTTTGCTGCGGGACTCCTCCCTTCAGGAACTCCTAGCCTCACCCAAAGCCCGCGAGTATTACCAACCGTGAACGCTCCACCCGATGATCGATTCGTTACAGGTAGGCTGGGTATATATAGGTCTAGATCGAACAACAACATTGAAAAACGACGCGTACCGCGATAGAGGTGCACTACCTTTTCCTGACGTTCCTCATTTTCGGAGGTAAAGGCATGACCTTCTCAACCCAAAACTGATTTGGAGAAAACATCAAACTACTTTGATCCCGAATGAAAACTCCCATGGCCTCGGTATACAGCGAGAGTCATGCAAAAAACCTGACGTATTCCGACGGTTTGGGGTTAAGAAACCCCGTCATTCAGAAAAAAAGAATAGCCAAAAAAAGGTATACCTCTATCGTAGCACGAGTCAGACGCAAACGGAAGTGGAGAGATGACGAGAAAATACTCGGTGGAGCAATCCCGCCAGATTTAAATGTTGGAGCCGCAGCGCCCCCCCAAAAACGCGAAAAAGACGTATTGGTCGCCTAAACCTTGGATGCGTCTCCTCTACTATTAATAGTGGGAGCAAGGATGGTCTTCCGTCCGGAAAGTCACGAGTGCCCAATGGTCAAATGACACCGGCCAGCAACAAATGAGCACTAGTTTATCCAAACCGTAGCGTGGACCCAGACCCAGAAACGTGCCCAGTCCATTTACTGAGAATAGGTGATGTACCACATGGATTCTCTACACGCTTTCTTTTCGAGACACCTCACTGAATCAGCTCTGCACCTCACCGTAACACCGGCATTTCCAGTAGACCGGTATCCTACCCGATGACCACCCCACGGCCCAACTTCATGGTGGAATGCTTTTGTAAAGCACAACGATGTTCGACCTATGGGTAGGACGCATGTTGGAGTACTTACTTTTTCTTAGGTCCCTAATCTCAATAGACCTCCTCCACGTACTGCACACAAAACCCTCACTCTGCTAAAGTAACGTAAGCTTGACAAATTGAACAGTCCCATCCCATGGCTCGTCTATATATATATCGGAAAACAACGAAAAATGCAAATGGGATATTGCCCGATATCGGACGTTTGCTATGATAGCGAGTTACTGGTAGGAGTTTTTGGCACAAAATGTTTTCTGAATTTCGTTGCTCCGTAACCCAATATCGCTGGAAGAACTTTTGAGTTGGATTTTTTTTCTTTCGTTTTATGTAATACTAGAACGTTAGATTGTTCACCTGCATTTTACTCGAAATCGGTTTTCTGGGTTAAGAAAGGCACATGGGTTGAGAAAGGCGTATGGATTAGGAAAGACATGCAGCTCCTCAATAGGTTTGGAGCCTCGGAACAAAAAGCGGGGCACCTCTACCATGCTATTAGCAGTAGTATGTGTCGTTGGATGGTTACTGAAGCAAGGAGTTCTGTCGAGGTCAGCGTTCAGAAAATGTTTGCTCCCAGAAGTGTTACCTCTATCGCAGCGCGTGTCGTATCATAGACACCTCGCTCGAGGAGGCCCACCGATCAGGAATGCGTTTGGGAAGAAAGTGCTACCATTCTTTGTCGTAGAAATGCGTCGTTTATCTTTTGTGCGTGTGTGTTTTCGCAATTAACTTGCTCGCAATAATGCTGCCGTTCCAATTGTGCAACGTTCGATATATAATATATCATCATGTCAGATCCCCCTACGGACGAGGATGGTGGTTTCTTCACGCCCCAAGTGACCACCATTTTCGCTTCCGTTGGGGGGGTTCTGGCTTTGTTCGCGATATGCTTCTGCGTGGCGTGCGGCCTCCGCCGCCGCGGAGATAAAGGGCCAAAGGCCCGGGAAAGCTCTGCGGTTGAACCAGTTACGGCTGCGAGCAAAACAGGTGATGCCAGCGACAAGATATGGATCGGACGTACATGATACCTGGTATGTTTTTTGTTACAATGCGTGAGTTGTACCATGTCTAAAGCTATATGCGGGCGAAGGATGTTGCTTAGCATGCTACGGTAGGGGTGGTATATAGCACTTTCTGGTCACCATATTTAATTTTGTCGGACGGGGCTCCTCAAATGACCAACTACCGCTAGCGTGTTGGAACCCCCTCCGTGCTTTACCGTATGCTTCAGACTGATTCTACGATAACACCCCGAAAACACAAAACCAGCGATTGTATTTGACGAACGTTTCGTGGCTGCTCGACACGAGAAAGGGTGCTATGAAACAAAAACACCTCAAAATAGGTTATGTTTTGCAAAGGACTATCAAACGATGACATCGGGGTGGCAAGGGGCACCGTATTTAAGGAAATGTGGCCGGGCGCTGGTTTCAAAACCGGCGATTTCGTTAAAGAAAAGTTGGGGGGGCTACCGTAGAACGCCTCTTCACTACATACCTAGGCCATGGGGTTGTTTATCAAGTGTTCTCATTGGCCGGGTTTTAGGTGGGGTATGGAGCTCTTTAGGTAACAGGAGCCTCAGGAAGTTGGGGTGCGCCACCCAACAGGCGTTGCAGGCATCGAAGTTGGTGCCCTCTCCCTCCTCCCTTGAGAGTGTATCGTCGTCCCCCCGCTTCCAATTACCTCAGGAGGCCAAGGCTACGGGGTAGCATGTCTCTTGTGGGGGCTTTTCTGAAAGTGACTGGGGATCACTCGCACGAGTGACACCCTCTGTTTCTTGACGGTCTTGAGCTTTTGCCCTGCTTTAAAGTTGCGGTGTGAATCCGCAACGGAGCGGTCAGCTGTGTTGCGCCAAAAAAATCGAATAAAAAGTATTGTTTTGTCCGTGAGATGCAGAGTCACTCGTGCGAGTGGCTCAAACCCGGTGGAAAAAGGGGGTACCCTCCCTATCGTAGCCTTGGTCCGCTATCATACGATAGGGGTAGCTCCTTTTGGCCGAACCGTTTGGCTTCTGATGATGGGGTCTACCATCACAGCTGAGGAACTAGCCAATGCAGTTTGAATTTATTTCATACATGTGTGTGTTTTCAATAAGATGCATTGGATGGCCTGTTCGGGGATAGCTTGCTCCATTTTCCTCCACGTGCGCGTTTGAACAAGGTCGGTACCCATCCCGCCATCATCCCACCGAGAGTAGCCTCAGAAACGATAAGTTGCGCCCCCACCGTACCACTAGCAGCATGTGCACCCGAATAAATAGAAAGTACAAGCTATGCGAAAGATGATGTTATCTCCTTCTCCCCCTTATTACCGAACAACGCGCAATGCAACATACCCCGTGAGACGACCCTCTCCGACACTATTTTCCACAAACCTAAGAAGGCACCCATGCCGACAACAGCGGCCTTGGAACTATATAATCGGGATATTTCGAACAAGGCTGTGTCGTTCGGTAGTGTTGCACTATTAATAGTCACGTTTAGAGCATCTATTTTCAGCGATTGAGAGCGACTCCCTCCGAGGGCTACCCATTTTCTTCCCAGTCTTGAGAATTTCTGTGTTTGCCGGGTTCGCGGCATGTATCACCGCCATGGAATTAGTTGGTATGCTGCGGCGCCAAAATATAAGTTTGGAAGTCCGCTTTAGAATAATACGCAGATCCCCTCGCGCGAGTGCAATGGACTCGATGAATGGCAGCTGGCGTAATCCCCCTTTCGCACGGCCGTAGCCAAGGTATTTCCATAGGCATATCGCTCCACGTTCGCATCTTCCGCTTGAAAAGTTCGACCATGTGGGTGTGTTACCATACGCGTTATGCTCTATGTCATGTCGTGAACGGTCTTGACTGTTCTGCCTTGCGACTTTAAAATATCGTGTTGTATGTGTTTTACTGTAGGAGAGTTAGACCATCACTTTTTTCTCGTTTTGGCGTCGACTGTTCTTTGTAGACTACGCGGCGCCTCATTATGACGGCTCCTTGGATTACAAGCGCTACAAGCACGCATCGTACTTGCTAATACATCGATCGCTTCCTTGCTCTTGGCCTCGTGGTCGCGGAAATTCCAGCATTGCCGCACCATCCCTTCTAAATTGAGGATCTTATGTCAGCATACGGCCTTCCCCTCCAACCGGCCTGTCGGTTTTGGCAAGGAGAGTGGCCTGTTCGCAAAAGGGTTCCCCCTGTCTGTGTGAAACTGCTCTCGATTGTCGGTGTATCTTCCGCAACACGCAAGCGTACAACTTGGCGGAAAAAACCTCGGAAGCAGCTAACGGATTATCGTCTCCCGCTCAGCCTCTTTATTATGTACAGCGTAATCCGTTCGTCTAAGAAGTCAGTCCTTACGTAATCCGTTCGTCTAAGAAGTCAGTCCTTACGTAATCTGTTCGTCTAAGAAGTCAGTCTTTACGTGCAAATAACGAGAAAAAATCGCTGGCCCCGCCGTTATGTGCCATTGATACGTGTTCGTTCACGCCAAAACTCAAGTGCGCCGGCGGAGATAAACAGAAAAAAACATCGATGGCGCCAACGGCCACTACTGACATAACAGCGCCAAGAAATATTTCAAGCGCCAGCATTCCCGGGTTTTTTTTTATGAATAGCCTGACGCTCCAAGCCCCTCAAGTTCAGCGTTCTTGTTTACTCTTTCCCCCTCGCTCGCGAGTGTTGCAGGTGTACCCCTCCATCCGAGTGGCCCGCCGCCCGCCTATGTCGAGCCTCCAAGTTATGCTGAAGCGCCGCCGCCGCCAGCATTCTCTTCATGACATGGGTGCCAAAAATATTTGGGATGTGCTGATCGTTGGCTGACGCTGCACTATTACCATGTACTTGGCAGTCTTGATTATCGGCATCGGACCTTCTTTGTTATGCGCTGGTTGTTGACTCACGCTCGACCGCCAGTATTCGTACGATTGAGCATCGAGCGGTGTACCAGATTTTATTTGAACTGATTGCTCACTCACGCTCCACCACCAGCATGATGTTGAGCAATGAGTGGTGTCGGGTTGTTTTGTGCTGTGCTGGGCATTGGCTGACGCGCCCGTAGCAGCATGTCATTAAGTAGTCAAAGGTGTCGGATTGTTTTGTGCACGGCGTGGAAAACAAGATTGGCTGCCTCGGTCGAATGCCGCCCGATTGCTTTTCGGTGGCGAATGGTGATTGACCGACGCGACGAAGGACTTTAGGGGAGATATTTATCGTTTCAATTGCGTCGAGTAGATTGGTCCGTTCGCCTCGGCCAGTACCTGGCACCAGCTCTACGACGACGGACCGATGGCCGCGAAGCGTGCAGCTCTGTCAGGGATTCTACCGTATGCATTTCGTGGTTCCCAGATATAGAAGCGCTGCAAAGTTTTGCACTGGGCACCAATCGCGTTGTGTCTCCACAGCACCCCCCGCTTGTAATATTGATGGATTGATACCAGAGCTACGCCACGATCGGCCCGGGTACGATTGGGCCCAAATTCACCTTCCTGGCAGGACTGGCCTCGATTGAGAAACTCCCAAGTATGTTTGTTTTCCACTCCATGCGTATAATGCTGATATTCCACTCGGGTTGCGTCTAGAGTCTGTGGAACCTTCCATCAGGTTTCGCGTAGATTGTGTGTCACAAGTTATTGGGTAAGGTGTAGAGCCATCTATGACTAACCGCTAAAACCGTTGTATCCGGAGCACTCTAGGAATACACGCCTGTAGATACCCGGCTCTGTTCAGGGCGATTCGTCCTTACATGGGGGTTGTGCCTCTGGTTGTTATATCGTTAGAGCACTATGGTAATGTGAACGCGCTCAACATCTCGACAGTCACCGCGTACAAACGGCGCGCATCGTTATGTACGCACTGTAGTTGGTGCGCATGCAGCCGAGAAGAGAACTTTTAGCAATGAACGGGTTCTACGATATAGAGGTTTACCTAGCACTTTTTGGAACTTATTTTTCTGAATTGACGGTGCTCCTTAACCCGTCTTAACCCAAAACCGTCGGAATGTCGTTCTTGTTTTTCAATCTGATGTTTTTGCATACCTAGACCATGCATTTCTTCCTCCCCCCGGTTGAACTTTTCAAGTTTTAGTCACAATCGGGTTGTCTGTGAGATATAGAACTCCTCAAATGAGGAGTAGTTTTGGAAAAAATAAATGGTTCTGGTGCACCTCTGCCGTAGAATGGGTCATTGGTTGAAGGGTGGATGAAACCCTCAGTTACGAATTAAAAAGAGGTTGCCGATGATTTGTGTACGATTGTGTCTATTCCTGAATCGTATTACTAAGGCGTACACCCCCCCCGCGCTTGCGCGCCTGCAAGCCCACGGCGGGGCCGTATTGCCACGTCTGTTGTCTTGGTCGCGGTAAGACTGACTAGTGGTTTGGGTTCATTAAGAGTGAGGCGTGCGCGCCGGATGTTGCATCTCAGGTTAGGCTGATTGTATGATGGGCACTATTTCAAAGCCCGGCGGCCTCCTTTCAACGATCAGTAGACCCTTGCCACGAAAAACCTTCCTTCGTTTTCTTTGGTCCGAGACGTTTCTACTGCCAGTGCTTAGTCGCCGGAAGCACTACTAGTACGGAACCTGCCTATTAGGTAGTGCACCGGCCCTCCAATAAAAAAAAAGCGGGATACTGCCGCAGGCAAGATTTTTTATTTGAGAAAAAGGGTGTCTTCCACGCTAACGCTAGCGTAGTCGGTCCCGAATTTCAAGTTCCTCGGACACATCAGGGTAAGGTTTCGTAGGGCGCTTTTTATTATCAGATGGTCCGTAGCATACGGTTTGGTTAGGTGAAATACTTTGGCTACAGGTCACCTATTTAGATGCCGCCAGCGAAGTCGCCTCGCTCTACATGGTGGTCGGTGACCAGAAATCTAAGAATGGTGCTTAATATGCTCTACTACAGTAATAGTCAGACTCTTTCATTGGTTTTTGCTGTACGGCAAATCTCGCTTGAATCTTGTTGCAGTGACTCTGGCGCAGGAGCACTGTTACGGGTTTGTTCTCTTGCCCCATCTCGCCATTGGTTACTGTACCTTGGGCTTCTCTCGCTATCGATCGGTGGCGTGTGTTGAATTTCCTGGCCAGTTGCCCAGCGAAGGTTGTTTGGCACGGTGTTGCACCGTGGAGATGACAACAACCGAGGCTACGGTTCGGGGGTACCTATATTTTCACAACCTAACCTTTTTCCTCTTAAAATATCACGTAAATACATAGCGTTGGCGTTACGCAATATGGTGACGCACATCGAAAAACCAAAAAAGCGCAATACCCATTGTCCACTCGCGCAAGTGGCTCCTAGTTGCTGAAGAGAAAAAGCCCTGCAAGCGAACCTCCTATAGTGGCCTTGACCACAAAAGTCGTAGCCTTGTGAACAGGATCTCCCACGGTAAATAGTAGGCCGATGATGCATGTTTGCGGGTAGATGTTCCGCGCTCCTTAGCCGGGTGCTCGCCGTCGATGCAAGGGTAACATATATGTGCTGCTGATTGTGCCGGGGGGGATGCTGTTGGATCCTCGGGGACTAGTCTGCCCCTCCCCGGTTTCGCAGAAGTCACTTCAAGAAAGAGAAAGGCTCCATAGATCAATGTTCAAGGCAGCAAAGGCGTGTGAGCAGAAGCTGCACCGAGACTTTGCTGCACGATTGTAAGAAGTGCCATCACAGAGTGGAGGAATGAAATTTGAGTACACCCTCACGTTCAATAACCGTTCTCATTGGCAGCTGAAATTATCGCATATCGCCATCCTACGATTATATCAGCCCAATGAAGACTGTTTCCCAGTAAACTCACGTCGTATTTGTCTTAACCAGTGCTGCACGAGTCCGTCTGACTACGACTTGACGTTGTCAGTGTCTGAAGAACGTACGCGGTCGGTTATTAAGCACCTGGCACACAGGTGTTTTTTCCACATTTGCAATGTTTTCGATGACACCTTTTTGCTGCGCCGGCAAACGCGAAATAGTCCGGCGTCATAGCCGTGCCAAGGTGCTGTAGGAGGGGATCTTGTGGGGCCAAAGTTTTCTGACCGACGCTGTTCCACCATCTGAGCTGGAAGGCAAACCATGCCTAAAGTCCCAGATGTCTGTGCTTCATAATTACATTACGTATGTCGCCTAAACAACAGGGTTGTTAGTCGGGTCGAGCGTGCGTTTTTCTCTGCACCCATCGCAAATTAAACGGCTTGCTTCGAGGGCTGTTCACTATACGAACGTGACACAAGCAAGTACCCTGGTTAAGGAAGAATGCTTGGCTGCAGAGCAGTTCGTGTGAACCAAGTTTCTGGGAAGTTCAGTGTGATTGTTGAGAATAGCAAGTTTGACCATTCCACGGAGGGGTGGCCTTAAAGACAAATATCGCTCCTACAGACTACGTACAACAGCAGGCAGCCTATCGGGTCGCTAATCGGTATCACAATCATCGTGCATTACGAGTAGGCCACAGCAACATAATAAGGCGCTACGTCGATACAAGCGGGCAAGTAGGGCGGTACAATTATACATACTCCGAAGCATGCCACTTTAGTGTACACGCAGCGCAATCAATCTACAAGATAAGCATTTCGTTGCATCGGGAGGCATGGGTGTTCGGGTTTTCCGTTTAGTGTATAGTCCTTGTTTTTTGTTGCCGGAGCTCTGAGAAATAGGTTCCTCGTACACTCCCTCACTGATTATCTTTCTATAACTAATATCCTCTTCTACACCAGTCATGCAACACACCTGCCGTCAGAGCACCATTACGTTCAGCATCTCTCCGGAGCTGAATCTCATGCAACCAGTCGGTTAGCGCCGGCTGATGGTGCTTGTCCCCTGTGGATTGTCCGACGTGGATCAAGAGGTGCACCACATGCCTCATGCCGAGATCGCGCTCACAGATTGTAGGCCTCGAAATGTATAAGCAATGCTGGGCTGCGAGTGATCGGGGTCACCAAGTTAAAAGTTAGACAAAGGCCCGACCTACCGTTTGACGGAGCCCTCGCCATCTGAGCTGCTAGAGGATCGAAGGGGCTACAGTAATGGTGCAAAATGAATGACCACGGGGTTGAGAGCTACCCTTGATAAGCCTTGGAAATGGTGACCGCACGGCCAATCGGTAATTTGTGCGTGGCCTCTGGCTCGGAAGTACATCGGTGAAGGACCCAGTGTTACACATGTTTCACCATTCGACGTCAACTATACGAAGACGCCCGCGATGCGCCCGCCTTAGCCGAGATCAAATGTGTCCCCCACCGCTCTTGTAGACAACGATATCGCTGTCGTCGCGGATTCGACGCCGAGCAGTAGTGGACAGCAACACCACAGCAGCGCACAAGGACAGCGCTGTAGCGAACAATCGGCACCGCTGTAGAAGTCGCATCACCGTAGCAAACGACGAAGCCACTGTAGCGGGTGACGATGGGGTGGGGCCGGGCCCGCCTACGATGAGACCCCAGGAATCGCCCCCGTACCAGTCCGCGCCGCCTTGATCTCCTGTCGCTTAACCGGTATATCATTGTCGCAGGCACACAAAAAAGGTTGTTTTAACCCGCGAGACAAGATTATATAGCGTGGGAAGAGGATGCAGGAGAGGGCGCCGCCGCGCCGAGACGACCACCGTCATTGACGCCGCGCCACCGCCAAATTGAAAAAATCATGGGGCGCTAACGGCCATGCCGACGACCTCGTGAAGATATTTGCGACTTCCACGCGGGATCACCAACATGACCAACGCCCGGACTAACCCCGTGAGGACCGACATCTTGCGTTCAATACACGTCTGAGGAGAACCTCTTGTTGTCGTTTACGGGCTCCCCCGAGTTATTGGCTCCTTGTCATTGTGTAAGGGCACCCTCCAATGTGTAAGCGTTTCCCCTGTTGTGTGAGGGCTCCGTCCATTGCCTGAGGGGAGAAAAAAGATAGACCGCAGCATTCGGCGAATACCGATCATCGTAGCACCTCCTCCAAGCCCTGACTATGGTAACATGCATATGCATATATGTGTTGGAGACATATCTCGGCAGACAAAGAGTTACCTGCTGTTACTGCTACTTGCGGCTGCCGAGGTCGGTACGGTAACTTCGGTGTCGAGTTTCAGGCGAAAAATTGGAGGGTTGTACACGGGTCGGGTTAGTTCTTGCGGATCGGGTCGGGTCCGGGTAATCTGACCCGACCCATCAGATTTGAAACCTTCATTGGCCGGCCTGACCCGACCCGTGCGATTTCGAACACCTCTTGACCCGGTCCGACCCGACCCGATCCGCCCCAACCGCGAGATTCTGAAAACCTCTTGAACTGACCCTCGGGTTGGATCATGGCCCATGAAAAGTCCTGAAAAAAATCTTAGATGATATGGTGCGTTGTACACTAACAGGCCAGGCTACAGTAGTGGGGTCACTTTTCGGGGATTTTTGGAGTGACTCGCGCGCGTGACCCCCCGGTTCCTTTTGCGATCTTAAGCTTTCGTGATGGTTACATTGTTCCATGTGAATCCGCAATGGAAAGGTGAGCTATGCTGAGTATGAACAAGTCGCCTAAACTATTTTTTTCGGTGAGGTACAGAGTAGAGTCACTCGTGCGAGTATGATGCCTCAAACCCGGCATTGGGAAAAAAAAAAAAATGAGGGTATATCATTACATCGTCGTAACATCCCCCCTAGTAATACCATACCTGCCGTAGCCTTGGTCAAACGTGAACTACAGTATAGAGGCTCTCGTGATTCGTATATGCTTGGACCGTATCACAGCCTGTCTGTTATCTTGTTTTAGTACTAGGTACTCGGTACTGTACGAAGAAATAGAAAAGGAAATGGGCCCACTGTAAAACGAAACAGATGAAAAGAAAAGAGGGAGGATGCGAGGCGATATAGCTTGTCTCATCGAACGCCAATGTATGTACAACACATTTGTGTGTACTCTGCTGTGGTAGAAAGGGACTCGGTTACAGAGGGTTGTCTACCGAGAGACTGGATACTATGGACTTAGAGCAGGCGTGTTGGGGGAGGGGTGTGTGACGAGGTAAGAGCTGTCATGCGGAAAGGGTGTGATGACGGGACCCTCTCCTCGCCACGACCGATAGAAGTAAACACTTTTGCGTCTTCAACCGATGCGCAGGAGTCACAAGCCAGCCATTTGGATGGACTTCGGGTTGTCGTGTGATGCTTCTCCTGAATTGCATTCGGTGGGGGAGGGGGAAGGGGGCTTGACCCGTGTGGATTGGTGTAGGGCCAGGAGAACACGGTAGGGGTACATCTAGTATTCACGGTTTTCGGTTGTTATATACCAGGCACGCACGTTCTACGCTTAAGCCTTATACTTTTCGTGGCCTGGATTCCCTGTTCTTTCATGATCGTGTTGATTGTTGACAGTTAGCTGACGCACGCGCTACGACTGTGTACACAATGCCGGATGACAAATGACATAACAACATTGCGGAAAAACCGGCAGGATATTGGATACAGCGTACTGTATTGCGCAATTGAGCACGAAGTGCAGTAGGCTGTAGACTGGGATCGATTCGTGGAGTGTTCGTGTAGGCTCTTGTGGGTTGTTCCTCGGATACTGCCGAAGAACTGCATGTACGTGGACTGCTCCCGTATAAGTTATTCTGAAGTGTTCCCGGCACCATTCTCGGAACAAGTGATGACGGATGCTTTGGATTTGCGATGGAATACGGTACTACTCTATAGTAGTAGAAATCATACTAAAATTAACTATTTTGCTTATGTATACGTACACGATACACGAAACGAGCAAAAAACAAATACGTCGGGAGTCAAGAGAAAACAAATACGATACAGCCGTAGTAGTCGCACGAACTCGTGAAAAAAAACAAAAAATCAAGGGAGGCAGTTTCTGCGGACGACTTGGACGCTACCAACTACCGTGCAATTTTGTAATTTTAGCAGTATGTATACCTACTCGTAGCTTTGGGGGCGTTTCCAACGACCCAACATATCTCAAAGCTGGAGCGTATTTTTTTTTATATCATTTTTGTGCAACTACTGTATATTAGTGAAACATAGATGTACCACGCAGCTTGCCAAGTAGAGTTTCAATCATTCAATCGTTCGTACTCACAGCTGATGCTTTTCAATATTTATAAAACATATATTTTCGGCAAGTCGTTTGCCATGTTGGCCAAGTTTGTGGAAACTGGACTACTTGTCAAAATAACAGTGTTTGCATATGTTCCTAGATTTTTCTTGATTATCCCCGAGCGTATATAGCCCTTCCTCGGCAAGGTGACGAAATCCGTAATCTCTTGTAATTATTTGCTACGCGCAGTAGTAGTCGTCGGAATTTCGTTATGTTTTCGAATCATTTTTTTATATATCTTGGCCATAGTAGCGGGGGGTGGGGGTGGCAGGGGGTTAGGGGGGGGGGGGGGGGGCAGGAGGGATAGGTGGCCGAGTGGAATATATGATCCAGCGCAAATATCAAACGAACATCGCATCCTCAAACCTGAATTCGGGCGAGTTTCCCGGATGCACCATGATGTCGAGGATCATCACATCATTCTCGTGGCCACCACTTACCTCAGTATTCTCTTCGCGTCGCCGAGGTTTAGGCCATGGGATAGTCTTACTACGGTAGCCCCCCCGACGTTTCGTTTTCGAAATCGCTGGTTTTGAAACCAGCTCCCGGCCGTATCTCCTGAAATGCAATGCCCCTTGCCACCCCGACGTTGTAATTGTTTGGTAGTCCTTCGCATACAAGAACACATGTGACGGTATGTTGTTCATAGCATCTTTCCTCGGGTCGAGCAGCCATGAAATGGCCGTTGAAGAAAACCGCTGGTTTGGGCGGGGGCTATCATCGTGAAATCAATCAATCAATCAGCAGCAGCAGCATCATCGTCATCATCATCATCATCATCAGCAGCAGCAGCATCATCATCATCATCATCATCATCATCACCATCATCATCATCATCATCATCATCATCATCATCATCATCATCATCATCATCATCATCATCATCGTCATCATCGTCATCACCATCATCGTCATCATCATCGTCGTTATCGTTATCGTTATCATTTTCAGTCAGTCGGGATTGTTCATCGGATTGTGCCCTTTTTCAGTTTTCTCCAAATCGGTTTCTGGTGCACCTGCGCCGTTGAGCCTCTCAACTCCCAACGGGGTTAACATGTTGATAATTGATCACTCTTGGTATTACGGGAAAATATGCATATTGCTGTTACATACTAGTAGTAATCAGAAACATCTATAGTAAAAACAGAGGAACATACTGGGGTGTTTTTTATTACTATCATTGCCCTCCGACAATACAGCCGTAGACAGTGATGATCGCGAATTCTGACCACTCCCCGGCAGAAAAGTACGATGGCGATGATGCTGCTCGACACAGCCGACGCGTGCTTCGACGGGGGCAGCACTTTTTTTTTGTCCACCAGACTGGTTTCGACCTTCGGCAGGGCTCCTCACGTCCAACTCAGGAACCACCTCCATATCGTTGGATTATCAGTTAGAAGATGGAACAGTTCGTTTCATATCTAGACCACGATCATGGGAATCCATATTGGGTTGGACATTCGTATTCTATCATTACGGTCAGGTTTTGTGTTCGGCATGAACCTCCAGCCAATGAGGGCCCTCTCAACGTTTGGGTGCATCCCTCCCTCTCGTGCCACGCCTCGGCCGGCATTTCTCGGCCCCAAAGGTGGCCATGGGGTTCAAGTTTCGACTTGGGCGGGGGGTATTGTGAATTCTAGCAAGCTAGTGCAATCAATGGCCACATGTTTTTGTTTTTTTTTCAAGTTGATGGTGAAACGGTGGCGTCGGAAGCCCCGCGGGGTTCGTGGAGGCTCACGGACAAGACACGCGCCGCGCGTTTTGCGCGCAGCGAAACATTTGGCGATCTCTACGCGCGCATAGATGCTAGAAACAGCCCATCCATGTAGCGTTATTTGTGCCACTTTTTCACAGGACCAAAAAACAGAGTTTTCGGGAAAATGGAAACGGAGCCTAAAATGAGAACCAAGCATTATCTCTACAGAATAATGTATGTGGTGTGTCAGAGAGCCATAATGATCCTGCGAAATCTTAAAAGGTGTCGTCACGAGGTCGTATGCCACGTTGCATCGGCAAGGGAACTAAGAGGTGCCTACCTGCAAGATTTGCTCAACCATGTCTGCCACTTTTTCATGGTGTGCATGCATATGTTGTTGTCGCTTCACCGCACCCCAAGCGCATCCCAAACGCCCGTGCAGAAAAACCTCAACGAGACTTGGCCGGCGCTTTTGGCGATCAGGACACATTCACCGGGGGAGGTCATCAACGCACAGTCAGCGCACAGAAAGCCGCGGAAGGTCTCGAGAGGAAAACTTCGTGGACAGGACTCGGCCATACGCCCATGGCCCTGATCCTATACCGGACGATCATCCAATGGGTAACAATATTTTGTTCCGAACCCTGCCTTCCGCGCCACTGGTAGGACCTACATACTAGTAGTAGTGGGCCGGGATCGAAGATTCTGCCTGCCGTGACGGCGGATGATCTCCCATGGGTAGCTGTGTCATGTACTCTGAGACTTGTATCTACCGTGTTTCAGCTCAAGTCCGGACGCCCGGGCCAGCCACGACATCGACTCCAACGACTGGGACGCGGAAGAGTTCGTTTACGATCAAGTCTTTTAGAGTCGACGTTAGCGGGGTAAGACTCGTGCAGTTTGCTGTTTACGGTGTTGCGCTCGATCTCTCCTCTAAGCCTCGGCCTGGTGAACTGACGTAATGGGCGTGTCACGGACTGTCGATGGTTTTTGTTCTTGGTTTTCCGTTTGGTTGGCGGTGCTCGATCCGCAATCCGGCCGATAAAGAGGACGTTTTGAACAATTCAAAGCCGAGGAGCCCGTTGTTGGAATAAATTGTTCGAATATCCATGGGGAGAGTTGCCTGAGGCCGGCTGTATATTTCATTTGTTTGTGGAACCTGCCCTGAGTTAGATTGCGAACTGGTGTACACGGGGGCGATAGTCTGAGGGACATGGATGCGCGATGGTTTTCTTGGGGAGGGTTTTCAGTTTTGAATTAGAGAAGGGACAAGTGGCCTCAATCCCCGGTGAAGAAAGCAAAAACTTCGTTGAGAAAAGGCGTGGCAAGGTGTGGCATAAATCCGCTCGATGGTTTATGATCCGACGCAGCTTAAGGCGGTGTACCGACAGAAAATTACTTCTCTAATTTAATGCTGCTTTTGATTTGGCACGGCAGGGAAAAAAAAAAAAGCGGCGAGGTAGATGTCTTCTGGGCTGACGTTTTTTTTTTCTCCACCTAGGAATTGAAGTTTCTGTTGAGAAATATTTTCATATTGTTCAGCCCCGCCACTGTTTTTTAATTATATTATTATTTCTTCTCTTCTTCTTGAGGAAGAGCACACGTTGCCGTAGCGAAACGAGTCGATTGGGTTAGAAGCCGCTCATAGCCGATGGGATGGAGTAGAGATTGTGATAATCCTCGATGCACAACAGCTATATTTAACCGCGGGGCGAACGTATGTTGTTTGTTGTTGTTGTTCTAACATTAACTCGCATTATCAAGTCATGGTCACAGGACAGGCTCCAGTCACTCTACTGGAGCTGAGATATACCCCAGGGAAAAACACAAACAAGCCAAAGGTGGTACACGTATGTATCACAGCTGACGCCATCCATGCCTCCGCCAGAAACGTATAAAAACTGAAATCGGGAGTCAGCCTACGATGTGCCAGGTCCATACTGGTGCATACGTCTCACTACTCGCGCCTGGAAAAACCGACTATACCGCTTGCCACCCAAGGAAGAAACTACCACGTATATATTACAGGTAGTACCTGTCACTACGCATACGCACGTCATACGCAAGTCAATTGGAAAAAAGAAACGAAGAAGAGAAGAAAAGAGAAAGGAAAGGAAAGGAAAGGAAAGGAAAGGAAAGGAAAGGAAAGGAAAGGAAAGGAAAGGAAAGGAAAGGAAAGGAAAGGAAAGGAAAGAAAAGAAAAGGAAAGGAAAGGAAAGGAAAGGAAAGGAAAGGACAGGAAAGGAAAGGAAAGGAAAGGAAAGGAAAGGAAAGGAAAGGAAAGGAAAGGAAAGGAAAGGAAAGGAAAGGAAAGGAAAAGAAAGGAAAGGAAAGGAAAGGAAAGGAAAGGAAAGGAAAGGAAAGGAAAGGAAAGGAAAGGAAAGGAAAGGAAAGGAAAGGAAAGGAAAGGAAAGGAAAGGAAAGGAAAGGAAAGGAAACGAAACGAAATGAAACGAAAGGAAAGGAAAGGAAAGGAAAGGAAAGGAAAGGAAAGGAAAGGAAAGGAAAGGAAGAAAGGAAAGGAAAGGAAGGAAGGAAAGGAAAGGAAAGGAAAGGAAAGGAAAGGAAAGGAAAGGAAAGGAAAGGAAAGGAAAGGAAAGGAAAGGAAAGGAAAGGAAAGGAAAGGAAAGGAAAGGAAAGGAAAGGAAAGGAAAGGAAAGGAAACGAAACGAAACGAAAGGAAAGGAAAGGAAACGAAACGAAACGAAAGGAAAGGAAAGGAAAGGAAAGGAAACGAAAGGAAAGGAAAGGAAAGGAAAGGAAAGGAAAGGAAAGGAAAGGAAAGGAAAGGAAAAAGAAACAAAAGAAAAGACAGGAAAAACAAGAAAGACCAGAAGGCAAGAAGAGGAAGCAAGGAAAGGAAAAGAGACAAAACACGTCATACTAGCAGACCCTAGGAACTGACTAAAGACGGCATTGGGCTCATAGAGGGTATCGAGTGCATCAATGGCACTGGGGAGAGAAAGAAACAAGGCGAAGAAGTCAGGGACGCCTTACGCTTACTTGTGACGGCCATCGGAAGGCCCACAAATTTCAAGACGATGATGGCCAGACCCACACTTCAGTATCTTGGGCATGACGTCCCCTCTCGCCCCCTCCCCCCTCCCCCCCTCCCCCCTCCCCCCGGCCGCTTAAAGATACCGACGGTAGATGGCGCTGCCGCGGCCTTTGCGCGTCGCTCTGCAGCTCTGCATCCCTACATCTTTTGTCATTTCCGCATGAACAACTCGGCTCCCTCCTCTACTCGTCGAAACCATCTGCCGGCCTTCTGAGCAGTCTTTCGCCATCCTTCGAATTTCATTCCAAAAACCGACATATCCTCCTTCAGATGATCCATCCAGTCTTTCTCTTGACCCCCTGAGTAGCCTTTACCCCCAACAAACTCCCCAAACATCACCCTCTGTGGCAGACGCTCCTCCCCCAAACGTGCTACGAATCCCGCAAACAATATCCTCCGTTTGCGCACTATCGCCTCTATGCTCTCGGCAGCTGTCTTAGCAAGCGCGTTGGCGTACGAAAGGGTGTCGTCGTCGCGCTTCCGTTTCCGCCATCCGAGGCATCGGAGGAGCATGGAGTGGTGAACCTGTCATAGCCTGTCATAATCAGGCTTGTTCGGGCTCCACTTCATGCAACCGTAGAGTAGTATCTCGCTCACCTCGGCTTTCAGCAACCGCACCTTCAACCGTAAGCGCACACCTGGGCGATCATAAATTTCCATCTTGTACCTCTGGAAGCACGCCCAGGCCCTCTGAAGACGCAGCGTTATTTCAATGCTAAGGTCTCTGTCTGCGGTGATAGCCCCGCCCAAGTACACAAACTTTGTTTGTTTGTATACCTGGCCGGCTGCATTGATTGTGGACGACACCTTCCCCCCCCCTTTGGTTTGCAGGCTCATGATCTTTATTTTCGCGTCGGAGACCGAAAGCCCGAACGCCGAGCACGCAGTCACGATCACCGTCATCATCCTGCCCAGCCCTTGTGTGATCGCGAAATCGATGCCCGCATCGTCAGCGTACAGCATACCCCACAATCTCTGCACCTCCTCCTCCTCCTTCCCCCTCCACCTGTCGGCTTTGCCTGTGCGTGAAGTGCCTTTCTTCTCGCCTTTCTCCTTGTTTCGTCGGAGCTGCACCATGCTGTCCGTGATGACTGCATTAGCGAGGAAGCGTTTTTCGGCCACACGCAGTACGGCCGAGAAACATGTAAAACAGCAGTGGCGCGAGCACGCATCCTTGCCTGAGACCTTGCCCCACATCGAACTTATCCGAGCATTCTCCATCATCCAGCCGCACGCATGGTTGCATATATCGTCGCGGACTTCGCGGGTGACGGCGAGCATTCTCGGTGGCACGCCAAAACGAGCAAGGACTGCCCACCAAAGGGTTCGCTCGACGGAGTCATATGCTTTGGTAAGGTCGATAAAGCACAAATAACAGGGGGTGTCCTTCTTCCGCGCCAGTTCCTGCAGTCGTCGTACTACGAACGTCATGTCAACCGTCGAGCGTTTGGGTCTATACCCACGCTGTTCCTGCGGCAGAATGTTCTCGCGTACGCAATAGTCACTCAGGCGATCCGCGATGACTTTGAGGAGTACTTTACCGGCGTGAGCCACGAGAGAGATGCCACGGAAATTGCCACACTCAGTCCGATATTTCTTCTTGTGAAGCACCTTATTCGTTTCATCTTTCCATTGTTGCGGCACGCCACCTCCCCTCCACACAGCGACGACGATATTGTGGAACTTTCCGAGAGTGTTCAATTCTACTTCGTCGGCCAAAACCTCCAAGAGCTCGGCCGGGAGACCATCGGGCCCTACCGCCTTTCGGTTCGCCAACGCACGGATCGCCTCCTCTACTTCGTACCTAGACGGGACATCGTCAAGTGGTCTGCACGGGGGCCACTGCTTAAGCTCGTTCTCAATGCTCGGGTAAAGGGTCAGCGACTTCGTGTTAAGCAAGTAGTGAAATCACCTCACCCACCGCTCGTGGATGAGGGCATTATCCCGCAGCAATCGACCTTCGTCGTCCTTGATGTACTGCGAGTGAAACGTCCTCTTCCCTTCCACATCCATCCCCTTTAGGTGTTTGTAGAAGCCAAATTGATTATCTTCTCGGATACGCCTTTCGAGTTGGCTAACGTAATCTTCGAAGAACGTCTCTACAGCTTCCGCCCGCGTGCGTTTCAGTTGTTTGGTGATCGCCTTCAAGGCTCGCCGTAGACCACGATCGTTTGGAGCAGAACGGACCCGTTTCCTCGCGTCTTCCCTATCCTGCCATCGTGCGTTCAACTCCGCTTTCGTCTGCTTGGTCGCACACCAGCCCCTCGGTACTTGTTTGCGCCGAATAGGGGGCGCGCATTCGGCAGTAGCGTCTCGGTTAGTACTGAGATCATTTCATCAACGCTTGCGGTATTAGTACCGGGTATCGGGAAGGCAAGCTTGGCTCCTATCGCTTCTTGGAAAATCATCCGGAGATGCGGGTCCGCCATTAATCTTGGTAGATCAATAGCTCGCCGGTTCTTTATGACTCTCTTTAGACGATTTGGGTGCGATGCGGCCGAAAAGGCGAATATTTTCGAATACGAGGTTATGGTCTGACTCAGCCTTCTCCCTGGGTGGGGTCCGCACAGTGACATTACGTGTCAATCGTCTAGCCACTTGTCGTGTCAGTATGTAGTCAAGCCTGTACTGGGCCTTTCCTCGGTTAGGACTCCGAAACGTGTACGATATACCACAAGCAGGTGTAGCATAACACATGTCGAGGAGGGCGAGTTTGTTATCAGTTGCGAGAATCAATTGTCGTTCTCTGTTGCCGTTCAGTTCGTCACGTCCGTATGCACCCAATACCTTGCTGTCGGTCCACCCGATCCTTCTCATGCCTATACGAGCATTTGCGTCCATCAGGACAAGGAGGTGGTCCCTACTGGGTACCCCCTTGACCACCTCGTCAAGTGAACTCCTAAAGTAACATTTTCGCTGGTGCTCTTATCGAGAGCGGGAGCATAGCCTACAATGAAAGACACACCGTTAGAACTGCCATTGAGTTGGATGCGAACCTCCATCAATCTAGCACTGATGCACTCAACTGCGACGTCGCCCTTATCCATCCCTGCCACGATAGACTCTCTATCAGGTAAGCCTACCCCGTGGTTCCCCTTCTTTTCGTACTTTCCTCCGCCTGCTCCTAAGCAAAACAAAACATACCCCGCCGCCGTAAGAACACTTTGTCCATCGCGCCTCACCTCCTGCAATCCTATGATATCACAACCTGCGTCCTCGCAAGTCTTTAGTGTCACCTCGGCGTGGCCTATGCCGTTCGTGCCCTTGAAGGCAAGTGTGCGAACGTTGTGTGTACCCACGACGAGTTCCCCCGCTCTCGACCTAGCTCTTGCACCTGTGCGCATTTTCTGAGCAGCCCTTCGAAACCTCCTACGTTGCCTCCTCTTCTTCCGAACGTCCGATTTCCTCCCTTGCACCCTCTGTTTTTCCCAGACAGAGTATTTCCCCATCTCCGCCTCCCTTCGCCCAACCCGGTTTTTACTAAGTGCCAGCGTGAAGGGGGCAGCAGTCCCGACACGCCACGTCCATCCCCTTCCCGACTTTGGTGCTTACTCACGTGGGTTCGATCCTCTCGTCTCTGTTCGATACGCGCCCCACGCTTTCCGCGGCGGTGATGAGACGCTGCGTCCGCAGGCAAGGCTGCCGCGTTCAAAAAAATCGCGAGGAACTTCTTTGCCTTGTCGCTGGCTTTCACCGCCGGCCTGGTCATACCCAAGCGCTCGTTCAGCGCACGAGTACGGTCGACGCCACACAGCCCCTCAGGGGCTCTGGCACGTTTTGGGGAAGCCTCAGGCCCGAGCACCACCCAGGCCGGGGAGCAGCCGAGGGGAGACCATATTCTGTACAACTGTTGGTTGGCGTTGGGTGAACACTTGCATTCGTTCGAGGACGCTGACTTAATGCTTATTCCTGTGTTCCCCTCTTAAAACTTTGGTGCACGGTGGTGGTGGAGTATGGGTTGGGGGGACGATTGAAGGGCGGGACGTGTACTCGTTTCACGCACGGCCGTAGTCGTATGCCCGTAGATCCTCGCACCACTACGGTGCCGGGACGGAGCACGTCGGGTTTTCACCAACCAGGGGCAGACATTGTTTCGGTATAGATGTGCACTTTTTGGGGGGGGGCGCATGCCACGATAGAGGTAGCATTTTTCGTCTGAAATGTTTTCTGAAAGGCGGGGCTTCTTAACCCACAATTAATTGTCGAAAAAAAAAAATAATAGGTCGTTCTCGTCGTGTACCTAGGCCATGGAGCTGTTCATCCGGTAGCAGTTTCATTTTTCTCCAAATCGGTTTTTTTGTTAGAGGTCTTAAAGCTCCCAAATTGAGGAAACCTCAGAAAAAAAACGTGGTTCACACCTCTATCGCAGCATGCGTCCTTCACTTGAGGTGCTCTTCGTATACCTCACGAAAAAAAAAAAAACGATTTGAGGTAAACAGTAAGTGCAACCCGATCAAAACTCCATGGTCTTTTCAGGGTATACAATAGCAAAACGGGTTATTATTGTAAAGCAGGAATGGCGTTCCAGACGACGGTTTAGGGTCATGATGGGTTAAGGGGACCGGCCAAGCTCAGAAAAAAAGGCAAAAAGTGGTATTAATATTGTGGTACATGTCCAACTTGGGGCGGCGCCTATGTCTGCTGCTGCTGCTCTGCTTAAGAGTCATCCCTCCATAGTGCGGTCGGGGCTGCAGTTGTTGGATTAACTAATAATCTAACTGTCCGATTGGGTTCCTCAAATACGGAAGTACCCCAGTTAGTCATTAATCAAGAAATTTCACGAGTGTATGAGGTATATTAGGACTACTAAGGCATAGAAGCTCGGTCGGGTTGTGCAGACGAATGCCTTCGAAGTACTTTTCCGGGTGGTGATATCAGATGGTGAGATATTGATTGATCTCCTCATGTTAGGAGCTCAGAAATTTCTTAGAACATGCTGCACCCCTACCCCGTGGGCTGACTCTTTCGTTGAACGGCGGTACGGCGCTTGCAAGACAACTAGTAATAGCCTCATGAAGGCAGGCGGAGATTTATCGGAAAATAATAAGTTTGGGAGCCGTTATGCCGAAAGTTGGTGTAGAACGCACCCTTTGCCACTCACTTACTTTATAAGAAACCCAGGCCTGGGTCAGGATTCCTGTACAGGTATCTTTGTCTAAAAAGTATACCCGTATGGGGGAGGAGCGTCTGCCACAGAGGGTGATGTTTGGGGTGTTTGTTGGGGGTAAGGGCTACTCAGGGGGGCAAGAGAAAGATTGGATGGATCATCTGAAGGAGGATATGTCGGTCTTGGGAATGAAATTCGAAGGATGGCGAAAGGCTGCTCAGAAGGCTGGCAGATAGATGGTTTCGAAGAGTAGAAGACGGAGCCGAGTTGTTCATGCGGAATTGGCATGAAACGGAGAGACGCAAAGCTGCAGAGCAACGCGAAAAGGCTGCGGCAGCGCCATCCACCGTTGGCATCTCTAAGCGGCCGGGGGGAGGGGGAAGGGGGGGGGCGGGGAGGGGACTGGGGGAGGGAGGAAGGGGGGAGGGGGAAAGGGGGGAAGGGGGGACGGGGGGAAGGGGGACGTCATGCCCAAGAGACTGAAATCTGGGTTTGGTCATCATCGTATTGAAAGTTGTGGGCCTTCTAATGGCCGTCACAAGATAGCATAAGACCGCCCTGACTTCTTCGCCATGTTGCGTTCTCTTCCAGGTGCCATTCATTGATGATGGACGTGATACCCTCTGTTAGCACAATGCCATCCTTAGCCAGTTCCTAGGGTCTGCTAGTGTGATATTTTTCTTTCTTTTCTATTTCTTTTTATTTCTTCTTTATTTCTCTTCTTTTTTCCTTGCCTTGCTTCTTCTTGTCTTGTCTTATCTTGCGTTTCTTGTCTTTTTCTTCTCTTTTCTTGCCTTTTTCGTTTTGTGTCGTTTCTTCTCTTTTCTTTCCTTTCCTTTATCTTCTTTTCTTTCCTTTGTTTCTTTTCTCCAATTTACTTACGCCTGTCGTGCGTATGCGTAGTGATAGATACTACGTGCAATATATACGTGGTAGTCTTCATTGGGTGGCAATCGGGATAGTTGGTTTCTCCCCAGGCGGAAGTAATGAGACGTATGCACCGGCATGGACCTGGCACATCGTAGACTGACTCCCGATTTCACTTTTATGTGTTTCTGGTGGAGGCATGAATTGCGTCAGCTGTGATATATGCGTGTACCACCTTGGGTTGTGTGTGTTTTCCCTACCTGGGGTATTCCTCAGCTCCAGAGTGACTGGAGCCTGTCCTGTGACCACGGACTTGATTATGCGAGTTAATGTGAAAACAACAATACCCCATAGTGAATGCCCCACCCACCCAACGAGGGATTTTTTTTTAGACGACAATGTAAGCCTGACCCGATAAACAAGGCCATGCTTGGGGCTCTAAAATTTAGCAGAAGAAGATGCATTTTTTTTTTGTCAGTAATTCAAAACCTTGAAATTCCAGTTGATTGAGTTGAGGAGACTCGTCCAGTTGATTGAGTTGAGGAGACTCGTCAGCGGCCAAGGCCCCGATAGGGGGGCTGCCCCCATTTTCTCTACCACCGGGTCTTTGGGCAGCAATATCTCCCATCCCCCATCCCCCATCCCCCATCCCCATTTCATGTCGACGCGTGCTACGATATAGAGGCAGCACAGCTCTGGTTTGTTTTTGGGGGGGGGGCTAAATTAACTCAAAATCGTCGGAATTTCATTGCTTTTTGGGGGGAAATATATATATATATAACAAAAAAATGAAAATACACTCCAGCTGTGTGAGATCGAATATTTTGTCGAAACTCATATTTGCAAGCTGTGTGTGATACTCCGATCGCGCGTATTACGGGTTGTGTGTCCTCATTAAGGATATGGGTCGGCGACTCCCCCTTGCAACTACAGTGTAGCTGTCAGGGCCAACAGGGTGATGTTAATCAGTCTGTGCGCGGAAACTAAAAAACCCGTTTCTGAGGGAAACAAAATCTGACAGCTGTAAAAAGAAATGCATGCGTTTATCAAGTGAATCCTGTAAGTCCAATAACCGGTGAGGGGAGGGCGGAGTTTTGAAGCACGTGGGGGCCTGGTTATTTATGAATAGGGCGCGGGGCTGGGGGGGGACGGGCGGGACAGCTCAATTTGTGCGTGGAAACTATAGATCATTCAAGGGGATAAATATGACGGTTTTTGAAAGAAGAAGAGAAAGAACAAAAAAAAAAGTTTATCATGGGGGGGGGGCGGGGGCAGCTCAATATGTTCGTGGAAACTGGGATACATGTGACGGTTTTGGAAAGAATACACCAGTTTATCATGTATATCCTGTAAGTCGTACAACCAGTGAGTAGAGGGCGGAGTGTTCGAGAGGGTGGGGGTGGGGAGGTGGGGGGGGGGGGGGGGGGAGGTGTGTGTGTGAGGGGGGGGGGAGGAAGGGCTTTAGGTGGCATACATGTAGGGGTTTGCTATACTTGTGGTGCTAGGTCTAGGCGATGGTGCGGGTGGTGGGCCGTGACGAAGTTCATCGGGTGGAGCACCTTTGATATTCTCCAAATCAGTCTTTGAGTGTCGTGTAGAGCGCTCTCCAAATCGAGGAGCCGGCCAAAACAAAAAAAACGGTACGGCCTCCGCCGTAGTATGCGTCTTGCCAATCAAGACGGCACAACCTCTGCCATTCTAGGAGTCTAGGCCACTCGCGCGAGTGTCTCTATACATTCCTCATTCAAGAATGGACTATTGCAGGCTGGTTCAAGTAAAAAAAAACAAGTTGTCTTGGGACCCCACGAATGCCGCCGCTCGCAATATCCATTAATAGTTGAAGAATGAATGTGTGGGTATCATACCAGTTGACCCCCAAGACCAGCGGAAGGGGGTGGCATGGCCAGTTTTGTTTTCAACGGCCTCGAACTATTCTTCAGTTATTGGGTGGGGACACAGAGAGTGTCCCGTGCAGGTCTGCCTATCGAGCAGGTCCTCGGTGTGAGTAAGTTCTTAGCCGTATCGCAGTAGAGAAGCAGCTTTATTATTTCCACAGAGCCCCGGACAGCATCTGAGAACCGAGGCGCATGCCTCGGTTTCATTTTCTGGTTATCCCGAATAGATAACGCCAACACATCATACGAAAACGGCCAATTACCAATCAAATCAGACAGTTGCAGGCCTTTCAAGGCCGTGCCTTAACACGGTCTCTAGGAGCGAAACTCGTGTCGACCAATGACAAGTCTTCCATGTTTTTCAATAATATTCGGGCTTTTTCCAAGCGGGGGCGAGAACAAAAATTGCGCATTTTGCACGATACGGTTGGACGTACTCCAAGGTATGTAGAAAAATTCGCGCAGAAAGTGGAAGATCTGACCTGCCTGTGTTCAACATTATTAAGCAGAAGAAGCTAGCGAAAAAAATGGATCCTACACTGAAACCAAGTCACTTGAAGGGAAAAAACGTATATTATTCATTTTTACGCACACAAGTCCAAATGTCTACGCCGCTTATGAGAGATAAACGCACACGTGTTTTACATGCCCATCCCGAGGGCTGACTGACTTTTTTTTTTCATTTTTTTCGCACAAAATGTTTGGGCTAAGGTGGTTCACACCTTTTTCGGGATATCTTAACTGACGAAAAATCAGGCCAGACAAAAAAAAAAAACATCTGGTGAGGTCTTCGCAATGGCACATAGATAGAAGAAAAAGCATCTGGTGTGCGAAATCTCTCGCTCTGAATCCAACAAGCGGAGTGGACGTTCGCCGGGGAATACAATTGGGGTTCTTAACGTGAACCGGCCTGTAATTGAGAACAGTTTGTTGCCGCAGTGTAACAGTGTTCTCGTGGCGATGCATATCGGGAAATCGAAAAGGACTCATACGAGGCCCTAAAAGTGACCCCCTACCGTATTATATGAAGTGTATGAAGCGTATGAAGTGTGTGAAGTGTAGGATAGTCTACTCGTCTTGGTGCGGTCAGATACATTTGTGCACAAAACTACCTCCTCATCTGAAGCACATCTCAGGCAGCGCGTTCATCTCACAGCCCCCAGCGATAGCGCAAGCCGACGGGAAGATCGCACACCGTCAATCTACGCCACGCACAAACTCGAGTTATGTAGGCGGTGCTCTCGACTAACCGTAGAAATAGTTTACAGTAACGTAGACAATGTCCGAACGACCGATTTTCTAAGAACCTTGTCGAGAGAGAGCATTAAAAGAAGCAAGCCAAGTCCACATAATGTGAGCAAATCGGCACGTTGCGTGCGTTTGAACCTTCCAAAGGGTGGTCAGAAGGTCTTGTCTGGTACCCACCTTCTTCTAATACGTCGATGAAACGGGGGGATCCCGTCCACTCGGGTGCTATAGGCACCCCCTCCCCCCCTAAGCGCCTATCCCTCCATCTTCGCCCCACCCACAGACACTACCTTACCGTTGAGGGGATTGGCGCGCTGTTCCTCAGCGCCTGTTTTTATGAGGTTGGACGGTCGGACGAGAAACTTACCCACAAACGACGGTATCACGTACCACCTGGAATCTCTTACCCACGCGCGCGTATTGTGTATTCTGGGTTCGCGAGGAAATGCAGCATATATATTCCAAAATCAACCACTTCCGGCGAAAATCAAGAGGTGAAAACGCCCCCCCGCACACACTCGCGTACATTAGGCTCTGCACGGAAAAGCGAGGGGCTGGGGCACTCAAATCCATGGCTAAACCATATCTACAAACAGTCACACAGAGCGGTACGTGAAATTTCCAGCCGAGTCGAGCACGTCCAATTTCCCTCAAGTCATGCCCTGGGGGTGGGATAGGTCGCCTTTTGTTGTTGCTGCTGATCTCATGCGATGCATCACCCCGTCGCCATCATCTAGTCCTCGTGGTCAGAAAACAGGCTCTTACGACACGATTTTTAGACACGTACGTGCCGGGCCCATCAGCGCGCATGCGTCCGTTTTGGCACTACTAGGCGTGTGCTACGGTAGAGGCAAACCTTTTCGTCGGAATCGTCTGAAATGGTTTCTGAATGACCGGACCCCTTATGACCCAAAATCGTCCGAAATAGGCTATTTTTTGGCCTGATTTTCGTTGTATACCTAGGCCATGTTTGTTTTTCGTCCTGCATTGTAGCAATTTCATTTTCTCCCAAATCATTTTTTTTGGGTTAAGGAGGACATGTCTTAAGGTCGTGACCTCCGAAAGTAAGGAACCTCAGAAAAAATGTGGGACATGCCGGGCCCATAAGCGCGCATCCTTCTTTTGTGCACTACCCACCAGACACTATCATGTACGAAATAGTATAGTTGAACTACCATGTAGTAATAATGGTTCAAGCTGGCGCGAACAAATCAACTGTCTCGCGAATCGTGTCCTTTTGTGAGCAGTGGACTCTCGACGTTGGACACCCCGGGGTCCCCAAACATGCATCCGTCCATATTTTGGCAAACTCCGCCTCAGACCTTATCGAGTAGTAAAATGTAGCCTACGCAAACACGCCCGCCTTCTGGGGTTGGCGAATTGAAAAATGAATTGATGGAGCGGTGGAGGCGATGGGAGGGGGGTGGGCAAGCGAAATGTACGAAGGAATACCTGGGCTCTAAATTCCATGTTTTTGTCGTGACGTTAACGCTCTTACATTTCAAGACCAACAACATCGACAAATGCAACCGGGCGGGGGGGGGGGGGGGGGGGGATAAAAGGGGGGATCGCGAAGTCGGCAGTACGCAAACCGAATCACAAAAAAGCAAGAAAACAGTGCCGCGAAAGCGCGCACCGAAACAGCCAACCCGCATCCGACCAGAAAAAACGACACTGCGGCGACTTCCGCACAGCAACGAGTCGATCGCGCAACCCAGTCATCAGCACGCGGTCCGTTTGAGAGTCGGGTCACGTAGTACGGACGACCCAGCCGGTGAAAGCATAACGGAGTGTTCACGATAAAGAACCTACGGTCCTGATTCAAACACCCGAAAATCGGAGAATCGCATGACGAGTTGTGTTCTGAGGCGCGCTTCAAACGGCATCGAGTCACGCCAACCCCACCAATACAAGCCACGGCGCGTTTCTCACAACATCAAGCCAACCCAACCCCGTCAAATAGTACGCAGTGACGCGCGAAACTTCCTCCCTCCCTTCCCGCGCCTCGAGCCTCAAGTCCCTGTTACCCTTGTCGCCACCGTTACCATGCAACTCCGTGCCCTCCTCTAGCAGCCGGTACGCCGCGTCGTCCTCCCCCACAATGTCAACGCCGCTGGAGATTGGGGCAATGAAAAGGCCCTCGCTTACCTAGCGTTGCGCGACGCTTGCGGTTTTACATGTGAATGCCCATGTCAACATCGATAAATACAACGGCGGGAAAATTCCAACAACAACAACAAAAAAGTGGATCGCGATGTCGATACTACAACACCTCAAATATCATTTAAAAAAAATCTAACACTAGTCCCGGCAAATCACCGAGGGAGCCAACCCGAATCCGACCAATCAAACACCCTAGCAGCGCGATACAACGCGCACGATCACAGAATGGTACCAAACCCCTTCCGCGCGGCCAATTGAGTCAAGCCGATCGCATCATCACACGCAGCGGCATGTTCCACGAAGCACGGAGCCAAGCTGCCCTCGTCAGCACGCGATGCAGTGTGTCTACACAGTATCGAGCTAACTAAACCGAACTCCTTAGTCACATGCTGCGACCCGGCAAGCCACCCTCACTATCACACGGTGCAGCGCGTTCAATCCATCAAACCCAGGCCATCCTCATCACACGCCTCGTTCCGACAGCAGCGAACCAATCCAACCCCATATTCACACGCTACGGCGCGTGGAACTCCCTTCCTCCTCCCCCTTCCCTTCGCGCATCAAGCTACTGCCACCGCCTCCCCCGCCGCCGCCATCTCCATGCTTCTCCGCTTCTTCATCCTCTTCCAGGAGGCGGTACGCCGAATCATCGTCCATGCCAATATCACCCTCCATTACCATCTCCGTTAGCGCGCCCCTTGGCCGCCTTCCACGCCTACCCGACCCCCTGCTCCCCCCTCCCCACCCCCCCGGTTCCTCCTCGTAACCATCATATCCGTCATAACCACCTCCACCACCACCACCCTGACCCCCTCCCATCTTCCTCATGTTACGGCCGAGCGTTGTCGCCGAGAGTAACAGCTTTGGCCTGTGCTCGTAGACCAGGACGAGGATGGCTGATGCGAACCCAAAGACCAACACGACGATCCAAGCGATGTATGCAGCGTGGTGCCTGTCGTGGCCTCCGTTGGGAGGCCCGGGGGGAGGGCGCGGGGGGCTCGCGGGTACGCCCAGGTACTCCGCCAGCGCCTGCAACAAACGGGGGTTTGGTTTAAATAATACTATCAGTATGGCAATTACGCCACCCGAAGTTCGGCCGTTTGACCTATCATGAAGATCACACAAATCCTATTTTTTATAATTCGCATCATCCAAATTGTCCAAAACAAGCATACGACAAAAAAATCATACAAACATCACAAACCACGTACATGGTACCTGGTGTAACTCATACACGTACAAGTGATGCAAAGCACACAACTCACGCTAATCGCGCAAGACACAAATGAAACGAACCACACAAAGCCGTAAACATCACACAAATAACACAAATCATACCCAACCCCCCAAATCAAACAAAATAATCACACAAATCACACAAATCACACAAATCACACAAATCACACAAATCACGCAAATCACAGGCATGAACAAAAAGCTTCCACCATACCGGTGCCAATCTATAAATCGCACATTGCAGCGGCGAGCGAGCATCGCAGGATCATAAACCCGAAGGGTTCCATAAAACACGGAGCTAACCGAAGACAGCGCAGGCCTCCACAGCGATCACCCAGATCACCCAAAACCATGCACATAATTCAAATAACACGAAAAAAACATTAAAATTATACAAATCATACAACGCACACGAAACCGTACGAACCGCACAAATCACACAAATTACGCAAGTAACATACCATACAAATCATACAACGTAGAGGTCATGGGCATCGACGCTCTCGCAGTACGACAGCGGCCAGACCTGATAGTTGATGGTGCCAAGGCCGGTGACGGGGTCCCACCATCCGTCCTCCGAGCCCCCGTACCCAAGCTCGCAGCAGCTGTAAGTATTGCATTTGTTGCTTCCGACCTGTAGCGGTATCAATTCGTCGATGGCGGCCAAGAGACAGTGAAGAACAAGTGCACATGCAGTGTTGCAGACGGGAGGAGGCAATGTGCAACCCTTTTGGCAGAATATTTGGCTCCTACTCCAAACTTGATTATAAAGTATAACGCCAAGATAGAGGGAGAGATGTGGGGGGGGGGGGTACTAACTACCCATAAAACGTCGACCAGGGGAGAGCTTCGGGCCCAAGGCGAGCGCGGCCGTGGCGAGTGAAGGACATGGCATGAATGGCTCGCTGTTTCTGCTCGAGCCCCAAGGGGCGCTCGCAGCTCTCCAAGCCGATCACTTCGGGCGCATTGTTGCCCTCCGCTCGCCAGAGCCAGCCGGGCGGGGGTACGATTCATGCATGGCCGTAGTGGTATGAGCATATGGTATAGACCCTCGCATCCCTAAAATGCCGCAACGGAACATGTCGGGTTTCCACCGACCAGGCATTCATTGCTGCACCAAGCGCGAAGCGCCGTGACATGTTCGGATAGTCGCATGAAGAGTGATCTGCATCCTATGAAAAGAACCGCCTGTAAGGCGGACTTGCATATGGATGACAGCTTCAATGAGTTAAATAAATTTCCGGTATGGCCACTTCCAGAGAGTACCATGTAACTGCCTCGTGGGTGCCTTACCGTAAATCCTACGTAATACGAACATTCTCGTTGTGCGGAGTAAAACTTCTCCACCCCGCAAAATGATCTAACTCGGCCGCCAGCTGTGATCGACCGTCAGAAAAAAAAAAAAGGTCCCCTGGTGGTCTAGCTCATGTAGTGCGCGGCATGCTTGACAGTGTCGTTGTCAACCGACACCAACGGCGGGGTCGGATTGGAGGGGGGGGGGGGGGGGGGGGGGGCGTACTCAGTTGTTGCTTGCCTTAAGTCAATTGACCATTGACCACGCATCCGTTTCGAGACAGAGCAGGGGGGGGGGGGGGGGGCAGCGGCATACAAATGCTAACGAGCGGGACTGCAGGAGCATCGCAAAGCATCAGTACATACCGGGCACATACAAAAAACAGTATACTGTCAAAAGGAGAAGCGAAAAGTGGGGGTGAGGAGGCGTCACCTAATGTGTGATAATGTGATGACTAACGGGGGTAAGGTTTAGTCATCGAACAACCCTTTTGAGACCCATGTACACCGGCCTCAAAACACCAACTGCGGCCGTATCAACTATCTAAAAAGGCGTGACGAGTTGCAAGTATCATAATGCTGTGCGCGTGTTGTGTGTTGTACACCTCCCTGCGCCGAGCTCGGGACACACACCCTCCCCCAGCATCCGGGGCTGCTTCACGTGGCCGACGCGGAAATGGTGAATTATTTTATTGACACAGTTTTCCACTCAACCCCCATAGCGGTTAACTCGCCTGGTGGCTAGGGCCGAGCGTTTCCTCCAGCGATGTCCCCGTGAGGTTGTAGGTCCTGGGGATCACCGCTTGGAAGACAGACGGGCTTTCCTCCGCCGCCTTGTACAGTGCTGGGTTAAGGAACCTAAGCGGCACGACACAGCAGCATCAGCAGAACCAGAACCAACAGAACCATTAGCAGCAGTAGAAGCAGGGAGCACCAGCAGCAGTACCAACAGCAGAACCAATAGAACCAGATTCAGCACCAGAAGCAGCACCAGCATCAGCAGAAGCCACAGAAAAAGAGTCAGCAACAACAGCAGCAGCAACAGCAACAGCAACAGCAACAGCAACAGCAACAGCAACAGCAATAGCAACAGCAACAGCAACAGCAACAGCAACAGCAACAGCAACAGCAACAGCAACAGCAACAGCAACAGCAACAGCAACAGCAACAACGACAGCAACAGCAGCAGCAACGGGAACAGCAACGGCAACGGCAACGGCAACGGCAACAGCAGCAAAAACAGCAGCAGCAGCCTCTCCCCGCCCACCCCCTCTCCCTCCTCTCACCCCAACGGAGACTTGCCCGCAGCCAGGAGGCGTTCGTTCATGAGGGAAATCATCCCCGCCACAGCAGGTGCCGAGGCCGATGTTCCTCCAGCCTGCTGCACCTTACCCTGTACCACCAAGACGAAGTTGTGACCCGCGGCCGAGACGTCCGGAAAGCCTCTGTTTATTGGTGCGTCGGACGTAAGAGGGGGTTGGGAGGGGTGGAGATAATAGGTTGGAGTGGCGGGCGTTGAGGGTGAGGCAGTGGGGGTGGGGGTGGTGGCGGAGGTGGTGGTGGCAACCGACGCAAAAATGGAAACACGTATTATGTTAAATTAGATATGTTGCGGTGAGGGTGGGGGGGTCGAATAAACGAAACAACGGGCGGGAGTGGGCTTGACGGGAAAAAGCTGGGCTGCATGTGCATCTAGCAGTATACGGGAAAGCGAGTGATTGAGCGAATGACTACATGGACTAGCCGCGTATTGTCGAGCTAAGACTAGAGTCATCGATCTACCAAGTACAAAGTAGAAATCCCATTACGGTGTAGTTTCTGTGTTGGCTATTCCTCAGACGGCTATCTTCTCTTGAAACCGTTTTTTGGTCCACTTTTTTTTCACCGCGGCTGATAACTTCCGCCTCGGGACCCCGACTGCCACGCGCGCGCGGCGGTGCCTCCGCACATACATGCCACCCGCCGCCATCTGAGAAATCTAGCGGTCCTGACTTTGCTGGGCTCGGCGAGAAATCTCGGAAACTCCCAAAATGTTGTCATAAACTTGTTAAAAGCCTCAAGTCCCTGTATTCAAGACAATCGCGCCCAGCATGCTGACGCCGTCCAGTATATTCTGGAGTTCCGCGCTCGCAAAGCCGCAAGCGAGCCGCTGAAAACAAACCCAGCCATGTATCGTGGACAATATACTACTCTATTCTTGCTTCTTGAATTACAACAGCTTGTTGTACGACGACCGAATGTACGTCGGCTTCTATGCTGTCGTCATTGCCGCAAATCATTCTGTGACCAAGCTGAATGGTGTAAGCAAGGCGTTACGACCAACAACACCTTCGTCCCAGCCGCCACTGCCCAGGGAAAAAACAGGGTGGGGATTTAGATCGAGGTTGGAGCTACCCCGGGCGATTCTGTCATAAAAATACGGCTATCCATCCAGAACATTCCCGATATGTCTATCCTGGAGCGCTAACAAGATCTCAAGTGGAGTGCTAGCCAACCACTAAGGCCTCCATAAAACGGAGACATTGCACACTTCGGACAGATCACCATCTAAATCACCTACGTAGATCATCTAGATTGCATACATCATCTAGCTGCCGTTGTGAGATGTTGTGCAGGGTCTGCATATCTAGAGTACAGATCCAACCCACGAAACATCTGCTGAAACATGCAGATCGTACAGCTCCCACCGCGTAACATAAGCGAGACCATACAGATCCTCCCTGGAAGACCTACATGATCACGTGGGGATCGATTGTCTGTCCGACGTGCGAAATACGGTCAACCTTTACACTGCACCGTACTACAAAGCATTCCAGGGCATTGCACTACACCACACCCCACCCCCACTCCCATCCCCACCACACCTATTGCTTGAGTTAAAGGTATCCGCTGGAGGCGCCGCGTCCGTGCCGACATAAGCCTCCAAGTGCGCAGTCTGGTACTGGGGAGCGGTAAATTCTGTGGAGAATCCCCCCCCTCCGTCGAAGCCTCCGGTAAACTTGTTCACCGCCGTCTGTGGTATGGCGGAAACAGAACACAAGCGCGGTGGTGGTAGCAGCAACAGCGGCAGCGGGAACAGAAATAGAACTGAGCACAATAAATGAAAAGAATGAGTAGCGAAATTTCACAATCATAAGAGGTAGCAGCAACAGCAGCGGCACCAGCACCAGCAGCACCAGCAGCGGCGGCGGCGGCGGCGGCTGCAGCGGCGGCGGTGGCGGTGGCAACAGCGGCCGTGGCAGCAGCCGCAGCAGCTCCGGCGGCGGCAACAGCGGTCGTGGCAGCAGCAGCAGCAGCGGCGGCGGCGGCGGCGGCAGCAGTGACAGCAGCGTGGACAGAAGCACCAGCATGCGCAAGCGGTTGTTCATGGGGTTGCACATTCATATTTCTCTAAATCAGTTTTTTGCCTCCGAGGGGTATACTATTAAGATACTACTCCGGAGAATTAATTATTTAGACCTACCCAAATGAGGAGCCCTAGAAAAAAGACGTTTCCCCCCCTACCGTGCATGCGTCTCAAGTCCCGAAAGGCTTATGAGGTCCTTGCTCCCTCACCTCAGCGCTGTGTGCGTTGTCCGGTCCTAGCAGATCCGACTGAAGGCAGGATCCTTCCAGGTCCCACGCCACCTGCCAAAAACCAAAACGCGAGTAGTGAGACACGTGCCAGGACGCAGCAAAGCACTAAAAACGCATACACTGTAAAACAATTAACACAGAGTAAACCCAAATTACGCCCAAAACAAAAACAAAATGGACGAAAATTGCACACGAAACAGCACAAAACAAAACAGAGTATACGAAACAAAACAACACGACCGAACACAACCAACAGCAACAAGCCAACTAGTCAGCCACAAAAACATTCAAAACAAACTCAACCGTCCAACCACAAAACCAGAATGGCCCCCCACTGACGTGCCCTAGGACCTGCGAGCCGGAAAAGCGAGGGGCAAAAGGAGTGGCACCATCGTGCCCGTTCTCGAAGGAGTACCCGACAGCAACCGACCTACCAACCAACCACCCAACTGACTAAACCAAAACAGCCAAAAACAAACCACAAACAAAATAAAACCAAACCAAACCAAACCAAACCAAGCAGCCAGCAGCCAACCACAAAAAACAAAATCCAATCAACGACAAACCTGCGTGGCCCCCACTGACGTCACCCAGGGACTGCTGGCCGGAAAAGCAGGAGCGAAAGGAGTAGCGCCATCGCGCCCTTTTTCGAACGAATACCCAGACAGCGAGCAGGTACCGACCGTAACGGTAGGCACGTCCGCGCACTCGCATTCACTGTAGAAAGAAACATTTGCGAAGGAGAACGCCGTGCGACAGCCATCGTTGTCGCTTGACGCTGTTGATGATGCTGCTGCATGTGCTGCTTCTGCTGCTGCTCCTGTTGATGCTGCCGATGCTGATACTGCTGCTGCTGGCGGCTTGCTGCCATGCCACGGCTGCTACCGCGGTGATGGGGTGGGGGGGTCGGAGGGGGGGGGGGGAGGGAGGGCAGAGGGGGCGGAGGCAGATATGGGATGTTGGTGGGGGGTTGTGGGATTCGTGTCGAAGGTGCCGCAGGTCTCCCTCCGTGCATGCGTGCATGGCACACAATTCGCCACAACAGCAACAGCAACAGCAACAGCAACATATACCATATGCTCATGACCACGTTGACTCCCAAAGACCACCAGGGCAAGAGCACCATTCCCATCCCAACTACACCAAGTCGCACTCAACCCCCAAACGGTCCACGTCTTTACGAAAATCAGTCCAACAAGGCTTGTCGTGGTGAAACAAAAGCTAACGTCAACAAGTCTCGTTGGGATAAGATGTTCGAGAAGGAATCGACCTTGCGTGGGCTTAGTACGGCTTGGTGTAGTTCGGAAGAGGGGATGTTTTTTTTTTCCACGTGATCGTCGGGATTCAACGCGGCCAGGCGTTTTGTAGTGTATTTTTTTCAACAACAAAAAAGACTCATTAGCTGCGAGATCGAGAACTTCGTCGAAACTCATCTTTGCGATCAATGCGTGATACCTCGATCGCGCTTCCGTCTTACGGGAGCAATGAGTCCGTGAAGGCTACAGGTCAGTGACTCCCCCAAGCGACAGCACCAGGTACTAAAAGACTTGGGGCTGTTGCAGACACAGGCCACCCCAAAAACCCTATGTGATTTCACGCCCAGGTTCGGGCCTTGCCGTCGACGCCATGTGTGACAAGACTAGGGGCTGTTACAGACAAAGGCCACCCTTTGCAGGTGTCTCTACTATAGGCCGGTTCCACGTTGGTCACCCACTTGTAGTAGACAAGCTCTTGTCTTAGTTCCACCCACGCCACGGACGAACTGAACGCGTTGTTAATCCGCGGAGCAAAGGCGTCATCCCCTTTATCCTATACGCATATGCCTTCAAAGGCATGTGATCATGCGAAACCCCCTTTATATAATTTCCAGGTCTAGATCTTACGCCTTGTTAGGCTTCCAGGGGAATACCACAACACAGGGTCAACAGGGCGATGTTACAAAGACGGAGAGGCGCTAGTCTAACCATTCTGCGCTCGGATACAATAAGCCGCCACACGTTGGACAGATTTGATATCCTCTTTGATTATGTGCGTCTATACAGGGTAGACGGGTACCTCGTCAATACACATGACCTGCATGATCTAGGTTATAAAGACGGATGGGAGCCGTGTGATCTGCATGACCTACCTAGCACATGTTTACTGGGTCTGATCCGCACTAGACGGATTCTGCACAGCATATCAAACGAACAGATACTGGATCCAGATTACCAAAATCGTGATCTATCGGACGCGAGTACCTTCGTTGAGAGGGACAAAACCCGTGTTTCCTGTGCAGGCAAACGAAAAAACACACGTAGCGCCAACAGTTGCAAATTCAACATCCCAAGCAAAGTATCCCAGAAGCCCTGCGGGAAACGTTCCGGGAAAGGCGCGGAAACCCCCAGACCGGCTCTGTATTTTACACTATGTGCACAAATCACCCCATTCCACGAAACCACCAATCACAAACGGACCAAGGATAGTGAGGACATTTATATCTATTTCATTAGGAGAACTGAAGTGGAGCTGTCGACGAACGTCTCCGCGCAGCGTCTTCACGGGTGTCATCGGCCCCGACAAATTGCCGCAAGAAGACGTTGCTGCTGGATATACGACGATGCTCTTGCATTACAAAAAAAAAACGATAGAGGCGACAGTCGTTGATTCAACATCCCAAGCAAAGCAGCCCGGAAGCTCTGTTCGCAGCGCTCCGGGAAAGAGGCGGATATCATGAAGGCCGACTCAAAAATTGACACCGTGAGCACATATAATCCTATTCCACTGACAAACCGACCACAAACCGCAAATTGAACGATCTCCCGGCACTCTGGAGGTCTCGCCGCATCTTGGTCACGCGTGGGGTGCTTCGATAACTCTGAATTTAGACGACCGTCGCCGTTATCGGCTGTCACTCGTCCGCAAAAGCGACAGGACCCTCGACGGCGGCACGGGTGAGCTTACGTATGCCGTTGCCGTCTTGTTCGCGACGCCGTAATAACCGCTGTCCCACACTGCTTTCGCCTCACAGCAAATCGTAGCTAAACCATTTCTTTCAGAATCGGTCGACTTCTACACGCCTCCGCCAGCGATCAATGGCCATAGCCCGCACACCAGCCTGCATCAGCCTGCATCAGCGTACAGCCCCCACCCCACTCCCCCGCCCCGATTTTCAAGTTTCCCGCGCGGCCGGTTCACGTGTACAACCGCTTAATCCCAGTAATCGGTTACTACCGGTACCAAGGTTACCACAACCCCTGCTTCGAGCGACCGCAAGCGGCCAATTTTGACGGAGGAAAAAAATAGGGACACTTTTCATTGCTCGAAGCGCCCACCGACCGCTAACGCATACAAGTTGACGGCATGCACAGATACCCTGCTGCGCCAGTTCCAAGCGGCAGCTACACATTCTTACGCATGTACCTGGTACATACACATACATGAGTGTGATTATACCTGCGAGAGAGTCGTTCCGTTCTCAATTTTGACGATAAGGTCCACGCAGTCCGGCTCCGTGAGCACTTCCAAGCAGTCTAACCCTGGAGCTTGGATGCCCGAGCCGGACAGCGCCAGCCCCAAGGGTAGGATACAGCGCAAAGCCGGCGTGGTGTCATTGCTGCGAAAAAAAAGAGAAGGAAAAAACATCACCGACAAAATCGGAAAAAAAACAACAAAACACAAGCAGAAAGAGAAAACACACAAAACACGACACACAAAAGACGAAACACTAAAATAAACGAAAAACATGCAAAAACAACACCAAACACTAAAAGCTAAAACACAAAACAAACAACACAAACACCAGCCACCAACAACTAAAATAACCAACTTCAAGCACCAACCATACCCCCCCTCCCCCACCACCACCACCCTCACCCCACAACTTCCAGCGAAAAGGAGGCACACTGGCAAACTTACAGTCCTCCCTATTCCCCTATCCCATAGCGCCTCCCACCCCCCCCGCCCAACTACCCCCCCACGCCCCACTCCCACCTCCCGATCTCCCGACCCCTCCCCCCACCCATCCCTCCTCGTCCCTCCCCACCCACGCCCCTTCAGCCCCACGCCGTAACTGCCAGCGAAAGGGAGACAAAAACACAGTCCGGCCTGTCTTTAAGGGGTAAGAAGTTCCCAACCCTTTCACCACCCAACACCAACACCAACGCCAACACCAACACCAACACCAACACCAACACCAACACCAACACCAACACCAACACCAACACCAACACCAACACCAACACCAACACCAACACCAACACCAACACCAACACCAACACCAACACCAACACCAACACCAACACCAACACCAACACCAACACCAACACCACAGCATACTCACCCAGCAACTTCCAGCGAAAAGGAGGCACACTTGCAGTCCTCCCTGTCCTCGAATGGGCAAGACGTTTCCGAGCCTTCTACAGCGCCGCCCATGATGTCGACTGGCAAGCGGGGGTCCACCGGACAAGTGGGGAACTGTCCTGCTCCGTCATCTCCGCTAGCCACCAGCACCGACACCTTATCACCCGGGGGGGGGTGAAACATTGGGGGTGAGGGAGAGTGATGGGGACAAGAGCGGTGGTAGGGTAGGGGGGGGGTGAGGGAGGGTATTGAGATCAGTGGGGGTGGTAGGCGTAATGAGAGCAGTGGGGGTGGTAGCGGAGGAGGGGAGGGAGGGGAGGAGCAGGAGGTAGAGAGGGCGCGGGAATGAAAAATTACGACAGCACACACCGAAGAATATGTGTGAGATATGAGTCCTCTTAGTGCGGCGCCCGATCTCGCCGAAAACAACCAACCAAGCAGTCCACAAGCCAAGCGAGCGAGCTCTCCCAACCGACAAAAATATAAGCAACACCAAATATATCAGGGTAGCAACCGTCGCCCAGTGTCACCCGCAACTCGCGACACGATGCTACACGACAGTTGCACTACTGTTAAACGGCGGTTAAACTGCCGTTACACGGCAGTTACACGACCGTTACCAACGGCTACACGACAGTTACACGACGGTTACACGACGGTTACACGGCAGCTACACGGCAGCCAAACGGCGGGAACACGACGGCTACACGGCGGATACACAACGGTTACACGGTGGTTACAAGACGATTACGCGGACACGAGCGCTAAACGACGGTTACACGGTAGTTACACGCTGGTTACACGACGATTATACGGCGATTGCACGACGGTAACACGACCGTTGCACGACGGGTACACGACCGCTACACCACCGATAGGAGACGGTTAGTCGGCCGTTTCACGACGGCTACACAACGGTGACTCAATCGTCACACGACAGCTACAGTGCGGTTCAAGACCATTTACTCGACCGTTACACGACGGTTACACAATGGGTACACGACCGCTACACGACGGTAACACAATGGTTACACGACGTTTACACAACGGATACACAACGATTACACCACAACAACACGATCGTTATACGATAGCTACACGACCGTTGAACACTCGTTACACGACCTTTACACGGCCATTTATACTCGACCGTCACACGACAGTGACACAACGGTTACGCGACCGCTATGCGACCGTTGCGCGACCATTACATGATCGTGCCCGACAGTTACTCGACAGATTACACGACCGGTACACAACGGTTACACGACCACTTCACGCCCGTTCAGTGGCACGAAATTTACACGGCGAATAAACGACGGTTGAACGACGGTCACTTGAGAGCTACACGGCGGTTATACGACCGTTACACGACAGCTACACGAACTTTACACGGACGTTACACGACGGTTAAAAGGCGGGTACACCACGGCGGTTGCACGACCGTTACACCGCGGTTACACATCGGGTACACGACGCGAACATGACGGATACACGCCGGGTACACGACGGATACACAACGGTTGCAAGACTGTTACACCACGGTTACACCACGGTTACACGACCATTACGCGACAGCTACATTACCGACACACGGCCGTCACACGACCGTTTTTAGACCGTTTCACGATCGTAACACGACTTTTACACGAAGGATACAGAACAGTTACACGATGGATACATAACCGATGGTTGCACGACTGACACACAGGGGCTACACGACAGCTACACATAACCGTTACACGACAGCTACATGACCGCTACATGACCGCTACACGACGGTTACACGGCGCTTCGACCGTTCCGCGACAGCTGCGCGGCCGTTACACGACGGTTGAACAACGAATACGCGACGGATACAAGGCGGTTTCACGACGGTTGCACGACTGCTACACGATGTTTATACTACGGACACGAAACGGCTACACGATCGTTACGCAATACACGGCCAACAATCGGCGGCTACACAACAACTGCACGACCATTCACGACGACACACGACCTTTACACGACACACGACGACGACTACACGACGAGTACACGAAGGTTACACGGGTGGTTGCACGACGGTTACACCATGGATCCACGGCGGTTACACGACGATTACAAGACGGTTACACGACGGTCACGCGCATGCACGCTTCGCTCGGGGCCGCCACTCTCCGCCCCTCTCTCACCCCAAGCGCCGCCAGCTTGGCCAGCTCCACGTTGGCCCTGTGCAGGTACACCGACGGGTTGTAACCATGGACACCGCCCAAGCAGAGATGCTCGTCGACGTAGCACTGCCACTCCTCCGGAAAGCCGTAACTCACCGACCAGACCTGGCGAAGGTTTCCAGGGGCCAGCGGGTGGCGCATTTGGAGGCAAATACATAACAGGGCATGGCGTAAGTCACGTGTTTAATAACGCCCACACTAACACTATTGTGGTATATTACGTCTTGACCGCCGTCCATTGCAGGCCTAAACTGCCCTCTCCTGGAATGGGTTTGGAGTAGAACGGATCATAATCCGCATTCGGAAGAAAACATGACGGATACAAAGGAAATTTTCACGGATTCAGAGGAAACATCTGACGGATTCGGACTAAAGCTTGACGGGTTTGGAGAACAAAGATGGATTAGGAGGAAAATGTTGACATACTTCGGGACCAAGCGACGGAGGCCATAGGGCGGTGGTTTCGGATGCAACAGCGTAAAGCATTCAGAGGAAATCGGGTGACAGATTCGGAATCTAAAACCCATGACGGAATCGGAAGCGAACAGGAAAAGTATTTCGGAGGCTCGTCGGGCGATGGATTCGGAGGCAATCTTGACATATTCGGAGGCAAACGGCAGACGAGTTCGGAGGCAGTTGGATCAACGATTCTGAGCAAATCGCGACCGATTCGGAGGCAATCCTGACGGATTCAGAGGAAATCGGACGACGGATTCGGGAGCAAAAATGTGACGGTTTCGGACCAATCGAGACGGAAAATGGAGGAAATCTCAACAGGATTTGGGGGCATAAGGTGAAGAAACAGGCGACGGATTCGGAGGCAAGCAGGCGATGTTTTCGGACGCAATCGGATAGCGGTTTTGGACGAAAACTCAAGTGCGACACACAAGAATTTGAGTCCGGCCCAGAGAAAGAGTGTGTCGCGTACTTTGGTGGATCTCCAGCGGTCAGGAGCACGTCACACGCCGATCGAAAACGTGGCCGGCCTCGTAAAGAAAACCGGCCCAGGGAAGGAAAGAATGCCAAGATCGACTTGAACTCCATCGGGAGCTGCAACGAGAAAGCAACGAGCGTTTTCGGCAGAAGGCATCTGAGTCAAACGCAACTCAGGACAACCTGTTGTTTGTCTCTTCAAATGTCTGCTGCGTAAATCGTCCATCGCCTTCAGGGCGTAGCTCTTGACAGGGCTCAGGTTTATCTCGATACTATTTCCCGTCCTGGACCCGTCGCATTTCGAGCCCAGCTAGGTCTTTCGTCGTGGTGCTTGTAGCCTCAACCAATCACCAGGTAAAAATTACTTATTTCCCATCACTTTTACTTTCCAGTTCAACTTGTGGTAGTTTGTACCCGCAGCGGACTTCTCAAAGAGCCGTGGTCACATATGTGTCTTCCCTTCTCCCCCCGCGGTACTACCTTAATTTTATCGTGCATAGGGATTCATTCAGCACTCCCAATGCTCGTTGATTTTCATCGATTGTTGGCGAACACACGCTCTCGTTGGGGACCCGTTCCTCGACGTGCAGTATTGCGGGACTCCCAATAGTGCCGGTAGAAAAGTACCACTGCTCTCTACAGTGCGGTTTGAATAGTGCCACTTCTCTCTATTGTGCCGGTTGAATAGTGCCACTGCTCTTTATAGTGTCGTTTGAATAGTGCAACTGCTCTTTACAGTGCCGGTTGAATAGTGCCACTATTCTCTACAGTGCCGGTTAAATAGTGCCGGTTAAATAGTGCCACTTCCCTCCACAGTGCCGGTTGAATAGCGCCAATGCTCTACAATGCCGGTTCAACAGTGCCACTGCTCTACAGTGCCGATAAAAACGCTTGGCACGACTGTAACCCTCTGCAACAATCCCTACTCTCAATAGTGCCGGTACCCTGAACAGTGCCGGTACACTGGGCTGCCACATAGCGGCACTATTGGGACCCACCCACCCACCGTAGTCAGGCCACTTTCGCGAACTAAACCGCCAACAACGCGCGCTTCGACAGCGGTGGCACACTTTGGCCAGACTATCCCTGAGCGTGTTATGTTTTGACCACGCTATTTCTGAATGGCAGCGCTCCTCCGCTCAAGAGCAATGAGCACCCAATGCCTGTTGGGTTCCACAGTTTGCTAGCCGCGCTGAAGACGTCCTGCGCTCGAGCATGCCCTTGTGAACTCGGCCAGTCGTTCTCCCAAGGTGCTTCAGACTTGTCTTACTCTTCCTTTGGTTGACCAAAAAACCGCGTGGTACGCGTCTTGACAGTAAAGCCGAGGGCGGCTACAATGGAGTTTCAATCAGTGCTCTTTTTAGGGGGCAAGGATAGGGACATCTCCTTTCTCGCCTGGTCCAAATAGAGGAGTGGTACGTATGCGTGTTTTTACAACATGGTTTTGATATATACCTGGGGCATGGGATTGTTCGTCGTGATGCCTTTCGTTTTCGTTTTTTCCCCGTTTATCCTGAAATGTCGGCGTTTGTTTTGGTTCGGGTGGAGAGCCCAAAAAAAACAAAGGTGCTATGGTACCCCCGCCGTGGCACGCATCCAACGTGGTCAGTTGATACTGCCGCCTTGAAGCACTGATACGTTGGTTGAGCATCTTACTGATGGCTGCAGATTCCCGAGGTCAAACAACAAAACTAAAGAAAACTCGTGGGCAAAAACAAACGGGCATACGCAAAAAGAGAACACGAGGCACAGGGAAATGTACCTTCAAACAAGAAACGGCAAGCATTGCCACCGCAGCCAACTCGAGACGGCCTGGGACGAAACACGTGCACGTGAAGGGGTCCTTCTACAGCGCCGATATACGACAGCCGGAAACACCGGCACTACTATAGCAGCAACCGGCGCTACTCTGCGCCACTACAGCTTATTCCCATCAGTGCCAAGCGATTTCACAGGCACTATAGCGGCAGTCGGCACTACACTCTGCGCCATTCCAGGTTGTTCCCACCTGCGCCAAGCAATTTCACAGGCACTATAGCGGGCAACCGGCACTACTCAACCGGTACTATACAGGGATCATTGCTGTGCCCCTAGTGACAGAAAAACGCCTCTACCGTTTCTGTGGACGCCGGGTTGTTCGGAATAGGATACGAATCTACTACTGCACAGATCTACAGGTGTCGCGAAAATATAATACTAGGTGTAGCATAGCAATAGCGAGGAAATCACGCAGGTTATTTGTAGGGCAATGGTCAAATGGGGGTATACACCCGGCTTTTTGGTCATTGGGGATTATAGGCCAAACTTCGCCGTGGGAGGCGCCCGCACGTGCCCCAAACTGCCCCAAAAATCAGCTCTGACGCGCTAGCAAGGTGCCCGCAGACCTTGCCGAGCACGCACACCCTTTTTTTTTGTTTTTAGCACGTTGTTGGGGATAACGGGACCGCGGCGCCCGAGGGGTCTTGGGGGTCCCTCCTGTTGACCACATGTTGGGGGGAGTATTTCCCCGCGAATGCACTAAATTCATGTACTATCCCCGCGTGATCGTCCTTTCCCTCCACTTGGCCGAAATCATACCCCTACATGACCAGTTATGGCAGCCCCAAAAGCAGGTACAGACACATCTACACGTCACCGCATACAACGGCCCGAACAGCCCAAGGGCCGAACAACCGGCAGTTGCGAGTAGTCTTGATCGATTTATTCGGGGAATAATACACGAAGAACAAAACAGCAGTACTTGAATTCAAAACATTTGGTTGCATCCAAACATACAAATCTTTGCAAATTTGGAAACCAAACAAGAACCAATACGACTGCTGCTGCTGTAGGGGGTTGGCGGTGGGTGCTACGAAAACAAAAGCAATGGAGACACTGCTTTCAAACCCCAGCAGCGAGCGACAGCAACAGACACAGCTAAAACCACGTAAGGACACCCAGCGGCTTGAAGCGTGAAGGCAGGCATATGTCATGTCACACACTGGAGTAGTCATCGTGGAGGGCGTCAAGGGGGCATTGGGGTATCCTGTGTTTGTCCGGGGGTGTGCCTTCACGCAGACCACGAACGGCACGTTACAGGTGTACATTTTCGCTTTACCACCGGAGACTCTTGTTTGCCTTCATTTCGCGGCCTTCCACCAGCATGTTGCGCTCGAAGGCAGTCCTCAAGGCATCAGAGGTCGGGAATGCGTCTCCCTTCGCGATGCGCTTGACTTGGATTGGCGCCGGGGCGGGCGAACTTCCAGCAGAGGTCGACATGTCTAGGAGATTACATGCCTGCGTCCACGCTTCAAGCCGCTGTGTGTCCGTCCGTTGTGTTAGCTGGGTCTAATGCTGTCCGCTCGCTGCTGGGGTTTGAAAGCAGTGTCTCCATTGCTCTCCTTTTCGTAGCACCCACCACCAACCCCCTACAGCAGCAACAGTCGTGTTTGTTCTTGTTTGGTTTCCCAATTTGCACAGATTTGTATGCCTAGATACAACCAAATGTTTTGATTTCAAATACTGCTGTTTGGTTCTTCGTGTAATATTTCCCGAGCAAAAATCGATCGCTACTACTCGCAGCTGTCGGTTGTTCGGCCCTTGGGCTGTTGTATACGGTGACGTGTAGATGTGTCTGTGCCTGCTTTTGGGGCTGCCATAAATGGTCATGTAGGGGTATGATTTCGGTCAAGCGGGGGGAAAAGATGAGTACATAAATTCAGTAGATTTGTGGGGGCATACCCCCCAACATGTGGTCAACAGGGGGGATCCCTAAGACCCCTCGTGCGCCGCGGTCCCGTTAGCCCCAACAACGTGCGAAAAAAAAAAACCGGGGGGGGGGGGGGGGGGGGGGGGGCGTGATCGGCAAGGTCTGCGGGCACGTTGCTAGCGCGTCAGGACTGCCTTTGGGGCAGTCTGGCGCATGTGCGGGCACCTCCCGCGGCCGAGTTTGGCCTGTATCTCCGCTTCACAACAGAAGCAGGGGTGTACACGCCCCATTCGACCATTGCCCTTATTTGTGAGTGTCGACAAGCTGCGCCGGCTGGTTGACTCGGAGAAGTCGGAGATTTGTAAATATCAATCTCGGTGGGCGGTCAAAGAATCTCGGTGGGAGAACCCGCCCTCAGCCAGCTCAAAAGGGGCCCCTACAGTATAGTACGAGTCCCCCGTCAAGGCGGTTGTGTGCCAAATAAACACGACCGCCATGAATTGGTATACCGCCTTACTCAGACCGCCTTATCGGAGGAGCCTGACGATATTTCTGAACCGGCGTAAACTAGAACCTCGCATTCGACCATGGATATGTAAAAACCGTCGCGATTAGCCCTGGGGAGTCACCCACCTATATCCTTCATGTGGCAACAATCCCCCACCAGCACGCGCGATCGAAGCATCACAAGCACGTGGCAAAGAGGAGTAGACGCCTGCTAGCAATGGTACCGTCCAATAGTACCACTAACAGCACGGTAAGAGCGCACCCAATTTTTCCTCATCTCCCCGCTTCAGACGCGTGCTACGATATGATACGATACGATACGATACGATATGACACGATATGATACGATATGATACGATACGATATGATACGATATGATACGATATGATACGATACGATACGATACGATATGATACGATACGATACGATATGATACGATAGAAGGGGCTCCTTAACCCAACATCGTCGGAAATAGCTCATTTTTATTTTTTTCCATGATTCTCGTCGTGTACCTACCGTAGGCCATGGGATTTTTCATCCGGCATGGAGCAGTTTAATTTTCTCCGAATCAGTCTTGGGAGAGGTCTTGAGCTTCCAAATTGAGGGGAAGTATTAGAAAAAAAAAGCGGCGCACCTCTATCTTAGCACGCTGTCTTTGATAAACTCCACACCTCGCCCATACACAAAATATAGCAAAAAGAGCCAGTGCAACCCGATGAACAATCCCATTGCCTGCGTATACATCCAACCCCACAATATTGCAAAACAAGAACGCCTTACCGACAATTTGGGGTTAACGCCTTTACACCTGGAAATCCGTTTTCGGGACAAAATGACTTGGAATTAGTACAGGAAGGGGTTGTAGGGCTCTAGTGAGTTAACGCCTTTTACAATTGGAAACCCGTTTCGGGGACAAAACTAATTGGAATTAGTATAGGGAGGGGTTTCAGGTCTCTATTTAATAGTGGGTTACCGCCTTTACAATTGGAAACCCGTTTCGGGGACGAACTCACTTGGAATTAGTATATGGAGGGGTTTTGCCCCGTCATTCAGAAAATATGCTAGCCAAAAACTGCTGCCCGTATCGTGCGTGGCACGCGTCAGTATCGACGGAACTCTCGACCCAACAGCTGAGGTGTATTTTTGTTTCTTGTCGTTCGAATATCCTACCAGAGGTCCGCCTGCCTCCGGTGTCAACTCGCCCTCCGAAGCCTCCTGCGCCCATTCCAGAATCCACTGCCCCTCGGCATGGTTGGAGAAGGTCACCTGACAATGTAACGTAGGGGAATGGAATGTAAGGCAAGGTAAAGGTAGAGTAAGGTAGCGTAAGGTAGGTCAAGGCCGTGGAGAGTAAGGGAGGGAAACGTAGAATAAGGAAGGGTAGAGCAAAGCAGGGTAGGGTACGGCAGGGTAGGGTAGAGTAGGGCACGGTAAGGCCGGGTAGGGTAGGGTATCGTAGGGTAGGGTAGGGAAGGGAAGGGTGGGGTGGGGTGGGGCGGGGTGGGGTGGGGCGGGGTGGGGTGGGGCGGGGTAGGATAGGGTAGGGTAGGGCAGGGTAGGGGGCGGTAGGGTAGGGTAGGGTACGGCAGGGGAGGGTGCGGTGGGGGAGGGGAGGGGAGGGGAGGGGAGGCGAGTATAGGGTAGGGTAGGGTAGGGTAGGGTAGGGTAGCGTGGGGTGGGGTAGGGTAGGGTGGGGTGGGGTGGAGTGGGGTGGGGTAGGGTTGGGTAGGGTAGGTTAGGGTAGGGTAGAGCAGAGAAGGGTAGGATAGGGAAGGGTAGAGTAAGGTAGCGTAAGGTGGCGTAGGGTAGCGTAGGGGAGAGCAGCGTTGAGTGTAGGGTAGGGTAGGGTAGGGTGTAGGGTAGGGCAATTACAGAGAACATAAATACACAACAAAATTTCAACAAGCGGCAGCGCAGCTTACACAATTCCTGCAGCTTACCGGAACGCCCGGGGCCATCATCGCCAAGTACTGCGTGTCCAGATCGCTCTCCACCTCGTCCGCGGCCGGATCGAACGCCGGACCAATGGCCGTTATGTCGGGAGGGTTCAGCCAATCAGTATCGGGGGAGAGCAAGTTGTGGGCGGCGCAGAGATCCGCCTAATGTGGGCAGAGGGGGGAGGAAGGATGGGGGAGAGTCGATAAAATGCGATGAGATGTGATTCCGGGCGATGTATATACGATAGATAACAACAGATACGACAAGATACGACACGGTATGGTAAAACGCAACACGAACGCCACGATGCGATGCGATGCGAAACGATACGAAACGGCACGGGACAATATAGCATTACATGAAATGATTCAAAACGAAACATGCAAAACGATACGATAATACCAACAACAATAAAAATGTACGAAGTATACGATAAAAAAACGACACGATATGAAACGATAAAATGTTACACGACGCGCTACGATACGATCACCACGAGCCACGCTACGGCGCAGTCTCGGTTTGCGTGGAGGGAACTGCGCCGGCAGGAGGCTGGATTCGACGACGAAGGAGGAGGGCGACTGGCCGTCGACGGGCGGGGAAGAGACGGATTGAACTCTCCCTGAACGAGAATTTTGTTTCTCAGATCAGCACCGCAAACTGCGTGGAGCATTTTGTTTTTTTTGGACGGGGGAGAAGGGGAACCGACTGGAATTGAGTGTGAACGAGAGCAAGTGCGAAGGAGCTGGCCGAGTGAGCTAAGGCGATGAGGCGGTCACGGAGAACCACAGCAGGAGGACGGCACACGGAGACCCACGACCGGCACGCACATCATCATGAGAGCAGCGATCGTCTTTTTTTTCAAGGGTTATTTTTACGAGGCAGTAGTACAACATGTTACTTACGTCTCTGATTTTTGTAGAGTTTGTAGAAGAGTTGTATACCCTTCACGGGAAACGACCCGCCGCAATTTTCAATTTTCAGGAACGGGCATCGTAGCTGCGCTGCAACCTGTCAAATAACTCGGGAAGGAGGGGCGATCATTGATATCTGTACGGTGGTTTTTGGTTCCATTGCTCTTGTTTCACTGCATGCCCGCGGGTCGTCACTCTGACAGCACTCCAGACAGCAGGCGCGTTCGTCTATACTCACGATTACCGTGCGGTTCGTACGGTGCAGGCAGCCCAACCGCTGTAGTTTGTAGCCGCGAGTTGGTTAGTTGTGGGGACGGGGGAACTCTATGCTGTAGTTGAGTGGATACCCGCGGCCATGTGAGTTCAGTTGGCACATTTGACCTTTTCACCTGTGCGCCTTTTTCCGCATCGTGCGTTTTTAGGCGGGAAAGCGTAGTATTTCCCTGACGAATTTTGATTTCACTTGGTTTTTCGGATCTTCATAGGGCTCCAGCACCTTTGTGTGACCACGGACTCTAGATGTTTGACAGGAGTTAATGTGAGAAGACAACAACAACAACGATACGAATAAATACGAAACGTGACGATGCAAAATGATACCATGCGACGCGATTCGATACGACGCCATGCGATACGACGCAATGCGAGGCGATGCGATATGAAACGATATGATACGATACGATACGATACGAAACGATACGGGACGATACGACGCGACACGAATCGCTACGATATGATACGGTATGATATTATATGATACCAAACGCAAGGAAACGACCCAAAACCGACACGACAATGTACGATAAAATACGATACGATACGATACGATACGATACGATACGATACGATACGATACGATACGATACGAAATAAGACAACACGGTACGACGAAAAACGATGCCATGCGAAGTGCAACGCGATACGACGCGATGCAAAACGAAATGTTGCGAAACGAGACGAAATGATACAAGGATCAAACCCCTCAGAGCAGCACAAGCGGGGGGCAACAAACACACCGCAAGGCCTCGCAACATTGCACAAGAAAAATTGGGGCGGGAACGCGATGCTATACTACCAACGGGATCGCGGGATTATCCCGTATCCTGTGGGATCTCCCCGCATTTCTACAGCGGCCAAAAATCCCGAGGAAGCACCTGGTATATACGGGGGGTGGACTCACGTCAACGTAGAAGTCGTCGAATGCAGCGACGCCCTGTCTGTTGTTTCCGCGGCCGGCCCAGCCCCCTCTCTCCCCCTCGGGAACGTTATAGAGCGTGCGGAGGGTGCGCGGGTTGATCATCACCTCGGTGAAGTCACCGTCCTGTTTCGCGCGTGTTGACGTATGAGCGAGAGAGTGCGCGTGCTAGTTGTTATACTTCGAAGTATTAAAATGATTCGAACACGCCAGCTGCGAGCGCGGCCTGTTGAGTGGTGTATAGTTAGCTTTGCAAGCTGCGTGACATATCGGCCGCGATTTTTTAACATCCATTCCTCGTTAAATAATACTTCGAAGTATAACAAATACTTGGTACAACAAGATATCTTAGCGAGGAGATCGGGGATTTCGTCCAAACTAGAGTTTTCAAGGCTTCGAGTGATGCTTCGATCCCTCCCGTGCTGTTTTTGATGTGTTGAAAATAAGTTGGTATGGTTATATGGTCTTGGTGTTAAGACAACGGCCGAGACGAACGAAGTATACAATAGCAACAGCAACCGCAACCGCAACCGCAACCACAACCCCAATCGCAACCGCACAACAACAGCAACCGCAACCGCAACAACAACAACAACAACAACAACAACAACAACAACAACAACAACAACAACAACAACAACAACAACAACAACAACAACAACAACAACAACAACACAAAGTCGACACGGGGAGGGACGGCAGGGGGGGCCAACCGTGGGAGTCATCTAGTGCAGTGGCGGCAAGGGAGCTCAGCTCTAAATCTACCCCATCGTTCCCATCCAAAGCAATTTGGCCCAACATGGATAAAACAGAAAAAACTTCAACACTCCATCAAAAATCTACTGTTACCCTCTCACCCCACCCCACCCCACCCCACTCAACACGCACCTCCATCCCCGCGAAGGACCCCCGCCCCCGCCCCCTCCCCTTCCCCCGCCCCCGCTCCACCCCAGCTCCGTCCAACTCCCGGGGGGTGACTCGATACCTACCCGGCACCCACAGCTCCGTCAATCCCGAGATAAACTCGACGTGGCGGGTCAAGGCCTCGGGGATGAGGACATCGCCGGTGGCGCGCAAAACGCCACCTATTCCGCGATTTTCGGAATCGTCTATGCGGTGGTGGGAGCGGAACGAGGCTTCCGGAAAGGTGGCAGCGGCAGCGACGTGAGGCATGGAAAACGCTACGTGGGAGCACGACACCTGCGAAAAAAGCGTACGAAGAAGGGTTGAGAGTTGATACAACGCGTAGGAGGCAACCATGGTAAGGGGTGGGAGGCATACACGGGGTAGGGTGGGCGGGCGGGGAGGGGGAGGTGGCGGGGGGAGTAGGGGGAGTGTGTGTGGGGGGGGGGGGGGGTACTCAATTGTTGCTTGCTGGGGTCGTTTGACCATCGACTACGCATCCCTTTCGAGACGGAGCACCCTTCCAACATACTCCTAATAGTCACCTCCAACATTGGGGCGCTCACTACATTGTTTTCATATATTACAAAATGTTTTGATGATCGTATCCTCTTCCTGTTTCGCCTTTTGCGGCCCCCAAAGGGGGGGGGGGGGGTGTACGCGATTTTTATGCATGGCTGTAGCGGTATGGCCATATGGTATAGTAGCTATTAGTAGGTACTAGTAGGTACTAGTAGTGGTATGACATACCAGGTATGGTATGACCCTCGCGTCTCTACAATGCAGGGACGGGGCATGTCGGGTTCGCACCGACCAGGCAGACATTGCTTGCACCAAGCGCGAAGCGCCGTGAGGTATTCGGCGAGTCGCATGTAGAGTTAGCTGCATCCTACTCAGAACCGCTTGTGAGGCGGACTTGCATATCGATGACAGCTCCAATAAGTTAATTTAATTTCCGGTATGGCCACTTCCAGAGACAGCAATGGGAGCACAACGCAACTGCCTCGTCGGTGCCTTGCCATAACCACTAGGTGATACGATCAATGGGGGGGGGTGGTAATCATTTGTTGCTCGCCTAAGACATTTGACCATTGACCGCATTCCTTTCGAGACGGAGCACGGTTCCTATTCCGAATAGAGACACCTCCAACATCTGGGCGCTCAAAACGTTTGTTCCATTATTATTACGGTTGGGGGGGGGGGGGGGAGGGGCGGGGGCGCAAGAGGGAAAGAGGGGGGGGGATACGCATCGTAGCATGCACGGCCGTCGTCCGTAGGACCGGAGGGGGGGGCATAGAAGAGTGCCGGAGGGGGCTGGAGTTAGATGTCCCCGGTTCCTTCCTCCACACCACTGTTTCTTGGGCAAAACATGGCCGTACGCTATAGCTGTACCGTAGCCGTATCGCAGCGATGCCGCAACCGCACCGAGGCTGAACCATACCGTAGCCATACGACACCGTCCGTAGTTGTACCATACCCGTGCTTTACAACAATTGCGCCCATCGACACAATACGCAAACCGCATCCCCAATCCAAAACCGCACCCCCACCCCCACTCTCACCTTGACCAGGACGTCATCCATGACGTCAGTAACATCACCATTAGCATCCATCGCCACCAACCACAGCCACTCCCCCTCCTCCCACTCCAACGCTTCGCCCGCCATCGTCGGGCCAAGCACCCACTCCAGCACCCCGCGCACCGCCTCCGCGCGGTCCGGACAGGAGACAATATCGCACACCTCTGCTGCTTTGAGGTGATGCCCGTAGAGGGGAGATTCGAGGTCAGACACCGCGAGGGCTGTCTCTTCCAGGCGACCGATGTTGCACTGCCGAAGGTTCACCTGCCGTATCGTGTTCCCAGAATTTCCGCGAATACGTAAACATCAACCAACGCCCATCAGTGCTACATATATTCCCTGATAGTGTGTGAGATGGGCGTTCGAAAAGCTTTAGGATCAAGTGTGCACGGCCCGATGCCTGGTGCAAAACGCCAGATCTCACTCGTCGGTCTTCATTCGATCAATACAGGTGTGTGAGTGTGCCTTTGCATTACATCAAGAGCAGAAGAGAGATCACTTCGGAACAGTAGCAATCGACGTCCACCGCATTTTTCCATCATGACTCGACAGCACTAATACCCCGAGCATCAGGCCTGGGCTGGACCTATATAGTATGCTGGCCTGCCACATATACAGGGAATACACAGGAACTTGCGTACGAACCCGGTAGACCAAAGCAGCCCACTCTAAAAGTTAACTCACACTATAACACTTATTATATAAAAATATTCTATGGACGTCAGCCGTGAGTTCGACGAATTTCAGGTCAATACTCAGCTTTGCAAGCTGCGTTATTGGTACTTGTAATATACTATGTGGGTGAGTTTTTAATGGGAGGGGTCTTATTCTTTTGTTTAAATATATAAACGAGTACGTATATGTGTTTTGTTTATTGTTTCATGCATACTGAATTCCACAGATGATGTCTGTTGTTGTTCCCCTCAAAGCGGGTCATACAGTTTACATGCGCAGAACAAGGTTGAACGTCTTAGTCGTGTTGACCCTGGCATTAGCACGGGAGTCACCGACCTGTATCCTTCACGAGGGCATACACCCCGTAACACACGCGATCGAAGTATCACATGCAGCTCGCAAAGCAGAGTTTTGATCAAAAAGACCTTTTGATCGATCTCACAGCTCAAGTGTATTTTTTTCATTTTTTAAATATATGTTTTGTCCCCGGATTCCGAAAATTAAGTACCTTGTATTTACACAGTCAACATCGGAAAACATTCAACAACTCGCCTTAATTACGAGGTAGTACCAGATATTATATTATGAACAAAAAAAATACACCTCAAGATGTGAGATCGAATATTATGTCGAAACTCATCTTTGCAAGCTGTTTGTGATACTCCGATCGCGCGTATCACGGGTTGTGTGTCCTCATTAAGGATATAGGTCGGCGAGTCCCCTTACAAGTACAGTGCAGCTATCAGGGTCAACAGGGTGATGTTAGTCAGTCTGTGCGCGGAAACTATAAAACCCGTTTCTGAGGGGGACAAAATCTGACAGCTGTGGAGGGAAACGTATCCGTTTATCAAGTGAATCCTGTAAGTCGAATAACCGGTGAGGGGAGGGCGGAGTTTTGAAGGACTTGGGGGCCTGGTTTTGATCAAAAGCGAGCGGGGTTGGAGGGAGGGGGAAGGGGGGGGGGGGGGGGGAGGACTGGGGGGGGGGGACGGGCGGGCGATTTATGCGTGGAAGCTATAAATCCTCTAAGGGGATAAATCTGACGGTTTTGGAAAAAAAAAAAAAAAAAAAAAGTCTTATATTATTGAAAAAAAATACACCTTCAGCTGTGCGATCGAATATTTTGTCGAAACTCATGTTTGCAAGCTGTGTGTGATACTCCGATCGCGCGTAATACTGAGTGTGTGTCCTCATTAAGGATATAGGTCGGCGACTCCCCTTGGAACAACAGTGTAGCTTGTACCAGGGTCAACAAGGTGATGTTAGTCAGTCTGTGCGCGGAAACTATATAACCCGTTTTTGAGGGGGACAAAATCTGACAGCTGTGGAAAGCATGCACCAGTTTATCGTGTATATCCTGTAAGTCGTACAACCAGTGCGGAAAGGGCGGAGTGTTCGAAGGGGTGGGGGGGGTTGGGGGGAAGGGGATTTCCAACAGCTTTAGGTCGGATATATGCGAGGGCTTGCTATACACGTGGTGCTAGGTCTAGGCAATGGTGCGGGTGGTGGGGAACGAGGGGGCGTTGGGGGGGGGGATTGGAGCTACGGCATGGATGGCTAGAAATATACTTCGTAAATACTTGAAGTACGTGGTTTATAAACTTGCTGCTGTCATTTTGTTGTTGTAAGTGCGAGAGTGGAGATCTGAGCCCGCGAGGGCTGCCTCTTCCAGGCGATCGATGTTACACTGCCGCACACATACGACAGATCACGGTCGAGATCACATATTGTAGATAATCTAGATCTAGAAGATCCTGCCGTATATCTGTCTGTATGGCATGCTGTGCAGGATCTGTGCAGTGCAGATCCAACCCAGGAACCATGTTGTGCTACTGTAGGTCATTCAGATCACCTGACTCTCACTCGGCAACATGGTCTATAACTCACACAGATCATAGATGCCACGGCCCTGTCTGCCTTGCAAGCCATATATAATCAATAAGAATCTGATCTGCGGAATGTGTGGAAGGTTCATCTGCACGTTTGTGCATACCTAGTATCATGCAAGGATTCCGCCGGCACCCATGCTTCGGATAGGCGCATGTGCTTGCGTCATTAGCTCTGTCTCATGTTTTGACATACATACCCGGTATCTGCTACACAGTGGCAGGATCAAGTAGATGACAAACATACATTGTACGTGCTTTGTATGCGTAGTGTTGCAGTAGGAAGAACGAAGATAACGCCAATGACAACGTAGCACAGGATGAAGGAAATGCCAATTGTCAAAAGCACGAAATAAATAACAAATCATTACGTAACACACGTGCAGTGCCCGACTCAACGAGTGATTCGGATGGGACTCTCATCATGTAAGCTCATGTATCAGTTCTCGCGCTCGTTTCTGAAATTCGTTATTTCAGTTTCATATTTTTACGGAGATCCATCGTTAACAGGGGTAATGCCTCATCATCATGTTGCAAAAAATTCACTGGAAATTTCTCATAATGTTCGCAATATCTCGGCCAGAACATCATGTTTTTTATTTTTTATTTTTGCGCCGTGACCGTACGGCCTATGCAAACAATCCAAGCTATCGTTTACCGTTATCGACGAAGAAATGTCAGAGTTATGACCCCATAGGCATTTACCCCTGCTGACCATGAATCTCCGTCATACCAGGTGCGTCTCCTTCTCGTTCCCGTTATCAGTCTCAATGATCCAGTCAGTTCTCCGACTCATTTATTTACGATATTCACTATCAGTCTCAGTACTCAATCATTTCGTTCGTGGTATCATTCCTATCAGACCCGTGTCATTCCGTCGGCAGTTGGTTCTCACATTTATGTATCAGTTCCATTTCATAGCCTTTCGGACATATATAAGGCTCATTTATCCAAGGCTCGTTTCTGAGATCTTGTATCAGTCCCACAGCAGTTCTCAGGTTCACCGTGACACTGTTTATCACAGTCTCTCGTTTAGTCACCATTCCACGGACTCGTACATAACTCCTGTCATACTTGATTGTTCAGTCTCATTTTTTACCGATTTTTTTAGACTCGTTCTGACGATTTTTCGTTTGTATTGAGTAGTTTCCCACAGTATCCGCATTCGTTCCTAACATGCTGTCCTCGGTCTCACTTCTGAGTCTCATTTCTCAGAGTTCATTTCTGATACTCGATTACCAGTCTCCTTTATCATTTTCACATCTCTGTTTGAGTGAATATGAGAAAGGCGATTGGCAATCGAGTATCAAAAGTGAACTCTACGAAACAAGACTCAGAAATGAGACCGAGGACTCCATGGGTCATTCCCTAAACACACGGAGTCAGCCTCATATCTCCCATTCGTTTGTGGTATCTATTTTGTCAGTGCCAATTTTCAGACGATAGTACGAGTACTGGGGTACATGCGGTTTGCAGAACGCGTCGAGATTACTCGCCCCACTCACTTTTGTTCAGATCGTCGGTTTTCAGTCCCACTCCTCAATTCTATTCTGATCGTGTGCATTATCTATCAGTGTCGTTTTGCAGATAACTTCTGATATTCAGCTCTCAGCCTCGCTCCTCAGGCCATCTCTTACCACCAAAAACACTCTTTTCTACAGGAAAAAAACGTCTAACGACGCCCTCGACAAAACACAAATGCGGGTCTAGGCACCAATCACCGCAGGGTCGCGAGCACCCTCAGCAAGCCGTCAAAAACACGCCTGAAGCGCTGTTTTTATACTTATTCTGCCAATATTTCGTAGGGCAATGAAAGGCACGCCACATGGCCTTACAGGCCCGAACCAGTAAACGAAACTCCGGAGTTCCGTTTAGAGCGGAACTCCTTCAAAAACCAAGAAAATAAGCATGGTCACTGTTTCCAATTTTCTTTTTCGGGTCATGTCTTTACATGGGGTAGGATTGGGGTTAGGACGAAAACCAAGACAAAAAAATGGTGATTTTATATACTTGGTTTTAAGGCAGAGGGGTTCCGTTTCTTAAGGCCACGAGGGGACCCAAGCGTCCCCTGGTCCCCGGCTTTCCAGTAACTCTAATATCTAGACGTTTTATCGGAACAGCAAAACACATGGCTAGGTTAACACGCTGCGTTTAGAGCTTCGGCTGGTTTGTGGAACAGACCCGGAAACCTATGAAAAAAAGGGCTTAATCCACAGATGCTGACCCGGAAACCTATGAAAAAAAGGGCTTAATCCACAGATGCTGTGAGTCTCGTCAGATTGGCGTCCCTCTTGTTCTCAGCAGAGGTCCACACCTCGACTTTGAGGCACTGCAGTGGTGGAAATTTGGGTACACAAACCGAGACAAAGAACGACCCCCAGCAGAACGTATGCACTTCACTAGCGGGCAGCTACAGCTCCCCACAAGCACCCACGGCCCGCGAAATTGAGGGATGCTCCTGGTGGGGTGTATGACGACGTCGGGTGCGCCAGCCAGCAGTCGTAGGCAGCCAGAAGCGACTCACGAGATGTTTTCGTGACTTCGAACTTGCGAGCCAGCAACACTAAAAGCTAACGAAATCGCTGAAACACTTCAACTCACGCGCGGGAGCCTAATACAATGGGTACATCACCCATGAAAAACGGTTTTCACCAAAAGCTGGCTGCTCACCAGGCGGATGATATAATCCTCTTTGTTGTCTGGGGTAGGCCTTTGGAGAAGAGGAGAGGGAAACTCGAAAAAGGGGTATTAATAGTTAACTATGGAGTCCAAAACAGGGCTAAAAGCACCTGAAGAGCTCTGTATTATTGGATCTTTGCTGCATTTTTTTCTAAAATTGCGAAATAAGGATATTGTTTGCAGATGCCATAGTCTAACTTCAAGTGGTTTTATACGTGCGCGAAATGCCTCCATACGAGCTCCTACCCAAAATATCCCTGTGCGATCCCCCGTGGCCTTAAACGGGACTCCGGGGTTTCGTTTGACGCTGCCCCTTTTACAGGCAACCGCACACTACGCTGTTAGCTGTGTGTGCGGTCTGTTGTCTACTATGCTGCTCTGTGGGCACGCTCCTACGCCGTACGCTGTGCGAGAAAAGCAGGCGCTAAGAGAAGTTATTTGGGAGGGGAGAGAATGGTCCAAGAAGCACGATCTTCGATCTTTCGATATCTCGATCTCGATTAAGAATCAAGAATCGGGGGAGCGGGGGGAGACGCGATCTGGATATCCGGAGATCTGGAACATCGCGATTCGGAATCGGCAATTCGATCTCGATTTCCAACACCGACGCCAAGTAAAAATATCCCCGAAACGTGATCTGGCAAGCCAGCGCATGCCAGGGGCAGCGACTGAAAACCCGTCTGTCATTACAGCAGTAACACTAGTAACAGTTGACTTTGCGTCGTAAACCGCTTCAACATCAGCCGCTGATTAAATTTCAGTTCGGGGTTCAGGGGGGAAAATATAATTTTGCGTAGCAAAGTCGTGTTTGTGGAGGCGTGGAAGGGATTCTGGCTTTACAGACGATTTTTGGTCGATCGTCGAGACGGAAAAAATAGGATAGCCCACACAGCGGCGACAGAAGAGCTGTCGCGCTGGCCAGAGACGGCCGCCTGGGGCACAGGGGGGCGAGAGCGCGTAGCACCGTAGGATTGAAAGGAATCAAGCAGTGTGTCCATTAGAATTGATCGACTAAATTTATTATACTATTGTTGTACAAAAAATAAAATAAGCCTACGGTGCTGTGCAGCATCGGTCACACGGAGAAACCCGGGCCGGCAGGGGATGCGTTCAAACTACAAGCACGGGGCCGCACGACACGCGCAAAGCGCGATACACGCTCACACCACATGTAGACGCGTGAGATGGAGAAGATCGCATTCGCTGTTGTTTAGTCGTGTACCGAATACTGGAAGGACGGTGAATATCAACCGGGACGTTATATGTAGTACCCCTGGAGTATACCACCTGGACGATAAAATACTGTAAATCCCATCATAACCACCCGATGTATCACACTGGTACGTTGTATACCACACCCCCTGCGGTGTCATGCCTCGCACTCGGTACAACACACCCAAGATATATTTGTTCTCCCGAAATGCAGGACGGGCAGGCAACACGCTTCCTCCCGGTCGTTTGTGGCCAATTTCAATATTTCACGTCGGCCCAGACAGACACGACCCACCCCTTAACCCCTTTAGAGCCCCCGAACCCCTCCCTATACTAAATCCAAGTAATTTTGTCCCCAAAAACGGGTTTCCAGTTGTGAAGGGGTTAATGCTAACCCGACCCACCCCTTAATGCTAACCCGACCCACCCCTTAATGCTAACCCGACACACCCCCTCATGCTAACCCCAACCCTTTGGGGGGTTCGAGGTTTCCACGGGCAGTCGCGCGGCTCCGAAGCGTGCTTGGTGCTTGACGCGCGGCAGCAAAAATCCTTCGCAACCACCACTGCTGTTATCAAAGCTCTTTTTATCACACCTCCTAGAGTACGACCTCAGCGGTGCGTTTCATCAAGCCCAAAACGACCAGATTTATCACCGGGGGGTAACTTGTATACCACACCCCTAGAGTATACCACACTGGGTGAAAATCGTTCGGAGCCCAAAATGTCATTATCACCGGGGTACGTTGTGTATCACACCCCTATCATGGCATACCACACTGGATGTATCACGACCCTAGAGCATACCACATTGGGTGATAAGTGTTTTAGGGCACAAAAGGTCATCATCACCGGTGTGGGTTGTATACCACACCTCTAGGGTATACCACTCTGGGTCAAGTGCTTCGGAGCCCAACATTTTATCACCGTCTTAGGAGGTCAGGTCGTCTGGTGATGACTGTGCTCGATCCAAGTCGTCAGACGAGGAGAGGTGATCTCAGACGCTGGCCGATGACGGACTTTGGAGGCTAGCGCACAGCTGTGGTTAGACAGCTCGTGCTGCACTCATGATTGTCGAGACGGTGGTATCTCAATTGTTCAGAGGCGTTCTTCAGGCATGGAATAATTTATGGCGACGAACTCATGAGAGTTCAGGAGCGGGGGGTGAAAGGAAGAGTGGCAGGCTACGTAAGCGCGAGCACTCAAGTTCCTCTGCCAACAATTCCCAATTTCCCTTTCCCACATATGTGCATTTTAGCTACTACTGGTACAGTAGTAGCCTATCCTATTCCTCATCAATTCCATCCCCAGATCGGCCGTAGTCCTCCGGCTTCCTCCTCTCTTCCTCTCGCATAGGTATAATATCGAGCATTGAGAGCGCTCGCTGGTTGGTTGGTAGATATATTTCGTCACACGCCCCCTGCTGGCGAGCTCACATACCCACTTACTACTACGTGTATGTCCTTCACGTCAAAATAAGTGACGTTTCCACCCTTCTACATCCAGCACAACCAGTGTCCACGCCGACGCCTCCTAGAGAGACGAGCTCTGTGGTCACAACTTATATACAAGACAGAAATACATTGCAAATACAGTAAGGTGATTTGGCCGATGGAAAACACACCATACAAACAGCAGCTGTAGAAATTAGTGTTGACATCGCATTTCGTATTGTAGTTTTGGGTTCCCGCACCAGCCGTCAGCCGTCAGCCCTGTAACGTACGTACGTATGATATATTAGGTACCAGGTATAATATCAGGTACTAACTTGGGGTTGTATCATGACCAAACAACAAATTCGCTTCGACCAACCCTTCCATTGCCCGACGGAGGTATATACGTTCGCGCTATTTGACGAGCCGTTCACAGCTACATTTTGAGCATTTGCTTGTGTTGATGCTGCGACGCTGAGATTGCAGCACTCAGCACTACGGTGCGCAACATCAAACTGTTAGCGCGAATATTCGTGGTACTGGGCACGAATACAATACTTGGATCACAGCATTTTTTAAGCGCTATGTTTCGCAACTTTGCATTGCTGGACGCATACATCATAAAACACGTTTCTACAGCTGCAAGATCGGTGCTGATGGGAAGCCGGCAGGTAGGGAGAAAATAAATTTCCCAAGATTCCAGCCAAAGTTTGCCTGGACAGTCGTCAATGGGCCTAACTTTGAAGTTTTTATTTTACTTTCACATCCGGAAAAAAAGGATGTATGGCGGCGACCTTGGCCAACATCTGCATGAGAAATTCTCAATCACATCTTGGACTAAAATCCGCGTGGTTTCGTGTGCTCCACACACTTCGCTCGACGAAATCAACGGCAGTGTCGTGAAATCTGCACGTGGCGGGCTCGTTAGGGGCTCCGACCCACCCTTGGTCTACAGTAGTACGGCCGGTCGTGTGTGGCGGGCGCCGACTGGGCTTTTGTTAAAAATATACTTGGCGGCTGGCGTGTGGAAAGCAGAAACAAAAAATCTCCATCGTCTCTCAACGGGCAAAAAATATAATTTTTTCGTGGATTTGACGGAAGACCACAGGAGAACACAATCAACCTCTCACGCCCTAGGGCATTGATCAAGACGAGCTCTTCAGCGCTGTCACCAACACTCATGTGACCTTGTACGGAACGAAGACGAGTGATCGTGAGTTGTCTCCATCTCGAGATCGAAGGTCAATCGGGTTGGGTGGACAACGTTGATCGAGGCTTGACGAAAAATGACCAAGTGGGTCATTCGACAAAAAAAGTGCCAGAAAAACATGATTTCACTGTTGCGGCGGTACCGGAAATATTTCACTAAATAGCTCCAAAAATGAGCAAGTTTGGAAAGTTTTTGGTCTAACTATCGGCTCTCCATTAGGCCACTGTTTATGGTTCCCCGATCCAAATCAAAGATGTTCCTGACATTCGTTTCGCCGCCAAAATATCAAGATGCCGAAATAAGATTTTCAAACAGCAGTGTGTATGGTCAAAACGAGTCTAGATGCAGAAGCTAACAACAATGTTCAATATATTCATATTCGTTGGCAAATTTAGGGGGGTGGTTGTACGATTTCGACAACCCGAAACACACACAAACGCGCCGCAGCGCCACAACACGCTACAGACCATGGCGATCGAGGTGCGCGAGGGTCAAGCGGCAGCTGCTCTGCACATGGCCTAGGGGGCTGCCGCATCTTCGCGGGCTACCGCTGTGCTGTGTGTGTGTGCGCAGGGGGGGGGGATGCGGCCTAACCTCGAGATAACAAACAACTCGAGAAGGAACAGAACTATGTACCAATTCGATGCGGCTGGCCGGTAAGGCTTCCGTGCCTGCTGGCGGACCTTTCATGGTTTTGTTGCCTGCCGGCGGACCTTTCACATTTTCACCGCTGGTCCACAAAAATTCCGTGCCTGCTGGCGCGCTTTTTATATTGTATTCAACGTCACAGCTGACGTTTCGTTGAAGGTGGAGTCACAGCTGCGCTTCTGTGTGTATCAGCTACGTTCTACCGAAGAGGTGAGCAAGGTGAATCGTGCATTTGATTTTCAAAGTATGCGTCAGACCTTTCAATCTTCACCTTTGCATGACCACTCTCGCAACTCTGGCACGAACATATATATCTTTCTTGCTACAAACTCGCCCCATGGAGGAGTGTCAATGCGTGGGGAGCATGGGAGGAAGGGAGCTGGCTATGATGATGGCCCTAGCGCTCTATTTGGACACCGGAGGGGAAGGCGCTCAAGTGCTGGCTGCGGAGTTCGCTGTTGCTGCAACGCGTTGCGCGAAATCGCATCGTGTATTGTTCCGATGTTTCTTTTTTTGCTTTCCACAAGAAACGCTAAGGCTGCTGCAGTATGTCCAACATAATACGCAGGCCGCTGGAGGGTTTCCAGTACTCTGCTGTGATATTGTGCGGGGGTCGGGGTTCGCACCTCTCGAGTTGTTGCGGACCGCGCGAGGTGAATTCTCGCTAAAACGATCACCTGGATCACCCGACACAGCTGCAGCTTCGAGTGTACCAAAAGGGCAAATTGCACATCAAACTGTCCCAGGAAAAATATTGCGCATGGCCGGCTACCCATCGGTTGGTGTATTTTCCTAGATCTGGACACGCTTCCATATAAAAACAAGTGGCGAACGCCACCCGGAGGAACTTCAAATTTTGAACTAAATACCGACGGACATCACCGTGTTGAATTATACCAGGTACATTTTACTACACGAGTACACTGTTTATTTTTCAATCTCACACCAGCACACCAGAAGCGCGCACGATAAGGCTGCTGTAGACTGCTGTGAGGATTTTTCGCTCCAAATTTCAAGAAAATAAATTAAATGTGCTTGATGTGCCTGGGGTATACTTGTAATGATTGTTTTTTTGCTGGTTACACATCATGTTATAGGCCACTTTTTATGGTATCCCGATGTAGGCTATAGATCTTGATTTCTACAAGATTCGCCTAACGCAAGATCTGTGTACACCGCATGTGGAGACGAGTATTGGTTCTGACCATTTCCAAGATTGGGAAATCCGCCGGAAATGCGTGTTTCGTCCCAATCTCAGGCTGGGATAGGGACAAGGTATATCTTCTCCACATGCTGTCTCGAGGTTAGGCCGCAAGTTTGCCCCCGCGCACACACACGCACAACAACAGCAGCAATTCGCGAATATGCGGCAGCCCCCTGGGCCATTCGCCGAGCAGCTGCCGCTTGACCCTCGCGCACCTCGATCACCATGGTCTGTAGCGTGTTGTGGCGCTGCGGCGCGTTTGTGTGTTTCGGGTTTTCGAAATCGTACAACCACCCCTCTAAAACATGCCAACGAAAATATTGAACATTGCTGTTCGCTTCTGCATCTAGACTCGTTTTTAGCATACACACTGTTTAGAAACGTTACGTCGGCATCTTGATCTTTGGGCGGCGAAACGAATGTCACGAACATCTGTGACCTTGATCGGGGTACCAGGTACCATAAACAATGGCCTTACGAAGTAGCAGTAAATAGTGACCTGTTGTACGCGCATCAAATGGGCTGAGCACAACAAACAGCAGTTTGAAGTTGCACCCGAATGCTTATACGCCGGGTACATAAAAGTCGCAGCTACTGTAGCTTCGGTAAACATATATGCGCAGAACAGTAGTCAGGTAGTATGGTGGTACCAGGTAGGCTACAACAGCGTCAACATAATTTATCTGGGCCGGCCCTACACAGCAGTACCTTCATTTCCGATACGCCCGGATCAAATACATTGCAGTATAGCTGCATGCTGCACCGTAAGGACGCAGGCGAACGCGCGGGGGTGCAAAAACCAAAAGCATCAGCCTCTTGCGTCACCCTCCTTCCGAACGGGATTGTACCTTGTCCCGATTTCAACCCTGAGATCGAGACGAAACACCCTTTTTCGGTGGGTGTTCCGACCTTGGAAATTATCAGAACCATCGTTCGTCTCCACTACAGCAGTGTACACATTATTACGTTAGGCGAATGTTGTCGAGATCAAGATCAATGGGCTACATCGGGGGACGATAAACAGCAGTAGTGGCCTTAGAGCACCGGCCTATCGGTCCGTGCATTTTTGTTGAATTTTGCGTTCCGGCATAAGCCGTCTGCCCTGTCACGTACGTACGTATCATAGGCAATTGATCATAGGTACCAGGTACCTGGTATTGGTTTGGGCCTAAAATATCATGACAAAACAACAAATTCGCTTCGACCGACCCTTGCTTTGTCCGATTGTCTTGGAATCGCGTTGACTTAGCGTTGCCCGTCAGTGCAGAAACCTTGTATCATACCTAGTATACTGCAATCAATACCAGATACTGCTGCTGTACTTGGGCGGGGGAGCTGGTGTGAGCTGGGGAACGCCAAATTGAACTTGAAAGCACCTCAACCAAGCTATGAAATGAAGCTGCCGATCACATCAACTCAACAAATCAAAACTAGCAAACTAGTGCAAGGATGGAAAGATTGTTGAGAGCGCACTGCACACCTGAAAGACCGCTCGCAAATCGGACGACTCAAGCTCCGTCCCTAGAATCCATCCCCTCCTAGACCTCGACGATCCGCTTGCGACGGTAACCCTACGCTTCGTAGGCTCCGTGCCGAGGACGCCCTCTTTCTCTCCGCTGTTCTTCTTGGTGTCATTTTCCGTAGCACTTGCCGGTTCGTGCACTGCCGGTGTCGTAGCAGCAGCGCCACCAAAATAATAAACGCATACCAGCAGGGACAGAGGAAGGAGGCGGTATTTCGACATACTGCGAGTGCCGCTGTTATCTCCAGTCTCTACGTGCTGTGCATTGTTTGTTGCGCTGCACAGCAGCTGTTCAGCAAGGATCGAAATAGGGGGCTGCATAAGGATATTTCCCTATAGCTAGAGCAACAAATTATTTATTAACTCCATTTTTTCGATTTGACGTGTTTGTTTGTTTGTCGGAATTATTCGTCTGCCTCGAGAAAAGTGCGAAGGACTCTGGTGCTGCTGTGACCTGTCAAGTGGGGGCGGAAAGGCTGGAAGCATGGCGCTTTTGTGGTGGCGCGAGCGAGAATTCCCGGAAATCGGCGTGAAGGTGCTGCAGACCCCGGAGAGAGGCATGGAGAGCCGAACGGACAGCAGCAGCAGCTCAACCGTTCTTGTGCCCGGGTCGCCCAGCATTACCTTCCTAAAGTCTCCGATCGTGTTAGAAAGAAGGTCCTCTGAGAGGATGAGGCTGGTGCCGGAAGTTCGGTAAGGGAGTGGATGTGGTCTTGAATTGCTTCCACCCCCGCAGGTTGTACTGCTGCGAGTGCTCATGACGAGTGTCCGCGTTCTGAGTGGGCTCCCCAAATGCAAAGATATCATGTGACATCTGACACATTTCAACAATCAATGTTTAGCTTTTTTCATGTTTGAAATGTATCCCAGCAAAAGCTGACGTTGCCCTTTTACTACGAAGCAGCACTACCTTTGGGTACTTCACCGTAAACTACACAAGATAACACACCCCCGGTGATACATTCGAGCGCTTCAAAATATTATCACCGGGTGTGGTATCTTGTGTAGCCCCGGTGATAGAGTGCTGGTCGCGGCGGCCCCCAGGGGGTGTGATAGACCAGGGGGTGTGGTAGCACGTCCACCACCCACAGGGTACGTTTGGGGGTGTGATAAATGTGGGCGTGTGATAAACCAGGGGGTGTGATAGCACGTCCGAACACCCACAGGGTGTGTTTGGGGGTGTGATAAATGAGGGGGTGTGATAAACCAGGGGGTGTGATGACCTCCGAACACCCACAGGTCGTGCTTGGGGGGGGATACCGAAACACTCCGTGTAGAGTTGAGCCGCTGCTGCCGCACGCTTGAAGGGGTGTGGTATTGCGGGGGGGTGATACCTGTCCGAACGCTCGAGCTGAAAGAACGACGTGATCTGTGGCGCCTGCTGTACTGCTGCGGTCGAAGCAGTTGTCGGAGAAGCGGGGGTACTTGCAGAGGCATTCTGCTCTCCCTCAACGTTCATGTTCTTGGAGGTCTCCACACGGGGTGTTCCCCCCGCACACAGGGTGTGGTGTTATGTGCCCACGGGGCAGATGTTCTATGACCCCGGTGGTAGAAAGGAGAGGCCCCGTGAATGTATGCGGCGTAACTTAAATTATCACCGGGGTATGTTATCTTGTGTAGCACCGGTGGTAAATCGATGGTTCCAAAAATGCGCCCAAAATTATCACCGGGGTGTCGTATTCTGTGGGGGGTGTGGTATCCTATGTGGGTGTGTTATCTTGTGTAGTTTACGGTACTATTAATACTATTAGTAACTAATAATATGATATTAACAGTTAATAGTGCAAAGAACAAAGAATGCTCCCACAAAAGTACAGATACTCCTATCATTGTAGCAGGTACCTGGTAGTAGTTCTTTCCCCATAGTCGTTTGCGTCGGTGCTACTTACTGCTGTTGCTGATTTTTGCCAGCAAATGATGTATCATGTATCAAGCGTATAATGCGTGCTCGCAGTGTTTAGGACTTGGTCCAGCTTCTTCGACAAAATGGTTGATAAAAGCAGAGGTCCCTCTATACGTAGTGCCATTTGAGTAGTGCTGGTTGCCCGCTATAGTGCCTGTGCAATCGCTTGGAACAAATGAAAACAACCAATAGTGTCAGTGTACGGAGGAGTGCCGGTTGCCGCTGTAGTGCTGGTATTACGCCTGGCACATGCCAGCACTACAGAGGGACCACTACTGCATACCAAGGTAGTCGACACCAACTCCTCATTACATCTTCCTTCCGAGAAAATTCCAAGGCGTTTGGGGTTAGGGTTACGGTTAGGGTGTGCTTGGTACGCAAGTACCTGTGGTACTCGCAGTTCAACATATTTTCGTCAAAGCTGGGCCAAGGTCTGTACGAATGCGAACGGCCAAGGATCTACTAGTTTATAGTTTCCGCGCGCAAACTGACTAAAATCATCCTGTTGACCCTGATAGCTACACTGTAGTTGTAAGGGGAGTCGCCGACCTATATCCTTAATGAGGACACACAACTCGTAATGCGCGCGATCGGAGTATCACACACAGCTTGCAAAGATGAGTTTCGACGAAATCTTCGATCTCACAGCTGGAGTGTATTTTCATTTTTTATAATATATCGTACAACCACAATCCTTAATGAGGACACACAACTCGTAATACGCGCGATCGGAGTATCACACACAGCTTGCAGAAATGAGTTTCGACGAAATCTTCGATCTCACAGCTGGAGTGTATTTTCATTTTTTGTAATATATCGTACAACCACCTGTTGCTGCTGCTGCCGTTGCTCCTGCTTCTGCTGCTCTTACTGTTCCTGCTTGCTGCTGCCTGCTGTTATTTGGACTATGTAGTCTGTTCGTGGATGGATGTTGACTTCGAGGTCTATTGTACTTTGCCATCCGAGTATTTTTTTTGTTTGATCTTGCTTGAAGCGGTACTTTTTCTTTGATTTTCTAATTATGTGCCTTCCTCCCTCCCTCCCCCCCTCCCTCCCTCCTGTCCTCCCTCCCTCACAGACAAGAGTGTCGCGCAGTGAAGCTACTGAAACGGTGTCAGCTTGTGGCCGTGATCATGCTATCCCTTCTTACGGCAGCCGTCATTATATTCTTCATGACGGGTCAGTGCTGATATTGATATGACCACTATGAATATTGTTCAAGACTTGGCCAAGTTTCGTAATCGGCCATAACTAGTTGCTCCATGTCTCCGTGTTCTTAACACCCATTATCCCTACTATGATGTATTATACATACCTATGCCAGACATCGTATATTTAAGAAACGATGGTGGGCCCAGGAGTTTCGCAGTTCCTTATGGCTCCGCACCGAACCGCAGTTAAGATACATATGTGCACTCCTACGGTTCGAATCGGTTCCGTTCGTGTCGTGCCATCCGGTTCAATTTGAGGTTCGGTTCGAATTGGCTCGGTTGCGTTCCGTTCCACTCAGTTCCGTCACGGTTCAAGTCCGCTCGGTTCCGTTCCGTTCCATTCGTTCGGTTAGGTTCGGTTCGGTTCGGTTCGGCTCGGTTCGGCTCGGTTCGGTCCTATTCGGTTCGGTTTGATGCCTATTCCGTTTATTTTGGGTCCATTTGGTTCGGTTCGAGTCGGTTCGGCCACCAGTACCTCAGACGCCCGTCATCACTGCGACCCCTCCCACCGACACCGTATGCGTCCCCGGTAACCGACACGCAGGCGACCGTCATCCGCCGGGCAATAGCAGGCGGCGGTTACGCAACTAACCGGCTTGCGTCCACCCACCCAGCATCGCGCACGGCGTCTATCGCTCACGCTATCGCGCACTCCCGTCAAGAAGCATATTAAGGTGTTAGTGGAACCGGAGACAAACGTGCTACGCGTGGTAGGTGAAAGGTGAAAAGGCGGAGGGGCAGCGGTGGTGGTGGTTGTGTGGTGATGGTAGTGGTGGTGGAGGTGCTGACGATGGTGGTGGTGGTGGTACTAGTGGTGTTGTTGGTAGTATTGCCGGCCATGGCTGAATTGCACTACTGTAGGCGCCAAACAATCGCTCCAGGTTAAGAGACATACGTACGTATCTTCCCGCCGTAGAAACTGGGGGTGTGCGGGAGGCGCAGGGGCAACAATACCGGTGCGTTCGTTGTGTCTGAGAGATGAACAATGTATGAGCGGGGGGTGACGAATACGTTCGATGCGTCTGAGAGGTGCGCAGAGGTTTGGAGGCGCTTCTTTGTGGAGCATTCCAGATTAGAGTGACCGGCCCGTCGGTCTGCCCACCCTCTCTCTCTCGCTCCCCTCGCCGGCTGGCTCACTAACGTTCGACGTTGCTAGCAGTAGCGGCAGCACGTAGTGGCTGCCGCCTTGGAGGCAGCATGTGGTCTTGTGTGCTGGAGAGACCCTTTTTTTTTTCCTGTCTACTCACTTCTAGCAGCGGTAAGCAATACCAGGTACCTGCTAGGTGTCAACTCTATACCCGGTAGGTGTCAACTCTGCTGTGATACACGAGGCCTGAGCACTGAAAGGTGTTTTCTGGCCCTACATAGTCAATGGGCGCCCAAGTAGAGTGTGGGGTGTGCGGGGAGGGGCTAGTTCGAGCAGAGCCATCTGTTTGCATGTGGTATTTTGTGTTAGGGGGACCGTTTTCCTGGCTCCTGGCTGCAGCAGTGGTGCAAAGGTACCAATTTCAAGAGTAAAGTTGGGTTCGGCCCGAGCCCAGCGGGGGCGTTTTCTGGCTTAAACAACAAAAAATGGGCGCCGGGGTAGAGCGGGATGTGGCCCAAGCAGGGGCAAATGTTTTTTGTGTCCTCCTAACAGCGGCAGGCGCCTCAAATGGATCAGAGAGAATGGTCCGAGCAGACCCGTTTTTTTGCGGCCCTGTTAGCAAAATGAACGCCAAGTGCAGAGGAGAGAAGAGAAGAGGGTGCGGGGATGTGGGTCGAGTGGTGGCATCAGCAATGACGCTAAATATCGGGTCGGTGTTTTTAGCGTGTCGACGCCTGTGTTTTGTTTGTGTTGATGTACTAGTTTTATCGTGGGCGGGCGGACAGTCAAGGGGTCAAACCGCGGTCTCGTAGCACCTGTGATGAACAAAACGGTATTATTTTGGTATTGCAGAGAGGAGGTCGTCGCCACCAGCAAGGATTGCTTCACTACGTATTCACTCCCAGTACAGTATTTTAGTATGGAATATTTAATGGTGGCGTTTTCTTGATGACGATGACGACGAGAACGGCCACCATAAATGGACAGCGGCACTAGTAACATACCTGGTACCTGGTATGTAATTGACAGCAGCGTAGTCGTACGTGTAGTAGGATCGATTTGAGATATGTGATGTTGCCTTCGTTGTCGACATGCTAGAAATGTATAATGTAATGACTCCCATTCCTGAAGGGGGTTGGAGGGGGGGAGTTCGTGGGGGGCGTTCGTGGGGTGGGCAGGCGAGCGGGGGGGGGGAGGGGGGGTACGGGGCGTGGAGCGGAGGGGGGGGGGGGCATACGTGGAGTCGAAGGTGAGGGGCGGGCGAAGAGCGTACGTGGAGTGAGGGGGGGGCGGGGAGGGTATGGAGTGGGGCGGGGAGGGTATGGAGTGGGGCGGGGGGGGATAGATAAGATGGAGTGGGGGGGGGGTGAGGGGAGCTTCGGGCTGGACTTGATAGCTTCCTCCCCCCGTTAGACATAGATAGGCGTGTAGGACTGTTTTACGACGTCGGTCGATCCTTGGCGTGGTGCCGTAGGGCTATAGCCGTCGGTGATCCTGTGATGTTGGGGGGGGGGGGTGGTAGATTGCGTGATTCACCGTCCTCTCTCGATGCTGTTCCGTGTATGTTGCGTAGTTTTCGTACATTTCTATACTAAGTAGTAATTTAATGGATGCGCTTCTAGCCTGTTTTATTAAAAAAGGTATGTGTCATGCATTGTAGATGGGAAACGCTTTACGTAGCCTCTTCATACGTCATGCCATGTCTTTCTGTGCGTTTGCACTTCAATGGCCAAGCTTTAGCCTGTTCTATGAGGTGTTTTTAGGATTGTATCATAGTTGGTGGACACGCTCTCGCCTGTCTGTGTGTGGTGTGCCATGCGTTTTTAACGAATTGGGTTTCACAAGTTATAAAATTTGGGCAGTCATGCTTGTCAGGCACGTGAGTGAGACAGGCGAATAATGTTTTGTTTTCCTGAGCACGCTACAGACCTCAGTAAGCTGGGAAAGACGTCAGCCGTGAGTGGGTGACATCGATCAGCGGACAGGCTCGAGCCTGCGCGTCATGTGCCATGTCTTGTTAGATGCCATATATCATTGGACGCGCTGTACAACCTGTACCGCGTATTTTGTGTTCTGCGTCGCAACGGACAACGAGCTCTCGCATGTTGCACGCGCCATGTGCTTGTGCGATTGCGTCACTTTTGGTGGGGACCCTTTCGCCTGTTCGGGCGTCGTGCGTCACGTGTTCGTAGATGATGTCCATCATTGGAGCTGCTGGTGCCTGCTCACTGACCGTGTTCGGAGATTGCCCCCCTCAGTCGATCCATAGTCAAGAGGTGGGGATGCGTATTTTGTTGATGTCAGCGGGGGTGATCACCTATCCGGGGTGCTACTAGTACAGCGATGCTGGCCTTGGGCTACGGGATCATCATGTATGTAGCAGATACTGGATTTACAGTGACAATGACGAGAAAAAAAAAGCTGAGAGTTCGCAGTAGCACAAAGCTGTTCAGTATCGTGTACCAGGTATTTGTTAGGGCTGGGCACTGGCTGGGTGTGTACTGGCAGTAGTAATCTACTGGCAGTAATAGTCTACTGATTGACCCGGCCCCAGCATATTCGCCAGTAGTTTTTATTTGACGTACGTCCACTAAACGAGCCATACTATAGTACGGAAACCCACCCAATGCTGGCGAATGAGTTACAGAGGACTTCTCCGACCGCCCCGCCCCCCTTCCTCCCCTCTCTTCTTCCCTCTCTGGGTGTTGTTCTCCTCTTTTTTACAGACTTCCCGTGCATTTTTGTTGATGTTGCAGATCTCTGGTGTATGATACGGAGTTGTGGTGTATCCTCTACAGTAGCTGCTCGTCTAGACCTATATTGCCACGTGCTGTCTTTTTGTCAACTCTATTTTTTTTCCTTCTTTATTTGGTGTTCACTCGCAACTTTTTGGGGTAGTTTTTTTGTGTTCGCTGAAGGATCTCCGCCCCCCCCCCGGCTGTTGGTCATTTTCACGCGTTCCTTCCTCTCGCATGTTTCCTGCTTGTACGCTAAAATATACCCACCACCCTCCGGCTGTTGAAATTTTGACGCATTCCTTCCTTCCACTCTTTTGATGACTGGATCTTTCTCTGCGTTGAGTACCTAACACCTGACACCGTTTACTACATCGGTCGCCCGGGTGGCGTATATCAGGTTATCCTCGAGCGTGGTATAGGTCAGTTTCGTGAGTTCGAATCCCCCCGAGTGATACTCGTATAAATTCGTGGGGACTTTTTCTTGCGCACAAATTGACTTGCGGAAAGCGCGAGAGCATGAGTTAGCAACACGCGATGAAACATCGACGAGCAGTGGGACTGCTGAGCCCTATGCGCAATAAAAATTGAAGGCAAAAACCGGGGGGGAGAAGGGACGACACCTGTGACCACGGCTTGTCCAAAAGCTGGAAAGTAAAAGTATGCAAAAAACAAAAACAAAAACAAAAAAGCAGGTACGAGTAGCGTTCCTACGTTTGTTGTTCTATTCTTTGTGTTTTTCTGTGTTTTGTTTGCTGTTGAGAGCCTGCTACCCTGTGTCCCGAGGGTACAGGAGCGATGGTGGGAGTAACAGTAAATATTGAGCATTAAATATTACATGATACGTCAGAACCATTTATAATGCACTTGCGCGAATACCCACAATATAAAAAACGTCACATCATCGCCACACGTCGCATGCATAACTCTTGACTTTTTCCTGTTTTTTTCTGTGTAGATGACCGCAACCACCCCCGGACAATACAGCTTGGAGCCCCAATTGTGATGGGAAACGAAGTGAAAATGCGTATTTTTGGGGCCTCCGGCGGCGCCTCCAGCGCCCCCCCCTCACGAGCCGGGGGGGGGGCTTATTGGCCGAGCTACGCTCGGCCTGCATACTGCTGCAGTCCAGTATGATTGATTTTACCACAGTATAATCGATACTGACTGAGTCAGTCAGTGCCCAGCCCTAGTATTTGTAGATAGACATAACGATGGACAAAATTTAGCCTGTCACAACGGGCGTCATGTGTTCAAGGCTGCTTGAGCATGTACACAATGTGTTCGTACGATTGCCTCCATATCTGTTGCTCGAGCCTGTCCGGTATATTATAAAAAATGAAAATACACTCCAGCTGTGAGATCGAAGATTTCGTCGAAACTCATCTTTGCAAGCTGTGTGATACTCCGATCGCGCGTATTACGAGTTGTGTGTCCTCATTAAGGATATAGGTCGGCGACTCTCCTTGCAACTACAGTGTAGCTATCATGGTCAACAGGGTGATGTTAGTCAGTCTGTGCGCGGAAACTATAAAACCCGTTTCTGAGGGGGACAAAATCTGACAGCTGTGGAAGGAAATGTATCCGTTTATCAAGTGAATCCTGTAAGTCGAATAACCGGTGAGGGGGGGGCGGAGTTTTGGAGGACGTGGGGGCCTGGTTTTGATCTAAAGCGAGCGGGGTCGGAGGGGGAGGGGGGAGGGGGGGGGGGGGGCGGACGGGCGGGCAAGTTGTGCGTGTAAGCTATAAATCCTTTCAAGGGGATCAATCTGACGGTTTTGGGAAGAAAAAAAAAAAAATGCACCAGTTTATCATGGGGGGGGAGGGGTTGGGGCGGGGGTGGGGCGTGTGGGGCAGCTCAATCTGTGCGTGGAAACTATACATTATTTTGAGGGGATAAATGTGACGGTTTTGGAAGGAATGCATCAGTTTATCGTGTATATCCTGGGGTAAGTCGTACAATCAGTGAGTAGAGAGAGGGCGGAGTGTTCGAGGGGGTGGGGCTGGGATGGGGGGGGTTGGGGAGGTGGGGGGTGGGGGCGGGGGGGGGGGGGGAAGGAAGGGTTTTAGGTGAGGGGTTTGTTATACGTGTGGTGCTAGGTCTAGGCGATGGTGCGGGTGGTGGGGAAGAAGGGGGCGTTCGGGGCTGGGTGGGGGAAGCAGCGGCATGGATGGCTCTAGAAATATAATGAGGTGATATCCAGTGCGTGAAATTTTATTAATCTGGCGGATTTCGATATTAGGTGGGGGCGTTTGAGCAAGGGAGAGCGGGAAGGGGGGGGGGGGGAGGGGGATTTTTAAGGAAGTTTAGGTCACAAATAATATTCAAATACACTCCGGCTGTGAGATCAAAGATATGTAGGGGCTTGTTATACGCGTGATGCTAGGTCTAGGCGATCGTGCGGGTGGTTGGAAAAGAGGGGGCGTTGGAGGGGTTTTTTTTTTGGGGGGGTGGGGGGAAAGAATGAAAACTACGTCATGGATGGTCAGAAAGATAATGACGTGATATCAACTGCGTATAGATGTTTATTACTCTGGCCGATTTCGATTGTGAGTGGGGCGTTTGGACAAACTAGGCGGAAAGGGGGGGGGGGGGGGGAGGGATCGGGGGACGGGGGGGGAAAGGGGGGGGGGGGGGGGGTGAAAAAGAGGGATCAGGGGAGGGAGAGGGGAGGGGGGGGGGCGGGGGGCGGGACGTTTCAATATGTGCGCGGAAACTATAAATCCTTTAAGGGGACAAACCTGACGATTGTAGCAAGAAGACATCCCTTCATATCATCTGCCTGGTAATGTTTACTATTCTAGAAGGTTTGATGTTAGATGCAGTATGCAACCCAGTGTTTAAGTGTAGTAAATAACGTGTTAAATCTTCATATTTTTTGGTTGTACATGGATCGAAAGCTAGAATATTTCATAGAATATTTTTGTAGTTACCATTATTTTTTGACATCGCTAATTATAAGAAAGAGATACGTATTGCCAAATACAGCAGGCGAGGTGATGTGGTCATGCACTGTTTGTCACCTCCATCATACAGTTACCATTACTGTCTGGCATCGCTAATTATACGAAAGAGATACGTATTGCCAAATACAACGTGCGAGGCGATGTATGTGGCAATTTCAATGCACTGTCTCCGCCATTGAGCACTAGGGGGAAAAATGCGAATCGTCAGGAACGCTTGGTATACATGCGCTCAATTACGTTACCTCGTTAGTCATACCTGGTATACACGCGCTCAATTACGTTACCTCGTTAGTCATACTTCGCTTGGCATAGGTTGGGAGGCGATCATGCAAACGGTATGTACGAAATACCCTACGTAATGGGTTGGTAAGGTTGTTTACCGCAAGTTTAACACATCTTATCATGTCGATCTTTAATATTTCCATCACGATGTACAGGCTCTAGCCTCTGTTCCAGATGCAATGCACGGCGAATCATAGAAGTAGTGTCCTGTTGGCGTGTAATTTATCGCGTGTTTGTAAAAGATTGCGCACTCACAGTTTTTGCAACACACATTGGCACCATTTTGGAATACCTGGTGGCCTTTTTCCTGGCTTTTCTCTTCACATTTAAGGTAAAGAGGGACAAAAGGAAAGTACACGTACGATGGGGTTTGAAGCACCGAGGACGGACAACATCTACACACGTCGTTATGCTTATTCAAATTGAAGGCCACAGTGATACGGCGGCGAGGTGATCGGATACTACAAACACAAGGGTGTGTTTTAGCTATGACTACCCGTAGCTATGCGCGCAGGGCTAGGAGCTTGAGTGGAGGTCAAGCTAACGGAAGTTCCCTGCTGCACCCTTGTGGAAGGCGAATGGCATCCAACCGCCACCTAGGGTTTCCAGGATTCTGAAGCCGTATACAGGCGGGATCAGTATCTTGGGGAGTCTGGCCCCACCTCGAGTTTACTGAATTACTGAACGCGGCCGAGAAGAACAAAAACTAACGCGTGCCTGGAGCTGAAAGTAGGGCCGATGCGATGCTATCGTGTGGAGATGTACAACGGCGTATGTGGGTGCGGGCCTGGTGAGGGTGGGAGAGTCAAGGGAACATTCGCGATGGTTGATACAGGAAAGTAGTCGCTGAAGGGATACTTCAAAAGGCGTATCAGAAAGTTTCTTCAAAAAATAATAGTACACTGTGCTGCGGAAAAGCCAAGATAAAATTGTGTAGGATAACGCCTGCCTCGGATGCGGAGGTTACTTAATGTCTCGAACATCGACCCATATGCGCGTGTTGCAAGCGATCGAAGTGTGACATCCTATGGCATCACATTGCACCCATATTGTTTATCTTCTACTGCTGCCATGGCGTGTGCCCTGGGGTATGACGAAACGGTCGACGTGCGATCGATCACCACCGAAGCTTCTGGTTCTATGAAATACTCTATTGACCTTGGGAAAATACTCCTGCACTAATTTCAAGCAGTGTGTTCCCAAAATGCGAGTGGCGCAGCTATAAAGGGTGAGTCAAACGGGTTACACCCTACCAGACACTACCGAAGAAAATGGCCGAAGAACCGACTTTCCTTGGGACCTCGCTCTCCCCCGCCCTCCGCCCCCTCCCCTCCCCCCTCCCTCATTCATTTCTCGGCATGGAAACCTCCCTGACCCCCCCCCCTCCACCCCCCACCCCATCTTAAAACGCCTCCTTTATTTCCCGGAGCGAGAGGCGCGGTCTCCAGGCTTGTCGACGCGGATTAGCTTGATGGTGAAGAGAAGCGTCTTGTCGATGTAGCCCGGGTTGCTAAGAACGAAGTCCAGCGCTCGGTAGCCCGAGAAGGTGGAAGGCTTGGGCCCCACCCGCTCGTGCTTTTTGTCGTTCTCCGGGTAGCCCAGCTGAAGGGCGGCGCGCGAGCAGGCAGGCAAGCCATCAAGCAAGCAGGCAATCAACCAATCAACCGAGCAACCAATGAGTTATAAAGCGCGAGGCAAGGAAAAAAAAAGGGGTGCGGAGGGAGATGAGGGGCGGAGGGAGGAAGGGAAGGAGGATAGGCGGTGGGGGGGGGGTGGGGGGGGGGGTTGCAGAGGCGGGAGGGGTTTACTCATTTCATGCATGGCCGCAGTCGTATGACCACAGACCCTTGCATCCTTCCAACGCTGGAACGGAGCCCGTCGGTTTTTTACCGACCAGGTTGACTTTGTTTGCATCAAGCGCGATCCGCCGTGAGGTGTTCGGCGAGTCGCATGAAGGGCTAGAGGGGGGGATGGGGGTCATCGCGTCGTGCACCGTGGGGAAGCGATATATTGGATGGTGATGTTGTCGTGTTCGTCCCCTCTCGTGAGTGCGATCCCCTCGATGCTACTCCTGTATACTTGGCATAATATATAGCCTTTGACGTTGTACATACTATTTGTGCGTTTTGTGCGTTTACTACGTTTCGTGACAACAACGACCGCACTACTACCAACGCCACCAACACCACAATACTACCCACCAGAGCCCCGGCTACATCCCTCCGTCACGAACACCATCAACATATACGAGCAACACATTTTCAAAGGGAAAAAAAAACAGTTTGAAGTAACGTACCTCGGGCGGCACAACGATTTGCCTCACGCCCCCGGCCTTCATCCCCTTTATCCCCTCTTCCAGGCCTGGGATGACGTCACCGTTTCCCAGGACAAACCGATACGAGGTCTGTTCTTTGTCGAAGCCCCCCCCCTTAGGCCCCTTGGATGTCTCGAACAAGTTCCCATTGTAGCCTGACAAAACGTGGTACGAAGTAAGCAGGGGGGGGGGGGTCAACGATATGATATGTGGGAAACGATTAAGTATGATGTATATATCACCCTGTTGACCCTGGCACAAGCTACACTGTAGTTCCAAGGGGAGTCGCCGACCTATATTCTTCGTGAAGACACGCACCCAGTAATACACGCGATCGGAGTGTCACACACAGCTTGCAAATATGAGTTTCGACAAAATCTTCGATCTCACAGCTGGAGTGTAATCATATTTTTAGAATATAGGAAGGGGGCCGAGGGAAGAAAAAACAACGAGACCAAGTCTGATATTTGCCGATGTCGAACCATGCCCCCTGTTCATGCTGCTACTGCCGTTCCTGTTGCTGCTGCTGCTGCTGCTGCTGCTGCTGCCGCGCCGCTGCTATAATATTGCTGTGTCAGCTCGTTACTATTTGTTCTTGCTTCTGCGACGATTCTGGCGTGTCGGCTCGACGCTGCTGCTGCTGCTTCCACTAATACTACTGCTGCTGCCGATGACATGATACCACAAGGTCGGCTCGCTGCTGGTGCTGCCTCTGCTGCTGTTTTTGATGCGAATGCTGCCAAGGCAATAATGTACTGGTGTATCGTCTTACCGATGGTGTACCCTTCCCAGTCCATGACCACCCTGTCCCCCTTGGAGGCTACCGTGCCCGAGCCGACCTTAGCATCCTTGTACTGCAATCCGCTCTCCAAGGTCTCGAAATCCCTGCGCGACGCAATTGTGGGATAACGCAGTCAGCACTGGTGGCTTCAGCGAGGTAAACGTATACTGGCTGCGTTATCTATCTATTTGCAACGACAGTAAGGAATCATGAAGACATGCGTAAAAACACCGCGTTTTCCACATGCCGGGTGCTCTTAATCTCGAGCACAATTAACGTCGCGTTTTCTAAACGCCGCGTGTTCTAAACATCGCGCGTTCAGAAATATGTGTGTTCTAACATGCATGTTACAAAAAAACTTGCGACTTTTGTCTGGCGATATTCATTTCTCACGGGTAGCGAATGCGCGGCTTGGCAAAACTCTTGCTCCCTCCGCCCAGCTCCATGTAATCGGACCCCTGGGTGTCTCCGTCCGGTAAGCGAGCTCGAGGAGGAACCTTAGGCGGCTCGCGCGCTTCGGCCGCCGTCGCCGCCGTTAGCAGTCCCACCGCAGACATGGCCGACGCCAGTAAATGTCCGCGGCTGAGCGGTCCATTTGCTCTTGGGGTCTGACGAGGAAAGTGCGGGGGTACGTAGGGGCGGGGGGTGGCCGTAATTGATTTCAGTTCCTTTGCCTTGCGACAATGTGCAGTGCGTAGCCCGTTCCAATGTAGAACGAACCCCTGGTATAAAGTATGTTCTCTAGCAATCAGATAGGTTTCAGAGGGGAAAAGGATCGAAAATAAATGACGATTATAGTATCGGTCGCACGAAGAAAGTCAGGCTGCTGAGCTAAGGGGATTCTCCGAAATCAAATGCCAGCTGGGAGCCGTTGCGGTATGACACGCGCGCACCATAGGGATACTCGTACTGCTGCACGCTCTTCCCGTACACTTGTTGATTACTTGGTAGATCGTAAACCTCGCTTTATTGGTCGGTATACAAGGGTTCCAAAACCCCAAAGAGCAAAACGGTAATTCTCGTGTTCACAAGTCTAATTTTAGGCAGAGTCGCGCCTGGTAGCACGATTTGTGGCAGACGGACATCAAGGCAGCCGAAAGACAGACGGGCAGCGAAAGGTTTTTTCGTCTAGGCGCAGAGATCCCAAGGTGCCTCTGAAGTCCGTACTTGAAGAGTACTTTGTTGCGCGGGGTACTGAGGGGGGTTGATTCTCGCCCAGCTCACGTTTCAGTAGTCACTCAACCACATCAGCACTGCTATAATACCATACAGAGTATTCTGCTGAACTACCGCAGTGCTGTCGGTATTGCTGCACATACCGTATAACACGGGATAAAGCACGCCCAGGTGATAACAATTTGGCGTTTAAAAATATTATCACGGGGTGTGTTGTTGTAGGGGGGTATGGTATCTAACATATCCCCGATGATAGCAACCATGCACGGTAGCCCCGCAGCTAGGGGGGGTGGTAAGAAGGGAGTGTGCTTACGTTATTATTAACGGTTGCTAAGGTAGGAGTGTGAAGGGGGTATCGGTAGCACCAACACCGGTACCGATAAGCGGGCTGATCCCGGAGAAAAACGACGTGATCGTCGCTCGAGGCGCGGCCGCAGCAGGTACCGGTGGGGTTGGGGCCGCAGACTCGTTCGGATCACTGTGATGGGGCACACCTGTCGCCTCCATGCTGGTGCCCAAACCGGTGCCCGTTGCGGGTTGAAGTATCCACCAGACGGTGTGATAATTTTGGAGTTTGGTACTATTTTCGTATCATCAGGTTTTCCCCGTAGGGGGTGTGATATGCAACATACCCCCGGTGATAAAGTGATGGTCTAAAAACGATACAAAACATATATCACCGGGTGTGCTCATGTAGGGGGGGGTTGTTATCTAAGGTGGGTGTGCTTTCTTCCGTGTTATACATGGTACTGCAACTGCAGTCATGTCAACATAACATCGGCGTGTGCATGTGTGCATGCTCCTGTCAAACGTCAAGGTGAAGCGAGCCTCTACATCGCGTAATCATCAAAACGGACGTTTACACCCACGTCTACAGCAGCAGTTGTATCACCCGTAATCGGCATCACACCAGCACAACTAACACCACCATCACTACTACCACCACCACCATCGCCACCACTAGCACAACTACCACTCCATGACCTCTACAGTATCACCACCTCCATCATGACACCGACACACGCACCTCAGCCTGGGCATCAGCTGGCGTACTCTCGGAAGAAATCATGCGCACAGACTGCTGCTGTGTGTTCTTTTTGCAGTACTGACGATGCGAGCTTAGCACTGAAAGCGATGCCGTGAAAGCGTATACCGGCATCAGAGAGGCTGCCGCCACGAATAGGCTGAGGATGAGGTAAGAGTTAGGCATCAGAGGTGCAGGTCAGCAGCGCGAAGCAGCTGCAACTATCCTGGTGTGCAACAACCAACACAAAAAACTCACTGCACTGGACATGATGATCAACACCCCGTTTGCGATGTGCTTCGTTAAATGTGGAAATCCCCGTTGACCGAAAATGAAAAATGCTCGATCGAGAATCGAGATGCGAGCTGGGAGCTGGAGAGCAGGCCAGTTCACCGTTGCTGTTGCTACAAATACTGAGGATCGATGGCTTCGCTGTTGCCACCAGGCCGACTCGGCAACAGGCAGTCGTATGTAGTGCCGCCGAAGAAAGGAAACCAAACTCCTCTACCAGGACCAGCAGCCAGCAGTAGTAACAACAGCACCAAGCGCGGATCTATCATGCGGGCAGCAAACTCTCGGCGAAGGTACGGGCGGCTGTGCATCGGCAGTGTTGCGTTGGTCGGGTTCTAGCCTAACACCACCGCTGCTGACAAAAATTATCTTTGGCACGCAGCTCTGGCCTCTGTTAATCCGTACATGCGACGTGTGCCGCCTCTGGTGCACTGAGAGACCTGTGCAACACGCAGAAGAAGTCGGTACCAGCTGTGAAAGTTTCGTTGCAAGCGCAGTTCAATTTCCCTTGGCAATTTTCAGTTTGAAGACACCACTTGCTGGTAAAAAATTTTAGCAGCCTTACTCGTTGAGTAAGATGCCCCTGTTTTTAGCGACGAGAGACTATTAACACAAAACTCGTGCACCTTACTCGTACAAACCTAGGCATTTTTTGTGCTGTACCGTCGTGCTTTGGTACTCCGGCAGTGCGGGATGCGGCCTACGCAAAGGTACGGGCGGCTGTGCATCGGCAGTGTTGCGTTGGTCGGGTTCTAGCCTAACACCACCGCTGCTGACAAAAATTATCTTTGGCACGCAGCTCTGGCCTCTGTTAATCCGTACATGCGACGTGTGCCGCCTCTGGTGCACTGAGAGACCTGTGCAACACGCAGAAGAAGTCGGTACCAGCTGTGAAAGTTTCGTTGCAAGCGCAGTTCAATTTCCCTTGGCAATTTTCAGTTTGAAGACACCACTTGCTGGTAAAAAAATTTAGCAGCCTTACTCGTTGAGTAAGATGCCCCTGTTTTTAGCGACGAGAGACTATTAACACAAAACTCGTGCACCTTACTCGTACAAACCTAGGCATTTTTTGTGCTGTACCGTCGTGCTTTGGTACTCCGGCAGTGCGGGATGCGGCCTACTGCGTGGGCTCCGTATTCGTATCATACTTCGTAAAAGCATAAATCAACTCCTGGTACTGGGACGTACATCCCCTTCTGCCTTCTTTCTCATTCCCCTTCTGAATGTTCTGCATTCCCTTCCGTCCAACCTTCCCCCCCCGCCCCCCCCCAGCCTCTACCCCTGCCCCCCCCCGTCACCCCACTCCACCCCCCCCTCTTGCTCCTTCCCCTCCCCCTGTTCCCTGTCCTCTTCCCCTCCAGCGTGGCTGTCTCGGACGCTATCCTAGTGGCGCAGTCTGCCTTCGCTGGAGGGGAGTTCCAGCCCGAGGCGTTTCCTCGCTGTGTGTGTTTGCTGCTCGAGGCGTTTGAGGGGGGGGACAACGCTGTGAGGCTGTGCACTGCTCGCCTAATCGAGAGGTATCGCCCTTATCTCGGTGGCAGCATTCTCTCGGTCGAGGTGGGTGGGTGGGTGGGTGGGTGGGTGGGTCGGTGGGGGTTGGAGGCAGGTCGGTATGGGGGCGGGTGGGGTGGCAGGAATTGGGAGAGGATTGTCATTGTTGTTTTTGTTCTTGGTTTTCAGCAAATATATACCTGGTATAGTAGACTGCCCGATGGCCGTGCAGGAAACAAAGCAACGCACACCGCACGCGTTTCCTCTCAGGCGGAGAGCGGGAGTGGCAGGCAGGTACCGGCAGGCTGGTACGGAGGGAGAGGGGATTGGATAGAGAGGAGGGGCGAAGGGAGTAATGAGGAATAGGTTAACTGGCGTGCGCCACTGCTTTTAATAACGTTATTTGTAATGGTATTTTTCAGGGCTTTTCACGGGTCGGGTCAAATCTCGCGGGTCGGGTCGGGTCGGGTCGGGTCGGGTCAGCTGACCCGACCCGACCGGTGATAATTTCGAGACGGCTTGATCCGATCCGACCCGACCCGCGAGAATTTGGAGACGTCTTGACCCGACCCAACCCGACCCGTGAGAACTCGAGACGTCTTGACCCGACCCGACCCCACCCGCGACATTTTGAAAACCTCCTGACCCGACCCGACCCGACCCGGCACAATTCGGGTGACCCGCGAGAGATGCGGGTTTCATGCGGGTCAGGTCGACTTGATCCGTGACATTTCTCACGGGTCAAAGTCGAAAAGTCACGGGTCACAGCATGTATACCTCGGTCGGTTGATTGGTCCTTGGTCCCTCTTACTTTTTTCAGTATGTCGTGTTCTCTGTTTTTTTCACCGGCATTGTGTGCAGCTGATGATTATGTCATGTGGTATGCGCGCGAAAAATGGGAAAGAAACCGCAACCCCCATGCATGGGCATGCCCGTACCGCTAGACCACCGGGCCGACCCGACGAACGACCCGACGAGCGAGCTAGTTATATGTGCAGTCTCCGGCCCCGGCAAGCAGCCTAGCTGAGCCGACTCCGGCAGCAAGCCCCCAACTGGGGCGGTGGATCTGTCAGCTGGGGCTGCGATCCGCGAGGATGCGTTGTCTGCTGCTGGTGCTTGCTGCTGCCAGGGTGCTGCTGCTGCTGCTGTGCTGTTGCTGCTGCTACTGCTACCGCTTCGACGACGACTACACTCTTCTTGCTTTTTCACGTTTGGTCACATTTCGTACTGGTATGATAGTTATCGAGCTAGCTACTACTACTGCTGTATCTATCTTCTATCTGTGCAGTCTCCAGCCCCGGGAAGCAGCCTAGCTGAGCCGCCTCCGGCAGCAAGCCCACAACTGGGGCGGTGGGTCTGTCAGCAGGGGCTGCGATCCGCGAGAATCTGGGGTCTGCTACTGGTGCTTGCTGCTGCCAGTGTTGCTGCTGCTGCTGCTTCGACGACGACTGCCCTTCCTTGCCTTACGTTTGGCCACATTTCGTACTGGTACGACCGTAATATTACTACTGCTGTTACGGCTTCAGCCGGTACGGGATTCGCGTCACACTGCTGTATGCCTTGGTACGAGTAGCTAGGGGTACTGCCTGGTGATTGTTCTGCACGCTATGATGACATATGATCGGAGCATCGGCACGAGAGAGGCAGGAAGCAGAAAGGTTTGTATTTAATTTACGGATCCGCGGATCGGACCCGCGGGGCGCCTGCACGGCAATGGCCCTCAGATGTAATACGTTTGACAATGGTGGATCCGCGGGACAGATCCGCAGGCTTGACCCGCGAGTCAGCCGAAAACAACTCGCGGGTCATGACCCGACCCGACTCGCGAGATTTTGAAAACCTTTTGACCCGACCCGACCCGACCCGACCCGCGAGATTTTGAAACCCCCTTGACCCGACCCGCGGGTCGGGTCATCACCCGTGAAAAGCCCTGGTATTTTTCTGAGGAATCGATCGGTTTATGATCCGGCGGCCCCCGGACAATTCAAGCTAATGAAAAAATATAAAATAAGATGTGAGGAACTCGAACGCGATTGTCGGCCGCGCTTTTCGACACTCGTTCCTTCCAGTATATCCTCCGAGTCCCTGAACCAAATCCTACCCCTCTAGCCCCCCCCCCCCGCGCCCGTCCTGTGCACTCAATCACTCCGAGAAAAATTCTTCACCCCCCTCCACCCTACCCTTATGGTAGCCTCCCCACCCCCCACCCCCGCTCCGGCCCTTTCCCGCCCCCACCCATCCCCACCCCCCCGCCTCCCCCCGTCGCCTCCCCTACCCCCTTCTGGCATCTCAACCTGCCGTACCCCACCCTGTCCGCGCTCCCTCACCCCACCCCTCCCCACCGCCCCTCCCCTTGCTTGTCATGGTTGTGTATGTTGCTCGTGGATGGCGTCGTCTCACGCCAGGTTGCCCAGCGCGTGTCGCAGCTTCTGGGGCACGACGACCCCACTACGAGGGAGCTCTGTCTTGACGTCCTCTCGGCCGTTAGCTTCGCGGTGGGCGGCGGCGGCCTTCCCCGAAGCATCCTACTCGACGTAGGGCGGTCTCTACGCAGCCCGTTCCTTGCGGTGAGACGGGAGCGTGAGCATGAGCATGAGCTTGGCCGTAGATCGAAAACCTTTGGTATGCTTTAGGAGTAAGCACTTGCACAGTGCGTTTGGCAGTGGATTACGGCTGGCAGTAGTAATAAAGTGAAGAGCCTGGCGATAGATGCTGACGGTAGATTTGATCACACGTATATCTAAGAAACACGTCATATTAATAGTGTATTACGGAAACCCATCAAAATGCGTTTCGGGAAGAGAGGACAGAGGAGGAGCATTCACTGTCAGAGCTTTTTACGTTGCGCCTTTTACGTTGCGCCTTCGCGAACGAAAAACGAATTGTTTTTTATCGTCACATCGTGGCCACACGTTGCTGCATGTATTTTTTCTTGATTTTTCTTGTTTTTTTCTGTGTCGACGACCACAACCACCCCCGTCGATTACAGGTTTGAGCCCCGATTCTGGTGGGGGAAATGCTTGGACCTATTTTCGCGCGTTGACTCCCGGCCTCCCTTTCTGTTGATTTACACCGCATCGCAGGAGCGTCAAGCTGCCGCCCGGGCTTACGCCTCCTGCCTGTGTGTGCAGAGGGCCTCAAGCGACCCCCTCGCACCGTCGCTAACCCCGAGGTCTCTCGGAGATATGGCGGCGTTATCGTCCGCTCTTCTGCCTACCCTAACCCCTACCCTTTCCTGGGGTGGTGGCGGGCTGGCCTCTGGTCTGCACATTGGCGGTGGAGGCGGTGTCGGGGGGGGAGGCGAGACAGAGGGGGAGGAGGAAGATGGATGTCCTGGCTTTGAGGCCTTGCTCGAGGACGTTCTCTCTAAGGTAAGGGTGGAAGGTGCTGTAAGATGAATAGGGTGGTGTGAATGGGGAAGGGGTGGGGGGGGGTGTGGTGTGGTGGAGTGGAGTGGAGTGTGATGCAGCATGTCGTACATTGCACATGTTTACGTTGCATGCTGCGTATGTTGCATGTCGGGGGGAATGGGGGCGCGCACACCTTTGGCCGAATGCCGGGAGCACACCCTATTCCCCAACTCTAAAGGGCTTGGGCGAATGAGGTTAACATTTTTTGTAATATGTATTCGTGTCGGACACGTCGCCCAGGGGTGGCCATGCTGCTGCAAGTAAAACGGATGAAGATATGCTGGAAATACCAAACGTAGACTCGGTCTCCTTCACTCAACTCTGTGCTAATACAACCTTCCCCCCCCCCACCTTCCGCCTTTTGTGCCGCCGCCTCCGCTTCTCCCACCCTTCTCTGACACCCCGGTGTATTGCTCCATGTGTCTTGATGTTTTTGGTATGAAGGTCACCGGGAACTTGCCATCGACCGAGCTGTGGGAATCGCTGAAAGCGTTCTTGTTCGAGGTCGACCCTGACGCCGCCGCCGACGTCACCTCCCCCTCTTCGACCGCGAGAGGGCCCAAGAACGCCACAGCTCTTCTGGACATTGTGCTTTCCTCCCTCAGAGCTTCTTCCTCTTCCTCCTCCTCGTCGTTATCGTTGTCGTTACCTAATGTCGGTGGCGGTGTTGGTGGCGGTGGCGGTGGCGGTGGTGGTGGTAGTGGTGGCGGTAGCGGTGGCGGTGGCGGGGGTGGCGGCAGAGGTCCCATCCTTCGCACCATCGCCGTGGATTTGATCCTGGCGTTCATGCACGTGGAGGCCGTAGCTCGCATCACCGCGGCCGCCTTTTACGCCACCTTCACCGACACCACCACCACCACCGCCAACCCCGCCACCGACACCAACACCACCACCCCTGCCAACACCAAGACCAACACCAACGCCAACACCAAGACCGCCAAGACCACCACAAGCGGTAGCAAACGTACCAGCAACATCAGCAGCAGCAGCAGCCGCAGCAACAGCAGCAGCAAAGGGGGAGGTGGTGGAAGTGGAGGGAAACGCAAAAGAGAAGCCGCTGCTGTCGCCGCAGCCGCTGCTGCCGCAGCCGCCGCTGCTGCCGCTGCCGCCGCTGCTGCTGAAGCCGAAGCCATTGCTGAAGCCGAACGGATTGCGGAGGCGGAAGCAGCGGCAGAGGCGGCGCTGCCGCCGTCGCCAGGAAGGGGCGGCGTCTGGCGCGTTCTCGACGCGCTTACGGCCTCAGAGGATGAGGGGGAAGCAGCCGAGCTGCTCGCGGTTCTCGGAGCCCCTGCCCTCTCAGACGCCGTGCTAGATGCGGAAACCCTTGCGGGACACGGATCGGGGAGGGGGGGGGGTGGCGGTGGTGGTGGAGGTGGTGTTGGCGGTGGTATTTACTCGCTGGCGAGGAGCGGGTACCCTTTGTCCACGGCGATTGTGGAGAGGGCACGGGAAGTTTGCTTTTCGCTGGGAGGGCGGCGGTGCGAAAGACTATCCTTGCCCGCTACCGCGGTGCTCGTCAGCTTTGCAGTCGCCGCGCTTAAGAGATTGCCGGCTTTTGCTTCTGCCAATGGTGGTGGTGGTGACGGCGATGATAGCGATGGTGCTTCGCAGCGGAGGGAAGCTTTGTCGGCGCTATCGAAGGTCGCGACGGAGGCCGCCCTCTCGGCCCCGCCCTCCCTCGTTTTGCTGTCCCGTCGCGGCGATGCCGCGAGCGGAAGCAGTGGCGGAAGCGGTGGTGGTAGTGGCAGCAGCGGTAACATGGGTAGCAGCGGGGGCGATGGCGGCGGCAGCAAGGGTAGCAGTGAGCGCGGTAGCAGCGGCGGAAGCGGCAACGGTGGCGGCGGGAGCGGGGGCGGCGGTGGTGGAATTTCAGCGGAGCTAGGTGCTAGGCTGATGCTGTCGCAGTTGAGGGAGCTGGGGGCTGCCCACCCTTGGCCTCGTCGGAAAGTCACGCGAGCTGTCGCGCGGCGCCTCGCCGCTCTGCCGCCGGGGTCCCCGCTAGCGGTTGACCTCGCCGTGCTTGGGTCCCACGTCGTGCGACCCAGCGGAGACGCGGGGTTAGGGGAAGCGGACGGAGAGGGTGAGGGGAAGGATAAGCTGGATGGGATGCTGCGGGAGCTGCTGTTTGGGCGCCGGTTTTGTGAGGAGAATCCGAAGGTGCGTGTGTGGGTGGGCAGGATGGGAGCGAGGGGTGGGAGAGGGCGGATGGGATGGTGATGAACTCGTTTTGCGGGTTGTTAGTTTTCGCTTTCGGAGAAGTGTTTTGAAAGAAGGCGCCAGGGTTGTCCCCCCCCCCCCATCTACCCCCTATACCATCTCCCCACCCCCAAACCCGCACACCCACCCCGCGCGTCCGTACCTATTCCATCTCTTGCCCAGCCCGCTCCCCCCGCCCCCCTGATCCGAATTACCCGACCCCACCCCCGCCCCCTACTCCCTCCCCTACTTTCCCCCCGCTCTATTTCTCCCCACCGCTCCCCCCACCAACGCATAACCCCCCCCACCCACCTTGCTGATACCCGTCTATCCTATTTCCTCCCACCCCCACCTCGCTTACGGCCGTCAATCCTAATCTGCCATTCTTCGCAGGCGGCCGTGGCCGTGGCCGTCGCCCTCATGCGTCTCCACCGCGGCTCCCTGGTCCGGCAGTCCTCCCTGTCCTCCGCACTCGTCCGAGCTATGGGGAGTGCGGGTGGTGGTGGGCTTGGTGGGCTTGGTGGTGGCGGCGATGACCATCCCGCCGGGGCCGACGAGGGGGTGGCCGGGGGGGGTGGGGAGGCGGGAGGGAGGGCCGGGGGCGGGGGGGAAGTCGGAGATAGCGTGGGTGTGAGGAGGGCCTCAACCGAGGGGGGGGCTAACGAAAAAGCTGAAGGCCCGCTCGTGAGTGATCCGTGGTTTCAGCTAGTGCTCTGCAGGGAGTGCATGCTGCACGGGTTTTATCGAGCTGCGGAGGCTGGGTTAAAGCAGGTTAGGGATCGGGGCTGTGGAGGGGAGGGGCGAGGGGGCGGGGCGGCGGTGGCGTCTGATACGGTGTGGGTGTGGACGGAGGTGCTGGGGAAGGTTTCCGCTGCGGAGGCGGTGTTCGGCTCGTCATCGGACCCGGTGAGCAGTGAGAACCGTTCTTTGGGGTTGAAGTAATTACGCGATAGCCATGGCTATCGAGAAAGACAGTTTGGAAATGTGAACAGGAAATAGAAAATGAGCGCCAAGGAGGGTGGGGTGAAAATATGAATATGAAGCAGAAATTGAGTACTATTTTCTACATTGGTACAAAAAAAATACTAGAAATGAGAACAACAAACGAATAATTCGCGATGCGGTTATGTTGAAGTTGGGGCAATCGTCACCTCAAACCATACTGCTACTCGTAATTATCAGGATTTTGTTTTTTTATTTTGTGTACCGGGTATGCCGTAAAATTCCCGAGAGACAATTGCTAAGGCCTGTGCTCATGGACCCCCTCTCTCCCCTGTTTACCTCTCTCTCCCGCACCGTCCCATCACGTTCCCCATCCGTTCCATTCTGGCTCTCTTTTCTGCACTACCATCACCACAACAATCACCAACACCACCGCCACGTAAGGTCGCCGCTTATGCTTGCGCGGCGCACGAAACCATGCTGGCTGCGGAGGCGCTGTCGTCCCTCCCTCGGCGGGGTCCGGTCGGTGCTTCCCCGGATTCGAGGAGCGTTCCCGGAAGTTTCCGCGACGATGGAAACGACTTTTCGTTCCAGCGCTCATTCCTGAGGGCGCGCGCCGAACTTCTGCAGCTGCTGGGGGCTTCCTGGGGCATGTGTCAGGTGTCCGATTGAGCTGACTCGTTCTTTTTCATCTTTTTTTTTGCGTTCTACGTTGGGTATTTCTTTATTTTTCTGTGTTCGTTTTTTTCCCTGCTCACTGTTCATCCCTTCTTTTTTTTCAGGATGTATTTTCCTTCCTTCCTTGAGGCAGCTTCCCCCCCACCTCCACCCACCCCGCCTCCCCTCCATCTCCGCTCCCCACCCTTATCTCCATCCCCATCCCACCCCCACGCTTACCCCACGCCTAACCCTACCCAACCCCAACCCCCACGACGTCCACCCTAACCCTCACTTCCATCCCCACCCCTATTCCAACTCCTAACCCCCGCCACCCTCACCCGAGCCTCACCCTCAACCCCACCCCCACCCTCAAATCCCACCCTCATTCCCGCCCCCACTCCTACCCTCCCCCAGCCCAACCACCACCGCCCTTACCCCACCTGTCCACCCGCACCTTCACCTCCACCCTTACACTCACCCTCAGCCCCAACCCTCACACTGTCCCAACCCCAACCCCAACCCCACCACCCCCAGGACCTCTCGGCCTCCAGAAACAGCCGGTACGCTCGGTACACCCGGCGGGAGGGGCGGTGCCGGCGCCTCCCCGCAGCTTTCCGACGCCTCGCCAGAGATTTCCGCGTCCTGCGAGGCCTGAGGCCGGGGGCGGGGACGACAACTTCGGAGCCCCTCCGTGCCGCCTCCTGCCTATGCCTCCTACTGGCCATTGCGGCGGATGCTCTGCTAGCCCAGGGGAAGTCGGTGCTGGTAGGGTCTAGAGAGAAAGGTCCCGCCAAAAAGAAGAGCTGGCGTGCTTGGTTGGAGAAACTGGCGGCGGAGGCGTGTGGGGGAGCGGGGGAAAGGGAAGGGTTGGGGACGGGAGGGGGGGGGGAAGGGGCGCTGATGAAAGCTGTGAGGCTCCTGGGGATGAGACTTCTTAGTCTTGGGTCCCCGCCGCTGGCACCTGTTGGGTGAGGAAGGGTGTTTGGAGAGGGGCTGAAAGGCGGGTGTGTGGGGGGGGGATACTCGTTTGTTACTCGCCTTAGTCATTTGTTTGGCCATTGACCTCATATCCCTTTCGAGATGTAGCAACGTTCCTACTCGTAGTGGAGACACTTGGGGGAGGGAGGTTCATGTGTTGCGCTTGGGCTTGGCTGGCAGACACGGTGCTTAAGGGGGGCGGGCGGAGGTTTGTTGCGCGCGGAGGTGTGTTGCGCTTGTCTGGCAGTCGGGGAGGGGTTCGAGCGGGGGGGGTCTCGTCCAACGAGACGCCCACCTTTGAGGCCTATCAGCTTTTTGTGATGTATTTTTGCTTGTTTCCCCATGGGCGTGGCGAGATGCGCGCTGCCGCCTCTACCCCGACGACCGTGAGATCCCATGGTCGCAGCCTCTCCCCACTGCGAGTTGGGAATTAAAAATCACTGCGTGATAAGCTAGAAAGTAAACATGACGATTAGTAAAATAGACCCTCAATTGAGAAGCCCACTGTATGGCATAAATGTTTTGGTCAACTGTACCCCCCCTCCCCTGCTGTCTTCAGTCGAGGTGCCCCCTTCGCTCAGAAATGTTTCCCCCAAACGTATCTTCCCCGGAGCCGCTCCACACTCCTCCCCCCTATCCCCGCTTTGCTGCCTTCCTTATCTGCTTTCGCCGACCAAAAATTCTTGTTGGTGCTGACGTGCGGCATTCCTTTTACTGCCCTCCACCCCTTGGCCTCTTTGCTGCCGCCTCGTTGTTGGATTCTGGTTTACTCCTTCCAGAACTGCATAAAGTATCTCAGACTAATTCCAAGTGAATGTGGGTGCATTTCTAACTTGTATTTGTTGGGCCCAAACGTACCCCCGCCACTCCAGTAGCCCCCCCCCCCCATCCCCGCTTTGTTCCCGCCTTCATATCTGCTTGTAAAATAGTGTTGTTGGTGTAGACTGCGTAAAGTATCCCATACCATTTCCGGTTTCCTAAAAAAACGTGGGTGCAGTTCTAAAGGAGCTAACTTATATTTGTTGGACCCAAACGTAATCTCCCCTTCAGTAATCCTCCCCGCCCATCCCCGCTTTGCTGCCGCCTCCGTGTCTGCTTGTAAAATATTGTTGTTGATGCAGACGAGCGGCGTTCACGAGCATCTTGGAGTCGGTGCGCAGCATCCCCTTTCCGATGCCGAGGGCGTTCTTTCGGACAGGTGGCCGGCCCCGCGTCTCGCTTTCTGTGCTTCCCCCACCCCCACCTGCGGCTACCCCAGATGTTGTTGACACTACTTTTTGGCCGGGACAGCAGCAGCAGTATCAGCAACAGCAATACCAGCAACAGCAACAATACCAGCAGCAACAGCAACAACAGCAGTACCAGCAGCAGCAGTATCAGGAGGACCCGTCATCAATAGCTCTCCCCAACGACAACAATAACAGCGCTAGCTCTTTAGTGGAGAAAAAGCAGAGGAGGGACGGGGGGGTAGGCGCGAGGTACTACGGCCCATCCTGCGCCCTCCGCTCACAAGTTACCGCCGATTACCGCTCCCATCGCCATCGCTTACCTCTCCTCGATACCGACGCAGCCACCCTTAACACCAATGGTAGTGGTGGTGGTGGTTGGGGTGGGAGTGGGGGGGGACGGGGGGCGGAGTCAGGTTTCTCATTTTCGGCGTCAGAAGTATGGTGGTCGCGGGCAGCTAGAGATGAGGCGTTTTTGCCCCCTGGAGTCGGGGGAGGGGGAGGAGCCGGTACCGGCTGGAGGGGGATGCAGCAGCAGCAGGTAGGGAATGGTTCTCCTGCGGCGTGGCTGCTGCAGGGATCGGTGTGCCGAGGAAGGGGAGCGGGGGGGGCGCTACCTTCGGTGTCAGAGGTAGGTGATATAGGATGCGGAGGTTGGTAACGGTACCTGTATCGGAAACGGTACCGCTAACGGTATCTGTAACGGGATCGATACCGTTCCCGGTATCGAAACGGTACATTTACCGGGAACGGTACCTGTGCCAGGAACGGCACCTGTACCGGCGCCCGTTTCGGGAACGGTGCCGGGAACTGTACCCATAACGGTACTTGAACCGAAAACAGTACCAATAACAGCACCCGTATCAGGAACGAGAACGGTACCGGAAATGACGCAGGCAGCGGCACCTGCAACGGTACCTGTACCGAAACGATACCCACTTCCATCCGTCCGTGCTACATTTCAGGTAATTCTGGAGGTGTTCGTACAGCCGCCGGCCAGCACCGGCACTGCGATTGCGGCCCTGGACAGGAGCGCCGTCGATGCTCTGGACGTGCAGGTCGGGGCACCCCGGGTCATCCCGAAGCCCAAGCCCTGGTCCAAGAAGGTTTGTGACGGTTACCGTGTTACCGCCAGACGCATGCTACGGCCGGGGGGACACCTAATTGGGTTAGGTTCTTCTCTTGGAGGGCTCTGTACCTCGCCCCCCAAAACTGACTTTGGGGGAAAAGTACCTGATACGCTTGAACCCGATGAAACATGCCAAGGTCTGGGTATGGAGCGACTATACTACTATACTACTGTACTGTTGTAAACCACAATCGGGAGTTTGATACAGTATGCATGGGATTTTTGGACGGTATTCGGTATTTCATCGGTTGAGGAGCCCCGTCAATCAGAAACAAGAAATGCCACCCCTATCGGCCACTCTTACCGTAGCACCAGTGGCCGTTTCTTCCACTACTGCCACCGTTCCAGTGCCTTTGTTCCGCTCCCACCGTCCCACTCCCTTCGCCTTGAATACGAACCAGATCGTCTCCGTTGTTGTCACCATTCCCGATAACCGTTGCTGTTACTGTTTCGCTCGATATTTGTTCGTCGTGGGCACCTCTTCCCTCCCCCCTGTGTTCCTGTTTCCGTCTTTTCCAATTGTTTTTTTTTTCCATTCTTGTCTTGTTTTCCCTTGCAAACAGCAGTCTGGTGTGCTGGCTTGCATATGTTTTTGCCCTTGTAGTTAATGTGGTTGGCATTGCATGGTCAGATCACCTTGCCTCGGTTGCAATGTGTTTCTCCGCTTTTATGTAAATTGTGACCACAGAGCTGGTCTCTCTAGGAGGCATCGGCGAGGAAACTGGCTGTGCTGATGTAGATGGATGGGTGAAAATGTCAGTTTAATGTGATGAACACGCACACACTGTTTCTGTTACCGCTAATGTTGTCACGATTACCGCGAATGTTGTCACGATTGCCGCCACTAACGCCAAATCGTTACTGCTGTCGCGATTACCCGCTCCTGCTACCGCACGTGTTGTCGCGGTTACCGCCACTAATACCGATAACGATGCCGTCACGGTGCCTTTGTCCCGCCCTCTCCGTCCCACCCTCTTTTTTGCCCCGAAACGAAAGCAGATAGTCGCGGTTATTGTCACGTTTACCGTTGCCGTAACCCTACTGTTACCACTATGTTGTTGCAGCGGTTACCCCTAGTTTTGTCACGGTTACCACCGCTGCTACCACTAGCGTTCCCTTACGGTACCTGCTGTCCCGCTCCCTCCGTCCCACCCCGAAACAAAACCAGTTTATCGCCGACAGGCTAGGGGCCGTGTCCGACTCTTCGACCACCCTCTGCTTCCGAGCTCAGGTGCACCTTCCGCTGGCCGCGATACACGGCGCAAATTCCATAGGGGTAACCGTTTCCCTCAGAAGCCGCAGCAAGCAGGACAGGGATAGGAGTGGTGGCGGTGGCGGTGGTGGCACTGGGTTTACAGCTCTAGGGGCAGGCGGTAGTGGTCGGGGGGGCGGGGGCGGCGGGGGTGGTTTCGGGGTGGCGGAGGGGGAGGTGTGGACGATCGAGTCTATGTCCGTTCCTCTTCCTTCTTCCTCGCCCCCCGCGTGGTAGAAGTAGTGCAAGGGTGTGTTGAGCAGGGTACATACTCTGGACAACCCGGGTATGAGGGTATGAGGGTATATCTGGGAAAATCCCTCAGGAGCCGCAGCATGCAGGACAGGGATAGGGATGGCAGTGGTGACACTGGGTTTACAGCGTTGGGGGCAGGTGGCAATGGTGGGAGGGGTGGGGGGAGCGGCGATGGTTTCGGGGATGACGGAGGCAGGGGGGTGGACGATCGAGTCCCTTTGCGTCCCTCGTCCTTCTTCCGCCCCCACCGCTTGTTAGACTTACTGCAAGGGTGTATCTAGCATAGTCTATATATTCTCTGGGCATACCAGGGTATACCTTACCTGGGTATGACCTGGGTATCTAACAGGGTCCGACCCGTGTATCTAGCCGGGTATAATCTGGGTATCAGGGTCACCGTTTTCCCCCAAGAGCCGCAGCAAGCAGGACAGGGATAGGACTGGTTGTGGCGGTGGTCGTGGTGGTGGTGGCACCGCATTTACAGCTTTAGTGGCAGGGGAGGGGTTTAGCCGAGGGGGAGGTGTGGACCATAGAGCGGACCCCTGTTTTTACCCGGGTATAATCCGGGTCACCGTTTCCCTCAAGAGCCGCAGCAAGCAGGACAGGGATAGGACTGGTTGTGGCGGTGGTGGTGGTGGCACTTGTTTTACAGCTTTAGTGGCAGGGGGGGGGTGTAGCCGAGGGGGAGGTGTGGGCCGTAGAGTCCCTTTCCATTCCTCTTCCTTCTTCCTCGCGTGGTAGAAATATTTGCAAGGGTGTGTTTAGTAGGGCATCTAACCCGACGTACCCGGATCTGTTGGATTGGCGCGGGCTGTTATGGAAAAAACAATCGCCCACCGATAGCCGGCCGGACCCGCAATGCTGTGGAATAGGTTGCGGTCGGATTTCGGTTGGTTTGTTCGCTTGAAGTCGGTAGAACCCACCGCCCACTGCCAGCAAATCGCACACACGATGCGGTGGAACAGGTTGCGGTTGTGGTCGACTGGAATGTTGCTGTTCACTGACAGCATTGGCGTAACGGTAACCCCCCCAAACCCCACTCCCTATCGCCAGTAAAACGAGGCACGCAATGCAGTGGAATAAGATGCGGTTGGGGTCGATTGGATTGTTTTTATTCGCTGACAAAAGCGGTAAACCCCATCGCCCATCACCGCCAGCCAACCGGACCCGCAAAATGCGGTGGAATCGGGTGCGGACGGAGTCGATTGGATTGGTCGCTGGCAGTACCGACAAGATCCACCGCCAACGAACCGGACACGCGATGCGGTGGAGAATACGTTGCGCGGTCGGCCAGTACGACGATTATGCTTCAATGTTCAATGCCAAAGAACTATCTGAGAGCGTCGATGATTGGTGCATAGCGCCATGGACGGTATGGAGGTGTGTTGCCTTTTTGCAAATCACCCCTGAGCGCGCCCCCACCCGAAAAGTGCATTACAAAAAAAAACGTTTGGGATCTGAGAGGGAAAAAATGATAATTACGGCATCACACGCATCAGCCACACGAAGCAACGCGGGCTGCTACGAAGGCGTAGTGGATTATGGTGATATTTATGCCGGGGACTCCGACGCAAGGAGGTGCACAACACGCCTGTCTTTGGCAAGGATTCTCGTTTTTGTCTGCTGCACGCTCACAGCGTCAAAACAAAGGGAAAAGGCCGCACTGCACATGTGTTTAGTCGCCATTTAGTCGCCACACCTCGGTCCCAAAAAGGATTCAACCATTCATGTCGCGTGGTCAGTATCCATGAGATAGACTGGCCATCATTGTATCCCTACACAGCGAGCAATCCTCTTCCCCCCCAACCCCTCTCTTCCCATTCTCTCGGCTTCGCACTTCTACTGCAATTTAGCAGCTACACCGGGGAAGGCATACTGCCTTCTATCTCTCTACCCCACCCCTGGCAACCTGTTAGGGGGGGATTTGACATTGATACTCCATTCTTCTACTCCCCCCGCGCCCCGAGAGAGGGAACTGACTATGAATCTGAATTTAAACTTGAAACTGAACTTGAAATTGAACCACAACACAGTTAAAATTAACCCACTACGTTTGCTGTACTATACCTACGTGCCTCCGTTTGGGGGTTTGCTCGTGGGCAGGACGGCGTCGGGACGAGCACAGCGTCTCCACCCTGTCGTGGTGCTGGTGGTGTTTGCGGAGGGGACCGTTGTACGACCTCACCCCGCACCCGGCCTAACCTAACCCGACCCGCTCAGCTGTGAAGGTGCCGAAAAAACAGTTCCCACGCCAAGCCCAGCCGAGCAAAGCCTACCCAGCCGAACCCCCTCAGCTTTGATGATGAGGTAAAAAAGGCATTCAAATAAACCCCATCCAACCCAATCCGCCCAGCTTGGATTGCTTGTTCATCGCAAACGGTTTGGGTTACATTTGATTGGCTGGCCGCTCTAGTTGGCTGCTCAAGGCAGCTCAACGCAACGCGGCTCTAAAGCTACGTGGTTCTAGGGCGCAACCTCGCTGATCCACCCAACCTCTCCCTGATCTGTCCAACATCCCGCCGATCCGCCCAACCTCTCCTCCATCCGTTCAACCGCTCGCCGATTCGTTCAACCCTTCGCGGATCCGGTCAACCTGTTGTCCATCCGTTCAACCTCTCGTCGGTCCGTCCGCGCTGTCCAAGGGCGCTCGGAGCACGCGATGGTCCTCCTCCCCCCTCCTCCCCCCTTCCCGCTGCCCCCGTGCCCTCTCTCTTCCTCGCGTCGGAAGCAGAGTTCGGTGTGATCTCGGCCTACCCTCTCCCTATCTAAAGGAAGGCGTTGAGGCTCACGAAAGCCTGGTCGAGCTTCATCAACTTCTTCCGCAAGATCTCGACCTGCACATATAAGCAAACAAAATATAACAATGATACAACACAGGAAATTAGGCCCTTTGGTTTCGTCGTTTACCAGTACTTTTGGTTTCGTCGTTTACAAGTACGATGGCAATATGAGTGTGCTCGCAGTTTCAGCACACAAGACACTTGGACTGCTGTACCAAACCCATTTGCGTTACAAGTGTTGATTATTCAACGAAAAAAAAAACACGTTTCCTCTTACCAAAACCAATGGCATGCAGTCTTTGCTTTAGTACAGGGCACTTTTGGAATTTCCTATACAGAAACCTTAAGCAAACTTGGGAATGCCTTTTATTTTGATTCCCTGTCGATCATGGAAACCTTATCGGGGGCGTTATTTTGCTACGCTTCCAAGTATTGGGATTTGGTCATGTTTTAAATAACATCGTGACAAACAGGGTTACCACTATTAATAGTGTTTTCTCTGCGGCTGGAGTCACGCTTTCTCAATGAAAAAGGGTCGATCGATACCACTAACCCTATACTACTGCTGCAACTGCTATTACTACAACCAGCACGACCAAACTCTGCCATCACCACTACTGTTACCACTGCTACAACAACAGCTACTATATCACCACTACTACCACCAACCAACATCACCATTACTACCAGCATCGCCACGAATGCTACCATCATTACCACTACGATTACGCCACCACCAGCACAAGTCCTGCTCTTGCTCCCCACCTTGCGCTCTGAGCGAGGGACGTCGGGCTTCATCCTGGAGGCGTTTGCTAGCTCGAGGGCATCCTGGAGCATGTTTCTGTTGACAAAAAATACGCGAGCCGGGAGCGGAGGGGAGACGGAGACACCAAATATCGGAAGGATTATAAAAGCGGGGGGGGGGGGGGGGGGGGGGGGGAGGTAGAAGGCATGCCGTTTCACCGAGCAAGCGGTTGACACTAATTCTCAATTATCAGCAGCAGCAGCAGCAGCAGCAGCGGTCAGGGTGGACGAGCGCGACCCCCGGCGTAGAGCTTGACGCTTTAATACCGACAGAGGGATACATATCTACTTTCCACACCCCAAAAATAGTAAAATGTTTTTTTTCTTCTTGTGTACTACTCCGTCTCGCCGGAAAAAAGCAAGAAAAACCCTTATAAAAAGTACTCCCGAGGATGTACCGGTATTCCCATAGGTCTAATATATACAGACAGAGTAGATGCTTCCAGCCAAGTCGGACAATAAACTATTTCGCGTTGCGCCCCCCCTCTCACCGGACGATGAGGTCGGTACCCCTCTGTGTGTCCTCGTCGAAGACGTCATTGATGCCGTTCAGCGTGGAGCGGAACTCGGACATGTTGAACGTCGCCTTGACCTTGGGCAGCACGTCCGCCTGGGGGTTGCTGGCCTGCAGTGGCGTTTTGTTGGAGGGGGGGGGGGATAGGGATGATATTGAGCGTTATGGTTCATCGCAACGGACCGCGAAAATCACTACTTCCGACAAGAAAAAAGGCACGATTTATCGTTCATGCCGTTTAGCGTCGAGCGGGATCCGGACACGTGAAATGCCGCTTTCATCTCGAGCAGCACGCCCGCCTGGGGGCTACTAGCGCGCAATTTGCATTGTAGGTTTGCGGTGAAAAAAAATAAATCGTATGGGGGCGCGAATGTGCGTAAAACGTCACTCCTAACGAACGCAAAAAAAAAATGCGATTCTTGACGAAAAAAAAAACACGACGTTTGTAATTTGGCGTTTTTTCCACGTCGTCTACAACAAAAACAGCGAGGACTCGAAATCAACCAAATCCTTCGAAACAACCCGAAGCGATCGTGAAGAAAAACAAGAGCAAAGATATCGATTCACACGATTTCTGGCGACTAACCTTTTAACTACCCATATTCGATTGACACCAATTACTAGTATGGTACAAGGTTCCCCTTGGGGAAATGCAAAAAATCCAGGAGGTGTCGCATGTTGAAAAAGGGACACACAGCAGGCGCTCCTATGAGCTACGGTATATACTAGGTACGCTTCCGGGAGGGCTTTGTCTTTCACGTCATGAAAAAAGAAGGCCGTTGAACTGAAATCACGGGGACTTGTCTTATCCCTGCCCGCCCGCAAAAAACTGAAAAAGCTCGCCAGGCGCGACACAATGCACGGATCGCGCCCGAAACTCGAAAATAGTGACCGCACTAATGGAGTTGTGCCCACCCCCTTGGCATTTTGGCTAAAAGTGTGCGTACGAAAACATGTCCGAAAACAGGGGTAAAAATGACAAATAGAACTCCTCGTACAACGTAAAAATGCCTTCAAACTGACGGGCAAACCATCAGCCATGGCGAAATTAACCAGACATTCAACACCGGCCCAAACGAGTTTAGTCTACAAGTTTCCGCTTCGGGATGCGATGGGCTTCAAATGCCGAGGGTGTCACAAGTTGCAGAGGGGAACACAACCAGATGCTTCCATGAGCTGTACCAGGTCAACCACAAAAATAAGCGCTTCAAAAACACAGAAAAAAAACAAAAGAATTGAGACACTGCGCAAGTAAACGGGTATGCTAACACACCGACTATTCATACTTAGCCAAACGAGTTCAAGCTTAAGGTACTTTGTCTGAACAAAAGAGGGCGCAATTCTACAGAGGTTAAAGCCTAAACTGACCAAAGTGGCACTAATGTCCTTGGTCGCGGCCTGGTACTTCTTGAGCGCCGTGATGTCCTTTTGGACGGCGTCCGACGCGAGCTTGTCCGCGTCCTTCACGGAGCTTCGGGGGTCAATCACCTAGGGTAAGTGACGGGGTAACAGGCAACAGAAAGGCAAGGGATAGTGGTGGGTAAGAGGTAAATACGTAACAGGCAGTAGGTACCAGGTACCAGGTGATCGGTAGCAGGTAATATGGGATATGTAACAGTTAACAGGTAGGGCAAGGCAGGGCAAGAAAAGGCGACACAAGGAGGAGGCAGAGGCAAAGTTGTCTACAAAATCGACCATACTCAAATAAAAACATAAAAACACTCTATTGTCTCTCATTATAAAGCGGCGCCAAACCCCTCACCTCACGCGCTACATCAGTAGCTACTTAGTTCTTCGGAGCTCTCACACACGGCCCTACCGTACGGTCATGAGACGGCACAACCGGCATGGCCGCCCCCCACCCTTTCGCCCCTCAAAAACGTTTCGCTGCACAATCGAGTATCATACGGCGGTTTTGATGTGTCGACAAACTTGACTCACCCCTGCCCACTGCTTCTCGCCACCGAAGAGACCGGCCGACGCGGGCTGTGTCGCCACGGCAAGGCCTGCCAAGGTGGCCACACCTGTCAGCAGGAAGAGGAGGAGGCGTTACATATGGGGTTGCGGGGGTGATGGGAGGGGTGTATTACTCATTCTAGACGGTTGGTGAGACCGCGCGCTCCCGCGCTCCCAATTTTTTTTTTCCCTACTGTACTTTTACCTCAGTCCCCACAAGGGTCGCTACTTCAAAATTGCTATAGTTAGAGAAGTGTATAGGTAGAGGTGTATACTCGGGTACTCCAGTAGCAGGACTTCTTCTGTGAGCCGCAAACACACGGAGGGTACGTGCGCGAGGTATGCTTCTGTCTCAGCCAACAGATCGGGCTAAATAGCGTAACACCCACTAAATCCAATGGTACGAGTACCGCTGCCGCGTCTGCAGCAACCGCTAATTTACGTGCTGTACACGGGGGTGAAAATCACGCCGCATTCGGACAAAGTGACAGGACAGAACAAGACACCGTCTGCCATTCATGATGCAACACGCCCTTTCACGATGGCCGCATACACCGGTTGCCGCAAGGTATATCAACGCATCTGATACACCCTGCCGCTGTACTGCTTGCTTCAACAGGTTGTCAAGCACCGTATACCTGGTGCGTAACACGAAAAGATAGCACCCACCCTGGGATGAGTTTCCGAGCCGATGTTCTCCAAAAAGGGGGGGGCACCCACAACCAAAATAGCGGCTTTGGACAGATGCCGATACCTAATATTTTATAAAAATATTTCAAGGACGTCAGCCGTGAGTTCGACGAATTTCGGGTCAATACTCATCTTTGCAAGCTGCGTTGTTGGTACTTGTAATATACTACGTGGGTGAGTTTTTTCATAATGGGAGGGGTCATATTGTTCTGTTAGAAAAAAAACACATTTAGTCTACGTATACGAGTATATACATATTTTATTTAGCACGTAATATATCCAGTAAACGCCTTCCTGTCGAGAAAATCAGCTCCAAAATTGGTCCGACGGGGAGTGCAATCTTGCTTATTACCAGGTGCACTGCTGTACGGTGGCCTGATCGCACTTGGGGATGGCGCCAAGGGAAGAACGCGGGGAGAGCCACGACTACAGCACTCGGGTGATGTTACAGGTCAACCATGACTACGGGGGCATACGTAGAGGATCCATCTCCGGGTTTCAGGCTTCGCGTTTTGCGTGTTCCTGTCACATCTGTCCTCTCCACCACATCAACCAGTTCTCACAGCCCAGCTCGCACCGACAGCGAAGCCCTGCAGCAGCATCTCTCGTGGGGTGTTAAACCCTAACCCTAGGTAGCCTTTCACGCCATAGACCTCATCAATTCCCGTCGCCACGGCTCTCACGGCCCTCGAGACCGGCACCAAGCACCGAGCCCTAACCCCATCTAATCCTATCCCTAACCCTAACCCCAGCCGCAGGGCTTGTACCCCGGGGATGGCTCGCAAACGTCCCCGAAGCCGAGATGATCTGTTTCCAAAGCCTAACCCTAACCGTAGCACGGACGGTAAGGTCGGAAACCAGGGGATGGCTCCTAATTGTCCCCGTAGTCGTGAATGTGTGAAACTGAAGATCGTAGCATACCTTGTTGGAGGAGGGCCTTCCTTGACTTCGGCTCCGCACTCATCGCCACGGAAGCTAGGCGCCACGGAGCAACAGCGCAAACAAAAGCGCAGACAACGGGCATAGCGATCACGGCTGTTAGGATGGGTTCGAGTTGCGTGAATCGAATATGTGCGTATCAGGCACACGACACATGTAGGTCGAGAACCGTGTTCTCTATTGCGGTGTGATACGTAGTCTGCATTACAGCAGTACTTGCTGTACCTGGCACACAGGAGCAGCACGTTACATGTACAAGACGACCCGAGTTCGAGACCGACAGCAAGTCTGTTGATGAAGTCAACCTCTCAAGACCCTGCTCTAAACGAACTGCTGTGTAGCCTGCGCTGTATCGCCCGCGATACAAAACGACGCACAACTCCCCCTTCTCCTCGACCGCTCTCATGCTCCTGCAGCAGCATCGTCCTGGACACGCCCAACTGCTGAGCAGCACCCTCTTGACAGTTCTGGCTTGCAAGGCAATTACTTATTTGGTGACAGATGCCTCCTCTATACAATAGCCCATACAATAGCCCATATGATATTAATAGTAGGGCTCACCGGCTCCGCATCGCGAGGCAGATGTTCGCGCCGGAAGCCTGGCAGCACCCGGCACAAAGGCGTCGGTGGAGGCCACCGAGAGGAGGGAGAGCGCGGCGGTGAGGAAGGCTGACTGCATGGTTGGTGTTGTGTGCCGGGAGGAAGTAGTGCTACGCTCTTTGGGTGCGCAAGGCAAGAGGTGTAAACGTATGTGCTCGAGATGATTAGTACGTAGGGGGTGGTCTGTGTCATATGTCATCATGTGTCATCCGCGATAACACGCTACCGGGGATGCTAAATCGAAGGGAAAAAGCTATCTGAACCAATCGAAATCCTTATTTTAGGAGGAAGTCGAAAAACAACGCGACAAAAGCAAGCACACTCTTCGAGCACAACAAGCATCTGTCTGCTGGGCACGGCAGCTTCCGTGGTAGCTGCAACGGGATGAGCTCTACCCCATCATATTCTCCGGTGGGTTCCCTACTTGGATCGAGCAATCGATGTGCTCGAGCCCCAACAGCACCTCTCTTGGAGCCCAACCGACTGTCGATTTGAACTGGCCTCTCACAGCCGCATGACACATGATAACTGGCACAGCAGTCGAGGTCCCACATTGGTGCGGTGTGCGGTGTCTTGCCCGATGACCTATAGCTTAATGAAAATGGGACCCCGAGTAATCTTGGGATGTTGCCAGGTAACCGATTGTCTGTAAGACGAGGCAGGATAAGGTCATGATACGAGATTTTCACTTCCCTTTGCTGGGGCTCCGCACTAAGCAGCAGTACGCGTTTCATCGTTCGCCCCACGAATCTCTGCGTATCGCAGCGACAGCAACCACTCCCTAACGCACGATCCACGCGCCGTTGCAGTTGGCCAAGGCCCTGGCATTATCCTGCCTATTCTGTGCCTGCCGGGTGCGAGGCTTCACGTTCTCACAGGGCCGCGTCTCGCGGAGCTCGGGGAGCTGCCGACGCGGTCGAACCGCAGCCAGCAGTGCAGTTGAAGGTGCGCCGTGCAGAGCGACTGCGGCGGCGGCTTCGTCGCCATGGTTTGCCGGGTGAGTGGGGTTACATGGGTGATGTAGGTTGAGGTTGGGTAAATGGATGGATGGGTAGGTGGGTGGGTGGGTGGGTGGGTGTATGTGATTTGGTTGTCTGTCGCCTCTCTCCCTGTGTGAGGTGGGTCCATAGGCTACCTGGTAATGGCTTAAGTGTGATGCTTGTATATCGCAGGTAGCAACTTCGAGGAGAGGGGCGTGCGGAACAACCAAACGCCGGTTCATTCGATAATGTCCCAAAAAACAGCCGGTGTCACGAGCAAAGTACATCGCAAACGGCATCATGTACACTTTAGTTCAGCAACAGCAGCACTAATCCCAGCAGCGGAAGATATCGTTGTGTGATACCTGATACTTGGTGTCGGCTTTACTGATACCTTATGTTGTCTGGGCAGTTACGTACAAGCAATGTAGCTTCGCGGCATTAGTATAATGTGGACCTTCTCTCGCTCTTCCTCTCGTTCTCTCCTTCCCCCCCGCCCCCGTCCCCCCTCCTCCCCTCCCTCAATGTATCCCCCTCTTTGAGAACAGTAGCAGTCGTCGAAGGGGAAGGTCGCGAACGCCATCACTGCTGTCGTTAGCAAATGCCGACGACCTGGGGAGTAGCTCCAGCGAGACAACGGCCGAAAAGGGCAAGGAGAGGGATGAAGAGGACGCTCAAGAGGGGACGGGGGGGGAGGAGGAGGAGGAGGAGGAGGAGGAGGAGGGGGAGTACGATGACGAATTCGAACAGTTGCCAGAAGAGTTCGAGGATATCAGAGGGGCGTTTTTAAACAGGCCTGGGCAAATGCTGGACCTTGACACGATATTAGAGAGGACGGAGCATATCGACCACTCTGACGTCCCAGAGGGGTTCAGGACGGGCTACGTGACAATTGTCGGCAGTCCTAATGTCGGCAAGAGCACGCTCATGAACAACATGATCGGAGACAGGCTGTCCATCGTCACCCCGAAGGTTAGAAGGAGGTTCGGTGGTGGGGTGGTGGTGGTGGTGGCGTTGGTGGTAGTGGTGGTGGTGATGGTGGTGTTAATGGTGGTTGGGGGGGGAGGGGGGTGGTGTCGGTGGTGGTGCAGATGTTGTTGGCGGTGGTGATGTTGAGCAGTGGTGATCGTGCGCAGTGATGACGGTGGTGATGGAGGTGGTGATCGTGTTGGTGTTGTTGGTGGTGTTGTTGGTGATGTTTGTTAGTGATGGTGAAGGCGGCGGCGGCGGTGGTGGGAATGTCGGTTGTGTTCGTGATGGTAGTGTTGGTGGTGGTGCTGGCGATGGTGGTGTCACGAATGGTGCGGCAGGGGTGCAACTAGTTTTTTTCTGAGCGTCCTCGCTTGGGGAGCTTTGTACCTCACACAACATCTGACTTTCACAACGAAAGTGCAACGCGACGAACAGTCCCACGCCCTAGGTATACGTCGAATAATATCGCAAGGCACAATAAGATTCCAACGGTATGGGTAGGTCTTCAGTTGAGGAGCCCCATCAGCCAGGAAAAAAATGGCCAAAAATCCATACCCCTGTCGTGGCGAGCTTCCGGACAGCTCGCGGCAACGGTTGGGTGCTGGTGGTTGTGATGATGGTGTTGTGGTGTTTGGTGGTGCGGTTGTTGTCGTTTGCTGTTGCCGTTGTTGCTATTGTGGTTGTTGTTTGGTGTTGTCGTTTTGGCATCCGCTGTCGCTGTCGTTAGTTGTCCATGTTGTCGTTGTAGATGTCCTTGTCGTTGTCGTTGTAGTGGTTGCTGTCGGTGTACTGTAGCACGCACAGTTACTGTGGCCTCGCAGGGAGACCCTGCACACTAATATCGATTGTAGTTATATACCAGGTCGTTGATGGGTATTGAGCCTTCAAAGCTCATCTACCTCGCACGATGACTCGTCGAAAACCCGATGCACAAAATTGGTCATGCGCGCGACCCTCACCCTTCCACTCCCCCCTACCCCCCGCCCCGCCCCCTCCCCTATACAGATGGTAATATGTGACAATATTGGATGCATTCCTAACTTGTTGAGCGTTTTGTGGCGTGGTGCAGGCAGGCACGACTCGTCATCGCATCACGGGAATCATGACCGGAGATGACTTCCAAATGATTTACCAGGACACGCCCGGGGTACTCACCCCCGCGTACATGCTGCACGTGAGTTTTATGGGGAGGATGGCATTTTTGGTAGGGGAAGGTTATAAGCTTGTCATGCATAGCTATAGTCTAACGACCATCGGCTTTTGCGCCCCTACAGTGCCGGCACGGAGCATGTCGGGTTATTGCACCAAGCGCGGAGCGCTGTGAGAGGTTTGACGAGTTACATGGAGGGGAGGGGGATCTTAATATTGCGAAGGATGCACAAGGTCCATGGTAAACGAGCGGCGTTGGTGTTTCCCGAAGGGTTATTGACGGCGCTCGCTGCTGAGAGTCGATGTTGTTGCGTTTGGTGGAGGTTGTGGTGGCGGTGTTGTTGTGGTTGGTGTTGGCGTTGGTGTCGGCGATGCTGTTGATGTTGTGCTGTTTTTGTTGTTGTCGTCGATGTTGTTGCCGTAAATGTTACTGTCGTCGTCACCGTCTTCGTCGCCGTTATTGTTGAGGTGTTTATGTTTGCTACAACACCGTTACGTCGCGTCGCCTCATGTCACTCGATATACCCGACTGAGCTCATCGTGTTTTTTATCGATTCGGGTCTGCAGGAGGGTATGATGAGTTTTGTGCAAGAAGCCATGGGAGACGCTGACGCCATCCTGTTCGTGACAGACCTCTTCGAGACAGAGTTCTCCACCACAAAGGTACGATGTCCTCTCCCAAAACAAAGTGTGGATTCATTATGTTACGCCTTTTAAACCCTATCAGGAGAATACTATTTTCTGTAGACTTTTTATGCGCCATCAGGCATATTTGATACGGATGGTACCTACCGTCGTTGCAGCTATATACAGGTATATATACTGATGATAACACCAGAAAAAGTTTAATTATGCTGGATGGGATTTGAACCCACGACCCAACAAAAACATGGTCTGTCGACGACGCCATTTGTATCTACTGCTCTGTCGGATGCCGTTGTAGTCTCTCCTAGTACATTAGAGACACGTCACCTTTACCTAGAATACTGTTCGGGGTTTGTTTTCTACTGTTAATTGGATCCTGCCATTGCCTCGTCTTGAGTATAGGGCATCAGTCGCCTTTTCTAACTTCAGTACCCCCCCTTCACCTTGACCTTCGATGGTGCACGACCGACATGACGGGACGGGGCGCGATGTGATACCCCATCACACCCCACGGCACGTTTCGACGCGATATGACAGATTTTCGAGAGCATGCAGGCGACTGGCAAGCCTATCGTGGTAGCCATCAACAAGGTGCGCCCATACAAAATGTTTAGACCTGACCTTTTTATTGTCTTGTCTTGTCTTGTCTTTGTCTTGTCTTGTCTTGCCTTGCCTTGTCTTGTCTTGTCTTTGTTTTGTCTTGTCTTGTCTTGTCTTTTCTTGTCTTTTCTTGTCTTTTCTTGTCTTGTCTTGGCTTGGCTTGGCTTGTCTTGGCTTGTCTTGGCTTGGCTTAGCTTGGCTTGGCTTGGCTTGGCTTGGCTTGGCTTAATTTGGCTTGGTTGGCTTGGCTTGGCTTGGCTTGGCTTGGCTTGGCTTGACTTGGCTTGGCTTGGCTTGGCTTGACTTGGCTTGACTTGGCTTGGCTTGACTTGGCTTGGCTTGACTTGGCTTGGCTTGGCTTGGCTTGGCTTGGCTTGGCTTGGCTTGGCTTGGCTTGGCTTGTCTCTGGTCTCGTCTTGTCTTGCCTTGCCTTGCCTTGCCCTGCCTTGCCTTGCCTTGCTTTGCCTTGCCTTGTCTTGTCTTGCCGCGTGTGTCGCGGGTACGGCGTACATTTAGTAAGTTTGCAATCAGACGATGTACTGGTGCTCACGCCTTGAACGGGGAGGCACGAAGATATGAAGAGACCTGCGATCATGACCATGACCTTGTCCTGAAAGCCATAGAGGGTAAAACCTCCCACGAGTTGAGCGGGAAAATAAAACTGCTGATGACCAAGAAAAACTAATTAAAACACTATTGCCGTGTAGAACTAAGATTAACCCTCATGTCTCTTTTTTCCATGGTACAAAATACCTCGTTCAGGTGGACCTCCTGGCATCTGACGGCAACCAGGGAGACGGGCCGAAGCGCGAGGGGACGCTGGCCGCCGCCACCCTGAAGGAGGTCGGCTCCCTCAAGGACGTCGTGGCGAAGTGGGAAGAGCGCCTGCCGGGGGCGACTATCCTTCCGATTTCAGCGCTAGAGGGGATAAATACTCCACAGGTGAGTCATATATGCCAAGCCCTTGGGGATTGCGGAGGGAAATATTGGCGTTAAAAATGACACCTACGGCGCTGTGTTTGGACCTTTGAGGATTTAGCCTCCTTACAACTGGAGACCCTTTTTGGGGGGACAAATTACGTGATGCTAGAATAGTGAGGGGGTTCGAATTCTGAGGGGGACACAAAAATGGCGATGTAGTGATAATTACAGCGTTGTGTGTGGGCTATAACCCCGTTTGGGACTGCAGTGTGGGATAACGCGGCTACGAACATGATGATTGCGGCGTTGTGTGTGCGTTACTACGTAACTCCTGTGGGACCTGAGTGGGAAAAATGACGATAAAAATGTTGGTAGGGGCGGCACGTTTTGACCAAGATGCTTCCTTAACTAACATACTACATACAGCAGTACGGGTCCCCCCAACAAGGCGGTGGTGTGCTATTCATAGAGCAATAGGACCGCCTTATAGGGGGAAGCCGCCTTATTCGCTCCGGGTTAAAGTGCGATTCCACAGGCGTGCCAAGCGATTTCGACCGCCTTATATGGGGATGCCACCTTATTCAGACCGTCTTGTTGGGGGACCCCCGCTGTTGTATGCCCAACATCGTTGGATCCTCACTATTAATAGAAGTTTGCGACGTTATTCGTTAGTGTAGACCTGGTAGCTTTTTCGTGGCATAGTTAATCGGGTTGCACTTTCGTTTTTTTTTTCTCAACAGTCAGTGTGCGGTTGGTACATGGAGCTCTGCAAGTGAGGAGACCTCAGGAAATATGGATGCACACATGCAAACCTACCATACAAACGCCCCTATTATATATTTTAATTATATTTCTTGGTAATATTTACAATGTCACAAAATATTTTTTATGATGCTTTTGTGTTTTTTTTGTGGCGTTTCGTTTCATGCAGAACAGAAAGGACGAACGGACGGGAGGGGGGAGGTACGGGACAGAAAATAAAACGTTCCGTTCATACACATGCGTGTTTTTCTGTGTCGAGAAAAGAGGGGAGAGCGGAGGAGGGGGGGGGGGGGGGGGAGGGGGTATAATTTGTTATAAATAGTAAAAATACCTGAAAAATACACTCCAGCTGTGAGATCGAAGATTTCGTCGAAACTCATCTTTGCAAGCTGTGTGTGATCGTCCGATCACGCGTATTTACTGGGAGTGTGTTCTCATTAAGGCTATAGGTCGGCGAGTCCCCTTAGGAGTAGAACAGTGTAGCTTGTACCAGGGTCAACAGGGTGTTTTACAGGGTGTTGTCAATCAATCTATTGTATCACCCTACATGGGTCCCACAAGGTTGACTGTTTTCTTCAAGTTTGGTATTTGATCAACTTGCTTCCAATTTCCTCCCCGCTTGTTGCTGCTGTTTCTGCTTCTGTTATTTTATTCCACGAACGGTACAGCTTGCCGACGAGCTGAAGCAGCACATCCCGGAAGGGCCGCCCCTGTTCGGCACCGATGTGATGTCTGACAAGCCCCAAAGATTCTTCGCTGCCGAGATCATCCGAGAGCAGATATTCGGGTGCTTCTCGCAAGAGGTGGGTGGGTGGGTGGGTGGATGTTGTTCGTGGCATTGCTTGCATCGGGCATCCGTTTTTGCGGACTTATTGGCGGTTTTGCGAGTTGAGCGGTTGCTTCCTCGGCTGATGATTGTACGGACAATTCCAGTTGCCGCGAGCCCCCCGGGTGGGTTTCTTTGGTGCTGTTGTTGATGCCTCGAGATAACCGCCTGCCTCGATGTAACGCCTTTGCAACGGGAAGCCCGTTTTGGGAGACAAGTTTTTCACTTGGATTTAGTATAAGGAGGGGTTGCGGGGCTCGAAGCTCTACCTCGAAGGTAACATCTGTGTCAAGCTAACTATCTGTCTGTTGCCCTCGCTCTTGGATGCTTTCTTTTTTCATGTTTTTAGCTCGCATGTCTACTTTGTAAGCTTGTTTGGGCACTGTAACCTCAGCCCCCCTTGTATTTCGTCGATCCCGAAGGGAACAATTAACAAATTCGCACCATCCCTTTTATCTGTGCCATATTTAAAAAGGAGCGTTCTGCCTCTTTTTTGTCTTTATTGTGTTGTTTGGTGGTCGCGAGCAGATTCCGTATTCTTGCGAGGTGCGCTTGGATAAGTTCAAGGAGAGACAGTCGGAGACCGTGCTGGACGCCACGATCGTGGTGTCGCAGGAGTCTCAGAAGGGCATGGTCATCGGCAAAGGAGGGGCCAAGATAAAGGAAGTCGGCATCAAGGCTAGAATTGTGAGTGCCGGGATAACCGACGGGCAACTAGCGAAGGACAGAAATAGAAAGCCACGAAAGAGGGAGACGTAAAATATCGAAATCAGATGAAAAGGAAAATGTGCAGGGCGTAAGATACAACGGAGCAAAACATAAGGCGAACGGAGTGTCGCAGAAGTTTTCGGAAGGAAATGAGCATCGGCAAGGGAGGGCCCAAGATAAAGGAAGTCGGCGTCAAGGCTAGAATTCTGAGTGCCGCGACGAACAAAGAAAGGATGCGTGATACGTAGAAAGAAAAAATACAGAAAATGAACAGAACGAGAGACTGTACAAGTATTTGACAGAAGTTGGACAACAACGGTGCTGCACGAGGAACAGAACGAGATGCTACATTTGACAGAAATTAGACAAGAGCGGAGTTGCACGAGGCCCGGAAGGGCACGTGTGGTCGGAAAGGGAGGGGCCAAGATGAAGGAGGTCGGCATCATATGTAGAAGGAGTATTGTTCGATTATAAATCCACCTCTGCAGTTGTTCTCGCAGAACCGAACCCCTACCGCACCGCATACGCCAATCATAACATTTTGGGCCCTAACGCGCCTTATCTACCGTGGCGTGATGGCTCTCTTGACTCCCTCAAGTTGGGGCGACAAGCTGGATCTTTCTCTTCTCGCGATGGTGCTGACCCCCCTCCTCTCCACCACCCTCACCCCCATCCTCCCGTCTCTCCTTCCTCCTTGCGTCTTTCTCCTCTCCCTTCCAATCTCCCTCCATCCGTCACCCCCACCTACCCCCCCCCCCCCCCCCCCCCCCCCCCCACCCCCCCTGTCGACCGCGCTCGTTGTTTTTCTTCATCAGGCATTAGAGGAATACCTGGACGTGAGGGTTAACCTGCGCCTGAACGTGAAGGTGGACAAGAACTGGCGCAGGAAGAAAGCGTCCCTCCAGGAGTACGGTTATATTTCGTGATGTGTGATTGGTTTACACGGCGGTTACGTTTCGTGATTGATTTTTACGTCGTTGCGTTTTTTTTCTGTCATGAGTACGAGGAGGGGAGATGTTCTGGTCCAGATATTTGGTCTGGGATACGATCGTATGAGAAAGGCGTGAGGGCTATCACCTGCCGCTGAACGCGGACAAAAACTGGCGCGAGAAAAAAAGCCTCCCTACGAAGGGAATACGCGTACGGTTCGTGATTGGTTGATTCCACTTCGTGGAAAACGTTTTAAAGAGGAAAGGCTTCAGTTCTCGGAATACATTGACACAGACACCTACCCGTAAACGTGGTGAGTTTAAGCCGAATTTTGACCTATCCGCCAGAGGGTTGATATAACAAAACAAAAATGCTTGAGACTTTGGGCCTGGCATACGAGTAGAGAAGACGTTTGGTTCAGGTGTCGGGTCTGAAACATGTCAAAAGTGGGCAGCCAATCGAGCTTTTAACGTTCGCTCTCGAGGACAACAGCGGCAGCTGGACACAAACGCTTCGTTTCGTTTTCGGCCGACCTGCAACACGGAAAAATGATTGTGTTACATAGTGTTTTATGGATGTTTCTTCTGTTTTGTCGTGTTTTTTTTCAATGAAAGGGGTTCAACCCCTTTGGAGCACCTAAACCCCTGCCTACACTAGCTCCAAGTTACTTGTCCCCAACACGGGTTCCAGTTGTAAAGGGGTTTACGGCAGCCGCCGATGTAGTGTATGAACAAATAATAAAGTGAAGGTCTTTTCAGCCGATCGCCCGCACCAAAGGCACCTCCAGATCCACAGTGGGGATGATACTGATATACTTACAGGATATAAATTATTAACTGATGTATTCCTCGCATTCCTTCATCCACAGCCGTCAGAATTTGTCAGCCCCCCCCAAAGGGTTTTATAGTTTCTGCCCACAGACTGATTGGCCATCCCCCCTCCTTTCCCCCCCCCCCCTCCCCCCCCCCCCTCCCCCCCCCCTTAAAAACTCCGCCCTCCCCTCACCGGTTATTTGACTTACAGGGTTCACCTGATAAACTGATGCATTTCCTTCCACAGCTGTCAGATTTTGTCCCCCTCAAAAACGGGGTTCATGGTTTCCGCGCACAGACTGATTAACATCACCTTGTTGACCCTGGTACAAGCTACACTGTAGTTCCAAGGGGAGTCGCCGACCTATATCCTTAATGAGGACACACAACCCGTAATACGCGCGATCGGAGCATCACACACAGCTTGCAAAGATGGGTTTCGACGAAATCGTAATCTTCGATCTCACAGCTGGAGTGTATTTTTATTTTTTATGATAAACGAGATGATCTTGTGTATACAGTACGTATCGGCAGTTCGGGGCGTCCGAGCCTCTCGTGGTAACCAAAGGCTAGAGTATGTCCGCAACGAACCCGCAAGCTACTTACCTGGTACATATCGTGCCAAAGGGGACCATCGAGCGTTTGCGTGGCGCTCGAGTTCAGCTGCCGCAAGACACGGACATTGGCGGAGAGGGCTGGTTGACCTCGGATTTTTTTTTTCTTTATTTTGTTTTTTTTGTATTTTGTTCCCCGCCCGTAGCATGTACGGTACGCGACTCGTTTAGAACTGGAAAACTGACCCCCCCCCCCCCACTAATCCCAAGTAGTCTGCCCCCATACACATGGGTGCAGTCCTAAAAGAAGGGGAAAGCACGTCTTGCGTCCACAGACGTCGAATACGCGACAGCTCAAAAAATGCCTGATACACAGCGTAGAGAAAAGATGTTCAATAAATATGTAACACTCACAAGGGAAGCTGGGAAATGTTCGGCGGAGAGAGGAGTGCTGCGATATAGGTACCTTTTTTTGGCGAAAACGATTTCTGAAGGATGGGGCTTCTTAACCCAAAGTCGTCGGGAAAAAAAAAATTATAGGCCATTTTTTTGCATGTGATTCTCGACGTGTACCTAGGCCATAGGATTTTTCATCCAGTAGTAGTCTTATTTTTCTCCACATCAGTTTTTGGGGGACGTCTTAAGCTCCCAAAATTGAGGGGTAGTATTAGGAAAAAAGTGGCGAACCTCTATCGTAGCCCCCGTCTCGAGTCATCTAAATGCTACCGCTTTACACCCAAGCATGACCATTTTATCTCTATAACATCAAATCACGCTACGTTAGTGTCGTCGGAGGAAAACAATAATAATATTACGTACGAAGTATATGTACTGTGCGTAATGAGAGGGGCAGTGTTCCTCGCAGCTGTCTCGCTTTTAGAACGCATTGAAGTTTTGGGAAGTAGCTCGTGTGCCGACCGCAGACCCCCGGCAATAAATCCCAGCACGCTGGGGATCGCACGTTGGGTGTCCCGACCAGCACGACAATGCACTACCGTGTGGCAGTCCATCAAAACGCGGACAGACCCTTCTACCAAACTGCGGACATTATTCCACAGCAATTCCAAGTAGTCTGTCATTGAAATGAGCTAAGGATGCAGTTCGAAAGGGCTTGTGACCACGGACTACACTATGGCGGTGAGCTAATGTGACAACAACACCCACACAGGTCAGTAGCCGTGAGATTGCGGTAAGCAGCGCAGGCACTACCCCAGACACCGCAGCTAAACCTGAACCGGTCGGTACCACTGCTTGGGGCATTGTATCCTAACGGCACCGTCTGCATGGTTTTGGCGTAAATTGCGACTAAACCCTTGCGTTTGTTGCCCTTCGTATCAGTACCACAAGTTCCCGCGGAAAATTGATTTCACGCACGCGATTTGCCCCGTGTTGTGCAGCGCAGTATCTGTCTACAGAGCTGGCGACGGGTGTCAGCGTGAAGGGGAGGTGGTATCGCTGTGCTGGCTGAGGGAAGTAGCTGGCGTTGGTGTCGGTACTAGCGTTAGCCATGGCCTTAGCGTCAGCGTGTCTTTGGCCGGTGTGCTTGTGCGTTTTATCCACCGAGGAACCGTTGTCTCAATCAATCCGATGTGAGCCTACCCACGACCAACGGCATTGCACTCACCAACCAAGGCCGTGACTTAGCTGACTATAAATCGCCGACTTGCTACTTGTTGGCTAGGCAAGTCTTTGGGGTGTGCCGCGTTTTTTTATCTGTGGGTTTGCGGTTCGCAAGGCGTTTTTTATCGAGGCTACAATCAGTTGGAGAGGGAGAGGGAGAGAGGGAGAGGGGGAGAGGGAGAGAGAGGGAGGGAGAGAGAGAGCCCCGCTAGAAAAATGATAGATACCGCCTTCAACGATATGTCTTTTTTTAATTCTTCGCGCATCGCGATGGTCCCACACGTGTCCCGTTCTATTGATTGCGCCGAGAACGGTAGCTTCCACCAAGCCAGAACCATGGCAGGTACTGTAGGCCATCTCCTTTCACATTACGCCATGTAATGGGCTCTCATGTGTCATCTCATCTCATGCCGAACGTCCAGGCTTTGACCCCAATAGCTAGCAATTGCATTCACTTCAACGGACCAACTGTTTTAGTTTTTCCCGCAAAAGTGCAATACCTGGTATAGGTTAAAGGGTACTTGAGAGCGAATTAGAAGCATGTTCGCGGTAGACGGCATCCCTTTGGTGTAAACCAAGCGATTTTCGCAAGACTCACAGATTCCATACAAACAAATCGCTGATCGGGTCGGAACCTTTAATGCATTCAAAAAGGCGATATAATCCAATTCGACTAGGTACGAATGCCGCCGCGATCGAAACCCCTGCCCCCCCCACTCCGACCCGCCATCGGACCTCCCCCCCGCCCGCCCCCGCGGCCGCGCAAGCTGGGGAAAATCGACATGAGGTCCGACGTATCCCGTTGCTCTCGGCGGGGGTACCTTTCTCCCTCCCACCCTCCACCGCCTTCCCGATCTCGCGCCGCGGGGTCGACGGGTGGCCTTATCCTCACCCCCCCCGGCCTACCCCCCCCGACTCCGACGGCGTCATCAGCAGCAGCGCTTTCTGCATGCTGCTCGCGGGCGGCGGGCACTGCCAGAGGCGGGGCATTCGCCGAATCAACGTCAGCAATAGCACTGCCACTTCTGCTACCGCTACCATCACCGCCGCCACCGCGACCGCCGCTGCTGCTACCCCTGCCGCCCTCCCCCCCCCCCGCACCACTGCCGTCAGACCCACCCGCAAAGTCCGATCCCCGACCCCCCCTGCCCCCACCTCCCCCTCTTCCGGCCGCAAAGCCCAATCCCCGCCCGCCCCCACCCCCTCCTCTTCCTTCTCCGCCCCCTCCTCTTCCTCTTCCTCCTCGTCCGCTTGGCACCCAAGTCGAGCGCCCCCCGCCGCGACCACCACCACCGGTTCGCTCGCCCCGAGCCTTCTTGGCAGCTTTTTCCTTATCTCTGCTGCGCCCCCCCGCCTTAACGTGCTCATCCTTGAGCCAATCTCTTGCACCTGCATCTAGGTCTTCAGGGTCGGCGCGGAAGGCTAACTCGTGGGCGTGGTGGGTGAACCAGGCGGAAGGATTGTGGAGGTCGAGACGGTCTGGCTTGTCGCAGTAGTCCTTGACGGCTCTCTCCATCACCTACCCGGGAGGGGGGGGGGAACAGACCGACCCGATCCAAAGAGCGATGGGTGGATTAAATGATGGATAACCGACGGATCGGCGTTGATGTTGCCGTTTGTGCAGGGAGGGGGCGGGGTTTACGGGGTTGGGGTTGGGGTTTGAATTACGGATGGACGGGATTGGAGGGAGTCTACAGGGGGGTGGGGGGGGGGGCAAAGACCGACCCAAAGACCGATCGATGGAACGACACTGATAGACAAACTAACGGATCGGCGTTGGTATTGCCGTTTGCGCGGGGCGGGGCGGGGCGGGGTGGGTTGTGCGGGGTCGGGATTGGCGGCTGGGATGCGTACGGGCAGGGTTGAAAAGCCATCGCGAATCTCAACTTTACACCAGAACTGGTTCTACGATACCCCACCCCCAAACCAGCGATTTTCTTTTGTTTTTCATTAACAAACGTTTCATGGCTGCTCGACACCAGAAAGGATGCGATGGAAACAATTTCTTCATGTATTTTATTGTTTGCACGACGTCGGGGTGGCAACCGGCGTCGTATTTCAGAAGATACGGCCGGGCGTTGATTTCAAAACCGGCGACTTCGTTGAAGAAAAGTTGGGGGGGCTACCGTAGAACGACTCCCAGGCCAAGAAAGAAGGACCCCTATAGATCACCTCCGTCTATCCATCCGTCCATCCACAAATGCCTCTCCCCTCCTTACCTTGGCCTCCATCTTTTCCAAAACTTCTTGGGCGGCGGTGTCGAGCTCCCCCTTGCCGAGCCTTCCGGCGTCTATGAACTCCGCGAGAACGCGCTGTACGACGCTCTTCATGAACTCCTTCTGCTCCCCCCTCTGCTCCTTGAGGCGCTCTACCTTCTTGTCCTGCCCTCGACAACACCGATAAAACAAAAAAAAAATGCGTGGCGACGTCAGCACCGTACAGACATGCACAATAGCAAAAAAAGCGTGAAATATCGGTACGTACCCTTATTATATACCAGAAAATAGTACGCACTCTTTAGAAACGGAACATCTCATAGTGCACCTCTCCCCCCCCCCCCCCCAAATCGACGTGCTCCGTCCTGGAATTGTAGGGGTGCGAGGGTCTATGGTCATACGACTACGGCCACGAACAAACTGAGCACACACCCCTTGCCCCCCCAAAATAGAAAGTGGTTTGTACTTTTCTTGCACTCTTTCTGCTCCCCCATTTGCTCCGTGAGGAGCTCGACCTTCTTCTCCTGGCCGAGCAAGCGCCGGGAGAACCAACCAGTACCAGTACCGTCATGCTGTGCGCAGCACAAGTATCGCTACGCTGTGTGCAGTACAAGTATCGCCATTATGTGCGCAATACGCGTAATGTCATGTTGCGCGCGTGTCGCGCATCTCCCTACGTTGCACTCTGGACACATTCCCTACCGCAACAGGCCGGCCGGCTTCGTGTGGCCGATACCGTAACCGTCATACCACCATTTCGACACGTGTTCCCTCGAAAGTCCCACAGGGGTTAACCCTCGCCCACCTTCCCACCCCCCGATGGTCCGCTCGACGCCCAACAGCCACCGATCATCCCCGATCTCACCACGCCTCTTTAAATGGAAGTTTTTACTACCGCAAACACCATCCAACATTACTCCCACGCAATTTTTCTCAAAAACGCATGTGAAGATGAAAAAGGGTTATTAAACCTCCCTCGCTCACCTTCCCCCCCCCGCTGGTCCGCTCAACGTTCAGCAGCCGCCCGTCTAGACGACTGTGATGCAGTCCAAGGCACTGGTACGCGGACTCGGCGTCCTCCACCTTCGCCCGCACAAAACAACCGTCACCCGCATGATGGCATCGAAATAGCATCGAGATAGCATCCAGATAACCGAAGAAAAAGAAAAGAGGCGAGCGGCAAGCGGCCAGAGGAAAGAGCGATATAGGAAGAAATAAGTTAGCATGCGTTGGCTCACGAGTCACAATGAATACAACCCATTTGCGACCATGCCTTTGCGACTGCAACCATCATGCTACTCTACTCCCAAGGTGTTTGTCCCCAAAAGCGCGGGTACAGTGTGCGCAATAGTGCTCAATTCGTTTTTAGTTGTTTTCTCTGCGATGTTTGATGTCACGAGAAGCGCGCTTTTTAGTGTTTTTGTTCGAGGGTTTGGTTTCGGGGTTTTGCTGTGTCAGGATTGGCGGGGGGGGGGGGGTGGAAGCATCAAACATACGAAGCAGCCCGTGTGCCGGGGTACGGGATAATACGGCGATACATCAAGGCATGGCAAGGCAGGCAAGGCAAGGCAAGGCAAGGCAAGGCAAGGCAAGGCAAGGCAAGGCAAGGCAAGGCAAGGCAAGGCAAGGCAAGGCAAGGCAAGGCAAGGCAAGGCAAGGCAAGGCAAGGCAAGGCAAGGCAAGGCAAGACAAGGTAAGGCAGACCACGACCCCCGATTCGCGGCAATATTATCGCACGCCCCAATCACCCTATAACCTCTTTGGGACTTCGAAGGAAAAACACGTCGAAAAAAAAGCTGTGATTACGGCATCAGCCACACGAAGCAGCCCGGGCTGCCGGGGAAAGGGATGCGTCCGGACTGAAACCGAAGGAGACGTACTTCACGCGCGCAGCACGCTGATACAGCCCTGCTACTAATTATAGAAAAGGTTGATATGACCATACTTTCCGTTTTGGGGTCGCTGTGTCAGTAGGTCTTAGAAGGGTTAAACGCCACGCACCTGCACGAAGGCCATGCCCTTGGAGCGAGGCGGCTTGGTTCCCTTGCGCGTCAACAGCCGCACCGACAAATTCCCCACGATGCCCCCCCTGGTCCTGAAGTGATCCTCCACCCCCTGCGCCGTCGTCGAGAACGCCAGCTGCCCCACAAACACGATGTGCGGGTTACCACTCCCCCCTCCCCCCCCTCCTCTACCGCCTCCGCCACCCCTGCCCCCAGCGGTGCCTTTGACGCGCTTCGCCGGGTGAGACCCAGCGCTACCGGACGAGTCGCCATCCCTCTCCCGCTTCTTGCGCTCTTCCTCGCGACGAAGCAGCCGCCTCTCCTTTGCGGTAGTAGCAGCGGGCGAGGCGCCCGCTGCTGCTGCTCCTCCTGCTCCTGCTGCTGATTTTTGAAGAGGGCTTGCCCCGGTGGTGGCGACGGCTGCGCCTGGGAGTCTGGCAGCTGCTCGTTTGGCCGCACGGCGCTCTTTTGCTGTCGACGGCGTCGTTGCTGCGGCGCCCGAGTCTGCTGGGCCAGTTGGGTCTGAGCCGCTCGCTGATGCTGCACTCGTGGTGGAGGTGGTGGAGGTGGCGATGGCTCTTTCTGCAGCTCGCTTTGCTGCGCGGCGTTCTTTGGCGCTTGTTGGTGCTACTGGTGCTGCCGATAATGGCATAGAAGGGGTGCTGCTCACCGATGTCGAGTCACCGCTCTTTGCCTCGAGCTTGCTGTTGCCGCTGTTGCTGTTGTTGTCGTGGTCTTTGCTGCCGTTGTCGTTACCCGGCGACTGCTGGGCCTTTCGCTTCGCCGCCCTCCTCTCCTTCGCGTTCATGCCGCCTGGCGTCACAACAGCAGCAGCACTTGCCTTGGCACCATCGGCGGTGGGTGCCATGAATTATGACGGCGTTTATACTTGGTGTGATGTTGAAAACTGTGCAGGCAACTCCTGCTCTCACAGCTCGCGTACGTTGCGGCGGGCGGTGCCGCTACTTCTTGTATACTCCAGGAAAGGCAGAGGCAATCCCAATAGAGTGGCGGCGGTTGCTGCTGTCTGCTCAACCCACGCCTTTTCCCCTGCCAGAATAAGGCGGACAACTGTGTGACACCTCCCTTCCTTCCTTCCTTCCTTGCTAGCCTGTTGTGGTGCACTCTTGACGCTTGATGCTTGAGCGAGTGTATGGCGTGGGGACGCTAACGCTCTCGCGGGACTGTCGCTTTTCGAAAACTGCGTTTTTGGAGCGTTTGAACCGCCGCTGTCCCCCCCCTTGTAATACCAATTCCCAGTCCTTAGTTTCTACAGCCGCCTTCACCTAATGACTGCTCGCGCTTTTGCGTCTCCGTCAACCACTTCACCCAAGACGGGCGTGTTCTGCTTGCCTGTTGTTTGCTCAACGAGGCGAGGTGGACCAGCCACCAAGCTCTGATGTACCGCTTGTAAAATCCATTTACATCTCTACGAAACCCTTCGTTTTTAATTTTTGACACTTTCTTCCTTTCGGGCTCCCTTTGATTTGGGCAGTGGGGCGCTCTCTTCTCTCTGCCTGAACGCTTTAATACCAACCGGTCGGCAGCACAAGAACAAGTGGTGAACCTCAGGTGTGCGGTAAGAGGAAGAAAGAGCCGAGCCTCGCGGCCCTGAGGGTAGAATAAGAGCCTGGAAATATTGTGTTTTTTAAATAACGGTCGATTGCTATTACAGGCACGTAGGCCCCATGGTATCTGTTCTCGAAAAACGCTCAGTACTCGTACAAGTAGCGCTACGAGGAGAGAGGGTTCAGAAGGAGGGAGGGAGGGAGAGGGGGAGGGGGGGAGATAGGGGCTAGGATGGATCGCAGAGGATGGAAGATACATCGATTTTGGTGAGTGAGAGGTGCAGGTGGAAGTCATGCGGCGTGTGCGCACAGCATGGTGTACTGCTCAAGTTCAATCCTCCACGTACAGTACGGGTAATACCCACTTATTCGGAAGCCGTGTTTTACGTTCGTATGATACCATGCATGGCATGGCCATAGGGCCATGGCAATGATCATGCTGTGTGCTTGCGTGTCCTGTTGATCGCTGTGTTCTGGTGCATTTTGTGCACAGCATAGGCGGCACATCAGCAGTGCCAGGTACCGGTATGAGTCACGTATTTGTTGTTTACGTACCAGGTATGAAACCATTTCCTGTTTCCACATTTCCAGCACCTGGTACGTTTACGTTCGTACTGGCGCGTACCAGGTATTACTACGACAGCCACCCCTTCAGGGCCCAGGTATAGCGGCCTAACGAGCGACGAGTGCAGCCTTGCTACGAAAAAAAGAAACAACAGCTGCCGAATCAGGCTTCAACAGCAGCGTACAGTACACTTCTCTTTGTCTTGCACTTCGGACACGTCCTCTGGCCCAGAAACCCGGGCTGCTTTGTGTGGGCGATACATAGTAATCAAGTCATGCTGCGATCAACTCACGATTTTCCTTCTGAAATCCCGAGTTCTGCTTGTTTTGTTGTTTGCTCATGGCGCCCATAACTCAATGAAAAGTTGTCATACTCAAGGCCTCAAGGCCCTGTCACCTCGTGCCCACCGGAAGCGGCCTTGTTGCTCGTCGTGCTGGCCGCATTGACACGCAGTCTCCGGCTATATACACTGCTGCACACACCTGATACCTGGTATTTTTCGTACCACATGGTGCAATACCGTCGTACCTACCAGTATATTTTGTACTTCGTCAGAAACCCAACGTTGCCGTTTGGTTGAGGGAAGGTACAGGAAAAAAAAAGTGTCACAGGCACGAGTATGTAACTCGTATATACCTTCGTGCAGGTCGGTCATGGTACATGATGTATCGTGGTGTTCATGGCACATGGTTCGTTGTGGTGTACTACTGTACCGCCTCCCGCCGTGCCTGCGATAGTTTACCTGGTATGTACAGGCTCAAGAAGCGGCCTCCCCAATCGCTGCCTACGAGAGCACCACGCTTGACCCTTACACCAGCAAGACGCCCTGCCCCCTGTCTCTCGCGCGGCTGCAGTCCTTCTGGAAGAAACGTATCCCATAATCCAACCGCAGACCGATGGAAGTACAGACAGAGCGGCAGATAGGCAGACCGGCCGCTTACCTATTTTTGCCACCGCAAAGTAATCCTACTCTAGTTTTGAGTAGATTGTCCCTCAAAACGCGCGTGCAGCTCCACAGGGCGATTGCCGCTTTCGGGAACCAGAGATATTGACCGAAACCATAAGTTTGGTCTTGTCAACCGCGTACGAGTGGTGTGAGCTCGTAGCAGTACGGAAATGGATCATGCTCCGCCCGGATCGTACGTCTCCTTACTCTGCAAGTTCGAACACCATTGTAAGTGTGTGTGTCGTCGCCCAACTAAGCAGTGACCGATGCTGTGACTTGTCTTTTTTTTCGGCTTCACTTTTGTTCCCTCTCAAGTCTCAAGGGCGTTAACCATGGCGGCAGACATGGCTGCCCTTAAGGACTGGGTGACCGCCGCTGACGGGGAGCAGTTTTCGCGGCTTCCGGAGGGGGTCGTGAGCGTGAACATTTCGCACTCCAACATCACCGCGCGTATGATCGAGCTTAAGTTCGACCTCAGCCAGACGGTGAGAATCGACCGACAGCCCTAAATTACGACCCCCTCGCTTTGCTCTGCTTTGCTTTCTTGCTCGTTTGTTTGTGAGCCTGACTGGTGGGTTTGTTTGTTTGTTTCTTTTCTTGTTTTCTTGCTTAGCCCGCTTGCTCTGCTGGCTCGCTTTGCTCTCGTCGCTTGAGTCTCTTTGTGGGATTTTGTTGTTTTTGGACCTGTTTGCTTTAGTGGTGTTCTTGCTCGCCCGCTTGCTTATTACGGCTTCCTTGCTCGTCACGGCTTCCTCCGCCTGGCGTTTTGTATGTGAGCATCGCACCCACGTTTCGGGTAACAACTGTGAATGCCTGGAGTTGGCCTTGGATAGTGCTTCCTTGAATACATGACTTGGGATCGGCGATTGATCATGTTGAGGAACCGACGGCAGCCGACGGCAGCACTCCCGTAGGTTCCTCTTCGTCCTTCGCCCCTTTTTGGGACCGACGTATAGCGGTAACGCAAACAGCCGTAAGGTATGATGCTTGCAATGTCAGGCTTCAATGCAAGGAGTTGCTGGGATCGCGCGGCGTGGCATGAACTATGGTAGGCTGCGCGCTCACGCTATTGTAAAACCACAACTTCTCATTTTTGTTTGGTCGCTATGCACGTGTCTCAAAAACACGTCAAGTAAGGGACGCAGAGGAATCCATTGACGGCAGTGCTGTTTTTTTGTGTCGTTCTTGTGCAGTGTATCGTGCTCGTTCTGTTTTATGATTTTAGGTTCAGGCGGATGCAGTTTCGCGCAGATATAACTTTTGACCATTCAGTCAGTCGAACTCAGCAGTTGACGTCTTTGTAATCCGTTTTGTTAAGAATTATCCGCCGCATCCGGCTGCCTGCGGCCAAGTATGGGACAACGGTCGTGGGGGCAAGCATGCAGCCGGATGCGGTGGATCTGTTTTTACACAAGAAGCAAAAAAATATTACTGCATTCTCTAGGAGTTTGCAGATATTTTTTACTATCATCAACTTGTGTAAATGTAGGGCTGTGTCCCCCACGATCGTGGCCCCGTCCTGGCGACCCTCGCTTCGTGCCTATTCGAAGAGTCGACCATGCGGCGGAATTTCGGTCCATTGCCGTCCCGCATTCTGCGCGTTGGTGTAGTGTATTCAACCCCCACTGAGAGGGGCAAAATCTGACCCATGGTGATTACTACATGGCTGAATACCAAGTTCAGGGTTGCCGTTGTGGGATTTTGAGAGGGGGTTTGAACGACGTTAATAAAAAACGATCACAGCCTCGTCAACCCCCAGGCATTGGCATGGGAATGGTATATCTAGTATCCGGATTGCAACAATGCAAGGGACTGTGTGACACGGGCGCAGGCAGCTTGACCCTGCTTGTTCTGGAACCACGGACTAGATTGTGATGATGGCTTACTGTGGGAACAACAAGCCACCGACCCACCCGCAACAAGCCACCCACCCGCCCACCCACCTATCTACCTACCCATCCACCCACCCGCCCACCCTATTCCCCACGTTCTTGTTTTTTCTTGCGCGGAACAACCGCTATCGGTTCGCGCAGCTAGGGGACGTAAAGGGCAAGATTTACACTCATTGCGGCACGAACCCGGGCATGCAAAAGCTGAGCCTAAGGTCTGGGGGGCAAACGGTGAGTCGGTCAAGTCTTCTCTCTGAGCATGATAAGGGTGGTGATTCCCAGCGAACAGAGGAACGTGACTTTTCGTAAGCGACCGAGGCTATGGCGGTATGGTATTAGGGGGGATGTTATGGTAATGTTATGATGGTATGGTGGTGTTATAATGATGTTATGATGATGTTGTGGTGGTGTTGTGGTAGTGTTATGATGTTATGATGATGTTATGATGATGTTATGATGATGTTATGATGTTGTTATGATGATGTTATGATAATGTTATGATGGTGTTGTGATGATGATATTGTGATGATGTTGTGATGATGTTGTGGTGGTGTTATGATGTAATGATGGTGTTATGAGGATGTTATGATGATGATATTTGGATGATGTTATGATAATGTTATGATGATGTTATGTTGATGTTATGATGATGTGGTGGTGTTGTGATGTTATGATGATGTTTTGATGATATCTTGATGTTTTGATGATGTTATGATGATGATATTTTGATGATGTTATGATGATGTTATGATGCTGTTGTGATGATGTTGTGATGATATTGTGATGATGTTGTGATGATGTTGTGGTGGTGTTATGATGTTATGATGGTGTTATGATGATGTTATGATGATATTTTGATGTTTTGATGATGTTATGATGATGTTATGATGATGTTACGATATACCCCAATTTTCACGGCCGCGTTTGGACCACTCGCACGAGTGGCTTTTGTTCTAATGGACAAAAGTACTGTGCGCGATTTCTTTTTGTCGCAGCGTGGCTTATCCTTCCATTGTGGATTCGTATCGCAAAATTAAAGCAGCACGAAAGCGCAAGAGACCGCACAGGAGCAGGGGGGTCACTCGCGCAAGCAACCCGAAGCTTCTGAAAAAAAAAAAAAGTGACCCCCCTGACGTAGCCTGGTTCAATCGTGACAAACAACAACACAATCGTGACAAAAAACAATAATTGTGACAAAAACAATCATTGTGACAAAAAACAATCGTGACCAAAAACAATCGTGACAAAAAACAAGACGATCAGTGTTTTTCCATAATCGTGGCAGTGAAAAGTTTAGTTACAAAACACGAAAAATTGGTGTTACAATTCGTGATAAAAAAAGTGATGTTGTTTTTGGAACACGCTTCGTACGTATCGCCATTTCAAAGGCCACGAAATATCACGAATCGGGATGCTTGGAATGGCCCTGAGGCGGAAGGGAGAGAGGGAGGGAGGGACGGGGGGGTTGGGGAGGGGGGGAGGGAGGGAAGAACCGCCACCAGAGTTGACTTTGTCTTTTTTTTTGTTTCAATAAGGGACTCCGTCGAACCATCCGAGCAACGTGCGTTATGCAATCTCTAGAACTGGATTTTTGTCTCGGACTGTGTGTGGGTTTTATTTTATTGTGGACATTTCCAAATGTTTGTTGCCAATACTCCGCTTGTTGCGCTGAGTAGGAGCCAACTGGGGGCGGCTAAAGTTCATCCGAAAAGTTGTTCTTCTCACGCGTGCGTTTGTGCACCAGATACATAATAGGTGACCATCTAGCTCTTGCTAAAACGTGTATGTGTTTCTGTAGTTTATACTGCAATCCCGACCCACCAGTAGTAGTTTTTGTCGTTCCCTCTTGTTGCGTGTTCGTGATTAAAAAAAAAAAAAAAAGCAATGTTGCCTTTCCTCCCTTCGTCTCCCGCTTACGTTCCCACCTCCGCTCGTGGCGTTTTTGTTTTTTACAAGTTGTGCTTGCTCGAAGATGACTCGAAGAAGCTCGGATTTTACGGGGTGCAGTCGGGCATGGAGGTGAGACGAGACCCCCTTGTCGATCGTGTAACACGTTTAGTTCACCGGTGGCAAGGTCATGTTTTTTTTTGTTACTTGCCTTTTCGTTTGGCAAGGGTTTATATTTTGGCGAGACTCGAATTCTACTGGAGTATACGTTTTTGCCAAACTGGCAACTTTTTAATCATTCGCATCAGCTCGTTAGTAACGGGTGTTATTTATGTGGCCAGATGCCTGGATATATCTCTTCTCCTCTCCTCGTATTTCTCTCATTTTTGCTTGCAAATGTCAAACATTCGGCCTTCTCTGTTCAAATCCGGGTGCAGATTCACGTGACTGACGACGACCCGTTCTCGCTCTCGCGCGGAGGAGCGCTGGAGAACACGTCCTTGGTGGAAAAATACCGCATGAGCGAGGAGGATTACGACAAGAGAAAGGGGACGCTGAGGTGGGTAATCGCTACCCCTCCCCCCCCCCCCCTCTAGGAGATAGATGGCCGACACAGACGGCGACTCATGAAGGGGACAAGATAAACAAAACGTTTTGTGTATTATGCGGATATAACATAATGGGCGCGCAAATGTCGGAGGCGTCTTTTATTGGAAGTAGGAACGATAAACCGTCTGGAAAGGGATGCGTGGTCAATGATCAAACGACTATGGCATTCAATAAGTGAGTACGCTCCCCCTCTCCCGAAATTTGTCCCCGCTGCCCCTTCGTGCTTGGTGCAAGCAATGCCCGCCTGGTCGGTGAAAACCCGACCGCCCCCCCCCCCCCCCCTACCCCCGCACCCCGCCTACGTAGCTTTCAAATGACGAGTACCCCGCCTAGTACACGTTTTTTGTACTCATTTTTCTATTGACAGATACCCCGCTACAACGTGTTTGTTGCTGCCGAATCGGTGTGTTATCGTCCTGTTGGGCCCGGTATTATATGCTATTAATAGCATGCAGGGGAGTCACCGACTTATACCCTGAATGACGTATGAACCCCGTAGCCGGCGTGATCGGCGCATCACACGCAGATTGCAAACGTGGGTTTCGACGAATCCTCGACCTCACAGCTGAGTGTTTTTTTTCAAGTTTTTTTTTTAAAGCTCATACCTGGTACTTGGTGCACCTGGTAGTTTGTTTTGGTGGTGTTGTTTGATGCTTTTTGCTTGACATCTTTCGGTTTGCCTTATTATTGTTTTATCTGTGACATGGGGAGAGGGAGCAGCCCCCAGAGACAAGTCTACTGCTACAAACCGTTTCGGTATTCGCCTGGTCTCTGCTTCTAAATCCTGTCTCGTGCTCCGAAATGGTATGATCCGCTCCTTTATAGCGGACGTCGTTGCTGCTTCGATTGTTGATGCCGTGGTTGCTATCGTTGTGTTGCTGCTGGTGCTGCTGTTGGTGCTGTTGTTTTTTCGGCGGGCAAACAGGAGCTGGGTGAAGGACCAAAAGGCTAAAGACTCGAACTGGGTTGAGCCTTGGATCGAGAAGCAGCGGGAAGCGGAACGAGCGGCCGGCAGTGCGCCATCGGTGAGGAGCAAGTGCCATACAGTAGTGGTCCCTCTATAGTGCCGGTTGAGTGATGCTGGTTGCCTACTACAGTGCCTGTGAAATCGTTTGTCACGCAGTAGTGGTCCCTCTATAGTGCTGGTTGCCGCTAGAGTGCCTGTGAAATCGCTTGGCACTGATGGGAACCCGCAGTAGTGGCAGTATGCGGAGTTATCGGCACTATGGCGGCAACCGGCACTATAGCGGCAACTGGCACTATAGCGGCAACCGGCACTACTACTGTACTGAGGAGACGGTGAGGCCTGCGATTTCGTTTCTCATCCGTTTTTCGTGTTCAGTCCTTTTTTTCGGCTCTTTTTTCAACGCAGTTTTCTTTGCATCATCTACGAAAAGTTTTGTCGAGGTTTCCTTTTCTTCGATTTTTCGTCGGTTTGTCATCTAGTTTTCATTTTTTTTTCGTCGTTTTTTTCATCGATTTGTTATTTTTTCTTCATAGAAGGGTCCTTGTCTATAGACTATTAGGACGTTCATCTACTTTTCTGTCTGACTTTTTCTGCTCTTTTTGCTGTTGAGTGCGGCGTTTCGAGGACCCTCCCCTGTCCCCCCCGATAAAGAGAACGTCGACGTTTCCTTTTCGTCTGATTTGCATCTCCTTTTTTTTTTAATCGAATTATCCTACTCTTCTTGTTCTTCACTTTTCATGCACCTGTTTTCATCCATTTTTGAATACATTATAAGTATGCTCTGTTTTTGGTCTTGCGTACGGCGTTCCTAAGACACCCGCCCGCCTGCAATGGAGAGCACCGAAGCCTCGTTTGCTCTTCCGTTGATGCTTCATTCCTTTTTCGTCGATTTGCCCTTCTCACCTTATTTTCAATGTTTCATCTATTTTCATCTACTTTTCCATATATGTATAGTCTATGTTTTTGTTCTGTTTTTGGTCTTGCGCACGATAGGACTCCCCCTCACGCCTGGAAAAGAGACCGTGGAAGCGCTAGATGAAGTTTTTTTTCATCGCTTTTTCGTCCAGTTTAAATATTTTGTTTCACCGAAGTTTTTCGTCGATTGTGCATTGAATTTCTTCGAATTTCGTCGTGTAATATGTTTTTCCTTCCATTTGTTTTAACCTGCTTTCTTCTTGTATTTTTCAATGCTGCTGCGTCCTGCTTTTTTAGGATGCCCCCCCGCCTGGGAAAGAGAGCGTAGAAGGAATGGCGCAGGGCCAGCGCTGCGAGGTGCAGCCGGGGGGTAGGAGGGGTCAAGTGGAGTTCGTGGGGGAGGTGGAAGGCCTGCAGGTGACCGTCGTTACTTTTGTTCTTCAGGTTATTTGTATGCTTAGATTTCCAGATCGTGCTCGAGTTGAATGAGCGAGCAGGTACTTCTAGATGTACGAGTAACTCGGGGTGAGGGACTCGTCGTAGGGACCTCTTCTGCTCATTGAAGGTTACCCTGTCGGACCCCATTTATATGAGTGGTGACAGTTTTTAATAGCTGCTAGTCCGAGTTTTTTGCGAGAGCTACCCTACGTTGCTCGAAATACTGCTGCTCTTGCTGTAACGGCGATGCAATGAACACGAGACAATCCACGGGGTGTTCCACCTTTTCGCTTGTCCCACACCTGACCACAGACGGCGAGACAGGAAAATAATAAGATAAGCAAAAACGTTTCATGTAATACACAGATGGAAAATGGTAATGAGCGCCCAAGTGTTGGAGGCGTCTCTATTAGGATTAGGAACCGTGCGCCGTCTCGGAAGGATGAGCGGTCGATGGTCAAATGACTAAGGCCAGCAAATAATGAGAAATGAGAGTACCCTCTCCTTGGCATCGCCACCTTGGGCACTTGCGCATGATATTCCGCCATTCCACGGCCGCGAGTTGAAACCGAGACAATGTTTCACGCATCGGACACCTGACGATATAGATCATATAGATCATGTAGATGATATAAATCACACATATTATATGTATATGTATAATATGTTTTCGTTTTTTTTTGGATCGCAGCTCTACGGCTGCCGAGTGTTTCTTCTCGCACTTTCGGCCGCGGGGCAAGAAAGCCTGCCATGGGTACATTATGAAGCATGTCTGGATCTCGGCCGAGCTCCGTGGCGGCGCTCGGCACATTAAACGTCGCGTAGCTGGCTCTATTTGGCAAGGGATTGCGTTCCGCCTCCCTGAGACGAGCAGGTCACTTGGGACGCACCAAATTGTTTTTCAAACTTTGATATTTCGATGAACTTTAACATTTTTTTGTTCTTCGTTGTTTTCTTCGTAAAACAATGGCCCGCCACTCAACTAACCTCAGCAGCAGCAGCAGCGGCACAGCAGCAGTAGCAGCAATCGCCCGGACTAAATTAACCTCAGCAGCAGCAACAGCACAACAGCAGCAGTAGCAGCAACATACAGCAGTAGTAGCAGCAGTACACATGTGAATCGGATTAGTGTGGGGTTTGGGGTCGCGCCGCCCTGGGCCGTTTTGGCCCCGGATCTCGACATGGGTGCGTGGGCATGGGTGCAGACAAGGGTAAACCGGCCTACCATCTCTTGCCGCGCGTGCGGCCGCTCGTCGAGGCAGGAGCGAACGCGTCTGTGGGCGTGGTTGACCCGGTGTGTTTATTTTTCTCTTGCGGGGTAGCTAGACGTGTCCGAATGTAAGGACCGTTTTTATTTGAACAAAGACATATCCCGGTATCATATTTCCGGACAGAGCGGATGCCAGCAGGAGGAGGCTGGGAGGTGGAGGCCGGGAGCAGCCGAGTGTTGGAACGAGCGCCACAGGGCACGGCTTGCATCTCTCCGCGCGGGAGACGGGGCTCACAGGGACATGGAGCGGGGAAAGCTTGGAAGATGGCGCCGAGCGCGGCGAGGGCGGCAGGCATCGCGAGCGCAGCATGCACTATAGCTAGCATGCACGCGAGTCTCGACCAGGCCAAATTATATTTTTTGGGCAGAGTGGAACCATGGGTCGGGTTCAAGGATATCTAGATATCTAACTACTTATTAGCGATAGCCAAACTCAGGTATATACACGGTGCTGCTGTGGCAAAAATCGGGTACAGTTCTATATCAGCCTTCGCCACGCGCCCGGACGCCATCTGATTGGCTGGGTGGATCGGTTCTAGGTCTGTTGCTTTTATCGTACACACATATCATACACACATACATTTCTGACCACATGCATCAAGTAGTGGCGGTTTCAGGCGGGAACACTATCGATCTCTAGCTCTACTTTTGACGGGGATAAACGAGGAGTACATCAAGGTTTCGGTTCCCCTCAAACACAGCACCAAAGCGTTGAACACTACCTCCAACTCATGGAAAGTCCTGCCACGTACGCCACACATACTGAAATTGTTGCCGCCAACCAATTAATTATTGTACAACATCCAAGAGCGACTTACATTGGCTGGTCAACCCTATCCATTACTACCAAGTGCAAACACATGTGACGTACTATATAGCAACGAGCACTATTCCACGTACGGTACACAGCATCCCCTGACCACTAGTAATTCGTTTGCGCGTACATCATCAGTACAACGTGCACCCACCGCTATCACACTCTTCCCGCTGAGTGCTACTACTACTCTTTCTTGGAGCAATGCACTGGCTCATGCCACACGTTTACTCTACGAAGAGCAGTGGGGTTTTGTTTATGTGAGTACGCGTAACAACATTAGTATAATAATAGGTGGCAACATGTTTATACGTGTGTTACCGGTGTCTCCCTTTTCGCCTTGCGACGCCCCCGGGATTTCACGTTGCCCGCATCCCGAAGGGGAACCTTGTAGATCATATAGATCATATAGATCATACAGATCACATAGATCATATAGATCACAGAGATCACATAGACAATATGGATAATATAGATCATATAGATTGTATAGATCATATGGATCCTGTATCTGTCGTCATGGTACGTGGTGCAGGATCCGCGTGGTACATGTCCAACCCACGAAACATGTACTACAAATACTTCGTAGTAGATCATTCGGATCAAATCCGGCTTTTACTCGTCGACATGATCGATAGGCCATGCAGGTAGTAGTATAGATCAGGGATCTGGTTGCCATGAAATACATAGATCATTAATAAGTATCTGATGTGTCCGATTTGTGCAGCATTTGGCGAAGAACAGCACACCATTTTCTCTGGCATCAAAGGGTGACTCACCTCCCTCCCCCCCCTTCCCCCTGGCATGGCCAACTTGCGCGCGACATCCGCCGTGCTACAGTAGTGGACTGCAATCGAAACAGTTTTTAGCTAGCATCGCAACATTTAACATCACAACGTTTCACGTTTACCTGGTAAGCGGTGATCCACCTTTTCCCTCGCCTCCCCCCGCAGCATGATCCGTTTGCACTCTTGGGCGTGACGTTCTGCTGTGTCACGTGGACTGACAACACGCCATTTGTTGGCGAACAGTATGACATGATGTCTGGTAGCGTGACCCCCCCCTCCCCCCCCCCCCTGCACGTGATGTTTGCTTTGTGGTCGGTGAAAACCTGACGTGCTCCGTCCCAGTGTCGTAGGGGTGCGAGAAATTAAGGTCCCACGGACGACGGCCATGCAGGACAATGTGTACCCCCCCCCCCCCCCCCCCCCCTCCACCCCCTCCATATGTGGAAAAAACGGAAAATGCGCCTAAAAGCTGGAGATGTCTCTATTGGTAGTAGGAACCGTGTTCCGTCTCGAAAAGGATACGCGGTCAATGGTCACATGACTGACTAAGGAAAGCAACACATGAGAACGCCCTCTCTCTCTCCCCCCCTTCCCCGTCTATCGAGTATACCGCCTCCTTCCCCGGCATGGCTGATTTGTGTTCGAGCCATCCCACGGTAGGGTATGAGTGTAGCATCAGTCCCTGAGCTCCTAACATGAGGAGCTCAATATCTCACCCGATACTACATGACTTCGAAGGTATTCGTTCGCACAACCCGACCAAGCTTCTATGCCTTAGTACTCCTAAAATACCTTATACACTCGTGAAATTACTCGACCAACGACCAACCGGAGTAGTTCCTCACTTGAGGACCTCAATCGGACAGGTAGATTATTAGTTAATCCAACAACTGCAACCCCTACCGTGGGATGAGTCACTAATAGTGTGCTTTTTCTTTTTTTGTGATGTGCCGCTGCTGCGTCCAGGCCGGCTACTGGGTAGGCGTGCGGTTTGACGAGCCGGTGGGCCGTGGGGACGGGTGCGTCCGAGGGCGGCGCCTGTTCGAGTGCGGGAAAGGTTTCGGGGGTTTCGTTCGCGGCAAGAATGTCACCGTAGGAGATTTTCCGGAGAGGCCGTTCGATGAAGATGAGGATGATGATGATGATGATGATGAAGACGAGATGTGATCGAAAAAAAAAGAGTAACCGGAAAACATGCGACTAACAAAAAAGTGAACGGAAAAAAAGAAGTGCAGCGGCTGCTGTACGTATGTGCGGACGGACGTAGCTTTGGCCTCTCCCGACCGTTTCGGTGCCCAGTTACTGAAATGAAGGGAAGGAACGCTGTTTCTGTGTGTGAAGGCGCGCGGGGGAAAGGTGGGGGGGGCGGCGCTACAATTTGTATCATATCCTGTTTTGAGTAGCACTTTCCCGTGGTTCTTGCTGTGCACTGCGGGAGTTCACGTCGTGGACGAGTCGCCCTAGTGTTGCCCACTTGCCAACGGTATTTAAATCGGCGTTTTTTTCCTGAGGAAAGGGGACGAGGTGGAATTGATCTCGGACTATGGGCGGATTTCTGTTGCGATGTTGGCCGTTCAAGAATCACCGAAAATAAGGTCAACGGGACTTGGCTTGGCATTCCTGCCGAACGAAGATCCTATTCACTGGAGACCGAACCGTTTGGGCACGCCATGGCTTATGTCGGCCTTACTTTTTCGTTTTTTTATTTTATCCTCCGGCGGATGGGGAAAAATAAAGCCTAAGCTCACCACACTTCCACGTATTTTCATACACGCCATATGTGTCAATTTAACTCAATTGCGTTCGCAACCCAGCGGTAGCTGGCGTGGCCTTCAGTTCCCGTGATAGCGATAGCGCGAACTGTCCCTACCGACGGTCCCCGTTACTACTCCGGCAGCGCAAACTTCCGTTGTATACGGATGCGTGAGTATGTCGACCCGACCCGACCCCCGGGGGTTCAGGTGCGGTGGAGATAGTCACCCGGAACGGCATCATTCCGGGTAACTGTAGTACTAGTTTTGGTGCAGGGTCACGTACGTAAGTCGTCCATGTCTTCCTTCTCTACCGCGACAAAAAGCCGCCCTGCCGAGAACGAAGGGGCCATGAGCACTTCTTTTTGTCACCTATCGAACACTCGCGCTGCACATACATCCAGCTCACGTACGTACGTCCTCTAAAACCCCCCATCGCTTTGATACCGCTACTCAAAACGTTCGCAAGTCCTCGATAACTCCCCCTTCGCTATGATACCGCTACAAGAAGACGCTGCCTATAATTTCACTACCGTGGTATGCTTCACTCTTGACGCGTGGTACGATCGATATTATTAAGGTGTGTACCACTTTTGGGCTGACGTATTTTCTGAAAAATGTCGGGGAGGGTGGGGGGGGGAGTTCTTAACCCATCTTAGCCCAATGGTCGGAATATCATCCCTTTTATTTGCAATATATATGCCTATACTTGTATACCTAGGCGATGGGCTTGGTCATGGGGGTTGCACTTTCAGGTAACTAAAAGAAAAAATCGGTGCCAAGTGAAGATCCTTGCAGGGAAAAAAAAAGGTGCATCTCTCTACCGTAACATGTGTCTCTGGCACACCGCTTTACCTCCTTGTCAAGACTTGCCGGTCGACCAGAAGGCGAGGGCACCTTATCCCACTTCTTCGACGGCTATGGTTGAGGGTCGCTGTGCACAATACGTTCGTCGACATAGTAAGTAACCCTAGCCCTGACTCAATAAACCGATGGGTAGACTAGGCCTTTTGTTTTGCTCATATTTGTCGCACAGGGTTTTGCGCTAGGATTACGGTTAGGGTTAGTGTGCGTCAACCCTACTGTGGAATATCAGTGGCAAGGTCTAGCCCCCACGCCAGGCCCACGTGCGTCAAGTCCTCCAGACTTTCTATCGCTACCACCACAAGAAGCCGCAGCGCTGCTTGCTCAACGCAAGTCTTCATATTGACACCTTCTCAGAATTCGCACCGGCACATTATCAGGCTCACGTACGTAAGTCCTCCAGAGTTCCCCTTCCCTACCGCTGCAAGAGTCCGCTGCTTACAACGCAACGCTTCCTTTTATGGCAACTCCTTTTCACACCTTGCACCCGCACATCAGGCTCACGCACGTAATTCCTACACAATTCCTCTTTGCCACCGCTACCAGAAGCCACTGCCTACAACGCAATGCATCTCCTTGGCAGCTCCTTGCCGTAATTTGCCGATTAGTAAGGATTTACTCCCATGCAGTGCAATGCGTCTGATATGATCATAGTGGTATGACCCTCGCATCCCTACAATGCCGGAACGGAGCATGTCGGGTTTTCACCGACCAAACAGATATTGCTTGCACCGAGCACGATGCGCCGTGAGGTGTTCGGCGAATCGTACAAAGGGCGATCTGCAGCCTACTTGCTACGCACGGTCGGGGAGGGAAAATTGTTCTGGCTCATCATCTCCGCGATTCATAGGCACGTGCGAGCGTGGCTTACTGCGCTGGTTCGCGAAATGCGCCTCCGTGAAATTGCTTCTTACGCTGCTGCGCCAACAAAACAGTTTAAGGTCCATATTTAAGCAAAGGCAAAAGGCCGCTCGCGCTCATAGTGTAAATGGCGGTCGAAAGACCTGGCAGCGAAAAGGCGGGTACCCCCTCCCCCCCCCGTACCGCCGGCCCCCTACCCGCAAATGGGGTCCGGCCCGCACATCAGGCTCATGCACGGACGTCCCCCAGACGTCTCTTTGCTACGGCTGCAATAAAAGCGCCACCTACATCTATATTTGTATATACATATAATATTCTCTTCTGGACGGGTTGCGCTTGAGCTTAACCTATCTAATACGGCAATGTTAAGGCACCCGTCAAATCCAAGTAACTTGTCCCCGCCTGAAAAAGGGCGCAGTTCTCACCACACTTTCACGTGTTTCCAAACGCGCCGCGTGTTTGTTCGTTTTAACTCCCTAATGCAGTTTGCTACCCAGCGCCTGCCTGCTGGCGACCGGGTGCTAGCACATACTCTTTCTGAGGTTCCTGGCTAGAGGGGCTGTTTACTCCGCCCCAAAAGCCGACTGTGGGAAAAACGATGAACGATCTCATGGCCCTAGTAGGCATTTCACGGATAGTATCGAAAAAAGAAAATAAATGGGTTTCCAAATATATTGGCATGGTCCTCGGCTGAGGAGCTCCGTACTGTAAATAAGGCAGAAACAGTTTGGCCAGAAACTGGTGCCTCTGTCCTAGCACATGTTGTCTGGCGCGCCCCTCCGGCTTCCATGGCAGCGGCAGCGCGCGCTGCTGCTGCTGCTACCGACTGTCGCCACCGTGACTACTTGCCGTGCAGCAGTGCCTGACTTCGGCATCTCCATCCCGCAAGTTTGCAGCTATTCCTAGGGATTATACTGCAGCACTTTATTGCACTGCTGTGGACCACTCAACGTAATCGTTGTGTTGGATGAGGCCTCCTGCCTCGGTCGGTGGCTCCCTGCCCCTTATCGCCTGGTGTGCCCATCCTTAATTTTTCGGATTATTAATATAGGGACCACTTTTTTTTGTCCCAAACCACAGCAGATTCGGGTGATTGGGCAGGAACTCCACGTGTCCTTCTCAAAATTCGCTGCCAATTTCCAAGGATTGTACTCCCTATTTTGCCGGAGGTGCCGATGGCCGGGGAAGATCGCTGCTGAACTCCATTGTTACCGCGCTCTGCGGCACAGACACGACGCCCGACCCAACCCCCCCCCGAGAAGACCCCTCCCCGACTGTGGCAGCAGCGTACGGCACCCCCCCCACAGACGGCAACCCAACTGGGCTTGCCTCGGGCGGTGCTTGTCCCCCCAGCCTGACCCCGGCATGCACCCGGAGGGGCATGCGAATATCTGGCGAGTTGATGCAGATGGGAGTCTTCAGCCGCACACGAAGAAAATGCTTGACCTTGATCAAACTCGATTCAAGGGTGAGCAGGCAGTTGTTGGGGACCTGGAGCTCGTAGCGAGTGCCAGCATCACCCGCAAGGAGTTCCTGGAGATGCATCCTGGCGGCGCTTTCCACCGCGGTGGCGCTTCTCCCGCGGTGTTCCCCCTCCCCCACCGGGTGCATTACCTCACCCAGGTGCGACCTCTCCACGGTAATGGCCGCGACCGAACGCTTAACTCTTTCCCTATGGCCGTGGGCGAACCAGGTGCACTCCTGCAAGATCTCTACGTGCATGTTTTTGACGATGGTTGAACTGTCGTTGCGCGCGATGATGGTGAGGCCCAAGCATTCGTTGACTGCTACCACCGAGCGGTCCGCCTCGAAGCCGATGCTCATGCTGGGGACACGGGAAGAGACACAAAGGGGGGTGGGACGCAAAGGGAAGACGACGGCGAGGGGGGGGGGGGGGGGGGGGAGGGGGGTGGCGTACTCATTTGTTGCTTGCCTTGGTCATTTGACCAATGACCACGCATCCCTTTCGAGACGGAGCACCGGGGGGGGGAGGGGGGGGTGGGTGCACAACCAATGTAGTGCTGTTAATACTGCAGACACTCGCTATGATAGGGGCCTGTATCTCTCTTTGGTCAAAACGTTTCAGACGCTACATGTGACACTATAAATAATGAACTGAGAAACTACCCACTATCGACGGAATACCCTTTCTGTTTCGCACCATGAGTATTTGTCTGTGTTATAACTAAGCCATGGTCCTTGCTCGTCAGGTTGAGCGCATCGTTCTTCTCAAAAACTATTTTCGGATGAAGTTCACCATCAGAGCTCCTCAACTTCAGGATGCTCAGAACCCTTACGAGCTCCCGTACCGTATCAGGCGCCCTTCGCTGAAAACTCCCACACCCGGGCACACGCAACGACAAAGGTAGCACGTTTCGTCTGAAAGAGTTTCTGAATGACGAGGCTCCTCGACCCAAAATCGTCGGGAACAGTCCATTTTTTTGCAGCTAGTCATGCTGTGTACCTAGACCATGTTTTTTTTTATCCGGGGTAAGAGTTTATTTTTCTCCAAACCCGTTTTTGCCTCAGAGAGGTATTAACCTCCCGAATTGAGGAAACCTCAGACGAAAAGTGGTGCGAACCCCTACCGGGAAGGACATGGTCTTGTTTTTGTTGCTGTACGTTACGGATCAAGGATACAATAGGGGGGTCACTTTTTTCGGGGTTTTGTTTTTCCAGCGGCGGCTCGGGGGTGATCCGCGCGATTGACCCCCCCGTTCCTTTGCCGTGTTTAAGCTTCGGTGCTGTGTTATTTGTTTTTGCTATATCAATGGGATGGGCTAGCTACGCAGCTCCAAGCAAATCGCCCAAAGCCTTTTCGTCAAAAGCACACTATCAAACAGTAACCCCTCGGTAGGGGCTGGAGTTGTTGGATTAACTAATAATGTACCTATCCGATTGAGCTCCTCGAGTGCGGAACGATCGGTTAGTCATCGGTCAAGTAATTTCACGAGTAAATATTTTTGTTTTCAGGGCTAAGGCAGGGGTGCTTTTTTTCGGGTTGTGCGAACGAAAATGCCTGCCGAAGTCATTTTTCGGGTGAGATATTGAGCTCCTTATGTGAGGACCTCAGGAACCTTCTTCTGATGCACTCCTACTGCACAGATTCACTCGTGCGAGTGGCTCAAATCCAGCAGTGAACCAAAAAAGGTACTCCCCCTACGGTGGCCTTGGTTTAGGGTTTGTACCTCCTTGGGTTTTCACAAGACGCCGGAGAATTTGGCCTGACGGTTACTGCCTTCACCACAACACAGCGGCGCAAGGTAACATAGCTTTGATGGGAGGAGGCCCCTCCAAGACACGCTGACCTCGACACAAGCTGTGGCTATTCAGACGGAAAACAATATGAAAACATATTATTGAGTCAACCACATGAACAAACGGGGGCCCTGCTATGTCAGGGGATTGCGCTTTCCGGTCCAACTTCATATCGACTCCAATATATCGGACAACAAACGTAATCAGTTGTAGGGCATAATACACCATCGTCGTATGCTGAACGTCCACAGTGTTATGATAAAACGCGGTTCTCATTTACTTGTTTTATTTTTATCGCAGTACACGGGTCTTGAACGGGTAAAACTGGGCTCGTAGCGTTCGGCAACCAACTTCCCACGGAAACAGCCACATCGACACAAACAACCTCTGTGCTGAATCACAACGGCTTAACAGGCAAAGGAAGACCACACTTCGGACGGCAACACGCCCTAACAAGACCCAGCCGACGGTAAAAAGGGGCGACACTATTTTCACCGCTAGATGTAAGCCACCGTATGAGCGCAAACTTCTCCGCACCTCACTCCACACTTCGAGCGCGTGAAAGAACCCACCACGGCGATGCACATGCACAAAACAAAAAACAGCGCAGCAGCTTATGATGGCTTGTAATTATATACTGGGTAGACACTCGTGCCAGCGGCCCACAGCCCATGAAATACGTAGCCTTGAAAAAGTGACTCGTCGTGGCTAGCAGTGGCTAGTATCCGCCTATCATACCGTAGCATTGGTGACAAGCATGTGCATCGCTACGTAAACGATGGGAAAAGTCGCCACCATCGCAAGCACCGCACCTTCCTTTATTGAAGCAACAGCATGCCTTCACTCTCTCCGTCTCGGGCCCCACAAGCACCGGCGCGGCAGCTACGACCTCCTGGGGCTTACCCAAAACCTTGAGGTCCGACTTGGCCGTTACGTTGAACTTGAGGAGCCCTGGCCGGTGCAACCGCGCCTCGAAGGTGTATGCAACAGAGCATTCCCCGTTGAAATAGCTCTCCTGATGCGGTACATAATGAGCAAAAGCAAGCGTGGGTTCGGCAGGGAACACAGAACAGGACACTAATGAAGAACCAAGGTGTTGAGAAAACCAGGCCGACAATCACAAGAAATAAGAAACAAAGGGAGCCGTTACACTGAAGCTAGTGTAGAAAGCACCCTTTCCAAAATAAGAAACCCGGCGTGGGCCAGTATTTCTGTTTCTTCAAAAGTGTCTTGTACTGCATTCTCTTGTACTGTATTCTTTCGGGCACCTGGGTGCTATACTTGTACCTGATTCTCATGGGCACACCCGGGTACAGGTATAAACCCGGATACATTTGGAGAATACATCCTTCTGATGACACCTTTGTAACAATATGTCACATGGGTTCGAGGGCTTGTCACGGGTCAAGTCGAGCCGGGGTGAGGACGACCTGTCCCGACCCGTGATATTAAAAAACTTCCCGACCCGCCTCGTGAGGTTTCGAACACCTCCCGACCGGACCCGCGAAATTTTGCAGGCCTTCTGACCCGACCCGGGGGACGGGACATGACCGGGGAAAAGCGCTGGCGATTTGGGCCATGCTGTTGCTGTCGGCGGTGGTGGTATTTTTATTGGCGTTGTTATTTTCACATTGTTGTTATTGTGGCCCGGTTAGATCTAGAGGGCACACCCTACTGACAACACCTTTGTGACAAGATAGCATACGGCATTGATCATGCTGTTGTTGATGGTGGTCGTGGATTTTATTCACGTTGTTGTTATTTTCACATTGTTGTTCATAGCGTGGCGTTGTTCAGTTGTTTCCAAGGGAATGCTCGGTAGGGTACGCACGTGCCAGAGCATACCGGGGGTATTTGTTCGGTAAACACCCTACTGTCCGGTAAATGTATTGCCGAACCTTACCGGAGTGTTTGGTACGGCCTCAATATCGTACCGAAACATACCGGAGTATTCGGTACGCCCTACCGAACTATACCGGAGTGTTCGGTATGAAGTCAATACCAGTACCCGCTACTTCGATAACTTCTGCACGAACTCAATACCGGTACCCGACACCTCGGTAATGGTATACCAGGGGTATACCGCGGGTACAGTATTACCCTAGCGTGTTCGATGCAATCCCAAAAGCTGTACCCGACACTTCGGTAAGCTCGGTACGACCTCAGTACCGGCCCCTGATACTTCGGTAAGGCCGGTACGAGCTCAAAACCCTATCAAACCATACCCGAGATGTAGGTGCGGCTGCAAAATCCTACCGAACCATACCGGAGTGTTCGGTTCGGCCACAATACCGTACCAAACTATACCGGAGTGTTCGGTACGAAATTCAACACCGGTACCCGACATTTCGTTAACTTTTGGTACGCCCACCAAAAACATACTCGGTACGGGTACAACCTATCCAGCACACCCTTGGCTGTTTTCACACTATTTCGTCGCCACAATCAAGTATTGGTCGAGACAGGCTCCAAAGCATTATCGAGGAAATCAAGGAAACAAAAGGAAGGCGGCATGGATCGTACCCGAGGGTATCAGGTATATCTATACCCGTCCTGTAAACACATATAAACATTTCATAGAATTACATTTTACTGGTATTACTTGAAGCACAATAAATACTTCACGTAGTTTCGCCAAAGAATGGCTACTATTAATGACAGGAAGAATAAAAACAAAATGTTGTCCAACACATGGCTATTTTAGCATGTCCAATTCTTCATATCATGGCCGTATGGCCATTCGTCATTTCATTGTTACCTGTCATTAAAGGCGGCGTTTGCATTGCTTCTGGCTAATATTAACCCGTACCCGGTGCATCGGTAGAGAGTCTGGACTATCACAAAATCAATTCCGTCGGCCTGTGAACGAAACATATCCCTTTGCATTAACTTCGTTTGGGGCGCGTGGTAGCATGTGGGTGCATCCACAACAATGTTCTGAGGTTCGTGATTTGAGGAGATCCATACCGAACCCACACCACTGATTATCACAAAAAAAAAAAAAACTAACTGAAAACGCAACCCGACGAAAACCTCCGAGGCCTAGATACGCAACGAATGGCATTGTAATCAATCAATGACATCCCGCAGTTATGTATCATAATTGAGGGACCTCGTCAATAACAAAAAAAAAAGACGAAATCGGCCACCCCCATCGTGGATATATGCCACTAATAGTGTACTAATAGTACTAACAGTACGGTAGAGGTGCACCCTATTCTTTCTGGGACTCCTCACACGGAGAGACATATACCCCGACCGAGGCACCGAATTTGAGAAAAACTAAAGTGCAGGCCCGATGAACAATCCCATGGCCCAGGTGTACAAAAACATTGCTGTTAATAATAATACAACAAACATTATGTTGCAAAAACAATGATGACATTCCAACGATTTTGGAGTCAAGGATCCCCTGAGATTCAGACAATATTTTCAGCCAAAAAAGTGGTATACAGGCCTCCATCGTACGTAGCACGCGCCCGTAGCACGCTTGTCTCTCCGAGACAAGATAAATGTTCCGTTTTTCACGCGTGTTACGATAGCGGTATTACCGGCACCGTTTGGGCCTCTTTTCGTTTCCCGACTCTTACGCGGAGAAACTATATACATGCGTAATACCGTTGGTGTATCAATTGTGTTTTGTACCTTTGCCTACCGTGTTTCTTGTTGAAAATATTCAACACTTTCGCCATGGGATTGTTCATCGGATTGCACATCGCATGATTTTCTCAAAGTGTTTTGGGGGGGTTAGGTATACGAAGTGGAGCTTCTCAAGTCAGGAGCGCCCGAAGAACTAGGCGCACCTTTACCACCTACCGCAGTGTGTATATTTTACCTTCATGGATGCTGGCAAGTCTGGAGGAAGCATTACCGAGAAGGGGAAGCTGTGGCTTCCGGGGCGTGCTGTCCCACCGAAAGATGCCAGCTGTATGTTGTATGAAAGAAATTCGTCCCCATCGTTGTACACCGTCTCGCTCTTGTTCTTCCCGCTGCCGCTCTCGCACTTGACGCGAGTCTTCGCCAGGCCGACCAGCCGCAGCGTGAGCCTCTCCGCGGATATGCCTTCGGTTTTGCTCTGGAAAGTTTCAGTTGCGGCGGCGTAGAACAAAATGTTGTTTTTGTCAAGAGAATGAGATGTAGAAGTTGTAGGAAGTGCATGAAGAGTAGGAAGTGTAGGAAGTGTGTGAAGTGTGTGGAGTGAATGCAGTGCATGAAGTGTGTGAAGTTTGTGAAGTGTACGCATTGTACGCAGCGTATGAAGGTCATGCATTACACGCAGCGTATGAAGCGTACGAAGTGCACCGGGTGTACGGAGTGTACGAAGTGCATCGCTCTCATTCTTCCGGGGCTAGCACTTTCGCATTTGATGGGAGCGCTCGCAAGGCCAACCAGAGGCAGCATGAGCCTCTCCTAGGATATCGCCTCGCGTTGCTCTGGGCGGTTTCGGATGTAGTAGTGTACGCGTAGTTGGTGTTGTTGTCAGTGCATGGAGTGTATGACGTGCGTGCAATGTATGGAGCGAAGCGCATGACGTGTACGGCGTGTGTCAAGTGCATGATGTGCATGGAGTGTATGTAAAGTTTGAAGTGTATGCAGAGTATGAGGTGAATGCAGGTAGATACAGTTCGATGCAAGTTGACAAGGGAAGAACGGGCTGAAGTCTTCTCGCGATAAAATGAAGGCGCATACCGTAGTGGGGAAGGGGGGACAAGGGCCTGCTTAGTGACCCCGGATCTTTGAGTTGCATCTAGAATGGGAGAAGAAACAAAAATGCGAAGGTCTAATCGAAGCGATGAGCAAAACAAAAAGCATGCAGTATACGAGGTATTTGCAGTGTATGCAGTGTATGAAGTGTATGTTATAATCTTTTGAATTATTTTCGCCCATGAGGTACATAGCAGTGACTCGTGCGAGTGGCTCACGTCCAGTAGTGAAAATGAGGGATCCCCCCAACCTGGTACGTACGTATTTTGTTTTGAAATTTTCGTGGTTTGTTACTGCGGGTACTGGGTTGCATGCGCAACATTTTCAAGTTCAAGGCTATAGTCTTGCCATTGCGAGCCCTGGGCTATACCAGTATTGTCGAGACTCGATATTACGCTTCCAGGCTCTTCCAGGCTCTTGATACTGTGAGTACTGGGGCGTAAACTCCGTATTTTCGACGCCCTGATATACCGTGAGAAGTACAACACAGCGGCCCAAGAGGAAAATTCCGGTAGTGCCCCAATACTGGCAGCATAGGCCGAACCCTGCACCATGTATCATACTGCTGTGTCACGACATACTACGATAATTATAGTTTTCGCATAATAACACTTTTATACACAAGCTGCATTCGAGTACACTGCAGTGTTATTGCAAATGCTCACAGTCTGGGTGCAGCTAGAATGTTTCCAAGACGCAGTACCGGAGATCGGTGTTTATACTAAGAAACCGAGCACTAATGAGAAAGCTAAGCTGAGATTTACAGGGAAATAGTAAACCCGGAAGCCATTATACGGAATTAAGTGCACAACGCACCTTCTCAAGTAAGAAACCTGGGCCGACGGTCTTGTTTCTTATTGTTACTGTGCAGTAGCAGCAGGGGTTTTCTAACTGTATACCGCAAGTTTCTGAAGTTGTAGCGAAGTGTGGCACGTCTGTTGCTCTGCCGACGAACACTACATAATAAGCTGAAATGTTTCATATATATACTGGACAGATCAGATGATGCCATTTCATCATCTGTCTCGTATTTAGGGCAGACATATCCATCCGTGGTGTAGGTATGATCTGCATGTGGATGGTCAAACACACGTCGCCTGGTGGGAGCCGTATGATCAGCATGACCTATCACACGGTGTCTGGGTTGCATCTGCACTACGCAAACCCTGCGCAACGCATGATAACGACAGATAGATAATATAGGATCTGAATAATCTAGATCGCGATCTTTCAGATGCGGGGAATTATTTTCGCGTGCGATCAGCTGGTGGTGGTGTTTGAAGCCCCTTGATATCTTCTCGATGCTCACCGCGGGTACTTCCACTTGGACGAGGCCTTCCACTACGTCGCCAGCGACGCATTCCTGCCGCTCCAGGGAAATGAAGACTTTTATCCCCATAGCGGCGTGAACAAATGATGGTACTCCTGCACATCCAAGACGAAACGACGGACAGGTCAACCCAGGCGTCAAACAACGCGGTAGTAGCAGCATATGGACATAATGAATAGAGGTCAAAAGCGACGGCAGCAGTACGTAGGTAGCGGTGGCTTGCTGCGCCGTGTCGCGAATGCAACAGCAATATATGCTAAACGACAAACGCCACAAATACATGCAACATGTGGAAATGCCGATATTTACCCTCATTGCGGAGGCAACAAAGGGTGGCGATCCTCCAGAAAGCAACAAAAAGACAGATCAACGCAGCCGGCAAACAAAGAGGAAGCAGCACCATAATAACCAAGAGGTGTTAACAATTGACACGGCACATACATATTCACGGCAATGTACCGTAGATGGTTACAGCACCGATCCTCTGACAAGCAAACGAGACACGTATATGCTGGCAATGGCGCTAGGCTAGATTTCTCATTTGAGAAAGTGCGTGTCCAACACTACAGCGCTAGTACAACAGCTATCGGATTTCATATTCTCCCTTAACGTGTACGCAGGCTAAGTTCCTTGTGCGGCTCTTCTTTATGAGAGGCCCGCGGTAGAGTACTCCCATTGCGGTCATGAAGGGTGGTGCAGTGCGGCTCCTGCACACCACAGACAGGTCGACGCAGCCGGCAAACAAATCTGTAGCCGCACAACTTAGAACAAGGCACCCAATAAGAAACAAGGCATCAAGAAAGGCAGACTGGGACATACAGAAAAGTAAGAACCTCCTGAGACCCGGGAGACGTTCAACTGAAGGTAGTCTACAGCGCACCCTCTCTCGAATAGGAAACCCAACCTGGGATAGCAATCACGCTTCTTACCCTAACGAAAAGACGCAGTAGTAGTACAATAAGGAAGGTAGGCTGAGACTTGCAGAAATATAAGAAGTCCGGGAGCAGTTGTTTTGAAGCTAATGCAGAACACACCGTCTCCCAAATAAGTAACCTAGCCTGGGATAGTATTCCTGTTTCATATTTATATATTAATAGTTGGATGTCCTGTACTACTGATGTAGCATACTAAAAATGCGATGCAACTTAAAGACCACGGCGGCAGCAGGAGGTAGCGGGAGCTTGACCGGCCATTGCTACGGAAGCCGGAGGGCGCGGCAGCTTGTGCGCTGCGTTGGGAATGCTGCAGAGTCACATTGACACGTGACACAGACGTTGAAGTGTACCCTTTAGAACTCCAACCCCTCCCTAATTCCAAATGACTTTGTCCCCCAAAACGGCTTTCCGGTGGCAAAGGCGCTAATCGTTACCCACCCGCCGTGTGGAACAAAAAGAAAAAAAGAAAGGAGCAATTTTACTTTTAGGCTATAACAGGACGGAAACGACCGACTGGCGGCCATGGTGGTTCGACAAGTCGGGAGCAAGCGACACGCGACACCTCCTCGATCAGTGCGCTTGCAGTGGTGGTCCGTCTATAGCGCTGGTTGTGTAATGCCGCCGGCTGTCACTGAGATATTGCGCCTGTGAAATCCCTCGGCACAGATGGGAACTGCCAGTGGTGGCAGCATGCGGAGTAGTGCCGGTTGCCTCTATAGTGCCGTACCTCTATACCCGAGTGGGTATTGTTGTGTTTCTGGCAGGCGCGTACGGGCGATACGAACGACAGAAGGACCGCTACGCACGCGCTGCATCATGAACGGCAACATTAACCTCAGAAACAATTAAAATTGTCGAGAAACCAAAACAGCAAAGCAACAATTCGTCGGGCACTTGGGGCCTCGGTGTGGATCCGAAGGAGGGAATATTTTAATCCATACAATAATCTTCCTGCCCCATCTTCGATTCTGTTTTTTTAGGTCAAGACCTAACAAATTTGGCCGCCGGATCTTACCCTAACCCTAACGCTAACCCTAATTCGGGCGGCCACATTGTTGTAGGTCTTCTGTTTAGGTTTTGAGTTTCAAAACGCTCCATTACGCGCGTACGTACCCATCCTACACCCAAGTTGCAAGTAGTTGGTGTAAAGTTATAGATGGGGACACAGGGTGCCCCCTGCAGGTCTGCCAATTGAGCAGGTCCTCGGAGAGTACTCACTTTCTTTTCCTTCGTAGAGACGTTGCTTTATTCGATTTCACCAGAGCCCAGGATAGCTTCTGAGATCGGAGGCACGTGCCTCCGATCTATTCCCTAACTCTCCCGCATATAAAACGCCAATCTTATCATACGAAACCCATCCAAATGATCTCAAATTCGGATAACTACAGGTCTTTCGAGGCCGCATCTTAACACTAGCCCACCCTGATGAGCCGCACATGCAGAAATATGGGAGATTCATTCGGGGAAACTCCGGTTCTACGAACTAGACCATGAGTCGAAGATGCAGCTCCTCAAAACCCACTCCCACACCTCTAACGTTCTGGCTATGGAGCCAGGAACACGCGAAGAAAAGCAGTCGAAAGAAACGGAGACCCTTCAACAAGGCAAACGTCACCCATCAACAACCTGCCGCATGCCGCCGGTGTGCCGGGGGGGCGGCAGAAAAGGCTCTAGAACCTGCCGCATACCGCCGGTGTGGCGGGGGGGGGCAGGAAAGGCTCTACGGCAAACTAACCAAAGAAAAGGTACTATGGCGAGGCGAGCCCTCTTCGATATGGAGGGGAACACAGGCGCTAACACAAGGGAGAAGTCACGCGAAAAACCTCCTGCGGGCCATCGGCAAGGCGGGGGGTTAGACGAGGAAACGACAAATACCCGGGATGGAAGGTGGCAACACCTACAGCCCCTCTAGGGGGGAAAGTGTTTAGTCGTCTTTTGGTTCCCCAAGAACATGCGTGCAGTTCTGAAAAAAAAAAACAGCCCCCGCGAAGTTGCACGTATATGCAAGGTTTTTAGATTTGCACGTAAATTCAATAGCGATTTATGTAGGGCGGCTCCCTACTACGTGCAGGTCCGCACAAAACGATGGTTGCGCTGCCCAGACCAATCCGACCCCAGACCTGACCCTAACCCTAACCTAACCCGAATCCTAACCCCAAACCTGACCCTAACCCACCCCTTTGGGGAGCTCGATTTCTGCTCTCGAGGTCGGCGGGGGCAGTAAGTATTGGGTTGATGTGCAAATCTGAAAACCTTGCACGTACGTGCAACTAAACGCCTGGTGGAAAAAAAGGTTACTTTAATGTACGTGTACGGACAGTCGGAACAGCGATCAGCGACCACGGCAACACAAAGATGATGTTACGACGACGGGGTGGGGGGGGTGACCTATTAAGTACTAGTCTACGCGCGCCTGTGCGTGCTAACTGCACGAGAGAGTGCTCACATCATCTGCACGAAGCACGTGCAGAATCAGTGAACACGACGGTACCATTCCACACGCCGGACAGATCTTGAGCTAGCTCATCTATCGTGTATAACTCAAGCATCAAAAACATGTGCAGATGAGGTTCCGCCAATAACTCAAGCCGAGGAATATGTGTTTAGCTCATGTAGATCCTATAGCTCATCCCAGGGACAAATGAGCTAGTTCATGTAGCTCCTATAGCTTACCCTGGAAAAAAATTTGCAGATGAGCTATCTTCTATAGCTCAAGCTTTGAAAACAAGTGGAGATTAGCTATCGTCTATAGACTATATAGCTTATGCGGGTCAAAACATGTGCAATTCATGTAGCTTCTATAGCTCACCCCGGGAAAATGTGTGCAAATGAGTTATCACCTGTAGCTCAAGAGATGAGCTATAGCCTATAGCTCAAGCCGGGAAAACATGTGCAGATGAGCTATCGCCTATAGCCCACCCCGGGAAACATATTTGTAGCTCGTGTACGAAGCTCATTGTAGCTATTTCTCGGCAAAACATCCATCGACATTTCAAGAGCAAAATACAAACAGCCCAAGCGAGAAGCGAGACCATGGTGACAACCGCAGCTACGAACGCCCCGTAGACTGGACAGCCAGAAGAGAGAACAGACAATACACGAATATGCCGCTGGTGCCAGTCAATGCAGCCAAAACTGTGACCCATAAGGCCGCCCGTATCGAATTGAGTGCGGGTGTACATAGCATAAAATCGTTTGTTGTTGTACGAAGCAAGTAATGTTGCTGTTTGAACAGCACCCGGTACTTTATTCAGTTCAGATCTCGCGCTTCAAAAATCCCGGTGCCCTTTCAGCAGCAGAGTATGGTCGACTACCCGTGTGGGCACACTCCCTCCCTTTTTCAGGTCTGAGCGCCGCCTCTACCGCAGCTGGATGGTGCATCAGCGCTGTGTTCGTGTTGTGTGGTGTTGGGGTTGTGTTGTGTGCGAATACATACGGTTGTGTTGATGTCGTTCGGGTACGTAACGTATGCGTGTTTTACGTACGAGTACTTGTATGTCTGGTATGCCATTATTTATTTACAGCTTGTGAGCTAGCCCATCTACATCGTTTAGAGCTCAGGCTTTGAAAACATTAAGCATAGTCTAAACATGTGCAGATGAGCTATCACCTATAACTCAAGATTTGAAAACATGTGCAGATGAGCTACCGCCTATAGCTCAAGCCAGGGAAAACATGTGCAGCCAAGGTAGCTCCCATTGTTTTTGTTTTTTTCTTGTTTCTCACACTTGTGGTCACAGGTGTCTTCCCTTCTCCTCCCCGGTTCTTGCCTTCATTTTTTATCGCGCATAGGGTTTAGCAATCCCACTGCTCGTCGTTTTTTCGTCGAGTGTTGCTAACTCACGCTCTCGCGCTTTCCGCAAGTCAATTTGTGCACAAGAAAAAGTCCCAACGGATTTATACGAGTATGCACTCGGCGGGGCTCGAACTCACGAAACTGACCTATACCAGGCTCGAGGATAACCTGCTACGCCAGGCGACCAGGGGTTCATACCGGGGACAGATGAGCTATTAATAGCTCATCATGTAGCTCCTATAATAATAGATCAATTTGGGCAAATATGTACAGATGAGCTATCCTCTAATCTATGGCTCAAGCATTGAAAACATGTAGGTGCAGATGAGCTACCCTACTATATATAGCTCAAGCCGGGACAACATGCGCAGCTCATGTAGCTCACGTAGCTCACGGGTGAGCTACCCTCGAAAAGAGCTAGCTCGAGCTACGGTAAGCTGATCTGTCCGACGTGTGATCCCGAAAACGCGGTGAAATCAACGTTCAATAAAAACTTAAATGTAAGGACCGTTTTTAAATTAAACACCAAACAAAATCTTCTTAAATTTAAACCCAAAGCGGTAACACTCAAATTCCCTCTTCTTGGAAATACTTGGGAAATTTTATGCATCTGTTACGCAACGGAGCCGGCATGCCGGAACAGCGAGAAGGGACCACGAAGACCAACACCAAAGAGGGAGAGCAGAAGAAACGAACTGCTTGTACAAGCGCTAGCGTGGTCTACCGATACTTGGGCGTGCCACGTGGCTGTACGAGAGAGTGCCCACTGCTGCTGGAACAAGCCCATCATCGAACCAACGAGGCACAGATACGAAGCAAATTTGACTACGACGACAGTTTTTTATATGATCGTGATTGGTTGTGGAACAGCAGTCCGCCCTACGAATAGTATTTTTTATCTCATTTTTTCAATACAAATTGAAAAACGTCAGCTGGTGAGATGATGAGAATAGTACGAACAAAATGTGCACGTTTCGTTTCCCCTCGCTTGACACGTCTCCTGACTACAGAAATCTTTGTTCAGGAACAACACTACACTCATGTGTCCGCATTCACAGTAGGGTTTCGCCCCGGATAGGAAGGAACCGGGTACCCGGTGGCGGGTACTCGGAACCGCCGGAATCGGAATCGAACCGGTCCATATTTATTACCCGCGGTTATTCCGGGACACCGGGTACCCGGGTACCCGGGTCCAGACACGGGTACCCGGGTCCCGGGTACCCGGGTACCCGGACATATACGACTACGCGGAGCCCCGCTTCCCGCGCGCGCTTTCCGCGTGGGAGCACCAAACAGATCACACAGCAGACACATATTATGCATACCCCTGCAAGCCGGGGAAACTCGTAGAACGCACTGCGTACCCCTACCTACTGCTGGCTGTGAAACTCGACAACTCGATGATGAGCCAACACATGATAGTCGAAGGGTCACCAGCACCAGCACGTGCTGTGCAAGCATCACATATTCCTGTTGCCTTTCCTTTCTCCTTGTCTGAATATAAATTTGAAGTTCCGTCTTAAACCTCTGAGCATTTTGCTGTTGGCCGAGCAACTGAAACGATTGCGGCTAGGTGGCCTTACCTCAAGGTTGACCGCACCATGGTATGCCCTGACCGGTGTCATGATCGCACGTGGTCTATAATTCGCTTCCTTTGTCGCGCGAGGTTTTGTCTATTTTCGTTTCGATGTGTGCGAAATGCGTTTGCAAGGTCGTCGATGTTGTCTTTTTGAAAACGCTCCTTTGCAGTGTTTCTTTGTTGCGGGGAAATATTCTTGGAGTTTTTCGGCACGGCGAGCGCAGGACGCAATTGGGGTGGGACGTGGGACAAGGCATAAGCGCTTTAATGTAGTTAACCCTACACTGCTGTTGTTTGGTCGACCTATTCCACCCTCTGTCATTGCTAGAGGAGAGAAATCGACAACGCTTGTCTTAGGACCCATCACGAGAGACACTAAACTTGGCCTGAGGGTCTTCCAGGCGAGTACAACTACAACTAGCATGCGACAACAGCACGCTGCACCCGGGTACCCGGGTACCCGGGTACCCGGGTACCCGGCTCTGGAGAACCGCCGGGTACCCGGTCCGGTCCTGTGAGAATCCCCCAAATCCGGTCCGGGTACCCGGTTCCCTTTTTCCTATCCGGGGCGAAACCCTAATTCACAGCTACAACAAAAGCGCCAGTAGCAGTCAAACAGCCGTATTGCTACTGCTGCAGTTGTCGTTTGAGTGCAACGTCGTTATGTGTATAGACTACAACAGCAGTAGTAGCGAGAGGTCCCTCTATAGCGCCGTTTGAGCAGTGCCGGTTGCCCGCTATAGTGCCACAACAAGACTGAATTGCTCGGTACACATTGGGCGAGAAATAGTATGGTGCAACCATGCGGAATAATAGTGCTGATTTCCGCTATAGTGCCGGCGTTTCCGGCTGGAACGTACAGGCACTATGGAGACTGGAACGTACAGGCACTATGGAGAGGGACAGTACCATTACTACGACACTGCTGCTGTAGTGGGGTCATCGCAGGAGGTGCCACGTTGGTATGTAGGCTCCCTGCCAGGAAGGGTCTGACATCACAGTTGTATAACGATAGTAGGAAAGCGCACCTTCTTCCTCAAGTGACTCTCCTGCAGCAGCAGCAGTATATACATGCGCAGCAGAAGAAGCAGTAGACCCCGCCGAGATTGCGTATCGAATGGACCTCCCTAGATGAGCATTCAGACAGAGCCGAGGATTTGGTGTGCTTGTGTCTTGTGTGATACAGCAAGCAGTAGCTTGACGAATGTGCCAAAAAGCTGCGACACCAGAGATCGAAAGCCGAAGAAGGTAGCGGTGGACTAAAAACGGATAATCAATAGACACTTATAAAACTCAAGGGAGTGCGATATTTTGGATCTTCAACCCAAATTTTAGATTGCGATTAACGATTTCGCAAATCACCCGATATAAAACTTAAAATCGCCTTTTCTTGAGAGCTGCGGCGGCCCGGGCACCCAAAGTATCCTCCACCTTAGCGCTGGCGGCAGCAGGGGCCACAGCATCCGGCGAATCCCCCATCGTCACAGAGACAGCCCGCAGCACTCGCCACAGCAGTAGTCACAACGAATTATTGCCACGGCAGTCACCACGGCAGTACCAGCGAAGTCTCACCGCAGCAGCAATCGCAGCAAGCAATCAGCCAGAAAATCAGCCAGTCTATCACACCTTGACCTTGTCTTGCTGACGATGCTCCTCTCTTCTCTGCGTGCTTCGCTTGCTAATCAGCAACACGACAAACTGATCCAAGGTTCCCTTTGCTATACCAGGACAAGTACAAGTAACCACCCGCGTTGATCTCATTGGTCAACGTGCAGTAACCCCAAACTTCTTCCGTACATACAAAACCCTTATTTTCTCGTGCCTCGATAATAATACGCATATAAAACTTAAAATCGCCTTTTCTTCCAGAAGTACGTAAGATATAAAACTCGGGCGATGTGCCAAGTTACGAACAATTCAGTGACAGTCCCGCAGCCCTCGGTCAGCTCCCCTCTCCTCACAACACACAGCACACCGCTGGGTCGAAGGACGTGGCTGCTGCTGTAGCTGCTGCTGCTGCTGAATCCGAAGGTCGTATCTCGCGAACCACTGCAAATTAGAAAGAACTAAAGACACCGCTGTAATCGGCCAATCATCGTGCGTAGGCAGCGCCACGTGGTGACGTCCTTGGGCGTCATTCAACAAAATGATCAGGGGGTCTGAAAATATACTTGTATTTAGTGTGTAATAAACGGGTTTTTGAAACCGTTTTATGCGGCGGAACAGCACGTTTTTTTTCCTCCAAGCTGTCAGCTGCAGCTTGTAGCACTCAGCACTCTGCTGCTGGTAGACACCCTGCGAGTCGCACCACTCGCGACGACATGGCGTCAAGCGCCAGTGGTGCTCCGGACTGGAAGAAGACCTCGGAGCCTAGGGTCGACTTCGATAGGAGGGCGGGGAAATGGAGGCTGAGGATGAAATACACGGCAAGCTAAAAAAAACCACCATCATCGTGAGATCATCGCATGTCAGCACTCGCGAGGAGGTGGAAGCAATGGCAACTTGGTGGCGGCTGGGTTGGGAACAGGGAAACAAAGGCAAGAAGGTCAACCCACTCACACAGGTCAACCCACCCATACCTCCGGACCAACAGCAAAGCTCAGACTCCCCGCCTACAGCAGAAGCCATGGCTACTCGTACGACTCTTCCGCAAGGCAAGTTCCATTCCGTGCCGTGTGTTTTTTTTTTCCAGTATGTGTTTAATTTTAATTGCGCCGCGTGCTGCTTGCGGCTGCTCGACGTTGTCCCTGTTGTCTAGTGAAGCTTGCACTGTCTGGCAAGATGCCTGTGCGTGCAGCTTTGCGTCGGTACGGTAGTGGGGATCCCCGCATACGTTTTATGTTGCTGCTGCACTGCTGTTTTTAAACCTGCGTCATAATGGTGCCGGTCCTACACTGCTGTTTGTGATACACCTGCGCCCGTGCAAACATGGGACGCACTCCCTGCGGTTGGCGGTACTCGTACGTCCTGCTGCAACGAAAACGTGGTTACCGCATGCATGTGCTGGCTGTATTTTTGTCCGCACAAGCGCTACGAGTACGAGTACTGATGGTGGCAACAATGGTACATAGGCGCACGCGCCGATAGTGCCGTTGGCTTCACTTCTGTTCTCCTGTTTGACGTTGCCCTTGCTGTCTCACGTAGCTTGCATTGTCCGGCCAGATGTCTACGTTCAGTTTTTGGCCGGTACAGCAGTGCTGACCGCAGATGTTCATGTTGCTCTTCCACTGCTGTTCTACGTACTCGTGTGAGAATGGTACCGATCCTGCTGCTTTTTGTGTGATACGTCTACGCCCCTGCAAGCGTGGGAGACTTGACCCACTCTGCGATTGACGGTACTTGTTTACGTGGAAACCACGCCTACGTGCCAGCCGTGTTTTTGTCCTGACCAGAGCCAGTGGCAACACGTGTCTCAGGTGCACACTGACGCTGCCGTTAGTACAGTATCCGCCTGCATGGCTGTGAGCACGACTGCCAGTACGAACAAACGCCTGTACTGTTGATTGACTGTTCCCCGCGTTCTCCCCATCGCTTTCCAACGCGACAGGTAAAGCTCGCAATAGCTTGCACCGGCTGAGCGGCGCGCAAGATAACGAGTTTAAGAGACAACGCCTCGCAGGGGGTAACGTGGCACGTGGGGAATGGATGGCATCGACGGTCCTGAGCGATCGAGACAAGCGGATCATCTCGCGTGCATGGTTTAGGCGCGACGAGAGTCTGGGGAAGAAGTTCACAGCACGGAGGTTTTATCTCGGGCATCGCATCACCGAGCTGAAGGCCAGAGTGCAGGCGGACGCGGTACTCATCCGTCTTCGGAAAGGTCTGTTGGGGGACATCACCGAGTTGCTCCATGCCGACGACGAGTGCTCTGCTGGCGAGAGGGATGGCATGGACGCGGAGGCGGGTGGGCACCTCGCGGGCGCCGACGCACTCCCGCCGGGGGCCAGTGCTACACAGCGCAATCGGTTGTTCAGTCAAGCGATGTCGGTCATGGAGGTGGTGCAACAACAACGCGACCGGGATCTGCTCCAACTGGGCGAGCTCGAAGATGCCAAGCGAGTCGCCGACACCACGGAAGCCACCCCTTCGCTCGCCACCCAGAAAACAGTAGAAGCAAAGGTGTTCAAGCACATGGACGAATCCTCGCGCATTCGGTCCCCTCGCGTGCTGATACTGCCTTGCGCGCCCTTATGATTTCGTACTTGTGTTCTTTCATGGAGACGCTTTTTGACATATATTGTCAAGTACGACCATGGGGTAGATTTCAGGCAAGTACGTGAGCTAATGTGATAACATCATCATCATCATCAGTAGCACTCGTGGGAGAAACTCTCGTATTGATAGCACAGCACCGTTGGTACGTACGGAGGGGTAGAAATGGGAGGAATTGGTAGAAGTGTCGCGCTCTGACACTTTTTCGTTTGTTACGATCCGTGCCGATGTTTGGTGCCCTAGTGTCACTGGAATACTACACGCGTATAATTATGTCGCCATGAATGGCAACACATCATTTTGGGTGGCCTTTTATCGCGAGCAATTGAACCGCATCGCTCGGGACCTTAATATTAATCTACGAGGTACAGATGAGTGCTCGCAGCGTCGCAGTACTACGTGCTGCAAAGGTCTTCCGCCCCTCCCTCAGAATACGCCCGAAAAGAAGGACCCGATAAACTGCGATGTCCCGCTCAACTTTGTGAAGTTTGATCTGAAATTTTAACGTCGTATTTAAATTGCATGTACACACAAACGACAAGCGTGCCTTTTTTTTCTTTTTTTTTTTTCAAAAGTTATGTCTACTTTTGTATTTTTTTGGATATTTATATTGGTAATATCTCTCGGACTAAAGGAAAAAAAAAAAAAGCTCGCTTCTCAATTGTTGGTTAATACATTATAAACATCGTGTTGAAACCTCACGTTCCAATTCGTAATATTGAGCGGGGCATAGTCAATCCACTGATCTAGCCGATTTTAGGCTGGCCCAGCTCGTAAGGATCCAGATTTTTTGTTTCGAGCTACTACGGACCGGACTCTGGAGACTGTTCGTTCTGTTCTTTTTACCCATCGCCGAGCCATCGCCGCATTTTTTTTTTTTTTTTTCATCCTCCGGCGGATGGGGAAAAATAATGCTTTAGCTCACCACACTTCCACGTACTGCTGCTGTATTTTCATACGCGTCGTGTGTCGATTTACCTCAGTTGCTTTCGCAGCCCAACGCTAGCTGGCGCACCCTTCGGGTCCCATTGTAGGTATAGCGTAAGCTGTCCCTATCAGTGGTCTTCGTTACAACCCCGGCAGCGCAAGCTGCCGTTGTATACGGATGCGTGTGTATGTCGACGCAATTTCTTTTTTATACAAGTACAAGGGCTCCGATCCGCGGGCGGCTGACGCCGCCCGCTACGCTCGCGCGAGGCAAGGAAGAATGCAACTAAAAACGTATGTAAAGGGGGCAGAAAGAAGAGACCCATGATTTGGTGCGAACAGCGATTTGATAATGCCAAGAGCTGCTTGTGCAGAGCAAATTGCCCTGTTGTGCTCAGCTGTGCTGTGTGCTTTTGTTACCGGTGTCTGATCGGCAGTATGGGGGTAATTTGCGTGGGGGGAAAAACAGGGGGCCGTGAAAGATCAAATATATGTAGGAAAAGAAAAAAGAGGAAAAGTAGTACTCCGTACACAACACGCATTGTGCCCGGTACTGCTCTATTTTCGAAAGAAAGCACACAGCGCAGCGACACAGCACCGCAGCGAAGGGCACGGCACCGCACCGCTCGGCTCCGCACGGCGCTACTTTGCGCCGCTGGGCTATATATAGCCGGACTGATCTGAGCTGGGCGTGCATGTGACCCAACAGCGTATAGTATCTGATGGTATGTACAAACGTGGTGTCGTAGTACCGGTTTGTACTATTGGCGTTTCGTATTTCGAACAAAGCTGGAAAGCACAGAAAAGCTGGCAAGGTTCCGCAAGTAATATGGAAGTTGGAGCTCTGAGAGGCCAGGGATGGGCAATCCCTGAGAAAGACAAAATTAAGTAAGTCCATGTTTTTTTTTTTTGAACGTGATTTCTAAAATGTCTCGTAGTCTAGTCTAATTTCTACTTCGAAGTATAATAATATAATCCTTAATGAGGACACACAACCCGTAATACGCGCGATCGGAGTATCACACACAGCTTGCAAAGATGAGTTTCGACAAAATATTCGATCTCACAGTTGGAGTGTATTTTAAATTTTACAAGGGCTTCGCTCGCGGAAGGAGGAATGGACATTCAGTAGAAAGGCAGAAAAGAAGCACAAATGGCGCAACTGGCGACTTGAAAATGCCAAGAGGTCCATATATAGTACAACGGTACAGGATGGAGACGATTATGATTATGAGTTTGTTATTATCATCCATTCGCCCAGTCTATGATGGGCACGTCGGAGGACTTGCTTGGCATATCCTTCCACCTCTCAGGCAGCACCTGTGCACTTATTAATAGCTCTCTCTAAGTCGATCATCAATAATAAATTATCGCAGTGCATAAACACCAGGCACGCGCTTGTCAAGGATAGAGACAGGAAAACTACAACTTGAGATGTAAAGGAGCGCAGTGCCAAAAAAACATGCTGGGAGCAGGAATTTGAACGCACACACCGCAAACATGTGAAGTACATTTGTATTCCTGAAGGACGAAGAGCACGCATTTAGGCATAGTTCTCAAAAAATGATGCTGGTATATATAAACCACAACTTGACGTTCTATAAAGAACGTGCTGTCAACGTTGCTTCCGAAGGAGCATGCGGGCTTGCTTGGACTCTTCCTCCTCACTCAGCGGAGGTACCCAGCACCTTGCACTCTTGTTTTTTGTCGATGATCTTGTGGATCTGTCCACAAACGTTGAAGCATAGCGGGAGGACGTCGATAAGTATGTGTAAAAAAGTATTCGTACTTCTCTCCAGCAGACGTCGTAACCATCCAAACTATTGGAGCTTCTTTCGTTGTTAGTAATTGTTGTGGTATTGTTGTACTTGCTCTTGGTACTTGGAAAAAGAGCCGCACCTCATAGACTATATCCGCACGCAATCCCCAAGTCTTCAGCAAGAGACATGGATGTCTCGACTCGTGACACACAGGACGCAAGATAAGAGTAGAACGTACCTCGATGTCGAACGCCCTCGTGGCACCGTGGGAATGGAATGCGGGATGTATATCGAGCAAGTGGTCGCCTGCCTACTTCAGGAGGTCACCGACCTTGATGTCGCCGGTGCACTTCGTGTTTATGTCCTCGCCGACTTGGCGGCCCTCGGCGGCTGCTTCGCAGGGCTTCTGCAAACGACAACAACGGATGGGATTACCTAGCGTTCAGTGAATGTTCAAAATAGTAAGGCCACGTAGCTGTCGTCGATTTCCAAAGTTTGAACGGAAGTCGCACTGCTGTTGTAATGAAAGCGGTCGTTTATGGGCAAAGCCCTGCCTGGTACCACAACGTTGCTAACACGTATGAAAGCACCACTGGCACAGGAACGAACGGGATTCACAGTCGCAACTGGTAAGCGTAAGCCCCGGTATACTGCTATATAAGGCCTACCGGCGGAATACCGACAACGAAGGGTAAGAGACAGTACCTGCTGTATATATTGTTCGGTACTACTCTATTACTGCTGCTGCTATCAACACTATTACGACCGACGTGTACTGCGATTCCTGAAGAGGTTGCGCACCCTACTTGTACCCGTTAATACAAAGAGTTTATGTGGTTGTATGAAAAATGAGTAACAGTAGAAGTACACCGCGTCACTACATGAACAACTCGCTAACCCCAATCACGGGACTGCTCTCCAGCATCACCCAGGTTAACTTCAGCTTCTGTTTACTGCTATATATCAACCTCCAGTCAGTGTGTACTGCGACTGGTGCTGATGGTATCATGCTGCTGTGTTATTTATCACTGCATGGACCATTTTTACAACCCTGGCTGACCCCCGTGATGAGACTTGCCCGTTTTCATTGCGTCTTACATGTATAGATACCACGTAGTCGTAGTCGTACATCCAAAACGTGTGTTTATATCACAGCACAAAGCGTCACTGCATGGACCACTTGTTCAACCCCCGCTTACCCCGATGACGGGACTGCCCCGTACTCGTAGTCGTACATACATGAGGTGTGTTTGGCTGTACGTATGAAAAAGAAATCGATTCACACAGCGTCACTGCATAGGTCTAGACCTGAGTACTTGTACAATTCCCGCTTATACCCCGATGACGGGACTGCCCCGTACACTTACTCGTACATGCAAAAAGTGTGTTTGTACGCATGAAAAAGAAATCACGGCACACAGCAGTGTCACTGCTGCGTAGACAACTAGTATAGCATGCTTACCCCGACGACGGGACTGCCCTCCGTGACCACCAAGGCGAACTTGAGTTTGTTCAGGCTACGCGTCCCCAAGCACAGCTTCCACACCGTGTGGTAGTTCGACCACGCTGGTGTAGAACACGCATGCTACAGTAAACGTTGCACACAGGCACACAAGGTCAAACAATGTAAATTTCAATGTGCATCATTATTGGAAACAGGATTCGCTTGAGTTCACCAACACCCAAAACCACATACTCTGGTAGTCTATTGTGCACAACTTGCAGCACACTCAGCCAACACTCAACGCAGCACTACTGAAAATACAGGGTGTTGACATCTGGTGTCTTACCTATGTCGCACGGCGCTGAACACACTGACAACGGGAACAAACTCTCAACATCATCAGTAGTATAGTAGCTGACAGCAAACATCAAATTCCAACAACACGAAGAAATGAAACTCACGTTTCGTCAAGCTCTCAGCTCCTTCGTCAGGGACGCCGATCGAAGGTGAATCACAGGTGTCCGCGTCACACCAGTCACACACGAGGGTTGTCGCCGCTTCCCCAGTGCTTCTTGTTAAGGTTATGAAAAGCTTGGCACGTGGAAGGGCCGTCACTCCTGCAGGTGTCGCAGACAGCGTACTGGGAACTCCTGTTTTTCCTATTTCGTGCGATGAGGAAGCCGTCACAACCCTTGCACAGGCACGGCCAATCAAGATCGCCAGAAGAAGCTGAGTCCCGTTCATGCCCGACCAGCGTCCACACGCCTGATCCTGAACCTCCACCACCCCCACTGTTGGCGGAGCCTCCTCCCGTACTAGCCTTGGTCCGCTTCGCAAATTTCAACTTCAAATTGTTATTGCCGATCCGGCAAATTTCAAACTCAAATTGTTTGCAGCCGTCAACGGCAATTCCCTCTCAACAGCCAGTAATTGGCCAACTTCAAATGTAAAAGTACAAGAAGTTGCTGAAAAAAAAGCAAAATAAAAATATCAGAGAGCAAGCAGTAAAAAGATCAGAGAATGAGAGCAAGGAATGAGACTAGGGAAAGCAAGGAAGGCAAGGAATTTCGGGACGGTTCTTTTCCCCAGCAACTAATTTTCTTTTCGGCAATTACGGGCTGAGAAGGGCTGAAAGGGGGGAGGATATGCCGAGCGAGACCTCCGAGGGGGTCGAGATCTGCGTAATTAAGTTTATAATAATACCTACGTACTTGTACAAGCAGACTATACTCGTATCACATTTTTTTTTATACCGTCGTACGCAGGGCAGAGCCGTACCTACGAACTCGGTACCAGATACAACTCCTCCTCCTTCCTGCTGTATGTAGTAAGTACTCGTTCGTAGGATGTATGCCGTCTTTCCGTTGTTGTTTCTACATACCTCAACGACATAATCAGCAATAATTAATAAAAGCAACAGGTCCTCCTACAACAAAAGGTGAAGAAGCGAACAGTTTCATGATGGACGAGGATGGCAGGCTGCTACCTAGACTACAGGTACAGAGTTCTGTTGTTGTTGTTGTTGTTGTTGTTGTTGTTGTTGTTGTTGTTGTTGTTGTCGTTGTTGTTGTTGTTGTAACATGTTGTTGTTGTTGTAACATGTTGTTGTAACATGTTGTTGTTGTAACATGTTGTTGTAACATGTTGTTGTTGTAACATGTTGTTGTTGTTGTTGTAACATGTTGTTGTTGTTGTTCTCACATTAACTCGCATAATAATCAAGTCCGTGGTCACAGGACAGGCTCCAGTCACTCTGGAGCTGAGGAATACCCCAGGGAAAACACACACACAACCCAAGGTGGTACACGCATATATCACAGCTGACGCAATTTATGCCTCCACCAGAAACATATAAAAGTGAAATCGGGAGTCAGTCTACGATGTGCCAGGTGCATACCGGTGCATACGTCTCATTACTCACGCCTGGAGAAACCAACTATTCCGATTGCCACCCAAGGAAGATTACCACGAATATATTACACGTAGTATCTATCACTACGCATACGCACGACAGGCGTAAGTCAGTTGGAGAAAAGAAGCAAAGAAAATAAAAGAAGATAAAAGGAAAGGAAAGAAAAGAGAAGAAAACGAAAAAAAACGAAAAGGGCAAGAAAAGAGAAGAAAAAGACAAGAAAAGCAAGAAGAAAAGACAAGACAAGAAGAGGGAGCAAGGCAAGGAATAAAGAAGAGAAAAAAGAAAGAAGAAAAATAAAAGAAAGAAAAATGTCATACTAGCAGACCCTAGGAACTACAACTGGCTAACTAAGGGTGGCATTGGGCTAACAGAGGGTATCACGTCCATCATCAACGGCACCTGGGAGAGAACGCAACATGGCGAAGAAGTCAGGGCGGTCTTATGCTATCTTGTGACGGCCATTAGAAGGCCCACAACAGAGTAGGACAAGCTGTGCATTCTTGATTCTTGAACGATGGGCGGTGTAGTAGAGTGTGGTATTTCGGTAATCATACAAAATAACGAAAATCACCTATTAGTCTAGACTGATAGATAAACTTGAACCATACTGCCAAGAATTCAATACGAATATATAATAATACAAAATCTGCCAGAGTAGTAAACACTACCAGCCAGCTGATATCATCTCATTATCCATCTAGCATCTAGCCATCCATGCCGTAGCTCCAACTCATCTCCCCCCCCCCCCCCTTTGTTCCCCGCCCAGTTCGTTCAAACGCCCCACTTACAATCGAAACCGGCCAGAGTAATAAACACTAATAATAAGCCATTGGCATCACGTCATTATCTTTCTAGCCATCCATGACGTAGCTTTCATTCATCCCCCCTCCCCCCCTCCAACGCCCCCTCCTTCCCCACACCCCGCACGATCGCCTAGACCCAGCACCGCGCGTATAGTAGGCCCCTACATAACTGATTAATGCGCGCGATCGGAGGATCACACACAATGTTGCGAACATCAGTGTCGACCAAATCCTTGATTTTTATATTATATGTGACCTAAACCTCTTGAAAACCCTTCCCCCCCCCCCCCCCCCCCCCCCCCCGCCTTCTTTTTTTTTTTTTTTTTTTTCCCTCGCTTCCTCTTGCTCAAATGCCCCACCTACTATCGAAATCCGCCAGAGTAATAAACACTTCCACGCCCTGGATATCGCCTCGTTATCGTTTCAGAACCGTCCATGCCGTTGCTGCAATTCCCACCCACCCCCGTCCCCAACGCCCCCTCCTTCACCCACCACCCGCACCATCGCCTAGACCTAGCACCACGCGTATAGCCAACCCCTACATCTATGCGACCTAAAGCCCTCCCCCCCCGCCCCCGCCCCCCCCCCGCCACATTCCTCCCCCTCCCCCATAAGAAATATTTATAGTTTCCACGCACAAATTGACCCGCCCCATCCATCCCCTCCCCCCCCCCTCCCCCCCTCCCGCCCCCCTTTTGATCAAAATCAGGCCCCCACGTCCTTCAAAACTCCGACCTGCCCTCACCGGATATTCGACTTACAGGATTCATTTGATAAACTGATGCATTTCCTTCCACACCTCCTGTCAGATTTTGTCCCCCTCAGAAACGCGTTTTATAGTTTCCGCGCACAGACTGCCTAACATCACCCTGTTGACCCTGATAGCTACACTGTAGTTGCAAGGGGGAGTCGCCGACCTATATATATCCTTAATGAGGACACACAACCCGTAATACGCGCGATCGGAGTATCACACACAGCTTGCAAAGATACGTTTCGACAAAATCTTCGATCTCACAGCTGGAGTGTATTGTAATTTTGATAATAATACTCGTATGGGGTTCTTAGAAAAGATGATAGTTTGACATTCATTCGGGGACATTCTTCGGGTAAGCAAGGCAGAGGGTGGCACACTCGACGAAATACATGATAAGTTATTATAGTTATCCAATTCGACATTGAAGTTTAAAGTACTGCCAATAATAATAAAATACGAACATACATGAGATTTTGAAGGTTCACCTTTGACAGAAGAAAAACAGATGCTCGGTGTTAAGGAATTAGTGGGGTATTATTAATAGTCCGTTTGACCACTTGCAACAGGTTAACCAATAATAGCTTACCCAGACTAAGCCCTTTACCACTTTTTTTTTTTTTTTTTCGCACACTTCTACTTTCCAGCTCCTGGACAAGCCGTGGTCACAGGTGTCGTCCCTTCTCCCCCCCGGTTCTTGCCTTCAATTTTTATCGCGCATAGGGCTCAGCAATCCCACTGCTCGTCGATTTTTCTTCGAGTGTTGGTGCTAACTCACGCTCTCGCGCTTTCCGCTAGTCAATTTGTGCGCAAGGAAAAGCCCCCACGAATTTATACGACCATGCACTCGGGGGGGTTCGAACTCACGAAACTGACCTATACCAGGCTCGAGGATACTGTGTTAAGGTATTAGTGGGGTATTAGTCCGTTTGACCACTTGCAAAAGGTTAAACAATAGCTTACCCAAACTAAGCCTTATAACACTTTCCCCCCCTGAAACAGCGGGGTAGCAGGTCGGCCGGATATACGGGCGGACCTTTCAATATCCAAGCCGTTTCATTTCCTGGGGATACCAGGAAGAGTATTTTTCAAGTTCGACATGGTGGGGAAAATCTTAAAAGTTTAATATTGTGGATGGTGGGGATCGAACCCACGACCCAAAAACCCATGGTCTGTCGACGACGCCATTTGTTAAGGAATTAGTGGGGTATAAGTCCGTTTGACCACTTGCAAAAGGTTAACCAACAGCTTACCCAAAGTAACCCTTATATCAACTGTAACCTGATACGCCACCGGGGCGACCGGATGTACACTCTCCCCCCCTGAAACGGCGGGATACCAGGTCGGCCGGATATACGGGCGGATCTATCTGTCAGTATCCAAGCGGTTTCATTTCCTGGGGATACCGGGGAGAGTATTTTTCAAGTTCGACATTGGGAAAGTCTGAAAAAGTTTATTATGGTGGATGTGGCGCTCGAACCCACGACCCAAAAAACACATGGTCTGTCGACTACGCCATTTGTTAAGGAATTAGTGGGGTATTAGTCCGTTTGACCACTTGCAAAATGTTAACCAGTAGCTTACTACCTAAACTAAGCCTTAGAACATCGGGGTAATAAAGAAATTAAACAAAGAAAGCAAGCACAGGCGAAACACACTTTGTTATTAAAAGTGCCGCCAAGTAAAAGTTGGCCTACGTACATTAAACAAAAATGAGTGCAAGAATGCCGAAAAGAGAATTGAGAACCTGCTCCGCTTCGAGGCGAAACGAAAGAGGACATGTAATGTGGCATCAATAAAAAAAAGGCATCGGACGGAAGGGTTGAACTTACTTAATTTACGGAAGGGAACAAGGAAGGTGCCGTTGATGATGCCTTGGAAAACCCCTCCGTGTTTACTTCCACAGTAGACGAAGAACTTACTTACAGAGAAGCACTAAAAGGAAAAATAAGGCATACTGAATGCGCTCAGTCCAATAATGTGTACTTTCAATGTGTGCGCAGAAATTACACTAGCGAAAATTTGCAAGAATGGAAAAAGAAGGGATCATGCAGACATCAATACAGCTCAACACAAGGCGAACAAACTACTCCGTGGACGAGTATGAAATCGTACCGTTTTCACAAACAGCCCTCCGACTCGGTGCGAGATACGATGATAGGTCCTCCATGTTTGCTTCCAAAATATACGAAGAACTCAGTTGCAGAGAAGCACTAAAGGGAATATAGAGGGGACGCTGCATGCTCTCAATGCAATTCGTTATTTCAATGTACGCAGCACTACTTACATTAGTGAATATATACCAAAACGGAAAACGAATCATGCAGACATAGCACAAGGCAAACACAAGAATCCGTATGAAGGATCAGTATATGTAGTATTTGATTGTACCACTACTGTCACAAAAGAGCTCTCCGACTCAGCGCGAGATACACAATGGGTCCTCCGGGTTTACTTGCACACCGTACGAAGAACTCGCTTAGGGAAGAACCCTAAAGGGAATATAAATGCGAGACCCTGAATGCCCTCGGTCCAATTTGTACTTTCAACGTATAAAATACCGAGAACTTGCACCAAAGAAAAGGCACGCTAAACGGGAAAAGAGGGATAATCGAGCCCCACCCAATGCAAACAAAATAATCCTTAGACCGGTATGAAATCGTACCATTGTCACTAACAGCCCTCGACTCGGTGGAAGATAGGCCCTAAACAACTCAACACATATTACTATCGATATGTTAAATGGCACATCTTCATACGGACATTACAATGAATGCCCGAAAACATTGGCTCGTCCGTTGAAAAATTCTGCAAGAAGAGAAGCAAAACACCATGCCTCCGATGCGGAACAGCCCAAATGAAACTATAGCAGCAGCCCCTCAGTTAGATATTCCCCACGGGAGTGCGCAAAAGACAACAGCAGTTTGCTGTACCAGAATTTCAAACTACTCTATTGATAGTAGTATATATTATAGTGACTGGGTTCCCTCCAAGTCTCTAAAAACTTGCCGCTTCAAGCAATTAACCGTAGATGTTGTAGTACATATGCATGAAAAGCACGCCATCGCTCATGCGTTGAACCGTTCTCGGATATACATCTGCGGAGTAATCCCACATCCCAAATCGTCGCCAATTCTCGCTCATGTTTCTTTCCCCTATAGACACGCCCAGGCCGCGGTCTATTGACCAGAGGTTGTCCCCCCTTGGCCAAAAGGGGGCTGGTCGGCACCATCTAGGTGCTAAAAGAGAGAGATAAGTTATTGTATTGGTTCCGAATACAAGAAAACAAGCGATCTTAACTTTATCCCCGAATCCCCATACCAGACTCCAGAAGAGGATATGTAGAAACCCCTACTGTTTTCACATCTAAATAACGTTCACACTCCACATCCGATCCTCAGCAATCGATCACCACCACGAAGATCGGCTGTCGTATCTTACCACCAACACTACCACACTCTCTGGTGCTCCACTGTCCACACCCCGCGTACGCTTTTTATTCGTTTATAGAGGTTGCTGTGTAGAATTTCACTTCCTAAGTTGTATCCCCGCCTCAGAAGACCTAACACGGTGGTATGCCGCCCGGATCTTGGAGGGTTTTTTACGCTGTCTCATTGATTGGCCGAGGGCTATGTGGTGGTCCGCAGATCGGAACATTAATTAAATTTAACAAAAGCGTCGCAGCCGCGTTTCTCGGCCATTTCTGGCCCGTTTTGGGTCGGGGTTGGGGTCAGGGTTAGGGTTGGGGATAGGACTAGGGCGTGGGTTGGGTCTACAACCGTACCTCTATCCGACCAGGAAGTGCTTTCTGCTCGCAAACGCGAACAGCCCACGTCCCCAGATATCCGGGCGGCCAATTAGTTAGGTGAGCTCTCGCGCCTTCGTTCCCAGCGGTAGGGAGCCTTTCGCAGATGTCGTAGTATAGTCTATACGTGTACGAAAATCACGCCATCGCTCACGCGTTATTTGCTTATTTCTTTTTGTAGGTTGTCCGTCGTTGTTGTACGATGCTGTTGGCGCGTATCGTATTAATATACTATCACATATTATTTTTTCATTTGCGTATTCACCCGAAGTTACACACATTCTTCACAACTAACTCCTATCGTTTGTTTTCCTCTTCCTTTTTATTTCATGGATCTTGCCCGCATTATCACCTCTTGGTCGTTTATGCGACCCCGAAAAATGAGGCTCGAAAATCCAGATATCATTCGCCTATTGGGTCAAAGCCTAACTAACGACCTCGCAATTATTTACGCGGTCGCAAGTTGGCTAGTTATTTGCACAATAGGTTGCGCACAAAACATTAACATTGGCCTACTTGGTCAAAGCCTACCTAAGCTCGCAATTATTTACGCTGTCGCAATTTGGCTATTATTTGCATCATACGTCGCGCAAAAAAATGATTCTGAGCCTATATTAGGTTGCTTGGGAGAGGAGTTTGTAAATTATGTCAATTATTTGCACAATATGTTGCGCACAAAATATTGGCCTACTGGGTCAAAGCCTACCTAAGCTTGCAATTATTTACGCTGTCGCAATTTGGCTATTATTTGCATCATACGTCGCGCAAAAAAATGATTTTGAGCCTATATCAGGTTGCCTGGGAGAGGAGTTTGTAAATGATGTCGATTTGGAAATTATGCCATTTAACATGCCATTTGAAACAAAAAAAGTCCCATGTTTTATTCGTTCAACCTCTGCAGACGTTATTTGCATAATAGGCCGCGTAAAAGAATGATTTTGAGCCTAGATCAGGTTGACGTGCAGACCAAGCACGCTCAAGATGATCAACATTTCAACAGCACCAAACGCAGTATAAAAGTACGAATTAGAGCGATCTACTGCTGGTATAACACGCGTTCTTTTGGACTACTATCATGTTCGTCTTGCAGCCTTTCTAATCTTCTTGCATCGCATTCTTCACAACTACTCCCAATTTCCCCTGTTTTATTCGTTCAAGCTCTGCAGACGTCAAGCAAAACAAACAAACGCTCAAGCCCTGCAGACATCAAGCAAAACAAACGCTCGAGAGAATACCACAGCAAAATTCAAAACTTCAGCAACTACCGTTTGGAAATGATGCCAAATTCGGAAATCATCCAGACGCTGGGACGTCAAGTTACAACCGAAGTATCAAGATTACCTCCTCAAAATACAAAATTTTTGCAACTTCTCGCTTGTCTCGCTCAGCATCCACCCGCGTTCACGTCAAGGTGCCGAACGGATAAGGCAGGGCGAGGGGCGTTGGAGCCGCCCCCGAAGACGGCGCTCGAACGAAGCGATTTGACCGAGAAATTCCAGTTCCGAGCATCCCATGCTGAGGCCGAGACGACGAAAACTCCTTACCGAATAAAAAAAAAAAATGATCATATATATATTTATGCAACCATTATTATTTTTATAAAACGGAAGACCACTCTGATTGCAACAACTACCGAGGGGTTTCGCGTGTTGCCCTTTCAGGCAAAGTACCACTCACTGTTGTTGAAAATGGTCGCGTCCCGCCTCAGCAACTACTGTTAGACCGAAGAGATTCTCCCCGAAGAACAGTGTGACACTCGCCCCGCGCCATCAACAGTAGTAGTGGGCATGCTGTTTGTCGTGCGCCGGCTGCAAGAACTCGGACGAGCTAGGAGAATCCCTCTGCATGTTCACGGTGCTTTATCGATGTCCAGGGAACATATTTGGCTGAGTCGGCCGAGAGCTGCTGTGGACAGTGCTCGCACGCTTCGGCGTACCAGTGAAGACGTTGACCGTTCGCTGTCTGCCAGTTCCACGAAGGCATGCGAGCTCGCGTACGTACGGATGACGGTGAGCATTCTGAATGGTTTGACTGTTGGATGTACAGAGCTGTCACTCACGGAGTACGGCAAGGGTGGATGTGTAATGAAACCGCATATTTTCAATGTACTTTTCGCCGCTGCGATACATGCCGTTGTGGAACGCTTCATTGAGGACCCAGACATTTTGAGCGACTTGGTTCACCTCGAGGAGGACCTCGGGGAGGACGGGATGAAGGTGACCACTGGCATGTGTACGGAGATCAGTCCGGGGTATGCGGTACGCCGACGATGCAGGCATTGTGTCGAAGATGATGACCGTTGTTGTGGCCGTTTTAGAAGCAGCAGGTCTCACGGTATTCGAAGAGAAAACAGGGACATTGCTACTGCGGAGACCCAACCCACAGGCACTCCGGGCCTCACCGCTCGTTGTCGAAGTAGCGGGCCAGAGGCATATGCAGACGATGCAGTTTTCGTACCTGGGTAATCTTGTCGGTGCTTATACCAGGAATCAAACGACGGATCCGACTCGCACGGACATGTTATACCTACAATCGGTTTAAGCGCGAGCTGTACGATATGAAGGATGACCCGTTCACTCTAAAGGTGCGCCTGCTAAACGTGGAGGTGATGGGTACCCTGTGCTGCACGTTTGTTTTTACTCTCGGCCAGGAGCACTTCGCTGAGCTCCGAACGGCACACCACAACCTCCTCTTACGAGTCATTGGCTTCCAGCGCCAAAAACGCACCGACCACCTCATGTTGTACGCCAAGGCTCTCACAAAGGCCCAATGTGAGATCGTTGAGACGACCATCTGCAAACGACGCCTCCTCTTGCGGGGGGCATATATCGGTCGCACAATGAGCGGTGGATCCATCGGGTGATGTTTTGGAACGATGGCTGGTGGAGAGAGCCCGGGACCAGGCCGACCAGAAAATACCTGGGCCCACTGTCTAGCAGACGGGATCAGGGTATTCCGAGCCACCGAGGGCTCCACGGATAGGCCCTCTTTGCTGTTCGGAGTAGATACGGTGCTATGGCCGAGGGCGGTTAAAACTAGCGGGAAATTATACCCGGGCGGTCGTCGACGCGGCGGACCCCGTCATGACGGGATGGCACACGTGCGTGGCGGAGAAGAGCTAGCTGTGTCACGCGGCAGAGGGCGCCAAGAGCAGCGAGAGGAGGAAACCGGGGGGGGGGGGGGGGGGGGGGCAGCCGTTCTGGTGCAGCTGTCTACGAATGTGAAAACGAAATGGTAGATTGTGTGGCAAGTATCAGTTCGACTAACAAGTGGAACGTGCTACTATAATAGCCCTGGTCCCTACAGCCAGTGGTACTTTTGTGTTGCTTGTTTTGGTTGAGCTCGATGGAGGGAGCGCGAAAGCGGCAGTAATGAATGGCATTTGTTGTCGCGCTTGCTTGTGTTGTTCATTTATTTTGCCTTGCATCTCTCCTTGTTCCCTGATGTTCCCCCCCCGCCGTCCTTATACCGGTATCTTGTTCCTGTTCTTCGTTTATTTTAGTCTGTGCAACAGTTTCTGTCCCTCTTCACCGCGCATGGTGTTCTTCTTGCAGCCTTTCTGATCTTGCATCACGTGCTCCAAAACTCCTGTCTGTTTTTGGTATTTTTCTAGTTATCATTTTTCTTTCTTATTTTTGCGGTCTGGCGTGTTTTCTTGTCTTGTCGTGCCCGGTACGCTAGCGTTTCACTTGCTTTTTCTTGATTAACTGCAGTTGGATCTGGTTTCCTCTGTCTAACAGTCTGTGGCCACATAATTTGCACTGCTGCATCTCTCTAGGATGAAGAATCACCACGGATACTGGGTGTAATGATGTCGTTAGGTACATATGGTGGAAAGAGCGGTTCAACGTGAAGACAACCTAGCTACATACACCGAAATTTATTTTGTCAAGGAATTAGCGGGGTATCGGTCCGTTCGACCACTTGCAAAAGGTTAACCAATAGCTTACCCAAACTAAGCCTTATAACACCCCCCCCCCTGAAACGGCGGGATACCAGATCGGCCGGATATACGGGCGGACCTGTCAATATTCAAGCGGTTTCATTTCCTGGGGATACCGTGGAGAGTATTTTTCAAGTTCGGCATGGCCATGGGGAAAGTCTGAAAAAGTTTATTATTGTGGATGGTGGGATTTGAACCGACGACCCCAAAAACCCATGGTATGTCGACGACGCCATTTGTTAAGGTGTTCGTGGGGTATTAGTCCGTTTAACCACTTGCAAAAGCTAAACCAATAGCTTACCCAAACTGAGCCTTACAACACTCTCCCCCCTTGAAAAAAAAAGTGTTGTAAGGCTCAGTTTGGGTAAGCTATTGGTTAACCTTTTGCAAATGGTCCAATGGACTAATACCCCACTAATACCTTAACAAATGGCGTCGTCGACATACCATGGGTTTTTGGGGTCGTCGGTTCAAATCCCACCATTCACAATAATAAACTTTTTCAGACTTTCCCCATGGCCATGCCGAACTTGAAAAAAATACTCTCCCCGGTATCCCCAGGAAATGAAACCGCTTGGATGTTGACAGGTCCGCCCGTATATCCGGCCGACCTGCTATCCCGCCGTTTCAGGGGGGGAAAGTGTTATAAGGCTTAGTTTGGGTAAGCTATTGGTTAACCTTTTGCAAGTGGACAAACGGACTAATACCCCACTAATACGTTAACAATTGTACAAAGTCTGTGATCATCACAGACTGAACCTGTGAGACAGGGCGTGTGGGAGAGGAAGACAAAAGAGATGGCTAATAAATCGAGGATTACGAAAGTTTTGAGCAAATGAAACAAATGCCAGCGTTAAGACACAACATAAACATGCCAAACGAAAGTAAGAACTACCAGGTAGAAAACAAACCAGCCGCAAAACAGGTTCTGAAGGACTCCTGAAATGAGACAATACAGAAATACGCAATAAATAACGGAGAAAATACGACTCACGTACTCTCTCCTCGTGGATGTGTTATCTCTCGTGTGCCGCAGTATGAAGGTCGTAGCAAAATTCGGTGTGTCACGACCAACACGAAGAGGGAAATAAAGAAGAAGCAGGGGAAACCGCCAAGCACTTAGAATAGTCGTACTTTTAATATCTCGGTAGGGGGAAGGCACGAAGGATGGTGAGGTTTCCGGCTCTGCTGTATTGAGACGGGCTGGGAGCCGTTCCACGCGCGGTCTGCCACCTCCGTCCTATTCACGTCGACAGCGGCCTAAGATTTGCTATTAATAGTCGCACACTGGGTGCCAGATCACACGACCTGAGAAATACTTTCTGCTTTCATCGACGGCGGAATCAGCACGGCTGCCCCGCCCTCCTCCTCCGTTCTCCTGACCGCCATTCTTCTTGGCGTCCTCAGAGGTTGCGTGGCGTATCCGGGCCCTCTTCTCTGTCCTCTTTGTGCTACCCGAAGATGAAACCATCCGCCGCTTCGACGACCCCAGTACCACTTTTGCCACTCACTATTCTTCGCCGCGATGATCGACAGCAAGCACCATCTTTGCCCCGAAAAAATCAGGAATATTCCGTGAATCCCTCGGTGGCTCGGAAAAATCTGATGTCTTGCCTGCAAGGCATTAGACCCAGTTGTTTTGTGACCCGTTACCTGATCCTGGATTCTCCCCACCAGGCGTTGTCTTGAACATCACCCGGCGGGTTAGTAGTCTCTCCTTTTTTTCGTCCGCGTTAGGGTCTCCGCAAAATATCATCAAAATTGTACGCCGTCTACGAGTATCGTCTCTTTTTTTTCTCTCCGCTTCATTGTTTAAATGGGTGTAGGGGGTCACGGCCACATGTTTCCTGTTTTTTACTCTCTGCTCTCTCGTTCCCCCCCCCCTATTTTTCAACTTTTATTAATAGTCGAACGTCCGGCCGGAAAGCTGGCGGGACAGAACCTGTAGAGCAGTAGAGCAAGACGCTCTGGGGCAAGCAGTTGCGGAAGTGCTGCCGGCACACGACGCCGAACGTATCAGCTCCAACAAAAGCGCAGCATAGATTGGGAAAGTTGGTAAACCGAGTCCGTTATGAGAGGCATGTCGCTTCGATGGACCAGCTCCCGGAGACGACGCCCCAGCGAGGCACGGGCGACTCACAAGGAGAGAAGGAGACGAGAGGCTTGACCAAGGCCCGGCACCGGAGTCAATGGGGACCATGGGATACCGCGTTCTTAAGGGTGAGACTTGTCGACTCGGCCAGAACCATCGCACGGTCAGAGTTCGTGACTGCGGGAAATATATTATTGGAAATTGAGGAATTCCTGGCGGCTAGGTGCCCCTGCTGCGGTGCAGCGGAGGCATGCACGCTTATGCCATCCATCGGGCGCGCAGGCGAACCAGCACGAGCCCCTGCTGCGCGCGCTCTAACGCCTCTAAGAGCATGTTCATTCGCCACGTTTTGGAAAGCGGAGCCCCTTCCACGCAGACAGGAATTTACGTGTGGATCTTGTTATCGAGGCGGGAGGACTCCGAGATGCTACGGCATCGGAGTATCGCAACAAATCGATATTACTTGATTTCACGTATGCGGACCCACAAGCGTGGGACCACACGTGGACGGGCAGCGTGGACCGAAGCGGACAAGCTGCTTCCACTTCTGAGGCGCACAACCTCTACGCTCGTCCGGGACAAGTGTCCTTTGACGAGTGCAGCTTCAAGCTTGCCACCCTCGCGGTGGAAAGCTTTGGGCGCCTCGGGAAAGAAGGCAGCGATCTGATCGACCAGGTAGTGGCCAGCATGGTCAGAGGGACGGACGGACCGTCCCCATCGCGGAAAGGCGTCTGCAAGGAACCCCTTTTCCAGATAGTCTCTACGACTACTCAGGTCGCGATTTCACGCAGAGAGTATATATATATACAGACTATTAATAGACACGAGGAACCACCAGGCCGAAAGGGGAAGGGAGCAAGAAGACGGAGGACTGCGGTCAATGGCCTGGGGTAGGCATTTTCATTAGGATTAAGGTAGACTATATCGGTATTAGCTTAACTATGTACCGTTGTGATCGTATCATTGAGAATTTTACCGTACACATTTGACTGTTTGATTATATTTTGTCAGGGAGTTCCACTGTCATTATTGGCGTTTCTTGTGAGCTCTTGAGATCTTGAGATACAAACGGGAAGGTCCGTGGCCGATGGCATTGCACTGCCCTGTGCGATAACGAACGAGAACTATTGCATTGTGGACAAACGCACTCCGGGCCCTCGAGGGGAAGTCCTCGGAGCTGATACCACCGGGCCCGCGGTCGCGCGAGTCGGTATAATTTAAGTGAATTGGATAAGTTCTGCTTACTGCCCAAAACGTGATCAATTTTCTTGTTGGAGGCCGAAAAGCACTGTTTTCCGTGTTGATGTGGGACTCCAGCCGAAAGCAATGGGAGAGCCTACAGCTGCAGGAGGAGCGCAAGCGCAGGGCGCTGGCGGAGTCTATTCTGCATGTTAGGGGAGCCACAGAGGTGGAGGTCGAGTCAGTGGCGGGTTGAAGCCGGAGTTCAAGGTGACGGTAGGGGTAGACAGGCCGTCTAGGTTTGGTGGTGATGTTGTTACCTTCGAAGATATGCGCGAATTTCTTGTTGCGTGCTCGGGGTACAAACATCAGATGCACATACCACAAACCAACATAGAGGAGACTGGGTGCTCGGGAGGGGGCGAGAACTGGTAGATTCGGCGACCCAAATGATGGTGGCTGATTAGCTGTAGGAGCTAATGCATGGGCTCAAATATTTTGTTGGCGTTGACATGCGGCAGACTCGTCGAGTGATGAGAATTTTTGTCACCAGATATTCCGTGTGCTGAGAATGGATGCGAGCGTGCCGGTAGATAGCAGGGTGTTCATCGCAAAATGTGCCCTGCGGAAATACCTTGTTGACAGCGGGCCCACGGAGGTGGTGAAGCCCGACGGTCGGCAGTATACGCTAAAGCATGGCAAGGAACTGGTTGAGGCAATAGCGGCGGGAATCGAGCCACTTGAGTTCTCCCGCAAGGTGGAAAAGAAGACGCGATTCGATCTCGTGGCGCATGATCCTGATGCAATGTTCAACATTATTGCCAAGCAGCAAAGGGACAAAGCTGTAGCTGAGACCAAGGATGCTGAACGTCGGCAAACAGCAAAACGGCGTGATCCTAGGTCGGTGGCTGCTGCGGGGCCAATCCGCAGGGAAGTGGTGCCGACGGGCACGACCCACGCGAAAGTGCCAAGGTTGCTGGTGAATAAGCAGAGCGGAATGGTCGGTACCACAAACAACGAGTGCTTTGTGTGTGGCAAGCAAGGTCACAAGCAGCGGGACTGCCCCCGAAGCCAGCAGGGTACGGGGGGGAAAGGCGTCCATGCCCAGAGCAAGGGCAAGATCCCCATACAGCAGCAGCAGTCCACAAACGGCCCTGCTCAGCATACCCGCAGCAAAAAAACCGGGATGGCCCCTGCGCCTGCCACCCCTCGGGCTAGTGGGTACAAGACCGCCTCAAAAGCGGTGATTACGGAGGCCGAACCTGCTGCGCCTGAAGCGTCTACGCAGAATGACGCCGGCAACGTTTTCATTCGCGTGCCGCGGGAAAAAATGGTGCCAGTGGATAACGGGCCCACCGAGACGGTGTAGCACCAGTTGTCTCAGAGTACTGGGTCACAAAATGCAGCACCAGTTCTTCACTCCGTTCCGGTGCAGCTGCCGGCACCCGCGTCGCAGCAGTCGTGTGGTGACTCCAGCCCCATTTCATACGCGCGTGTCTCGGTTTTACAACCTGGTGGAAGTGGTGATACAAGTGTGGATACGGTGGAGACCGCACCGCACTTGGAGGCCCCGGCGCAGCATGTCGCGGGGCGTCTTGCGGTTCCCGGTGTTTCCGCGGCTGTTGGAGTCAACGTGCACTTGGGTTTTGGCTCAGGCATTACAGCAATGTCAGAGGAGCTGGTAGAGACCCTGCAGGGACAGCTGGAGATGGCCGTGAACGCAGGCGTTTGTTGGGAATGCGCGTGTGGTGACGTCTTTGGGCCAGGAGTATGATATTGAGACGCAATCGCGTTCGCTCCACTTAACGATCGAAACTCCATGGAGACCAGTCCGGTTTACCATGCCGTTTATTGTGTTCCCTAGGGGGGGCGATGTGGTTATCATCGGGCAGAAAAAGCTGAGAGAGAAACTCGGCATCGACGTCATGGCGCACCTCGTCGCATCTGTACTGAAGGCACACGGGTGTCAAGATAACGCTGGGATGGAGTTTACAGCTCTTGCTGTGGGCGAGCCCAACGCTAGTGCTGGGCTGCGGGTGGCGATGGCTGTCACGGCGTTCGGGTCGGGAAGGCGACGCGTAATGTGACTTGGACGATGAGGTCACACTGACGCTGCCGTCTCAACGACCCATGATATTCCAGTATTTTGAGGTGAAGATGCAGGATCTTGTGGGTGGGTTGGAGACGGCGGCCGATGACGCTGTCGACCATGGCTTACCGGCAGAATGTGCCAAGATGTTGCGCGATAAGTTTTTTTGTACCCACAATGACGTATTCCGTCGGAAATTGTTGGGCAAATCACCTGCGCGCGTAGAGCCCATGACGGTGAGGCTTCAGTCAGCTGCAAGGGCGGCGCGAGCGGCGCCGCGTGCATCCCCCCCCTCCAAGGCGGCTTGGCTGCACGAACCCATGGCCAACTTGAAAACAGCCGGAATGGTGTTTCGGAACCCGCAGGCGATCTACGCAAGGGTGGCGATGGCAATTCCTAAATGATTCAACTTTTACCGCATGCTCACGGACTATCGGGTCGTCAACGACACGATCGAACCGGCGGCTATGCCCACGCCAAACCTGGAACACAAAGCGTCTCTGTTCGCGGGCGCGACCGCATGGTGCACGCTGGATATGCTGCAAGACTACTGGCAGGTACCGCTGATTGATGATGCCCAGGAGATGCTCAATATGGTCACTACGGAGGAGTTGTTCACGCCGCGTCGTGTTCCGCCGTGGGTGCTCAACGCTACCGGATATTTCCAGGCGACAATGGGTGATGCCTTGGAGGGGTACATCGGCAAGATTTTTTTGGTGTGAGTGGACGACATCGTGATCTGGTGGGAGACCCCTGAGATTCTGTTGAAGCGGCTGCTGAAAATTTTGGATCGCCTGCTGGAGCGTGGTTTTTTTGCTGCAGCCCACAAGGTCGTTTTTTTCCGAAAGGAAACAAAGTGGTGTGGGAAAAACCTCTCCGGACAGACAGTGAGCCACGACCCCGAGCGCACCCAGGGACTGAGTGAGTTGCGTCGGTCCGAAATCGCCGGCAAGCTCATGCAGTTCTTTCAAGCCATCAACTGGATGCGGGCGTCTCTGCCTGAGCTCGCGGAGCTAGAGACACCGTTGCGCGGGCTTCTCGAGGAGTGCATGTGCAACTCACGGCGCACCAAGCGCGTGGCGGTGCGCCGTGCATTAGAAAGCAGCGAGTGAACGGACGAGCGTGCGGCCGCGTGGGATGATGTGCGACTACGGGTGAGCCAATCGGTGCCTCTGAATCACCTAAGGCCAGGCTTCTCTGTGATGATGTTTCCTGATGCGAGTGACAAATTTTGGGGGAGTTGTATCACCCAGGCTCCGATGGTCAAGTTGAGGGGGCAGCGTTTCAATCGCGGACATGTCCCGTGAGCCGCTGTGATTTCTGAGTGGACGTTTCAGGGATCTGCGGGAGCGATAGGCAACTGTGAACAAGGAGGGCTTCGCGATCGTGAGTACGTTTAAGCGACTGCCATACCTGCTGTGGGGTGGGGTGGCGATTCCCTGTGATAATCGGAAACTCGAATATATTTTTGGTGCGAACGGAGCTCCCACATCCAAGGCGTTGGCACAACGTCCACAAGGATGGCGTGTGTTCCTCGGACAGTTCTCTTACACTATCGTGCACATGCCTGGCGACGAGAACTGCTGGGGAGACCTGTTGTCGCGTTGGGTGACGCGTCCGGAAGGTCCAATGTGCGTGCACGTGAGCGTGAAGTACGCGGAGGTGCTTTTCGCTGAGAGCGACAAGTTTCCGACGAAAGAGATTGTGCGCGGCGTGAAGGCGGCCGCTGCGGGGGATGGGTCCATCCTCGATCCGGCGATGGGGGTGGCTTCTCTAGATTCAGAAGGGCTGTGTACCGGGTGGAGTACCACGGCCACCGTGTGGTCTGGGCGCCGGCCGAGGCCGAGTCTCTGAAGATGCAACTGCTGGTGTGTGCTCACCTGGAGGGACCGGACATCGCGGGGTCGATGCAACGATGGCTCGACTTGAACGGCACTGCGTATGAGAGGACATGGATCGGGACGTGTGGGATATGACTCGGCTTTGCCTGTACTGTGCGGACACCAAGGCGGGGGTGCTAGTGCCTCGTACGCTGAAAGAGACCCCTCATAGGTGAGAGCCGAACGCAGTTATGCGTTTCCATTTCCTTTACATGGAGAAGAGCGCGGTGGATGTCGGCGTTAACGCTGCGGATGGATTTCAGTACGTGCTGGTCATGCTCGAGGACGTGAGTGGATACGCATGGCTGCGACCGTCTAGAGCGTGCCCGGCGAACGGCACCCTGGAAGAGCTTGTTCACTGGTGTGCCACGTTTGGGCCGCCAACTACGTGGGTGCGCGACAACACGACCCATTTCCGCAATCGCGTTGTGCATTGTCTGGAAATCACTGGGTGTTCGGCATCGGTTCTCAGTGGCCAACAGCGCGTGGACCAACGGGGCCGTCGAGCGTATGATGCGCGAAGTGATCCATGGGGCAAAAGCGATGCCCAACGAGGGGGGGCGGCCGCTCCGCGAGTGGGTTTTGGTACTAACCACCGTGCAATGGGCATTGAACACGGCGTGGCGGAAGCGGCTGCAGACGACTCTTTACCACGTCATGGTGGGGCGTGAGCCGCGTACGGCCTTTACTGCTCTCATCGAGGGGGACGACAAGGGTTTTCAGTTTTAGCCCGTTCAACGAAAACACGTTGCAACAGCTGGTAGTTGCGCGCGGCAGTCGCGGCAAGACGCTGCCGCATTTCACGGTTGGCGATTACGTTCTGGTGGCTCGAGTGTCCAAGCAGAGCAAGCACCGCAAGCTCAAGAGCACTTGGCCCGGACCGTGGCGTGTTGCCAACGACGACAAGTAGCACGTGTATACGGTGCTGCAGCACTTGGTCACAGGCGAACTGCGCGACGTCCATGTGGCGAAAATGTGGTTTTACGCAATTAATCGGCTCGAGATCACCGTCGAGCTCAAGGTTTTCCAGCGATTGGAAAACCAGGGTGAGTACCACATCCGGAGCATCTCGGCTATCAAGCGGGCGGCAAGCGGCGACGTGTTCGTCGTCAAGGTGGCCTGGGAAGGACTCCAGGCGGAGAGCACTTGGGAGTCGGTGTCGCGCGTGTTCCATGACGCACAGGCCGTGCTGCGAAGAGAGCTAAAGGCGCTTGCGGCTGCGTTTGTGATCATATTGTGGTTGGGGGAAGTCCCGGATTCTGAGTTGCCGATTTTCGGTTTTATCTTAACTGAATTTCGAGTTTTTCTGCCGTGGAATTTCTGCGTAGGGCGCTGATAGTGCCTGACGCAGCCACAGCTGGCGGTTCATCGCCGAGGCTGTGTGTGGACAGAGCATGTATGGGGTTTATTCTCTCTTTTTACGGGTGGCTATTGTACTGGAATGCACCTTCTGTGTGTAGGCTGGGTTTTCGGCAAGTGTTTGACGCGCAATTGGAGGTGTGACGCGTGGTGCGCGGTTTGTTTGAAGATTCATTGGTGATGACGCGGCTGCTGAACAATCATTGTCCACGGTCAGTAGACGTGGTAGAGCTTAGGTCGTGATGCAACTGACCACGATACGTTGGACACGAGAATTGTCCAACATACGGACAGCTATATTTATCAAAGCTACTCGGTCTGAGCCAACTTGCGGTTGGTAGCCCGAGATGGGCTTTTGGAGAGCGCTGTACCGCTGTGGTCGCAACGTTGGGCATTTTACCATACATGTTTGAATGTTTGGATACATATTGTCAGGGAGTTCAACTGTCACTATTGGCGATTCTTGTGAGCTCTTGAGATCTGGATATACGAACGGGGAGGTCCATGGCCGATGACATGGCACTTCTCCGCGTAATAACGAACGGGCTGTTGCATTGTGGACAAACGCACTCCGAGCGTACGAGGGGAAGTCCTCGAAGCTGATACCACTGGGCTTTCGGTCGCGCGAGTCGGTACAAATGAAATGATGTGGGGAAAGAAGTAGCTGCAATGAAATTATGTGGGGAAACGAAACGGGGGAATTGTTGGCGGAGGGTCATGGGAGAGATACCACTGCTTTGTGGAAGGACACTCGATTTAGATCGGGACGACATCTACACTACATTGTCGGAGGGCAATCACAATAACAATTCCTATAGTCATATTACTCTACCGCTGCTGCTGCTGCTACGTGCTGTAGTTTTAACCCCAAAAAAGTGATGCGCCCCCAGAATGGGGGAGTGCAGGGCTAAAAGGGTTTAGGATTGGTCTTGTCTTTTCGCGTGTGCTTCATTGCTGACTGAACCAAGAAAATATTAAGTCGGCGACGTTGGTTCTTCGGCTCTTTCACCCGCCGCCCCGTAGACCGCATCACCATCATCATCATACTGCGTTGCATCTTCGATAACCGGGAACATTTTATTTTTGGGCTGGTCTCGTACATGCTTCTCTCTTCTTGTGTTTTTAAGTAGCTACGTGTATGTCGACAATAGTTGTACTGATAGCTTGGGACTCTGTGTTGCCGTTTTATGGCCGGGGCTCAGGGAGTTTTGCGACTTGGTAGGCGTGCCAACACGCTGTATCGATGTTTGTATCGTCCATCGTGTGGCCTTCCCACGACGCACTCCGCTATCTGTTCCTGATCTATATCGACAAGGTAACCCTCCCCTCTCCACTTCCGGTCTCCATCGCCGACGTGCCTTATGGTAACTCCGACTTAGTTTCCACCTGCCTGTCCACAACGTAAAAAAACGACTACGTACATGCCAGCGGAGTGAAGCGCACTCGAGTCATCACGGTGGGTAGATCCCTTGGAGGAAGGATCACGCTCTCGGTATGGAATAGCCCTACGGGCAAGCACGCCGTGGCGGTAACGGGAACAATCAGGAAGTTCAGCGAGTACAGTACAAGGCCACTAACCACCGTAAGAAGAAGGCATAAATACTATTGACACACAGGCTAATTTTCGTATTTAGGAGAGGGCGTGTTTTACGCTGACTCCAGTATAACGGCTCCCGGATTTCTATCTCCCCGCACATATCCAACATCAGCATGCAGTATCAGCCTGCATTTCCTGTTACCCTGCTGTTTGCCAGGTGTCCCGGACTGTATGATTGATGACCAGGAGGCACTTATGCGCAAGGTAACGGAGCTCACGGAGTTGGTGGCTGCCCAGTCCCTAAAGATCACCGCATAGTCGGAGGCAATAGACGCCCGATCCGTAACCATTACGGAACAGTCTGCCAGGTTGGCAGAGCTCAACAAAGGGGCACACGAAGATGCCCGCAGCGGGGAATTCTGGTCTAGACCGCCAGAGACTGATGCTCGTGAAGGTGCGTACTCATTCGTGGCCAGCTGGCACAACGTGCCAAGCTTCCACATGCCACACCAACCTAACCTCTCTATGTATGATCTATGTTTTCAGGGCGGACAGATCATTGGCCAGTATGATCTGCATGACCTATGCATCGTGTTGCCGGACGAGAGCCGGAATTATCTGAAAGATACTTCGTGTGTATGTTACATCACATGTTTCTTGGGGGTTGGATTCGTGCTATTACTACACAGATCCCACACAACATATCATACTGACATATTAGACTATATACATGATAGAATCTAGACTACCGTATTTCGATCGTGTCAGACGCTTGCAAGATTCCACGGAGATTAAGCTAAATATTTGTTGTGGCGGAAGAGTTTTTGCACTTATATCTTTTTAGCTGCCACGAAGCCGCGAGGATGCGCATATTTATAATTGTTACTTACTTGCATGTTTCACGGGCGGCCCGTGGAATTTCTCGCTGAAAGCCCATGGGTAACCCATGGGCAACCCTTGGGCTACCACCACACCAAACCCATAGATCACACGTGTGCGATCCATGAGCCACCCACGCGGATTTCACCGGCAGCCCCCATGGGGTTTCTCACGGGATACCCATGAGTGCTCCAAGAGCGGCCCATGGCCAGCCCAAAGACAATCCATGAATAATCCATGGGTAGCACACGGGCTGCTCATGGAAAACTTACGGACGACCCAGATGGGCGACCCAAGGGCGACCCATGGGCTATCACCACCAACCTACGCCCAACCCATGAATAACACATGGACAACGCATGGGCTATCACCACCAGCCCATGGGCCAGAAATGGGGGACCCATGGGCGGCCCGTGGACATCCCATGGGCTCTCACCACCACCCACGAGCCACCTATGGGTAGCTCATGGGCGGGTGATCGGACCCCCCACGACCCCCACGAGATGGTCATGCGTTACCCATGGGCGGTCCTACAAACCCATGACCAACTTATTGGCTACCCATGAACCCATGCGCGGGCTATGGGCTACCCACGGGATATTGCGTATACTAACCCACCGGCCACCCACAGGTAGGTCATGAGCATCCCATGAGTAACCAACGGGAGTCCCCACGTAATGGGACATGGGACATACGTGGGCTGCCCATGAATGCATGGGCGGCCCACTGACTACCCACGGGCTAATACTATAAACCCATGAACAACCCGTCGGCTACTTATGGGCTACTTCAGTGCTACAAACCCATGACCAACCCACGAGCTAACCGTCCGCAACACATGGGCCAATGCACTAAACCTGTGGGATATTTGGTAGGGCTATAGTCTATGTAACTATTAATAACACACCAACACTATTATCGCATTATGGTGCACTTATCCTCCTGCTGTGTTTGCCTTATTCACCCAGTTTTCTATTGTACCTTTCGTAGAGTATCAAACTCTGCAGTACTGCAGGTGTTGGCGTCTCGCCTGATTGCCACCAAAATTACCAGAGATCTTGTTGATGATTCAAAAACTACATAATTTGACTGTTGGTGTATAGACACTGCTGTTGCAAGAGCATCATCTAGAGAAGGGGGTTTTAGCCGAAGGCCGCCGGTCACAGGCTTGCTCCTGGAAAAGCATACCAAGGTAGCGGCTCGGCGTACGATACAAGTTATACATTGCCAATGATACCGCCGTTGCCGTAGATGAATACAGGCTACTGTAGTAGCTATATAGCGGCACTTGTTAGTGTGTCCCGTTTGGTTTGGCGCTTAGTGTTGTCGCGGTCGCTGCTCCCACAGTTGTGTAGTTATAATCACACGGATCGAGTTGCACTCGAGCCACCGTGAGCACCTCATCCTAACAGCCTCAAAACTAAAATAACCCCCGTTCTCTTCGAAAGCGATTTCCTACCATAAGACGGCACCAAAATCATAGAGGCTCCTTTCCACCCTCACATGGCCGAATCTTGGAGTCCCGTCCGGCGGCCGGGATCTCCCAAAATGAACAACCGAACAACGGTCGCGTTATATTTTTCTGTGTCCCACCAACGCGCAAAGATGACGGCAGTTACAAGTATCCGCCATCGCGAGTTCCTAACTCGAGCTATCGTGTTACTTTTGGTACTGGAGCTGACGCATGGTCGTGGTGACGCGGGCGGTCCGATCCCACATGATAGAACCGACGGCGAGCGGGGCATACGGAAGCCGGCATAGTCGTGAAAATCCCTTTGGACACACCACCATCACCACTACGCTACTGTAGTACCAGGTACCTGGTATACAATACCAGGTAAGGATTGCATTTTGCCATCCGACAATGTATGACATTATACGTCCAGCATGATGAGCTTCAACGTCGATCACTCATAAACAATCCCATAAAGTACGAGAAAACCAAGGGAAGCCCACAAGACAGGAAACGTATGCACGAGCGCTATACCTCTCTCCTGTGCCTGCTTGCGGCAGAATTGCAGTATTGCAATATCCTTATGCTATTGTGCTGCTACCGTTTTTCCGGCCGTGCCAGTCTGTCTGCAGTACGCAGGAGCGCCATCCTCCGTGGCGTCGATGGGGGTAAACATCTACATTTTCTACGGACCGGCAGCAACGTGTCGCTGGCGACGCGTTGGAGGGCGTCGTCCGAGTAGATGCAATAACAGTGAGCACGGAGCAAGCATCGACGAATTTCAAGCAGCAGTAAATAGTTGATCGTATGGCGAAAACATTTCATCCATAGCTTCTGCTGTGTCCGCCGACAGAGCAACAGCAGTACCACACTAGAAATGCAGCTTATGCTTTACACGGGCCCCATAATTCGTACTGTACGTCGTAAAAGTAGTATCTGCAGCAGACGTCGTTGCACCGGATGCTATCAAGGGGCCAGTAGAAGTTGTATCGGGTGCTGTTGATACTGCAGCGGATCAAGGATAAATTGCAACGACTGCGCCAGCCAAGGATAGATCTGCCGGTAGACGAAACAACGGTCTCCGTAGATGTAGTGATCGGCATATCACGGTTTATTGTAGTGAGAACTAAGCATGTTCATACCGGGGTCTGGGGAAGGGTTTTGGGGCTCGAGGACAGACGAGCGCAAACTGGCGCCTTCTTCTCTCACTGTTGAGAGACGACCCCACGAGTAGGCCAGCAAGACCGAGTCGAGCTCACAAGCGAGTCGGGGTTCTTGCCGGGAGCGTCAGCAGATCGATCGAGGTAGTCACTGGGTTGGCCAACCTCGCCAGAAGTCTGTGCCTCTCCCGTTTTCCTCTTCCTCTACTCCTTTTTTCTTTCGGTGGGGAGGAGGGGTGGAGAGGGGGGAGAGTTAGGGAGTCGGGTTCCGTTTTTTTTTTTTCCGTATTTTGTTTTTTGTTGTTTTCTCGAGTGGAGGGGAGTCGAATGGTACTGTACAATTCCGAGGCTTGGTAATCCCCCCCCTTTTTTCTTTCGTCGAGGGGGAGGGGTGGGGAGGGGGGAGAATTAGGGAGCCGGGTTCCTTAATTTTCTTTTTCCGTATTTTTTTTTTGCTTTCTTGAGCGGATGAGTCGAACGGTACGGTACCATTCGGAGGCTTGGTAATCCGAGACGACTGTAGGCGGTGATAGTTCAGAACCCGGCTGGTATCATAGCAGGGAGAGAGGGACGGTAAATGTGGGGCGAGATACGCAGGGGATGGCAGGAGGCTGCGATGGGTGTATCTGGCCAAGGGGAGAAATCTCTCTCTCCCGAGACCCAGAAAACGATAATAACAACGCAATTCGGAAGATATTCTATAAATACCCGGATACCCGGTCCTGCGATCTTACCAACACGTTTTGATATATGTTTCGGCCTCGATGCGCTGTTTTTGTTACGGAGCACAATATAAATAGCATTGACGCAATACCTCTTCGGTGGCAGCTGTTCGTAAGTTGGATGCTGCGACCAAATCGGAATGAACAGTTTCCGGCTGCAGTGGGCCCCTTTATACAGTATTAAGGGGCAGTTTCGATTTACTTCCATGAGAGTAACAGGAAAACATTTTTCTACCGTGGAAGGAGACGGAAGTACATGGTGAAGCTTACATAGGAGTTGTGAAATTTTCCACTTCCAACTCTTCCACTGGCTTCCACGGAAGCTGGTCGTGGAATCGTGGAAGCTTCCATTGGAAGATTCCGCTTCCATAACTTTCATCGACTTCCATCTACTTGCACGACTTCCCTCTAATTCCACCACCCACTTCCATCTACTTGCGTTTACTTCAATTTCCTTATATTTTCCTTCCATTTACGTCCACGACTTCCATCAGCTTCCAACTTTTTCCACCAGCTTCCACTTATGTTCAATCACTTCTGCTACTTCCATCTACTTACGTTTACTTTCACGAGGTGCCATGTAGTTTAATCTACTTCCACCAACTTCCACCTGCTTCCATCTACTACCGTTTCTTCCATTCACCTCCATCTACTTCGATCTACCTCCTCCGTTTATTTCCACTTATTTGCCACCAACTTCCGTAAATTCCCTACTTCCACAAATTTCCCTTTACTCCACATAATTCCATTACTTCAGTATACTTCCACCAACTCGCATGTATTTCCATATACTCTCACCAAGTTCCATACCAGGTATGCTTCCATGCACTTTCCATCTACTTCCTTCTACTTCCATGGCTTCAGTCTATATTCGTATGCTCCCACGAGCTTCCATCTAATTCCGCCTACTTCAACAACTTCCGCATGACTCCATCTAATTCCGTCAACCAATGTACGTCTTACTATACTTTCATTAACTTCCATCGACTTCCACCAACTTCCATCTACTTCCGTCTACTTCCACAAACTTCCAAGTATTTCCACACGGTATACTTTCATAATTTCATTTAGTTCCATGTGCTTCCATTTAAATCAATCTACTCGCACCAACTTCCATCATTTGTATCATCGTCTTCCACCAACTTCCACGCCTTTTTTGTGTACCTTTTTAAGCTTGTATATACTTCCATCGGTTTCCATCTACTTCCATATACTTCCACGAGCTTCCATATACTTCCACCAACTTTCATGTGCTTGGACATACGTTCATTTACTTCCATCCCCTTTTATCTTATTCCACGTTTTCCATCTACTTCCATACATTTCCGCCAACTTCCACATGCTTCTGTCCAACATCCGTTTGCTTCCACGACTTCCATCTTCAGTATGTCCATTGAATTTCACGAGCTTGCATCTACCTCCACCTGCTTTCAACAAGTTTCATATACTTCCATCTGGTTCCACCAACTTCCGTCTGCTTCCGTGTACTTCCACCAGTCCCGCATACGTCCATATACTTCCATCACTTGCATGTATTTCCATTCCCATCCATATACTTTAACCAACCCTATCTAACCACCGAACCCTAACCAAACCCTATCCGAGTGCATCGAAGTCGGTGGAAGGAGATGGAAGGAAAATGAGGCATGCAGAAGTTCTTGAATGGAAATTTATGGAAGAAAATGGAAGGAGCTGGAAGTTGGTGAAAAGCAGATCGAACTTGGTGATAGTGGATTGAAGTAAATGGAAGTGAATGATCGGTGCAAGTAGATGGAAGTAAATTTGACGGAAAAGAAAGTTCATGGAAGTAACTATACTTCAAACTCCCACGAAGCGCTAACGGGGCTTCCACATACCGTCCATGGGAGCGTCCATGGCACTGAATCTTCGTCCATGGGATTAGATGGAAGCTTCCATGGAAGTGAAGATAAAATGTCAAATAATGTATTGGGCTACAGTACAGGAACCCTGACAAACTAAAAACAAAATCCTAACAATCTAAAAAACAAGAGTGCTTGCCCAGGCCGAATTTATTTTTTTAGAAAGGGTGTGTTCTGCACTATATTCAGTACGACGGCTTCCGGACATGCTTCGCTGTATTTTTTTTTGCTCGAGAAAGTTCTACACCAGATTCAGATACCAGCGAAGATCGGATTTTTTTGCTTCTGTAAATATCGTATTCGAGAAGAGGTCCTTCTACACTGCGTTCAGTACTACGGCTCCTGAGAGTCATTCTTGGATTCTAGGGGTATTTGAGCCAGCCCTGTGGCCACCGACTATCATGGATCGCGGCGATGATGAAATTGACGTGATAACAGCAGCAACAACCTTGTCTACGCTGCTGCAACCAACACCGCCCAGAGCGACGCCGAGGGATCATCCGCGGATAGACTCATGCTGCGGCTAGTCGGTCAAGCGAGGATTCGCATCGACCACGATAGCGGCAGTCGACCGAATACCGGCGGAACCGTCTACACCGCTAGAGACAAGCTCCTTTCGTACAACATACTAACTGGCATTGTTCGGCGGGAAAGGGGTACTCCGGCAGCCGCAGCTTCCCCCTTTCGGTGATGCTTCCTCCAGACTTGCCGCCACCCATGCATGTAAGACGAGACCACTCAGAATCGTTGTTACGCAAATGTGCTTGCCTTCTTGCTTCGTGTTGCCCCCGTGCAGAGAGGACGCCATTGCCTTATATGTGCAAGACACGCGTGTTATTTCCACAAGGGTTCGCGACGAGGACATGAGAAACTGTTACGCAGACGAGGTGATAGGAGATACTGCAAACGCGAAATTGTGTCATAGCTGCCCGTACAAGATATGTGTGAGAGTATGACTAGGGGTCGAGTTGTCGGGTGGTCCCTGTTTTTTTTCACTCTAGAGAGATTGGGACGGTGTTCAGACGCTACCTCAGGTTTCCAATATCCTGACGCCGTCAGCCGTCTGACCGTTTTCATTATTGCCCCGACGCTGCCTACTCTCCGGCTGAATAATAGCGTCCGTTTGGGGCTGTACGGGACGTGGTTTGTGTTGTCCTTGTCGTTGTCTACGCGAACGTCATCCTCATGTTGTGGCGACTTGTTATTTTTCTTTGCTTGAGCCTCCCCTTTTCTCAACTTCTCATTGTGTCTCGATTGGTGATTTTGCTTCGCTTGCCCCCCCGGTTGGCGTATCCGCGCTTGTCGATGTATAGGTAGGCATGCACTCGCATTTGTATCGTTCCTATATCTGTCGGATAAACCAAAGTCTTGATAAAACAAACATCGCGCAGTATTTTCCTTGTTACAAATTGGTTCGAGGCTGTAAACTACACGTTTTGTTTCAAGTGTACTACTGCATCAGGAGAGCTAATGTTGTACATTTAACGTATGCGCGTAAAATGTTTCGATTTATGTACGGACAGCGATTCCCCGCACCTGACACCCTCGGGTGCGACTTATGGTTTCTTCCTTTTACTTACTTGTTTTCCTGGATACTGTTCCGGAGTCTTTCGTGCCTCTTTCTTGTGGCAGTATTTGATAAGAACGACGAGCGACAACAAAACCAACAACAAAAAATCCAGCAAAGACACCACCATCTCCACCGGCAACAACGTTGTCAGTGAGATGCCACACGTTGTATCGTTACAAAGGTATATTATAGTATTAATAGGGTATAGATAACTCTAGATGTATCCGGATGTTGTACACTCGAGTATGACCAAGATAATTTTCGGGCTATTTAACCCCTTTAGAGCCCCCGAATCCCTCCCCATACTGTATCCAACCAATATTGTCCCCAAAACGGGTTTCCAGTTGTAAAGGGGTTAATAGTACCCGGGTCCCCGTAGGACGTGCCCCCACTATAGACACCGTAAATACCGGAATATTTTATCAGGAGAAGAAGAGCGTCAATGGGGACTGCTCTATTGCATACGGCTTCGAGGCGTGTTTGCGTCGCCCAAGGCTCCTGAATTTCGACGGAACGGCCAAGGCGGAGGAAGAGATTTTGAGTAAAACCTCAGGACATTGAAGCTACCATGCCGGTACGTGTCGGGCTAGAGACTCTGAGGGTGAACCAATGTTGCTTCAACAAAGGAAGATTGGTGCCCGCGATGATGGTGAATTTCCCAACATGTGCGTAGCGATGAATGTTCTTGTAAAGACGTGTTGTGGTGCGAAGTGTGGTATTATTTCGCCTATTGAATCGTGGTGTTTCGTCACAGAAGCTACCTGTGGCGGTTTGTCTCTTGCTTGTCTGTTCTATGGTAAGCGAGTTGTCTAAGACTGTCGACTCCGAGTGCACATGAGTATGACATTGGAAGAACCTTCCGCCGTAAAAGCTAGGGTACGTTGCGCTGCTACTTGGGATGAAAGCAGCAACGGTCATGCCATTTTCTCAGGCGTCTTGCAGACACCCACGTAGGGGTGTTTCGTCACAGAAGCTACCTGTGGCGGTTTGTCTCTTGCTTGCCTGTTCTATGGTAAGCGAGTTGTCTAAGACTGTCGACTCCGAGTGCACATGAGTATGACATTGGAAGAACCTTCCGCCGTAAAAGCTAGGGTACGTTGCGCTGCTACTTGGGATGAAAGCAGCAACGGTCATGCCATTTTCTCAGGCGTCTTGCAGACACCCACGGAGGGAGAAGCATGACGTACACGAACCAAACGACTCCGCCCCGGGGGTTTGGGATTTCCAGCGAAGTTGATGCGTGTTGTGTGGGTTGCTTGTTGCCCCGGTTGGCCCCTCCAGAAAGGCACCCTCTTCTTTTGCGACAAAGTACTTGGAATTTGCACCGGATAAGTTTTGGCAGTGGCGAATGATCAAATCCCCGCCGCCGTCGCCTCTTTTATGTCCTTGTCCCATATAGTGTCGTTTCCCCCTTTTGCGTCGCTCGCCCCATTACATCTTTCCCCTGTCCCATGGCAGCGTGAGCATCGACTTCGAGGCGGGGGATCAACGAACCCATGAGTCTCACCGTCGTCGCGTGCAATGACAGTTCGTCGCCTGTGAAGTCCATGCACATAGAAATCGTGCAGGTATGCACGTGATGCTATCTCGGAAACCCAAACGCGTCCGTTCGCGCCCATTGCGTTGCCGGGATCACATCTGGGCGAGAAGGCACAACGTCCGGGGGGGGGGCATGGGGTCAGCACGGGAGAACCGCCACTGCAATCGAAAACACAGCGTAGTTTCATCTGTAGGAGCTGCCGGTCGCTGGAACTGGAACTCGCTACGAGACCTCGAACCTTAATGGCTGCTTGATTACCTCCACCAACAGGCATGATCGAGGTCAGGCGTAAGGCTCGAGACCTATGTGCATCAACTCCCCAGATATATGTATGCTCCTCCGTGTGCAGGCCGGGACACCGACGGGAGCTAACCCGGTTAGGTTGCTGTTTGTGGAGGCGATGCCGTACACTGTCACGGTCGGGGGGGGGGGGGGAGTCAGGCCCATGGTGTATGTGTTACGACGGTCTCATGCGGTCATGACCAAGAACAGAGGATGTCAGTCCTTGTCAAGTAAGAGATGGTTGAATTATATGCAATCTGGAATAAGTGCAATCCCTACCGTAGCATCCGCCCGGGTTCCTGAAGTGGAGACCTATACGTGTGCTATGATACGGGGATGACTTCTTGCTCGAACGAATCTGGCTGACAAATCTCCCACAATATCGATGGGATTCCTGATGAGCCTACCCTCCCGATATCGCAAGAGATTCCTTTTGTATTCTACAAAGTATTGGTTGGCATGCACATATGGTAGGGCCCCTAGGATTGTTCATCGGCTCGACCCATGCTACGATAGAGGTGTACCCTTTTTCGGCTTTTTTTGTTTCCGAATGACGGAACTCCTTAACGCCTTTACAACTGGAAACCCTTTAGGAGGACAAAACTTTACTTGAAGCTAGTACAGGGAGGGATTTGGGGGCTCTAAAGGGGTCAAACAAAAAAAATCGTCGGAATTTTTATTCAAAAAAAAGTCATTACTGTTGTTGTATACCTAGGCCGCGTTTTTTTGTTCATCCGCGATAAAGCAGTTTTTGTTTTTTTCTAAATCAGAGTTTGGGTTAAGAAGGGCGTGTCTTAAGGTCTCAAGCTCTCAAAGTGAGGGAACCTCAGAAAAAAGAGTGGTGCATCTCCATCGTAGCACGCGGCGCTCCCAGATGAATTTCTAAGGCGAAAAAAGCACTGGTTGAGATATAGGCATGCTGTTTATAGACCTCCTCGAGGGATGAGCTAAGTCTCGGGGGGGGGGGAGGTACGCCCCTACAGTACCATAGCATGGCTCACCACCTAAAATACATAGTTCCATTCATGTTTTTGTTTTCAGACGCGCGCACTACGATGTAGTGTCAAGGTATACCTTTTTTTGGCAGCGGTATTTTCTGAACGGCGTGACGGGGCTCATCAACCTATTGATAGTATTAATGAAATCGTCGCAAGGCCACGGGATCGGTCATTGGGGTTGTTGTTGAGCGATTCTGCGACAGCCCGCCCCCAAAATCAGCGGTTTTCTTGATAACGAACGTTTCATGGCTGCTCGACACAAGGAAGGATACAATTGAAAACAAAGCATCCACACATTTTCTTGTTTGCGAAGGCCTATCGATCGATGACGTCGGGGTGTCGAGGGACACAGTGTATCTCGGGAGATACGACCGGGAGCTGGTTTTGAAACCGACGATTTCGTTCAAGAGAAATCGGGGGGGCTACCGCAGAACGACTCACTTTCGTTTTTCTCCAGATGAGGTTTTACCACAGAGGGGTATAATATTAGTATACTATAAACAGTATAGACCTCCTCAAGTGAGGAGCCTTACAGAAAAAAGATACACCTCTTTTACGGCAGCATTATGCTGTCTTTACGGTTGTATTTGATGTGTATACGCCTATCTTGCTGCGGGACTTTTTCGTCCAAAAAAAAACGCCTTCGTAGGGTTTCTCAAATGCCGTTTTTTTCGGTGAAGTGCTCATGGAGCCCCTTTTGTTAGGAACCTACTGTGAGTAGCAACAGCTAGGTTTAGTGGGTCGCCCATATCGCAACATGTCTACAGTATCTACCTCACCTCCACACTGGCCTACAGTAGTGGTCCCTATATAGTGCCGGTTGCCCTCTATGGTGCCGGTTGTCCGCTTTAGTGCCTGTGCAATTGCTTGGCACTGATGGGTACAGCGAGTAATGCCAGCATGCGGAGTAGTGCCGGTTGCCGCTGTAGTGCCGGTGTTTCTAGCTGGCACACACCGGCACTGTAGAGGGACCACGGCTGTATCGTACAGCACGCAAGATGGCACGCACCTGGGGCGTACCACAATAAAGGTGTACCTTTTATTGTTTCTGTGGTTCCTCGCTTGAAGAGCTCTACGTACCTCAACAACAAAAAAAAAATGTTAGTAACAAAACGTACAACTTTATGAACAGACGCATGGCCTAAGTTTACAATAACATTCCTAATTTCAAAACAAGAACGACAATCATTCCAATCACTTTGGGTCAATAGGTTTAGGAGCCCCGTCGTTTAGAAAAGAAAAACCGACAAAAACAGGTACCTATACCGTGGCACGAATCCCCTCACACATTTTTTCAAGGCGACTTGCTCCACAACGGAGATAGTGCAAGCGCCGAGCGATATTCGCCAATGAACAGATCCCGACGACACTTTTCCGGAGCGAGCATTTGGGAAGTGTTCGAACGCTTTGTTTTGGCGCAGGCAGGCTCAAAAAGATATCCCCGGTAAACCGGTAGAGCATGGGTGGTCTCGACGTTTTCCCCGCACGCGATTCCATCCTGGTCGTTGAAACCCCGACGTGTTTCGTGCCGGCATTATAGGAATGCGAGGGCCTATACCATATGGCCATACCACTACGGCTAGATGCATGAAATGAGTACACCCCCCGCCCGCCCCCCCTCCTCCCTCAACACATCGTCCCTACTTTCCAGCGAAACTCGTTGGAGGCGTACGAGAAACTGTTCGGCAACTCTAGCTACAGGTATGAAGCGGTGGCGCAAAACGTTGTGGAAGTGCTCGAGCGGCGTCTCATGCATCTCACCGGAACTAACGTGTGCGACGACGTTCCAGCCGGCAATGTCGTTTTTGGGGACAGCTACTCCTCAGCAGCAGGGGCTAGCCGGAGGAGCCTGCGTGCCAGTTCTCAGTTTCAGCGTGACGTCCTTCACACCGCTCGTCTTGAGGTGTCTACCGGGGCGTTTGGACTTTTGTGAACGTCTGAATCATGTTGGCTGCCCGGAGACCGATTTATACCTGGCGTAGGTTAGCTCCTTCAGAAACCCACAGGCGTTTGGGGGACGAAGCACTTAGACCAATAGTGGGGATCTTTGTCGGTGGAAAAGCGGTTATGGAATTACATGGTGAGTGGGGTTTCTGGCAGCAGAGTGTTGCGGCAGAGCAAGACAACTGAGAATCATATTCCGCCGCCAGAGTATCCCTACTACGCCATTTTCCATTGGGCGCCCTACGATGAAGTACTTTTTGGGGGGGGTATTTCAGTTGTGGATTGACGGTAACGTCTTAGTTGAGGGTATGATCTTAGCTGACTGTGACGTCTTAGTTGCATGTAACATTTTAGCTTTAAAGGGAGCTCTCTGGCCCAGACAAAGTTTTTCATCACCTCGAACTGACCAGATTTCAGGCGCGGGGGGCCAAAGAAGAATGAGCTTGGGGGGGTGCGCGCCAGATATCACGTGAAATGTACGGCCAGCTTCACTGGAGGAGGGGGGGCGGTAATGTAGACAAGCTGGGCGTTGGTGATTCAGATGCGCGCCGCTGTGAAAATCCGCCGCGTCTCGCGTACGACCCCGCAGTTTTTGTTTTTGTTTTAAGTGTTTGCCATTCTACGTTCTGTCGGGCAAGCCTGGACCCAGGAGTAGGAGGGCGACTACCGATGGATGGAGTGTATGTTCCTACACGGCGGCGCGAGAGGTTGGGCGGGGGTTGGGGCCTGGGTGCGGCTGGAGGCGAACAAGCGTTGATTGGCAGGCGTTTTCGGAGGGGGTTGGTTTTCGATTTAAACCCTGTTACTACGGTAAAAAATGCGTCACACTAAATAGAAGTAATGTGTCCCCGATTGGGTATGGTTCTAAGGGGTCAAGATGTTGGTCGGTGCTAAAATATCATTTCTAAAAGGCGAACCTTTGTTCCAGTATTCTATAGAGTGGGTGAATTTGGGGAGACATGAGGGGGGGCACGCCGACAGGATTAGACTTTTTTTTTTTTATAGGTCACCTATCACGCGACCGCGCCCGAACTGTTCTGCGGTAGAACGGCTCTCGAGCTATAGAAGTGAAAAGTGAAGCTTCTCCAGCCCTAGTTCGACGGCGATCTGTGGGATAGCTTTGCCTCCTGCAAAAGCAAAATGGAAGCCTGCGCCAATGTGTTACACAGCACACGGGGATTTGCGAGCCCGAGGTGGCTGCAATGGCATTCGTTACAATGGTGCTGCAACATAATGCCTTCACAACTGGACTGGAAACCCTTCGTTTTTGAAAAAATACTCGAGGTTAGTATAGGGAGGGATTTGGGGACTCTGAAGGGTCTTAAGCGGTTTCCCGCGACGCATTCCCGATCATTTTTTTATCTGAATCACATCATCAATCGAGGTGAACTGTATTGTGCACGAAGTGTGTTGTGTCCGGAAGGCGTTTTTCCCAATTCGTCATACCAAGCGGACCTCCTCTTGGCTATTTAATATAGTAGCCCATCCTTTCCATGGTCCCACTCAGTACCTATGATACCATATATATAGAGTCGCAGTCGCCGACCTATATCCTTAATGAGGACACACAACCCGTAATACGCTCGATCGGAGCATCACACACAGCTTGCAAGGATGAGTTTCGACAAAATATTCGATCTCACTGCTTGAGTGTATTTTTATTTTTGTAATATATATGTATACTTCTAACTCTCGACACGGAGAAAAACGTGCGGTTCATGCTGTGCAACCGACGTGCAAACATTGTAGTGCCCGTGTGCTTGTGTTTGCACCAGGACCAACGCTGCGGTGGGAGACGTCCCTTTTGGGGGGGGGGGGGGCGGGGGAGGGTTGCGGTGGCTCGGGGTCACTCACGCGAGTGAACCGCCTGTTCCACATGCCGTCAAAATAGGCCTTCGCGTAGTTTCGACTTTTCGACATGAATCCCCAACACGGGATGGTTAGCTGCGCTGCGCTATAAAAAAAATCGCCTGAAGTGATTTTTGTCAGTGAGGTACAGAGTCGTGAAAATTGGAGGCAACCCCCTGGAGCTTGATCACAGCTCGATCGACCCACAGGGTACGGTGAGGGGGTCCCTTTTTTTTTCGGGGGGGGGGGGGGGGGGGGGGGGAGGCGTTGCAGTGGCTCAGGGTCACTCGCGCGAGTGACCCGCCTGTTCCTTTGCAACAGTCACTTGACACAATTGTGGGCACTGTTTTAAGTTTGTTTGCCTACAAGAATCCGCAATGGAATGGGGAGCTACTACCCTGCGCCGAGAAATCGCCTCAGAGTGTTTTGGTCCGCGAGGCCCAGAGTCACTCGTGCGAGTGGTACTGAAAATAGGGGTGCCACCCCTACGGTAACCTCAGTCGATGGCACTTGATAAGGGGGAAACGTACACTGTGGAAACCCGTTCTCGCGATCAAAATTAAGGCTCGTGCCGTAGTGGGAGCAATATGTGGTCCCCGATTTGTTTCGAAAAGGGAGGGGACTGTGGACAGAACGATGCGTAGATGATGGGGTGGGATGGAAAGGGGGACGTAGTGCTCCCCCGTACCGTTCGGTGTTCGGCTTCCAAGCTCCTCGTCGGACACGGTCTTTGGCTCATTCCACTACCAGGCTCAGCGGTATATCTTCAGTTCGCCGTTTTTTTTTCGGTATACTCCCTTCTCCTCATATCGAGAGTGCCCCGTACCGTACGTCAAAAATGTGCCGTACGAAAACTCCATGCCATTTTCCCAGCGGCACCGGGAGAGGGAGAAGGGATTATACCTGTGACCACCGATTGTCCGGTTGGTGGCTGAAGGTGTAACCTCCCGCGAGCGTTGGGCTGGAAAATACTAAATAAGTGATAAAACTACACTGAAAGAAGCGAGCGCCCCAATACCCTCTGCCACATCCATCATCTTCGTTTTTCGGCGCGTTCCTCCTCTCGTCGCCGCCAAACGGGCACACCGTGATGCCCAGAACTTTTGTTCAACACGTGCAAGAAAAACAGTACCGGTGTGATCTCCCTCGCAAGGGTTCTGGTGATATTTTATACGGCAATCGGTTGCACGACGCGTGCTATTGTAGGACCAGCATTTTTTTACCAAACGCTTTTGGGTGCCGTCCTGGCGCGCCCATACCTTATCTGTTGGTTGTGCCCATCGCGCGATATTAGTGTCCTTCGCCCTCTATCTCACCTCCAGCCGCAGCATATGATGTGTGCTCCTTCACGAGTGATGCATGCTGCTGCACGTAATGCACACAGGGGGGGGGGGGGGATGGAAGGAGCTGGGCGCACGCCAACCACCATTGACACCCAAAAACAGAACGATCACAAAAAGACACCGCAGCTTTAACTGCTACCCGGTACTGCTGTCGTTGTTTTGCAGCTCTAACTGCCACCTGGTACACTGCTCGTGATTGTACGTAGCTCACCGAATCGAACAGACATACGCGACAGCAGGCACGCTCTCGCCGGGCGGACTACCGGTGGATACCTGGTACGTATAGACCACATACTGACTGATGGTTCCGTCAGCGGTGATGAGATAGAGAATTTCGTCGAAACTCATTTTTTGCACAAGCAAGTTTCCATGGCGCGTGCCAGGGAAGGTGTATCGCCCCGTGAGGGATATATTGGTCAGCGACACTCCTGGGTTAAATATGCTTCATGATGCTTCTGTCGTACCGGCAAACACGGTACCTGTAACAACTGCCCGTACGCAGTAGGCAGTCAGGGTTGAACTGGAATTGAACAGCAGGTCGAGTATACCGGCCCTGCTCGCCCTCTCGGCACATTCGACGAGCGATGGATACACACATGTCGACCCCAAAACGGAATGAAAACGAAAAATTGCATCACAGCGTAATCGAGGAGAAGGAGAACAAGTCCTGCGTTACGACCCCTGGGTCCAAGCTATGATAAGGCGAAGAAGGGTGAGGACGAGAGTTACTCGCCAGATACGAGTGCATAAGGGCGTAAGGGCTACTGCTACGTCGGGCAAAAAAAGAAAACACGAAACCGCCACACCGGGAAAAAAACATTTCCCGCGCTTTTTAACTTTTTCCTGGAGTTCCACGTCAATACCGTTGGATGTTTATGTAGGGGACAGGAAAAACCGTTGGGGGGTTATCTCCTGCGCAGGCGCGAACCATAGCACAGACAAGCTCTGACGGGAGAGAGCTCTCCACACAACGAACGAACGGCACTGCGGCGCCAAGGGTTTGCGCAACTCGCAAGGACCTCGAGCCGGGCCCCGCCGAGATTTGGTGGCGTTATATTGCTTCCTGCGGCAATAGCGCACTCTGCGTGTGTATCGCATGATCAAAAGAAAACAGGAAAAAAGAACAAGGCCGCGTGTCTCTCGCAGTCTTGCTGCGCCACTGCCACCGCTGCTGCTTCTGCTGTGCTGCGCAGTGAGAAGCAGGGCAACGCAAGTCAGAGGATCCCATGTGGCGCAGGATCAGGAACAAGGAACCCGTGGTTGCAACACCCGAGGATGCTTCGGCGCTGACGGTGGAAGCGGCGGCGGCAGCAACGCAGGCCGAGGATGCGACGTTCTCGCACCCGGGAGCATACGGGGCCATGATGCTCCCGCCTAAAGTTGTCAAGGTAGGGTTCTTCGCAGGGCGTAGGAGGCACAAGCCCAACAACCTTTGCAACAACAACAGCAGCAGCAACGCTACCACGGATAGCGATGCAGGCACCCGACCTCCTTCACCCTCACAGCAGGAACAGCAGCAGCAGTTGCCTTGCTCTGGGGGCGATCCTGCGCGCGTGGACAAGCTCCTCTCGGAGGCGAAGGAAGCCAGAGAAGCGGAGGGCTTGCTCCGAGCCGAGTCTGCAAAGCTCCTGGCGAGGAAGGCTGAACTCGAGCGTGAGATACAGAGACTCCAGAAGGACAAGGAAGACATGACGGAGGCCCACCGCACCCAGCTAGAGCGCCTCCGGGTCGATCTAGAGGCCGCCTCCAGGGACAGTAAGCTTCGTCTCAAATCAGAGCTCGAAAAAGGTCATGCGAAATCCATGGACAGCTTGAGGTTGACCCTGCGCTCGGAGACTGAGCATCTCGCCTCGGAAACGAAGCGTCTCCGCGAGGACTTGCTCCGGGCCAGGCAGGCCAGGTCGGTGCCCCCGGCGGAGAGGGGGAGATCTCTCGGGGAGCGAGAAAGGGGGGTTGATGGTGGTGGCGGTGGTAGCACTGCTGAGACGGGATTGGTTACTCCTATGCCTGGCTTGCCGGGATTTTGGTCGTCACTTACCAACGCGTTTACGCCCGGAGATTTCCTCGAGGCGGGAGGAGGGCGGGGCGAGGCGGGGGGGGGGGGCGTGCCGCCACCGGCGCTGCTGGTACTGGCTGCGGTGCCGCTGTTTTGTTTCTACAAGCGCTGGCAAAGACAAAGGTGAGCGAACTCGGGGTTGGTTTGGTTTGCAACTTTTTGTTCTGTGGGTGTGATGTACGAGTACGCGCAGCGGCAGTGCTGCACTTGGTACTCTGCCGTAGGATATGATACGGCAAGAGCACCAGTATCGTACCCCGTTGCATTGAAGTCTCACCGTACCTGGTACCTGGTACAGCAGAGCAGTGGTAATGGCAAGGTATGCAACTTGAGGTACCATGTGCTGCTACCTGATAGTGCTGTGCCTCGTCCGCATGTGCTGCTGTTTGTTACTCGTACGTTATCTGTACGTAAGAGTAAAGTACGTACCCGCGTATGATGTGTTGATTTCGTGAAGCAACAAGCTCCACATGCACTCGAAGGATGGCGCCATTTTCAGAACTGTTGTTGACATACTCGTATCTTGGCTACTGCTGTTGCTACATGATTGAACGCTGATGCTGCATGCTGCGAGTTCTACAGCAGTACACGTAATGATAGTCTATCTCAACAACAGGAGCAGTAGTCGTACCGCATTGTTATTAGTGTATCATGAGTCAACGAAATGGCCAATTGGATTCCCTGGCAACCCTGAAGTAGTCGTCTAGACTATGGTTACGTACCGCTGCGCCTTCTTGGCATCACCCTTACTGCTGTACTAATAGTCTTATTCTACGGGTGTTTGTGGTGGCGTCGCGCAAGCACTTGTTCCCGTCATAGCAGCGGGGGCCACGCTAGTTCGTGCTGTCACTGCCGCTCTAAATGCTGCTGGTGTAAGAAACGGAGTGCCTTTGTCGCAACTCCCCTAATCATACACTTCGTACAGGTTATGGCGCTACCCCCACTAGAAAACGATAAATGAATCGCCTTTGTCTTATTAATAGCACCCCTACGATCATACTCATATTAACCCGTGATTATGCGGGTTAATGTGACAACAACAGCAACAACAACAACTGTACCTGGTATAGGTATGGGAAAACAGCACTACAGCAGTGGTTACCCCGATTTTTCAAAGCGCCACGTGACAAGCCGAAAGAAGCGCTCTAGCTGCACGTTGCTGTTATCTGTAGCGGGAAGTATATAGCTTTTAGCGTAGGCGGAACATGCCGATTTGATCGCTCTTAAGTCGCGCATGCTCTTATCCCGGGCGCTCTTATATCAGGGTACCCAATACTGTACTCTAAATGCTAAATGCCGTCCCTTCATTTTATCACCCGTATCTACGGACAGGGTCGTGGAGGAAAGCAGCAGCAGCGACGAAGGACCGAACACAGACGGCGAGGTAGACTCCGACGCGCCTTGGTGGGGGCGGGGCGAGGCCAAAGCCGGCAACGGTAAGGATTATGGATGCGAGGGGGCGTACTCTTTTATTGCTTGCCGCATTATGGCCTTTAGGCTTTTGTCCACGTATCCCTTATGGCCTTTTGGCTATTGTCCACGTACGTATCCCTTTCGAGATGGAGCACTCTTCATATTAGAGACACCTCCAACATTTGCTGGGGGGGGTACTTGCTTTTTGCTTGCCTTAGCATATTGGCCATTGACCACGCATCCTTTTCGAGATGAACACCGCACCAAAATTCCTAAATCCTTGAGACATCTCCAACTTTTCGGCGCTCCTTACGTTTTCTCCATGTATTACATAAGGCGACGATGGAGGGGTGGACAGCAATAAGGAGGTGAAGGCCCTGGAGGACGCTGGCAGCATGGAGAGCGTCGGCTTCCAGCGTCCAGCAGCGGTGCCAGCTAAGGCTAGCAAAGAGGAATCTAAGAAACATCGGCGCCGCTCGGTGTCGTCCTCGCCGATGAAGCTCAGGGTAAGGGCGGGAATGAGGATGGAGGTAACGGTAAAGGGGGGGGTGGTGGCGCCAGCAGTACCAGCAAAAGTGGGGTTAAGGGGGTGGAGATGAGGGATGTGGTGTTGGAGGGGTAAGGGTAAGGGTGGGGTTGGGCGTGAAGGCTAAGTAGGTGCTGCACTGGTCGGTGTCATACTCGCTGATGACGCTCAGAGTGTGGATGGGGACGAGGAAGTGGGTGGGGGTGGGGGTGATGGTCGTGGAGAGGGCTGCGAGGAAGACAAATCGTCTTGTCTCAATTGTTCCTCACCACCTGCTACTGATGCGCCCCACCCTCCCCGCTCTTGTGCCCATAGACCTGCCCCAAACCCCGTGACCGTATACAGGCGGCGCGGTCGTTTGGGGATATTCCGCCAGGATCAACTCTGAAATTAGTTCATCCCTTTATAGTGTCGCGATTCGACGACTCAAACCGCAGAACTTTCGGCAGCCTTCCTTTGTCCTATAACTACTACCTGTTACCAGGTATGCCTAACCCCCCCCCCCCCCCCCTCCCCCCCTCGCGTCCGTACACCCACCCCATCCCCTCTGGCCATGTGCAGGCGTCACGATTATCTTTTGGAGATGTACGGCCAGAGTTAACTCTAAGACTAGCCCCTCCCTCCAACGGGCCCGCCGCAGCCAACCCTGAAGCTCTCATCAGCCCCTCCGTGTCGAAATTGAGGGTGCCATCGTTAGTTCGCCGGAACAGCACCCATGAGTCCACTGCCGCCGCCGGCGATGACTTCGCACGCGTTAACGATAGACGCTCTTCCTCGGCGACTTGTCAAAGGAGGGCTACCTCGGGGTCGGCCCCGGTTAAGAGGCATGCCTCTGCGGGGGGCGAGGAGGGGAGTGCCTTCTCGGTGGCTGTGCCGGCTAGGAAGAGTTGTGGACCCTTGGAGGTGTTGGAGCTGAATAGCGTTGGCCTGGGTGGTAGGGGAGGAGGGAGTGGTAGTGTGGAGGGTCAGGCATCGGCGTCCTCGGGTCGATCTTCTTCCAGCTCTCCGTCCCCGGAGAGGTCTACCCCTAATTCTTCCTCGGGAAAGAAAAGCAAAAAGCTCGGGAAGAAGCAGCCGCTGCTGCTCCATCGCGCGCAGCGGCAGCATCACCAGCAGCAGCAACAGCAGCAGCAGCAACAGCAACAGCAACAGCAACAGCAACAGCAGCAGCAACACCACCAGCAGCAGCGACAGCTTTACCAGCAAAAGCAACAACAACAGCGCCAGCAGCACCAGCTACAGCAGCAGCAACTACGGTCCGCCCGTCCGGCTCCCAGAGGTCTCGCGAAAGCTGCCGCCATGGCCGCCGCACGCACCGCGGATCTCCAAGGGCGTTCCTTACCCTCGGCAGGCGGACACGGGGGTGACGATGACCTTGCAGCGTCAGCAGACGCGGTGGCGGCCGCGGCGCTCGGTAGCGACCGCGCTGCGGGCGCGATTGCCATGCGCGGCGCTCTGGAAGGGCTCCGCGCAGAGCGAGACGCTCTGGCCAACGCTTGTGGCCGTTTGGAAGCAGACAGAGAGGCGGCCGCGGTGCAGCTTAGGGAGGGGGGCGAGCGGTTGAGGGAGCTGAAGAGAGCGAGGGAAACGTTGGAGAAGGAAAAAGGGGTGCTGCGGGAGCGGTGTGAGGAATTGGAGGAGGCGGCGGAGGCGTGTCGGATGGGGGAGTGTGGGGTAGGGGTGGAGAGCGCGAGAGATTTGGTGGAGAGGGTTAGGGTGTTGGAGCAGGAGCGGGAGGAGATGGCTGGTCTGGTGAGTGATGGAAATTGCTGTTGTTGCTGGTGGTGGAGGTGGAGGTTTTGCTGTGGTTGTTTTTTATGTGGATATTGTCTGTGTGATTGTGTTGCTGTGCTTGAGGGTTTGGGGTTTGGTGGTTGTTGTGGTCGTTGTCGTGGTTGTTGCTGTCGTTGCTGTGGCTGTGGTTTTTGTGGTAGTTGTTGCTTTTATGGTTGAGATTTTTCCTCATCCCACTCTCACCGTACCCCCGCTCTCGCCATAACGCCTTCGCTATCGATACAACCCCTCCCCCTCCCGTATCCCTTCCTGTACTGGCAGGTTGGTACGAATGAGGCGGCGGTAGCGGCAATGTCCAAGAGGATCGAGGGACTCCAGCGTGATCTCGCCGCTAAAAGTGAGGATGTCGCTGAGGCTGCTGCAGCCGCTGCTACTGCTATCGCTGCTGCCGCCGCCGCTTCGACTCCTAGCGCTGCGGCGGATGCGGCGGGTTCTCTCGCAGAGGTGAGTTCAGTGGCCTTCTCAACATTGTCATATCTGGCACTAACTATTAATATAGTGTGGAAATCGGCGATTTTTCATTAATAGTTTCGTTTATAATGGTCGAATATTTTTGTCGTCATGTTTTGTTTCGCCGCAATTTTTCCTGATAAAACCCCTTCGGTTAGGTGTGGGATCGGGTTTGGGGTGAGGGTTAAGATTTAGAGTAGAGTTGCGGGCGTTTTTCAAAACGTGTCGTCTCATAATACTGGGAGCCGACGGGGAGACATTTATTCCGCGAATCTGTGCTGATTCCGTCGTCTCACGTGTATTTTCTTGTATGTTGAGTCACGCCTCGGTATTAGGGATACCTTTTGGTTTTGCCAGGCTCATCTTGACAACGTGAAGAGCTCAATACCTCACTGCGACAAAACGCTTTTGAGAAACGTGGCAAGCGCATCCCGAAGTGTGTTCCCTGGGGCTCACTACATGGTATTTGCTACCACTTGACGACCAGGTAATTTGTACCTGGAACCCTGGTATTTATTTTAAATAGACGAACGATATGTTCCATTGTAAAGCAAAAATGGGATTGCAGAGTTTTTCGGATGGCCCCTCAGTTGTTGAGCAGTCCTGTTATTGAAAAAATGTTTGACCCCAAAGTACCCTCCCTTCTGTGACACGGCATGGCTCAGGCGGCGGAGAGCCGGGCGGCACAAGCGGTGGAGGTTGCGTCGCAAGCGCTGGAAGAGAAAGAGGAGGAGGCGGGGCGTCTGCGGGACCTTGTTCGTACCGCGGCGGAGGAGAAGCAGGTAAGGGTTCAACGATTTTCGTAGGTGACAATGCGGTATGCTCTCGGTTATTGTTTCTGTTTGTGTTGTTCGGTAAGTGTCTGATGATGCTCATAGGGGAGAATGTAATATCCACGCCGCTCGTGTTACTGTGGTCACCCCCCCCTCCCCCCTCCCCCGCCCTGCACACTCATAGGTGCTCGGAGTCGAGCTTGCAGCGGCTATTGCGGACCGTGACCGAGCTGCGGCAGCAGTGTCAGAGCTGCAGCTACGCGTTGTTAAGCAGGAAGAGGTGGTGGCAGGCCTAAAAGAGGACCTTGTGGAGGCGCGGGAGTCGACGGCGACAGCTGTAGTTGCCGCTGAGACGTCCGCGGCCGTGTCTCGCGAGGTGTGTTGGTGGGCTGCTCGTGTTGGGTTGGTTGGTGAGCTGTTGGTGTGATTGAGAGCACACTTTAATATAAAAAGCGTGCCTTCTCGAGGTAAGGTGGACGCAAGCTTTTCACTCCCCCTCCCCCTTCAGTCTTAATGATTACCGCCGCCGCCGCCCCCCCCCCCTGCCTACTTCTTCGCGAAAACCGCAATCCTCCCCCCTACCCTACCTGTCCCTCCTCCTTTTAGGTGACCACACCCCCCTTTAGATGACTGACATTGTTGCTGGCAGGCGGCGTTGGCAGAAGCACGGTCTACGCTGTCCCCCTCCTCCTTCTTCGTATCCGCCCCCCCCCCGCCTTGTGATGCCTGCCTGGTCGGTGAAAACTTGAGACGGGCTACGCCCCGCCATTGCAGGGATGCGAGGGTCTGTGGTCACACGACTACGGCTATGCTTGAAATGAATACACCCCTCCCCCCCTTCCGCCTCGCCCCCGCTTCCTTTTTCTCGCGCTTCTTTTTATATTCCCGCAGATACTTTTGCTACATTGGCGGCATTGGCCGAAACACGGTCTAGCCTGTGTTCCCTAACTCCCCCCTCGCCCTTCTCCATACCCGCCTCCCTTTGTATGACCGACGTTGTTCCTGCCAGGCGGCATTGGCCGAAGCGCGGTCTAAGCTGTCCGCTGTTGAGGATACGCTGGCGAGAACAGAAGAGGAGCTAGTGGGGGCAAGGTCTCAGCTCCACTGCATGCAGGTGACCTTGATCTTGCTTGCGCACCTCGTTGGCATAGAAAACCTGGGGGAAAATTTCAATTTTGGCTCTTTTTTTCATATATTGGATTTCGTGTGTTCATGGGCAAACACCTTGGTGGATTGGCATTTGAACGGCCATCGTGTGTGCAGGTATGTTGTCAAAGAGATTACCAGAGAACACACGGCTTGTAGGGTATTTGAAGAGTGTTAGTTGGAACCGCTTTCGTCTATCGTCTAGGAGTTCAAGTCTTTTAACCCTGCATTATTACCGCAATGACGACCTCGTCCATGCCCACTACCTTGTCACCGCTTCATGGTATTTTGCAGGATCATATTAAGCATGACGCGCAGTATACCCCAAAACTTGTACATGTACCTTCCCCTGCTTGTACTATCAAATAGCTGTGTTTGGTCCTGATTACTATGTACCCCGGTAATTTGTACCAGGTGGGTACTAACGTTAATTGTATTATTAATACGGTTGGCAGTTAATATTATAGCAGTACTGCCAATAGCGTTGGTAACAGTAACTTTTATAGCACCGCAGGACAATTCCCGCAGTATCTTAAAGTAGTTTGGGAGGGTGCAGTTCTCGTTTGTTTGCTTTTTTTTGTCGCTTTGTTGGCCGTCTTTTTGTTTGTTTTGTATTGCCTGCCATGTATTTTTATTTTTGTCACCCCTCGGGCGGCGGAGATTCTACAAGCAGCAGGCCTTTTTTTCATGGAAAACTAGCGGAGTTGGCGTCGTAGGCAGCCCTTTTACCATCGCAAAATTTGTCTACACTAATTCAGAGTAGTTGGCCTCCCAAAGCGTGGGTGCTTTTCTAAGTGGTCAGTTCCAGGGATTTCCACGGTGCGGGTCACTTCCCGCGGGCTTGGCTAGTCTGGTCACGGTGACCCAACCCGACCCGACGCGACCCGACCCTACCCGACCCATGATATTAGAGCCGGTCGCCCCGGTGGCGTATCAGGTTATCCTCGAGCCTGGTATAGGTCAGTTTCGTGAGTTCGAGCCCCGCCGAGTGCATACTCGTATAAATTCGTTGGGACTTTTTCTTGTGCACAAATTGACTTGCGGAAAGCGCGAGAGCGTGAGTTAGCAACACGCGATGAAACATCGACGAGCAGTGGGATTGCTGAACCCTATGCGCGATAAAATTTGAAGGCAAGAACCGGGGAGGAGAAGGGTTGACGCTTGTGACCACGGCTTGTCCAGAAGCTGGAAAGTTAAAGTGTGCAAAAAAAAAGAAAAAAAAAAGTAGAAAATCTTTAGAGCCGACCCAACCCGACCCGTGAGAGTTTGAACATGTCCTGACCCCATGTCCAATTGCTGTTCACATGGAACCTTTCTCCACTTCCGACCGGACCCAACCCACGGGATTTTTAAACCGTTGTAACTCTAACGCCGGGTTGCCTCGGGCTCCGGCCCGCGAAAAAGACGTGGTTAATTTCAGGCTGGTTAATTTAAAGGATGTCTCTCACTCTGTGTTTATACGTGTTTTTTTCTTCCGGGGCAGGCGGATATCGTGAACCAGCAAACGCTGTTCGAGGAAAAAGTCGCGGAGTTGGCGTCGTCGGCTCGTCGGATTTGTCTCCTCGAGGACAGCATTACCAAGCACCTTGCAAAGCAGCGGGACCTCGACGACCAGTTGCAGGTGATGGTGGTGGGACGATTCGGGATGTGATGGCGTGGTGCGGTGCGGTGGTGGGATAGGATGGTATGGTTATATGTGGATGGCGGTAGCAGTGTTTGGCAGTTTGCAGGGATGCCTCTGTTACGCGTTAAACGTGTGCTCGCTTTCGCAAATCCACGCGCTGCTCGAGAGAAATTTATAGTAATATTACTCCAGATGGGAAACGCCTCTATATATACTGGAAACCCCTCTTGTTTCGTACCTGGTAGTCTGTTTGTTACCCGGAAGGGGATGTTGGTGTTCCATGCCATGTCGTGCTGCCTTTTAAAGATGTTGCGGCTGCCGCTCGTCGGAGGCGTTTACATTTTTGGCCAACTTCATGTGAACGGGCGCAGTTCGCACTGTGTTTTAGCCGTAACATGCACCCCCTCTTGATTTCTGTTTTGGGTTGGCCGGCTTTACTAATGGTAAGTCGACGAGTAGTTTGTAGTTGGCCAGGTATTGTTATACAGTTTATGTAGTTGCGACGAGCAGCTGCAGGTTCTGGTGTGGCGCCGGGGTGGTGTGGTTATTTTCTTTCTGTGTTCCATCCAATATTTTGTCTTCGGGCGTCAATGACCGGCTGCAGCTGTGGTGGTGGAATTCTTGTGGTGTGGTGGTGTGGTGGGATGATGCGGTTGTGGTGGGATGACGCGGTGGGATGACGCGGTTGCGGGATGGTGGGATTATGTGGTGAGGGGAGGATAAGGTGTGACCGTGAGTCAGAATAGTGTGGCCGTTCCCACTACCCCCCTAAAGCTTCCCCCGGGCTTTTCAGCATGTCGTTGGGCACCCCATTAGTCAAATCAACGTACACGCGCCATCTAGTTATTACCCATCTACCCCCTTACCTGGAGTTTGAACTTTCTTGTTGCGCTTTCCCCGCCCGCTAACGTATCAGGGTCTTCGGGAAGAGACGTCGGCGTTGGAGACCAGCCGGGACGAGCTTGTAGCGGAGGCAGCTGCCAAGCTTTCAGAGAGGACAGCGGAGCTGGAAGGGCTGAGGGAGCGCGCGGCCGACCTATCCACGAAGCTCCAGGTTTACTTTTTTTTCTGGAATTGTTTTTTTCAGATTAATCGTCCCGCGCTCAAATAACCGCCAGGTTACGCCGCCTTGAGTTCCCGAAACGGCAGAACCTCCCCTTGTTGTTTGTAGTTGCCTTGTTTTGATCTTTGAATGTGATTTTTTTCTTGCTGATACCGTTCGCCTGTAAGTTAAGTTGCCTTCTAGGTACGGTTGCTTGCCTTTTCTGGATCGTGTTCAGCCTTACTTTTTTTCGGCATTGTTTTGCCGTTTTGTTAGCCGTTCTTTGCCTTGATTAGTTTTTTCTTAAAAATTGTCGTGTTGATATCTCTCCACCAAAAAGTTATTCTGATATACTCCACACCGTTTTTTTTTTACCCCCAGAGCACCGATGCCGGCCGGGAGGAGTTCGAGGTGGAAAACAGGCGTTTGCAGACGGAGCTCGAGAGGCGCTGCCGCGAGCTGGAGCTAGAGAAACAGGCGAGTCTTTTGGGGGGTGGAGGTGGGTGGGTGGGCGGAGGAACGGGAGGGGGGTGGTGGGGGAGGGCAAGGGGATGAGTGGACAGGGACAAGGGGGGTGGGGGGCGGGAGGTTGAGGAGATGAAGATTCAGGGCACTGTTAATCGATAGGCTCTTTTCCTTTGTTTTTTATATCAAAGTTGCGAAACAGTGGTACTGCTGAGATGAGGTGGTGGGGCTGTTGTTCCGGGATGGGAGCAGGCAGCGTTTTTTGTGTTGATAGGGATAATTTCTTTTGACGTAATTTTCTTGTTTTTTTGTTCGCTCCGTAGCTTCTGACGTTTTTGCCGTTTTTCGTCGTGTGGGGATGGCAGCAGCGGGCAACATTTTACTCTTTTCTTTTGTGATTCGTAATTATCTTTGCTGTTTCACTATCCAGTGTTTTATTCGCCTCCTGTTGGCGTTCTCTTTTATTTTTTTGTGTTTTTTCGTGCTGATTTTTCTTCATCAGGCCCAGGCTGCGGAGTATGAGCAGAGCTTGGCCGCGAGAGTTGCCGAGCTGAAAGCTAATGCCCTTGCCCGGGAGGCGGCCGTGAGAGAGCAGGAGAAGCTCGACTTTAGGCATGCAGAGCGCTTGCAGGTGCGTGTGGCCGGCTTGGCTTGCATATGTGCGAGTTTTTTTTCGTTGTATCCATGATTTGTATTGCTTGTTTTTGTGTCTATTTGTGTGGTTGTATTTGTGTATTTTGTGAAATACCTGGACGGCGCCTGTTTACAAACTGTGGATTATTTAGTACAGTCCGCACCCCACTATTGCATTGTTGTGTGCTAGGGTTGAAATGGTTGAAACGGGGTGCTCAATAGACCACACCTCCATTTAATTGGTCAACACGTCTACCCTCGTCCCGCCCGGACCGGATATCATTGGCCACCCTGCTTCCACTCGGTAGGGGCAGCAGTGTTGGGTTGGGGTTAGGGGTAGGGTCGGTGAAATAGCGTATGGACTGCAGCTAAAAGTCCCAGTCCATGGACTGCTGTATATGATTTAGTTGCTCTCGAACACTTGGCGGTCTTATGTGTCTGGTGTTTCTCACTCGAGATTAGGTTGCACGTGCTTCTGGCTTGCATGCGTTTTGAGTGTGCTGTGTCCGTGGTTGGTTTGTTCTGATAAATAGAGTTGGTCTCTACATCGATATATCGATATCATTTTTATCTGGTATGTCTATACTGATGTGATATCGTATTTAGATGTCGATGTGATATCGTATTTAGATATCGATGTGATATCGTGATATCGGTATCGATGTGCTATCGGTATCGATGTGATACTGTGATATCGGTATCGATGTGATATCGTGATATCGGTATCGATGTGATGTCGTGATATCGATATGATATTTGTTTATCGATACCTATATCGGCAGGAACTGGAGGGGGAGAAGGGCGCTCTTCGGTTGGAGTTGCAGCAGAAGTACGCCACGGCTTCGGAGGAGCTCAAGGCCCTTTTGGAGGAAAAGCTAGCCGCGGACGAGGCTTACTCTCGCCTGCGCCAGTCGGCGTCTCAGCTGGAGCAGCGGTCGGAGCTGGCGTCGAGCGAGCTGGAGGTAATAGGAAGCCCCCCTCGGCGTATTCGCCGCCGCTTCTGCTGCTTCTTGGTGGCGGTGGCAGTGGCGCTGCTGTATCGGAAGGCGTAGCTTATGATGGGTGCTGTTGAATGAACAGTTGTTGTCGGGGTTGGGCTGGTGCTGCTGCTGTATGAGACGCGGTACGGGTTATGATTGGTGCTGTTGAACGGACTGTTGTTGTTGGTGGTAGTGATTGATAGAGGGGTTGACGTTGCGGGTGGTGACGGCAGTGTTGGTGATGGAAGACTTGTTGTTGGTGGTGGTGGTGGTGGTGGTGGTGGTGTAGTTGTTGTCTTTATGTTGTTATCTTGCTGTGACGTCGTGCTGTGTTTTGCTGCTGTTTTCGTTACTGATGGGGAAGGATTTTGCACTTCTGCGGCCTCGAGTCTGCTTAACAACAACCAACCGACTGACCAACCAGCCCGCCATTTTCGCGTGCTTGCTGTTTTTGTGCAGGCTCTGGCGGCCCGAAACGCCTCCCTATCAGCAGATGTCGGCTCCACCCGCGATCTCCTGGCCGCCCGCGCTCAACAGCTGTCCCACCTCACAGCCAAAGCTGCTAACGACGCCGCCATCGCTGCCTCCCGGCTTGCCGAGGCGGAGGCTACCCTTGCTCGGGAGAGGGAGCAGGCGACGGTGGCGATTGATAACCTCAGGGAGGAGGTCGCTCAGGCGGCGGTGGCTGCGCGGGAGGCTGGGGAGCTGAAATTAGAGGAAACAGGTGGGGCTTTTTTGGGAGGGGGGGCGGGGGGGTCTGGTGTGGTATTGTTTTTTCGTGCGGTTTTTCTTTTAGTTGCAATTGCAAAATAATTTTCCTACAGTCGAATCAAGTAAAAATGATGTTTCCGTCGGTAGACTTGTTCCGTCAACATATACATAGATACATTTCGCTCGTTCGCGATACTTGTCGTTTATGATTCTGTGTGCTTGGGTTACTGCTAATACTAAGTGCTCGCACTCTGTATCCATACTGCAGGTGTGCTTCAGCAAGAGGTATCGAGACTAACCCTAAAACTGCAAGCCCTGTCCGAGGCAAAGGCTGCCGGTGAGAGCGACGCTGCTGCTGCGGTCGCGGAGAAGGCTGCTAGACTAGCCGATGCGATGGATCACCTTCAGTCTTTGGAGACTGCCGCGGTGGAAGGCAAGGGGGCCATCGCCGACCTGGAGTTGCAGGTGAGATGTTGGTGTTTTTTTGTGCTCGGTTTTATGCCTGTGGTGTTATGTATTTGTTTGCTGTTTTTGTGCGGGTGTTTTTTTTGTGAGTTCTTTTTTGTGGGTTTGTAATTTTTGTGTGTTTTGGTTCTGAGCGTTTTTGTGTGCGTTTGTGTGCGTCTTTTTTTGCATGGTGCTAAGTGTTGCGTGCAGTTTTTGTTATTTTTTTGTGCGTTATCGTGTGCGATTTTGTTGGCGCTTTGTGGGTGAATGTTCGTAATTGTGTGTTTACAGGCTTCGTATTTGATGCCGCGCTGTGCGCACAATATTTTTTTTCTTACAGCTGTCGGAGACGAAGCAGAGGGTCTTACAGCTTACGGAACACCTGGAGCAAGAGCGGGAGGCCGCTAGGCAAGCTTCGGAGGCTGGGGCTCGGGCATCGAAAGAGTCTTGCGACGCGCTCGCGGCCAAGGAGGCGGAGGTGATGACAGAGGCAGGGCTTAAATCGACGCTGGCTGACTGAAGTGCCTGTCTTTTGTTGTATATTTGTCCAAGGGCCATGGATTCGATCACAGCATTACGGTGTTCCTAGTTAGTGTTTCGTCTCTGACCCCCCGCTCCTGCTTTTGTTGTTCCAATTGCTACTCTTGCCACCCCTTTTTTGCTTTGTGCTCTCCTCCCTCTCCCGTCGTCGCCATAAGCGTCCCCAGGGTCCATTCAATGCAATGTTTCCAGATTCCGGCTCTCGATGCTCGCATGGCCGATCTTTCACTCGAGCTAGCATTTCACTGGCCTCTAGGATGCACCCGACGCCGAGGCATCGACTATCTCCACCCCCCGACATGTGCACGCCGTATTGCATTAATCCATGCCTCCCCGCCTCCCGCTCCCCTCAACCTACACGCCAGATTTCGGCTCTCGATGTGCGCGTAGCCGAGCTTTCCCTCGAGCTAGAAGCTCTTCGTGCTGCAAAAGAGACATCCGACGCCGAGGTATCGACCACCTCCGCTCGTGCCGAAGCCCTAGAGCTGGAGCTGCGCTCCTCCGTTAAAGCGTTAGCGGAAGCGCGTGAGGGTTTCGACGCGGAGGCTTGTAAGGTGGCATGTCTGACGAAGGATGTCGCGGAATTGCGGGCCAAGACGGAGGAGGAGGCAAGGGTGTCCACGGCGACGATTTTGTCGGAGAGGGCTGCTAGGTCTGCGCTGGAGAAAGACGTGAGGGGCTTTGCGAACAACGCTTGCAGTTCGCCCGAGCGCGTGTAACGTGTGTACGGGACGGGCCTCATGCATGCGTTTGTTTATGCGGAATGCAGGTTGGCGAGACTATAGCGCCCCGTGTCTCTCCGCTTCCCCCTCCTCCACAGCCTCCTCTGTACCCCCAACCCTCACCTCCCCCCACCCCACTTTCTATGCCCCCACCCTCTTCTCCCCCGATCCCCACCGTCATGTCTCCTCGCTTCCCCCACTTCCACGGCCTTCTGTGTACCCTCAACCCTCACCTCCCACCACCACCCTTTCTATCTCCCACCCCCCCCCTTGCCTTCCCTCCCGCCACTTGTCCAATATTTGCACCAGCTCATCGTTGCCAAGGACGGCCTCAAGTCTTCGCACGTAGGTCTCTCCCTCGCGCGGGCCCGCGCTACCCTGGCCGAAAACGCCTTAACCGAGGCAAGAGACGCCGCGGCCAAGACCGAGGCTTTGTCGAAGCGTGCCGCCGAGGAGGCTACCGCTGCCGCCGGCGCGGAGCAGCGGTCTTACCTGTTGGCGGCCCGAGCGGAGGCAGAGGCGGCCTTGGAGAGGGTGGCGGAGCTTGGGCGGGAGGTGGAGGAGGCGGGTGGTGAATTGGGGGAGGTGAGGGCTTTGGCGGAGGAACGGCAGGGGAGCGTGGAGGAATTGCAGGAGCGGGTAAAACGCGCGCAAGAGGTGAGGCGTGTTCGGGGGAGAGGGGGGGCAGTAGGATCATGACAGTTTAATATTTTTATTTCAAGTTTTTATTTCTTTCGGGAATTGGTACCATACCTGGTAGTTCTCTTATTTTGAAGAAATCGGTTATCTTCAATGTCTATTTTATTTTACAATAATGGACAAAGCTGGGATTTTGGGGGATGGAAGGGTGAGTGATTTTGTGGCTTTTTTTTTTTCTTTGTTTGTGGTGTCGATATGTTGGTGTTTTCAATTTGGAGGGATGCAATTGAGCGCGGCGTCGGTCATCCGTGCGCTCACGTTGAACGCTCTCTACGGCGCACGTTGAAAGCTCTCTGATATATCGCGAGGTTTTGTTGCACCACGAACACCACCAACCCCGTCCCCCAACCCCCTTCTTCCGCATGCGGCAGTCCCTTGCGGCGATGGAAACTTCCGCAGCAGAGGCCGCCGCGCTCGCCGACACTCAAAAGGCCACCCTAGCCTCCGAACTCGCAACATCCGAGAAAAACGCCGCCAAATACGAAACCCTCGCAGCCGAAGCCGAAGCACGCATTGCCGCCATGGAGAGCGACGCGGAAATATTTGCCCTTGAGAGCAAATCCTCAGCCCAGGCTGCTGACACACGATTTTCCGCTGCCCTTGCTGCTAAACAAGAGGAAGTTGTGGAACTTGAGGAACAGGCTAGGGGTGCTCGTGCGGCAGCTGACTTGGCGGGAGAGCGGGGGGTACTGCTGCAGGGTCAGCTTGAGATGTTGGAGGCGGAGCTAGAAGGGGTTAGGGGAGAGTTTAGGGTGGAGAGGGAGGCGCGGCAGGAGGAGGCGGAGGCTTGGAAGAGGGAGTTGGGGGGGGTTGAGAAGGAGGCGGTGGAGGCCAGGGGTAGGGTGAAGGGTTTGGAGGAGGAGGTGGGAGTGCTGGAGGGCAGGGGGAAGGGGCTGGAGGAAGAGGTGGAGAGGGCGAGGGACGCGCTGAGGGATGCTGTGAAGGCTTCGGAAGACGAGAGGGAAAGGCTGAGGTGGGTGGGAGGGGTGGGGTTAGAATAGGGGGAGGGTGCGGTAACACGGAGTTACAGTGGTATGGCAATAGGAATTGGAAGTCAATAGGGGGAGAGGAGGCAGGGGGCAGGAGGGAAGGGCGTGGATAAGGTATTGGAAGTCGGATGCTACTAATTTGTGAGTATGATCTGCATTCTCGCCACTCTATGTACCGTTGAGCATAGGACATGCCCTGTAGATTGGGGTTTGTGTACAACGTGTTACTAGATAACTGGAATATATATAACTGACGAGCGTTCATCTTACATTTTCTCGTTGTTTTTTGTAGTTTTTTGCAACAATGGAAGCCTTCACGAACAGCGTGGAACAGCCAGGCCTAACTCTCCCGTAGTACATATATATTGAAATCTACCCGGGGTATTCAATAGCACATTTTTTTTCATTTTCGCTGGAACCAGCTTAAGGACAGCGCGCATTAACTCGAAGTCCTCACCGCCTTAGCTTTTTGCCTATGTTTTATGCTTTGCAGGAACGAGCTTCAAAGCAGCACGGATGAGTTGGAGGCCCTCACGAAGGAAAGCGGGGCAGCCAGGGCTGACTCTGCCGCAGCAGTCGAGCGGCTTCGGGAGGAGGCGGCGACGAAACACAGCCTAATGGAGCAAGCCCTGGCCGTGAAAGAGTCCGAGAAGGAAGCTCTTGAAGCCAGGCATGATACGATAATTGTACAAGCTCGCCCCAGCGTAGCGTACCAGTTTTTTTGTACGTTCGTTGTTGTTCCCTTACTAGGGAAACGCTTGTATTTTCTTGTCTGGTGCTGATTGTTTGCTTTCCTTGTCCTGGTCTCGTGTCGGGGTGGACGGCTCCCCTGCTAAAATAGTTTGAATTGGCGTGTCTGTTGCTTACCTGGTCGTGTTTTTTTTTTTTGCTCTTATTGCTTCGGTATTTGTCCCTCCATGGTTCTTATCTAATCTGATCTTGTGTTTTTGTTCCTTGTTTTGCTTGTTTCTTCTCGCTTCCCGTCCGGCTGGGCGACCGTCGATCGGGTCGGGATTTGGTGCCGGTGAAGGTTGAAAGGCTTGGAGGTTGAGCGGTCCACCCAAGCTTCCGAGCTTTCGCGCGTGAGCTCTTTGATGGATGCTGCCGTTGATAAGGCGGTCAGGGCGGAGGCTGATCCGGAAAAGGCCACTGCTGAGGTGATCGGCTGACAGTAATTACATCGTTGACAATGTTATCGTGATTGTTTGCTCGGCTAACTGAACCAGCGTTTTTTTTTTTCTCTTGTGCTCTGCTGAACGTTGATACTGCTCTCGTTGTTATAAGCTGTACCTGGTATGTATTGTATATCAGGTAACGTTATCGTGCTTCGCTAACTACTATAGCCTAATGGTTCTATGAGTTTTGCTCTGCTCACTGTGACAATGCTTTCGTACACCTGTGTCCCCGTAGCAGCCGGTAGCAGTAGTGTTGTTGAGTTGTTGTGTTCTGGTGAATGTGATGTTGCGCACGCTCTCTTGTGTCCAGCTAACTGATTTATTGCTCTTATATGATATTGTACTCCGCTGACTGATGTAGTATTAAATTTGTCAGTACCTGTGTTGAGCGGATCGAAGCGAAACACGCTGCTGACATATTTACCCCTCTCCCTCCCTCCCTCCTTCCCGACCAACGCAGGCGGCGATAGCGGCGGCGGCCGTAGCCATTAAGAACGATGAAGACATGTCTCTGGTAATCGCCGAGCGGGACGACTTATCTCAGCGGCTGCAGTCCGTCGAACGCCGCGTTGAGGTTAGTCAACTCCCCCCCCCCGGTTGTCGCCATGTACCCTGTACAAGAAAAACTACCAAGGGTTGTGTATCACAGATTTTGTTCAGTAGCAGTTTTTTTTTCTTTGCTCATCCCATCTACTTTCTTCGCGCATTTTTTGTGTTCTCTTTCCCTCGATACACGCCGTAGCTCGTGTCCACGGCCACTAAGCAGGCTCTTCTCTCCTCTCCCTACTATGGCACGCGCCTTCGGTTTTACCACGATAAGATTCCAGCCCTTTCTTTCCTCGTCGACTCGCATAGAATCGCGCCTACCCACGCTGCTAGGCGCTCTCAGCAGTCTGTGTAGCCGGTCGCCCCGGTGGTGTATCAGGTTATCCTTGAGCCTGGTATACGTCAGTTTCGTGAGTTCGAATCCCCCCGAGTGCGTGGTCGTATAAATTCGTGGGGACCTTTTCTTGCGCACAAATTGACTTGCGGAAAGCGCGAGAGCGTGAGTTAGCAACACTCGATGGAAAATCGACGAGCAGTGGCATTGCTGAACCCTATGCGCGATAAAAGTTGAAGGCTCGAACCGGGGGGGAGAAGTGACTACGGCTTGTCCAGAAGCTGGAAAGTAGATGTGTGTGAAAAACAAAACCAACATATGTACTTGATAATCTACAGGAAAGCCTGCCAGATATCATAGATGGCAGGTTTAATTAGCTGTAGACATGATGCCATCGGCAGCTTGCACATATGGTGTAAATGAACCCCCAATCATATGTAGCATGTGATACCTGGGTACCGGTATGTCCTTTTTCATGTTTATTTTTGCATCGTCACGTTTTTATGTTTCCACCTCTACTTTACTTTGGATTAAATAGCGCTTTTTGATTGTGTCATTTCAGGTGTCAGGTTATGTGATACTTCGTATGCGACGTGTTGTACCGGGTATTGATATGTACTAATTGCTCTGTAGTAAAATGTGATTGCTGTAGTATCGTACCCGGTACTGGTATGTGGTAAACGGTATCGGGTATAATACCATACTTATGTTGTCTTTTTGTCGTCTCCCTCGAGAAGAAAACACGCTTGAGTGGTTCTACGGTAGCCCCCCCAATTTTTCTTTTACGAAGTCGCTGCTTCCGAAACCAGCTCCCGGTCGTATCTCCCGAACTACGGTGCCTCTTGCCATTCCGACGTCATCGTTCGATAGTAGTAGTAGTAGTCCTTTGCGAGCAAGAAAATACGTGAAGATATAGTTTTTCATAGAATCCTTCGGCGTGTCGAGCAAGCCATGAAACTTTCGTTATATAAAATCTCTGGTTCGGGCGCGGGCTATCGTAGAATCTGTCGATTATGAAAAACATAAACTAGTACCGAAGATGAACATATGTGTGGTACGTTTTGTTGGTACGTTGCGTTTTTTGTTGGTGGGTTGGTTTTGCCAGGCGCTAGGAGGCGAGTCTCGCAAGGCGGAAGAGGAGTTGGCAGCGCTGAAGCTTAAGCAAAAGGACGTGCACGCCGGTGTCGGCATCAGTGAAGCGCCGGCTGTGACGGTGGGGGCGGGGGTGGCGGAGGGCGGGGCTGGCTCGGAGGTGAAAGCTGCCGAGTTGGTCGAGGCGGAGAAGGAGGTAAGCACTAGAACCATATACAGTGGGGTGGGTGCCCCCATTTTGCCGATACCAGGTGTGTGCCAGCCTAATCTACCGGCACTATCCAGGGCACCGGCACTATTGGATTAGGGTTATTATATGGAGTTTCAGCGGCGCCAAGCGATCCCACCGGCACCATCGAGAGCAGTGGCACTATTCAACTGTGTACGAAGTGTCATGTTGCTGCTTGTTTCGCCTCCGCTGCCCATGTATCCCCCGTCATGCAGCGTCAGCCAGCCGTATTTTGTGGTTTCCTCGGCCATTGCTGTGCTATTTTGCTGTGTCAAGGCTGCAAACGTACCTGGAAATTGCTGCCTTGATTGGTTCGCCCCAGCTCTGCAAGATTCGCCCCCCTTCTTCCCTTCCCTTATGTTGCTATATTTAACTCACCGCCCGCCTTACCCCCCCCCCCCCCCCCCCCCCCTCCGTATCATATCGTGTGTTGCATTTTGGGGTGGCTTTTGTCTGTCATGACTTACGTCCGATGTTTTTGCCAAATGTATCGCTTTTAGGCATAAAATGAGGCTTGGTACTCTTAGTATTAGTAGTGCAATCGGTCGAATTTCGGATGCTCTACGGGAAACGGAGTTGGTGATCCAGAACATGGACACAACCCCCGCCCCCGCATCTTCGTGTACAAATGGTACGGCTAAATAACCCCCCCCCCCTCCCCCCTCTCCCCTCCATATCTTGTCGTGTTTTTCACTCTGGGATGAAATTCGTCCGATTTTGGGGCGAAACGTGTGATTTTGCGAAGATTGCTGCGCTGAAGGATGAGATTGGTCGCACCTCTGAGGCTCTAAGGGAAAAGGAGTTGGTGATCAAGACCATGGGCGCAATAACTCCCCTCGAAGAAGGCGTTACTGTCGACGAGGAGCCATCCCTGGAGAATACGGGTACTGCTGACGGCCGACCAAGCATTGCTGACAGCCGACAGTCTGTTGGGTCTCAGGTAATTTTTTGGTTCGCTTGATATGGGAAAGTTGTTGGCGCTTCCGTGTGGTGGGGTCGACGGGGGAGAGGTCCTCGCAGGTGTTTTTGCGTCGAGTACGTAGAAAAGGTGAACAGATGTCTACCTTCTGATGGGGATACGGCTGAGAGTTTCAGTGTGGTATGCTGTGGGAGTACTGCGGGCAGCCAACAACTTGTAGAGTTGCTGGTAATTGGCGGGGAGAAGGAGGGGGGGGGGCGTCGGGTGCTTGCTTCAAGTATATATAAAGGGTACACCGGTGTGTACCTTCTTACGATGCATACCTTCTAATGGTGTGCGCCTTTTGTCGATTTGTACCTTCTAACGACGTGTACCTTCTGACGATGTGCACCTCTGACGATTTGTACCTTCTGGCTATTATGCGCCAAAAATAGATGAACGATGTTACCCGCGCGAGCCTAGCGGAAGCCGTGATCAACCTGAAGAAGAAGTTGGACAAGAAAAGCCTGCTCCTCGCTCGGGCCGAGGAGAAAGTTCTGGTGCTGGAAGCGAGGCAGGAGGAGGTCGGACACATGCTCATGGCTCTCCGACAAGAGAAGGTGATGGGATGCTGTGGGGTGTATGATACGGTCTCGTTTTTCTGCAGTGCTCTGACGTGCTTTGGCATGATTCACGATTGCAGTTCGGTCGCACCCCCTATTCCTCCTCCGCCCGCTCGGTTATTGACACCGATGCAGTAGGGGTCCCCCAATAAGGCGGTATCCCTGTGTAAGGCGGTATCCCTATATAAGGCGGTTTCCCTGTAAAGGCGGTATCCCTATAAAGGCGGTATCCCTATATAAGGGGGTGTCCCTATGTAAGGCGGCATCCTTATATAAGGCGGTGTCCCTATGTACGGCGGTATCCCTATATAAGGCGGTATCCTTATATATGGCGGTATCCCTGTAAATGTGGTATCCTTATAAAGGCGGTATCGGCGGTATCCCTATATAAGGCGGTTTCCCTATGTAAGGCGACATCCCTATATAAGGCGGTGTCCCTATGTAAGGCGGTATCCCTATGTAAGGCGGTATCCCTAGATAAAGCGGTATCTCTACATAAGGCGGTCGAAATCGCTCGGCAGGACTGGGGAATTGCACTCGTAAGCTGGAGTGAATAAGGCGGCTCCCATCAATCAGACGGTCATATTGCGCTCGGACACCACCGCCTTACTACGGGTACTGTGGTGTAATGATCAAACACTTCAGACGAGTTTCTCCTCGGCTGTGAAAATTAGTCTTTTGGAACCCGCGGTTGGCGATTAAGAAAAGCGACGATTGCGACAGTTTGGGTGAACTTGAAGTGCAACTTGATGAAACAGACGCATGCATGGCCTATAGGTATAAAAACACGTTCATTCATATTGCCAAAGAATGATGGCATTCCCATCATTGTGGGTTAAGAAGCCCCGTCATTCCGATAACATTTTCGCCAAAAAACGGTATACCTTAATATCTCTATCGTGGCACGCGTCGATTTTGTCGAGTGCATGCATGTTAAGATCTACTGCTGACGCCCCCCCCCCTCCCGCCTCTCCCTTAATCGAACCCCTCACGGCGCTTCGCGCGTGGTGCAAGAAATGTCTGCCTGGTTGTTGAAAACCCGACGTGCTCCGTCCCGGCATAGTAGGGATGCGAGGGTCTATGGTCATGCGACCACGAACATGCACAAACTGAGTACACCCTCCCCCTCAATCGACCATCTATGGGCCTTTTTCAGGAGAACTTTGTGGCGGAGCTTAAGAGGAAAAGGGAAAAGGCTGCGGGCGAGCTGAAGGACGTCAAGCAGGCGAAAAAGGCGGCGGAGAGGAGGTGCAGGGAGATGGAAGCCGAGAGGGAGGCCATCGCGGACGACTACGAGAGCCGCCTCCAACAGCAGGTAATTACCACGGCTGTGATGGGTCGTAACCGGGCCCACGGGTCGCGTCAGAGAGGTTTTCGAAAACTCGCGGGTCGCGTTGTGTCGGGTCAGGTGGGGTTTTCAATATCTCACGGGTCGGGTCGAGTCGGGCCAGGAGAATTTCATATATCGCGGGTGGGGCCGGTTCGTCCACACCCGATCAGACCCACGAGCAGTGAGTGATCTGACCCGACCTCACCCGTGAAAAAGTCTTGGTAATTACTTCGAGCGAAGTGACATTCTAATTTTCGACGACGCCAAAAATAGGGGATTCGTTTCTATCTTTGCGTGCCCGATTGTTGATGTGCTGTTTGTCTTCCACCCGACTTGTCCGATCTCCCATATACCGCTTTGTTACCATTTTGTAGAACTGTGAGTCGGCAGGATGTCACGACTAATAACTAGTCGGTAGATTCCGTTAGCCAACTAACTGACTTTCAGTTGGCAAGTCGGTTGGTGGAGCCAACCGATGGCCAGCCGACTTTCAGACTCAAGTCAGGCGAACGGAGCGAGCCAAATCAGGTCCCACCGGCCGACGGGGCCCCGCTCAAAAGGGAAAAATGCATCCCGTTGTAGTAGTATTAGATGGTCTTTCCCGCAAGCATGGAAGCCCAATAACTAGTCTGATAGTCGGCACCTGCGGGACACGACTAACTATTAGTCCGACTAATAACTAGTTGGTAACTTAAGTCGTGCCGACTCACCACTCTACCATTCTGGGACGCACACACACCAACGCCCCAAAGACAGCAGACCAATTTTCGTCGGGTTGGGTTGTGTTTAGTTTGAACTGTTGGTGCTTCTCACCAATGCACACGCAGTTGGTGGCAGTTGCAAACATGGATAGCGTCCAGCACAAGCTCCTATCGAGAGCCATACCAGGTAGCATGTTATTTTTTGAAGTGCATACGCCGCACAATTAAAATGGTATTGTCCAGGGATCGTTTTTTGAGGGGGGGGGGGGGGTATTTTGGCTTTGGTGTGGTCGGCGGGTGTCACAGAAGTTATATGTTGGAGTTGCTGTTAGCGTTGGTAGTGGGCTCGCATGTATCAACAGAGTGTATTCCTCATGCCGTACCCATGGTATTACCAACTTTTCCTACCCGGCTTGTCAGCGCCCTTTACGCTCGTGCGTCGTTAATAATTGTACTGCCCCATGCCACACACGTTGTTTTGCCCAACCAACCGCCACGTGTCAGGCCTCTAACTATGAAGCCCAGCTAACGGCGACGCGCAATCAGGTATTGGAGGGGGAGGGCGGAGAGGAAGGGACGAGGGAGGGAAGCGTGTCAGCGTCTACCCATGAAGCCGAGGTGGAGAGGCTGAAGGCGCTCATCGAGGACCTCGGTACGTGGCTGGGGTATCACTGCTCGAGTACGTAGATGGGTTGTCTGAGCCTTTTTATAGTTCCAAGATAATATGCCACGTTATTTCCAGGTACCGTAGGGGTCTCCCACTCAAAAGGCGGTTGTGTGCTATTAAGACAGCAATATTACCGCCTTATTGAGGGCCACCTTTCTGTAGGCCTATTAATAGTATATTTCTAAGAGTTTTGTCCACGGTGCAGGAGGGCAATTCTAGCAGGGTTCATTTTTTTTCGTCGATTTCTGTGTTGAGAACCATGTTGTGTTTTCCGTCAGCCATAGGATGCCGTGGTATTTGTTCTGTCAACCATTCTGTGAACCACGGTATACCTCTTTCTGGCATCATTACAGCACAATTTTCCCGTTTTCCGTCCTCCTCCCTCCTCGGTGCTGCTGCCTACGCCTCAACCATGGTGAAATGTTCTGTCAACCAACCTTGGGATGACGTCGTGCCTGTCTTGTCAACCATGGGGTGATTGGGTGCTGCTTAGAGGTGAATAGGAAAACGACTGCGCGGAGGCTGAGGGACATCATGAAGAAGTGCTCGCAGAACGAGGAGCGCTTCCTTGCGTGAGTGAATGTTAGCGCTTTGAATAGCGAAAAAAATAACATAACTGGTCTCGTACGTGTAATAGGAAAAGCAGAAGAAAAAAACTAGCAAAATGTAGAGTGTAACAACCATACCCCTTTAAAGCCCCAAAACCCCTCCCTATACTAATTCCAAGTAATTTTGTCCCAAAAACGGGTTTCCAGTTGAAAATGCGGTGGGGGAGTCCCCTCACTCGGAAAATATCATATTTACAGTTACAATGGGACGAACTCAATACCTTTTTTAGTTTTGTTGGGGGCGATACCAGGTACCTGGTATAAGACATGATTTTTTATTTGTGTTAGAGGCAGACGATAGGGAGCGGGGGGGTGAAACACTTCATTCGTTCATACCATTTCAAGACATTTTTAGTTGTTGATAGTAGAGGGAGGCGATATCGAAACGGGAATAGCAAAACCAAAACGAACCAACCCAAACGACTCTTATTTGTTTTCTTCAGAGCCGTGGAAATGGAGAAGGCTAGGGCCGATCGTTTCGAGGGCATGCTTGAGGACAGCCGTTCCGAAAGAGACGCGGAGTGCGAGAGGCTTACGCAGAACATCGACAGCCTCAAGGAGCAGCTTGATGTGAGCGTCGCGTGCGGCTCTTACCGTCAACTCTTTTACTGGTGCTAACAATAAACTACGAAAATGATCTCATGCTAATTTCAAGTAGATGTGTCACTATTTCGGTTATTTTTGTGTGCTTGTGTGTTTGTTCGATTGCCTTAGCGTTTGCGGTTTTTGTTGTTTTTGTAACACTTTGCGCGTTTTGTTTTTTTTTGCGTTGGTTTTTCAGGTGAAAGTGGCGACGGTGAAACACCTCTGGGAGAAGGTCGCGGCTATTCGTCGGACCAAGGCCGTCGGTAGCGACGACCTCAAGGTTAGTACCCTCTTGACATATGTTGGTTAGTCTTGGATTTTTTCTCGTGAAGATCGCGACGCTCGGTGGTATTAAGTAAGACTTGACCGAATACGTTAAAATGTACGAGTCTTGCGTCTTGTTGGGTTCGTCCGTCCTTATCTGATGCGACGGTCATAAGTTTTGGTAACCTCGCTGTTAATAGTAGGCCGAGCTTTCTTTTTAGCGACGCCTTGCCAGTTTCGTGATCCTTATGTCTGCACAATTTGACGCGAGTCGATGGGGGAAGAAAGTGCTGACTTATTCTCGCGATAAAACTGAAGGCGCGTATCGTAGTGGGGAGGGGTGAGAAGAGCCTGCGTAGTGGCCCCCCGGGTCTGAGTTACGTCTAGAGAGGGAAAAGAAGAAAAAGAAAAAGTGCAAAGATGATTTATAGGATGAGTAAACAGAAAGAAACACGTGGCGGCGGCCTTAACTTTTTTTAACGTTAGCAAGCGCCGAATTCTTCATTTGCGACTACTTGTCAGCTTGGTAAGCCTTGCGTCTTCTTTCCGACGAGCTTGAGGTTAGTGTCCATTCTGCCTCACTTCTCGTTTTGCCTCGCAATGAAAACTCCGCTTGCTGTTGTTGCAGTGTTTTATTGCGTGTTTACGAATTATTGGGGACGAGCTTCAACTCCTTCAGAGCCCCCAAACCCCTCCCTATAATAATTCCACGTAATTTGGCCCCAACAACGGGTTTCCAGCTGTAGAGGCGTTAAGGTCACTATCCATTCTATCTCATGCCTCATTTTCCATTTTCCTCCAAGCATAACGCCGCTTTCTGTTGCAGTATTGCGTGTTTACGATTCCACCCCGCTTCGACAGCACGGCTATTGGTGAGTCTACAGTAACGATGATGTTTGGTCGATTTTGTTTTTTTTGTGAATGACTTATTATTTACACTCGAGCTGTGAGATCGAAAGATTTTATCGAAACTTATTTTGTTTTCTGGTGTTGATATAATTTTTTCTCTCTCTTTTTTCTCTGCGGCTGTTTGGCCGCGGCTATTGTTGTGCAGGCCAATCTGGACGATGCGGTAGCTGCCCGGGACAGCCTGTCTAGGCTAGCTGAGGACCAGCAGGAGCAGATTGACAGGTTGAGGAGGAGAGCTAAACGGAAGGAGGAGGAGATTACTAAGGTGACGCTAGTGGGGTTGGTGGTGGTGGTCGTGATTGTCTTGGTGGCGGCGTCTGTTTTTTTTGTTGGGAGTGGTGGCGGTGATTAAGGCTGACGGGGTGGTGCTTTGGTGGTGGCGGTAGTAGCCGTGGAGGTGGTGATGAATCTGCTGAAACAGGTCTTCAAAGGTTTGAGGGTCAAGGGGAAGGAGGAGGTTACTAAGGTGCTTCTCCGTGGTGGTGGCGGTGGTGGTGTTGTTGGTAGCGTGGCTGTTGTTACGATTTTTGGTTGTTGTGGTTTTGGTTGGTTTTGGTGGCGGTGGATCAGCAGGAGCAGATCGACAGGTTGAGGAGGAGGGCCAATCGAAAGGAAGAGGAGCTTGCTATGGTGAAGGTGGTATATCGATGGTGGTGACGGTGGTGGGAGTTGATCTCGTGGTGTTGTTGCTGGTGTGGCTGGTGGGGTTTTGCCATGGTTTGTAGACGTTGCTGTCGTTTGCGTTGATGTTGGTTTTTGTTTATGCTGAGATACCGGGTATACTGGTATTTGCATTGTTTTATGTCGCCGTCGCTTTTCCTTTTCGTAGTGAGAGACGCTGTTCTGAATGACCTTGACTGAAGTTGGCTGTTCGTGCTTTTTCCCCGGATACATACTTTGTGCAATTCTGTTCAGACCGAGAGGCACCAGGTTCAACCCACCTTGATGTTGGTGTTGTTGGTGTTGTTGTGTTTGTTGTCACATTAACTCGCATAATCGAGTTCGTGGTCACAGGACAGGCTCCAGCCACTCTGGAGCTGAGGAATACCCCGGGGAAAAGCACATGATATGGACTTCCAACTCCACCTCCACGACCGTGTCGCACTGTAACGGTTAACGTCATCATCTGTACTCTTTCTCCGAACATTTACTGTTTCGGTCTGTGCTAACCATCATTTGTCCCCTCCCCCGTGTTTTTTTTGTTTTGTGCATCCTGTCAGACCGTAATGGCAAGGCTTCAGACGCAAGAGGCATCTGGTTCGACCAATCTTGATGACGACATGGACAGTCCGGCCAGGTGTAAGGGCGAGACTCGGGATTCCATGGACAGCAACCACGGTGCTCCGCGCGTCGCTGGTACCGCGCTTCGCTCACAGCTCGCGGACATCAAGGTTGGTGGGGGCTTTGAGCTGGGGGCAGTTGCTTGCATGGGGGGGGGTGGTGTCGGGTGATGGTTGCAGGAGCAGTGCTGTTGTTGTTGCAGCAAAAGCAATAACTTAGACATGCCAGGTATAATTGGAACGCCTGTGTTCCCCCTTTTGGACTTTAATTGGAACGCCTGTGTTCCCCCTTTTGGACTTGAGAGGCACCCCGGATATCAAGTATATCAAGTCAACCCCACTCCAAAGGGGAACCTTGTACACGTAATATAGTGAAAAATATATATATGCACTCCAGCTGTGAGATCGAGACTTCGTCGGAACTCATCCTTGCAAGCCGTGTGTGATGCTCCAATCGCGCGTATTACTTGGTGTGACGTCACTAATGATATATGTCGGCGACTGCACCTATATATGTTATCCAATCAAGTTCATGTAGATTAACGGGACAACAACGACAACATGTAATTTACAAAATGCCACCGGCTTTACCGCCGGTGCCGCCGCATTCCGTTTCCGTTTTTTTTGTAGGCGGAGAGGATGGAACTGATGTGCCGGTGTCAGCGTCAGGAGCAGCAGGTGGCCGACCTCCGCAAGCTGGTCGACGATATCGCTCAATTGGAGGAGGGGGCGCCGGATGTGACGGGCGACGCTACCTGGGAGACGCAGTCGGTTTGCTCGGACCTCAGTGGAGTGAGTCCGGTCGGGAGGAGTGTTTGCTGTTTGAAGTTGTTGTGGTGGTGGTGGTGACGTTGTTGGTGTGTGATGGATCAGAGCGAGGCTTTTGTGCCGTTAGCTATTAATGGTTCTCAGCTAGGGTTATTCGATGGCGTTGCTGGTTTTCGATGATGGAAGGCTGTCGCGGAGGGGGGCAGTCGATTTTGTCGGACTTTAACGGAGTGAACGGAGCGACTCGGCTGCCGGAGAGACGCAGTCTGGCTTGAAGGGGACCTTGGCGGAGCGACACTCAGTCTAGGTCGCCTAGTAGATAAGCGCCGCCTTGAAAATGCCGCAGTTTGATAGTATGTATCTCTGTCGAGGAGCTCTGCCGGTCGCAAGTGTTGCAGCACACGCGCCCTTGCGCAGCTTAGGATCGTCCGTAACAACCCCCCGAAAATTTGGAATCCTGACGAAAAATTCACGATTCCTGACGTTTTGCAATTCTGAAGGTGCGATGTGTTCTAAAAGACAAACTTATTTTTGTTCAACAAGAACATTTTTTTTTTTTCGGTTTAGAATCCTGGCATCATTTCTTTATGGAAAATGTCCAAACCGATTTTAAAGTATGGGTCGCTGGCAAATATCACGATCCGCGAAAATGTCCCGTTTCTTTTGTCACGATTTCTGATTTTTTTTTTCTTGTTAGTGTGTGTTTGTTGTGAGAAACGGCCCTGGCGCGCCTCATCGTACCCGCTGTTCTTCCCCTGGATGAGCATAGACAGCTCGCCAATGAGCGACAAAAGTGTCACCCTTGTTATGAGCATGGCGCTATCCGACCCATCTCCTCTCCCCCCTTAGACGAGCCCCGAAAGCTTGCGAATGATGGCCAAACTGTATTCTAAGCGTTGCACCTGTCGGAAGGCAAGTTCTCGTGGACACAACTGTATTCGTCATGCTAAATAGCCGACGCCCCTCTCCCCACCCCCTAGATAGCGCACAGGTTTACACATCATATTTCGTTTTGGTAGCTGACCCTCCCCCCCCCTGCCTCCAAGAAGAGCCTTGGACGCTCACATAACGATCGCAAAAATTGGTGACCCTAGTACACCCGGCCAGGTATCGTAATACGCGCCCTGACGTAAAGCTATGCATCATGCTAACCGACGCTCTTCCTCCTTCTCCTCCTCTTCCTCGTCCTTCTCCTCCTCTTCCTCGTCCTTCTCCTCCTCCCCTAGATGAGCGTCGACTCGCATATGCCGCGGGCAGTGGAGGACATGCCCGAGGCGGACCTGCGAGAGTTGGCCATGTGGTTCAGGAGTAAGGGTGGCGATAGGCGCCGCTTACTGAGGAGGTATAAGGCCGGCCGGCAGAAAACCGAGGCCCTGAACGCTCGGAAGCAGGTGAGAATCAGTTCGTTTTTTTCGCTATATTGCTGTTGTATGTTTTTGGTATGGTGTTGTTTAGATAACGCTAGCCGTTAGAAAGCCGAGGCCCTGAACGCTCGGAAGAAGGCGATTGGTTGGCTTGGTGTTTGGGTTGGTTTAAGTTGGTGTGTGGTTTGGGTTGGGGGGTGGTTTTGATTTGTTGGGTTTGGGTTGTTGGTTTTGGGTTGGATCTCGGTTGATTTTGGTTTGGGCAAGGCTGATCGCCAGGAAACTGAGGCCCTAGATAAGAAACACGCGATGTATTCTTTGGTGTACGGTGTTGGTTTTGGTTCGTTAGGGTTTGGGTTTGGTTTGTTCTGGTTTGGTGTTGGTTTTGGTTCGTTAGGGTTTGGCCTTGGTTTGTGTTTTGTTCAGTTTGGTTTGTTTTGGTTGGTCCTCCGCCTGACACGTGTCCAGTCAAACACTGTAATTAACCCAGATCCAGATACTGACTAACTGTACTCTGCTGTGTGAGCGCTGTTCTGATCATATCGCTTCTCCGCGCCACCTCACGTTTGCGACTTGTTTTTTTCCCAGGCTGGCGGTGACCTGTTCGCGTCTGCTAGGCTCGGCAAAGTCCCAGCAAGAGGTGGTGTTGGTGCTCGATCCCCGGCCTCAGACGATGTGAGTAAATGCACATACATCGCTGCGAAATCACGTAAAAGCATAAGTACTCGTAGCGCATGACGAAAGCCGGTAGTACCTTGTGCCAGGTACTGGAGCAACGAAAATTTTTTCGGGGTATTGGCAGCGTAAACCCTGTAATACACATGTGCACTAGGGAAACGATGTCCATACACTTGTGCGGAGCCTTGTTTTTGGCCATTGTTTACTTTGTTCCTTCGAGGGAGACGATAAAAAAAAAACACGAACTTTGATGATTTGTACATATAAAAGTGTGTGAAGGCCGGGGGGGGGTAAATGTTTTATGGATTCATACTATTTCAAGACAATCATTAGTTTCCACGGTCTAAGGAGACGATATGCGTATTCCTGTGAATAAACCCCGATTGACACATTCGCAAACCTACGATGCAACACATTTTTTGTTTGTTTTCGTTCACACCAATTGAAGACATGGTTAGTTTCCGCATCCGTGGGCAGACGATATACCCGATTTAAGAGCCCTACGAAAACAGGCCTGTATTGCCGCTCTTGTCCTAATCATGCTCTTGTCGCACAGTGGGTATCATACAGGTTCTGGAGTATAGGAGTGAATTACAAGGCGTGACAATCCGACTTGACCGCGGATAACCCCTTTTCGACTGCAAACCCATTTTCGGGGACATATATTACTTAAATTTAGTGTAGGGGGAGTTTGAGGGGTCTAAATGGGTTGGCTGAGTTCTTTGAAGATGCGCACCGGTTTCAGGGTCAAGCTACTTGGGATTTGAGTGGGAACCTTTTGGCGTCGTCGAAGGATTAACGCCTTTACGACTGGAAACCCGTTTGGGGGGACAAATCACTTGATACTAGTATTGGCAGGGGTTTGGGGGTTCAGTTCTACAGGGGTTAAGTCCGTTATGTGTTGCTTTGGACGCTCTTAAGTCGGGTACCCCACTGTGTAGTAATAATCAGTATTGATAGCGCATACCTGAGGTACACTATATAGGCATTACTAATGACTAAAATACCTCTTTTATCGCCTAAAAACAGAAATGTTACAAACACTGCAAGTATCTCCAAGTGTTGTGCTCTGAAAAACGTGGTTGCGGTTGGTGCACGAAGAACGCTAACTAAGACAGGCTTGCTATGGGCCCGGAGACTCAACTGTTTCGTCAAGGTGCAACGTTGGGAGATACGCCGCCAGGCAGCATGATGATGGCCGTTTTGTATCTCTTAGTGTCCTTGGCGGTTTTGATACGACCGAACTTTGGTGGTTTAGGTCCCTCTACGACGCGCGGCATGATTGAGGTATACATCTCGGTATACCGTTTTTTGGCGGAAACGTTTTGTAACACGGGGTTCCTTTTAGCACCGCAGTCCCGACATGGGGGACGAAACACTTGGAGGTGGGCTAGGATAATTTTCGGCGTCTCGGAAATAGGTCAAACCAAAATCGTCGGTAGGTTCATTTTTGTTTTTGCCTTTCTTTTTCGGGATCGCTCATCGGGTACGTAGCGCTTTTATTTTTTTCTTGTGATCAGTTTTTGGGTGTTAATTATTTGGAGGCCCAGAAAAAAAATGGTGCTAGAACTAGTAGTACGAAATAGGTAGCCCTTTTTGGCTGACTAATTATTTGTTCTGCATGACGGTGCTCCTAAGTCCAAAATCGTCGGAATATAAAAAACAAAATCGCAGCTTTTTTTTTGGGGTACCTCATCGGGTTGCACTTTTCGTTTTCTCAAAATCTGCTTTTGGGTTTAGAAAGGAATACATATGCTAATGTATTATTAAAATTGAAGCCTCAGAAATAAACTGGTGAAACTCTTCTACCGTAGCTTGCGTCCCAGCTTGACCCCGAATGGGGCGACTGTAGCAAACCTCCTTCGGTCACAGTTGTGCCCAATGCTCGGTTTTGCCAGAGAAATCAGGATGCTCCCTCCCTCGGGCATCAGCGGCACCCTCCCTCCCCTTTGCCCCTTCCCCATTTTAGCCATAGGTCAAAATTAAGTTTATTTGCACACCGAACCAAACAAAACCAAACCAATCCAAACCAAAACCAAAGCCAAACTAAACGCATCGTTGACCAAACATAACCAAACCAAACCTTTTTTGCTGCAACACGTGCTTGTGTGTGCTTTCAGGGCTCGGTAAGGTCGGCGAAATCAGCCCGCTCCGCCCGTTCGGCTCGCTCGGGTGTCAGCACCAGCACAGCCGTGAGCAACATAAGCGGCCGCCTCGCGAAAGCAGCCTGGGGTCCTGGCAACACCGCCAAATCGAACACTAGCCTCAACGGTAGCGCCAATGGTAGCGGGAATCGAGACCATCCTCGCCGGGGTACTGCTGCATCTCCGCGAATGGCTGACGCTCGCTCTTCTGCCTCGGGCTCCTCTGTCTCTGGTAGCAACGCTAGGTCTCGGTTTGGTGGGGTCGCTCGGGAGGACGGTAGTCGAAGGGGGGGAGATTTGAGATCGACACCTGGGAGCAGAAGGTCGCCGCGCGCGGAGACTAGGGCTATGGGCGCACGCACTGGTTGGCTCTAAGTCGGAGCGGGGGAGGTGGCTTTGACTTGGTTTGATGAAGGGACTCGGGGAATTGGCTTTTGGAGGGAGTTGGGAGGGGGTTGGCATTGCCGCATAGGGCACGAGGAAAGCACGTACTGGTTGTGGTTTAAGGAGGAATCAGGTCGGGTTGCTTTGAGGGGGGTGAGGAAGATGGTTTTGATTCGGATGAAGGCGTGTGGAAAGAGGGAGGGAGATTTGAACCAGAGGATGGGAGGGAGAGAGGGGCAAGTAGGGCGGCTCGATTCTCGCCTTACTTTTGGCGTTTTGGGAAGCTCGAGAGGGGCGGGGAAGAGACTGGGAGTTCGGCAATGAAATGGGGGCTGTGGTACAGAAACGTGCGGGATGAAGCCGCTCTACCTGCTCGGAAGGAGTGTTATCGTTGCTGCTGATGTTGTTGGTGCTTCGGCTGGTTTTTTCTAACCATGGTGAAAAGCTTGCTGGGAGCTATCTTCTGCTGGTTTATCTTATTGTCGGTGGAAAGCTAGAGGATCTGGCTCGTCGTTAAGTAGACTCGGCGGTTCATCTGATCATTGTCAAGTTGTTGTGTGGTACATTTGAAGGATTATCTAACCTTTGTCAGCTGGCCGTGGGATGGCTTTGGCGGGTTTATCTATTAAAAGTCTTTGTGTGAGGCTCATTGTGTCTTAACTTGGCTGGCTTATCTGCTCTTACCAACTCGGTGTAAGCACCTTCATGAGGTACCATAACTTTGGCTGTTTTCGCCTACCAGGGTTTCATGTAATATCGGTTGTTGCCTTGTCGTGCGGTAGCTTTTGCTGGTTGATCTAGTGAGTGGAAGTCTGGCTGTGAGTCGTTTTCATGGATGGAGCAGGCACGGAAGGGCGGGGAGCTACGAGACTAGGCAGAGAGTGAGCGAGCGCGGGAAATCACGAGGGGCAAAAGCGATACGCCAGCAACAGCAACAACGCCACATATATTGTTTTGTTTTGTTTTTTAGAATGCGTTTGCGAGGCGCACGATTTCTTCGCCGGGGGGGAGGCGGTAGCGGGAGCGGTGGCGCTATTTGTGCTATGAATCAAATGTGTCTGTCGTATCATTGTTCAATTGTGTCAGTCCATGTGTGCCACTTCTTGGGTATTTTTATTTTTTCCTGCGGTAGAGTTTTGCTCAGGGTTTGCACGAGAAGCGCGGAGGGAGTGTTTTAGCGCACGAACACGCTGCGGACGAGGCGGTGGAGGTGGCGGCACCCGTCGTGGTGTCTATCGTGTGTGGCGATCGTTTCAATTGTGTCCGTCCAAGTGTTTGGGTTATTTTTTTTGTTTATTGTTTCCCTGCGGTAGATTTTCGCTCTGGGTTTGCATGAAAAGGGGGTGGAGGGGTGTTGAAACGCACGAACTTGCGGCGGACGAGGCGGTTGTGGTGGTGGCGGCTCCCCCTTTGTCCTGGTTTATCACGTGTGTCAGTCATGTCAATTGTGTCCGTCCAATTGTTTTGCTTGTTTTGGTACTTTTGTTTTCCTTGTCGTGGAGACTGTGCTCTGGGCCTGCACGTATATCGATTGTGCTCATTGTGCCCATCGAATGTTTTTGGTTGTTAGGGTGTTTTATTGTTTTCCCTAGTGGGGTAAAGATTTTGCTCTGGGCTTTCCACGTGTCAATTCTGTCGATTGTGTCCATCAAATCGTTCCGCTTTTGTTGCGTATTATTATTTTCCCTGCGATTGATTTTCGCTCTGGGTTTGTACGAGAAGACGGGAAGGGGTGTTTACCACAAGGGGGGGGGGGGGAGGCGTTAGTGCGCGCGGCTGCGTAGACCTCTGGTCCACACGCACCAGCCATCCTTTACTCGCCTTGAGAGCTTCCTTCAGCCTATTTTTTTACTAGGCAGGGTCTGTCGCATTTTTTTTAGTTTTTTACTGTGTATGCTGGTTTGTTTTTTTATGGAGGGAAAGGGGTCGTGAGGAACATGGGATAAAGTGGAGGGTGGCAGTTTTGAGGACGGCGTTTTACAACCGTGCCTGCTGCTGCTGCTGTTTCTGTTCGGTGATGTGTTTTGGCGAGGGCTCTTTCCGAGGGAGAACGGGGAGAGGGTTCTGCTTCTATTTCTAACGAGCTGTTTACGTGGATGAGGGAGGTGGTACTGTTTTCTGTTTATTGACGAGCTGTTTACATGGCTGGAGAAAAAAAGTTTCTGTTTTCTGTTTCTTTGATGAGCTGTTTGCACGGGTGGAAAGGACGCGTTTGATGAGCAGTTTGCATGGGGGGGGAGGAATGTGTCCATTTCTGTCGTTGGCGAGGTCACCGCTGGGGGGGTGGTGGGATTGCCACTCGGGGGATGTTGGGGGAGTTTGGAAGATTGCGAAAATTGGAGTGGTTGGGTCTTGCTTTGCATCCTACCTGGCCAGAGCGTGTCACGCGGTCGGCCTCAGACGGCGGCGGTGGTGATGGCGGCAGTGGCAGCTGGGGCGATAGGCGCGTGTGCATGGCGTTGGAGAAGCTTAGCATTTGTTTCGCTTGGGCTGCTGTGTTCTCCGGCTTTTGTTTTGGCAGGCTTTGTTTTCGGCACACTACTTTTTAGGCACAAGAGGAGAGACCACATCCCAAAGCCGATAGTGCTGGATATGGGATGCGTGTGTGTGGCCGTTATTTTGCGGTACGGTACGATGGTACGCGGGTGGTTGCTGGTTGGAGGGTAGATGGGTGTATCGAGAAGGTTTAGGACTAACAGCGAGCGTCTTTGTCGCTTAATTTTGAGGATGATTAAGGACGAGATGACGTGAGGCCGAACCGTGACAAAGGTTTTGGACTTGGTAGCGTGCGACTGAACTGCACCGGTATGTGACTCCACCGGATGTTTGAGATAATTGAAGGCGGTGTAGATGGGGGGGGAGGGGGGGTGGTCGAGTTAAGCTTTGTCTAAGTAGCAGCTCAACGAATGCTAGAGAGAAGTGTAGCGATTACTGAAAACGACTGAGTGCGGGAGAGAGGGGGGGAGGGGAAAGTTTTTTTTTTTGTTTGGTATCTTTCGGCTGACCGGCTGGTATCGTTTTAGTCATACCGTTTCTGCTCGATACACAAGGCAAGCAGGTATTGACCGATGTAGCAAGCCGCTAGCGATTAGCGATTTGCGATCACAAGGCTGTACTGTAGTGCTATTATTTGTAGCGGGTCCGCCGATATCCCGAAACTTATCGTGTAAGTCCGCTAATCTCCTGAAACGTGTACGTACGTGCAGGTGGGTGTGTGGGTGAGCGGAGCGATGTTACAGGCCGAGTAGAGGTGGCAGAGAGCCCAACGCAGCCTAACGTCAGGCGGCGAGCAGAAGGGTCGAAGGCGCAGGGTGGGTATCGCATCGGTTTCTTGAGTGGGTGGGATCGTACGATATTTTTTTTTGCGTTTCTCGTAGGGTAGGAGGCGGGTGCTTTTGATAGAACATCGATTTTTTGTCTGGAAGAGCGCGTGCGATCATCGGTATTATATATTTTGGCTCGACTGTGTACAAGTGCGGGGAGGAGCCACACCACTCATATATCTATCTTTATTACTTCTATCTATTTAGATATATCTATCTGTCTGAGTGGAAGTGCGGGCCCATCATCTACCTTTCAACATGCATCTATTAATGTATCTGTTTACCTATCTGCAGTCGATCTATCTATCTGTCTATCCGATGGACCGGGCGTGATTTGATTGGTTGTCTTTTGGGGAGAAGCGTCGGGTTCTAGCCGGCCGGGGTGGGTGTCTTTTCATTCTACAACAGAATGATGGATGTCTAGGCGAGGCTCGTTTCCAGTAAACACATGCCCGATAACATTCGCGTATGGATTGAATGGGCCGGTGTGTACACGTACGCGCTGCGCTTGAGAAGAATGGGGGGGGTGTATTTTTATGTTGGCTTGATTCGCGGGGAGGAGGGTGACTTCGGAACTTGGAAGAATATGCGTGGCGGTCATATTCTAGCCGCCCGCAACATCGCCATGGAACGTTAGAAGCGAGGCGTGGCTTTGAGGTCGGGCATACGGGTTGAATGGGCGGTTTCTTGACGTGTTGTTGGCGTTTGGTTGCGCGTTCTGAAGAGTTGTGGGACTAAAAAGGCCCGGGTGAGCCGGCAGGTATCGTGTTGTATTGGCTTTCGATGGACCGGGGGTTGGGTATTTTGCAACGTCTCGCGCCTCGCCAAATACATGCTGTTGTTTGTTTTTGTTTCAAGTTGATATCGGCGACGAGCGTAGACAATACCGGGACGCTCCTATTCTTCGTATTGATATGATTGACTACAGGATGGTGGTGTGTGGTTGGGGGCGCGAGGGAGAGTTATATTCATTGTCGGATTCCGTCTAGGCTGTTGTTTATTTGCTTGTGAGGAAGTTGGAGGGTTGATGTAATTCGCGGGAGGGGAGAGGGGGGCGATGAGACACGTAGATGCTACAAATTAAAGGATGGTCCAAGCAATGCGACGAAGTGTCAGGTCTGTGTAGTCCGTCTCGTGTTGGCAGGCAGTGCCCCCTGTCCTTTAGCTGGCGGGGCGGGAATAATGTGTTCAACCAATTATCAATGTATTAATATGTGTGTTTCGATAAATATTCAACGCCACGACTACGTAATGTAAACCAATATTGGTTTGATTAGCCCATCAGATAAAATTGAGGTGATTGTGCCAATCATGCCGTGGCTATACGTGCCCCCCCTCCTCCCCCGCATTTGGTTTTCTCGCGCATAACCTTCATTGCGCTGTCCCAGTGCTCGTCGATTTTGGTACATACCTTTCGTTATTGTACGTAGCGCACGGGATCAATCCAGCGTTCCCACTACCCGTCGATTTTCATCGATATATACTGGTATACATATACGAAGTATATTCTTACCTACACTCTCACGCTTTCAACGACGGAGGACTTGGAAAAAGTGCTCGAACGGCACACGCCACAGCTACTACTGGCATAGTCTTCGTAATATTCATACGTGTTCGCCAACGTATCTGATTGCTCAAGGAGGGCTACTACGAATGAATGTTATACATATCGTACCTGGTATTGAAGAAATAAAAATACACTCCAGCTGTGAGATCGAAGATTTTGTAGAAACCCATCTTTGCAATCTGTGTGAGACACTCCGATCGCGCATATTACGGGTTGTGTGTCCTCATTAAGGATATAGGTCGGCGACTCCCCTAGGAACTACAGTGTAGCTTGTACCAGGGTCAACAGGGTGATGTTAGTCTGTATGTGCGCGGAAAACTATAAAACCCGTTTTTGAGGGGGACAAAAACTGACAGCTGTGGAAGCAAATGCACCAGCTTATCAAGTGAATCCTGTAAGTCAAATAACCGGTGAGGGGAGGACGGAGTTTTTATGGACGTGGGGGCCTGGGTTTGATCAAGAGGGAGCGGGGGGCGGGGGGGGGGGGCGGGGCAACTCAACCTGTGCGTGGAAACTATAAATCCTATAAGGGCATAAATCTGACAGTTTTGGAAAGAATGCCTAGTATGTTATGTATATCCTGTAAGTCGTACAACCAGTGAGGAGAGGGCGGAGTGTTCGAGGGAGTGGGTGGGTGGGTGGTGGGGGGTTGGGGCGAAAGGGTTTTTTTACCAGCGTTAGGTCGCATAGATGGAGGGGTTTGCTATACGCGTGGTGCTAGGTCTAGGCGATGGTGCGGGTGGTGGGGAAGGAAGGGGCGTTGGGGGAGAGGGGTGAATTGAAGCAGCGGCATGGATGGCTCAAAAAAGATAATGAGGTGATATCAAGTGCGTGGAAGTGTTTATTATTTTGGCAGAATTCAATGTTAGGTGGGGCGTTTGAGCAAGAGGGAGCGGGAAAAAGAAGAAGAAAAAAAACGGTGGGGGGAGGGTTTCGGGACGGGGGGAGGGGGGGGGGGGGGGGGGAGGTTTTTAACAGGTTAAGGTCACATATATTATGAAAATAAAAATACACTTCAGCTGTGAGATCGAAGATTTTGTCGAAACTCATCTTTGCAAGCTGTGTGTGATACTCCGATCGCGCGTATTACGCATATATGTAGGGGCTTGCTATACGCGTGGTGCTTAGTCTAGGCAATCGTGCGGGTGGTGGGGAAGGAGGGGGCGTTAGGGGGGGGGGGGCGTTGGCGGGGAGGGGGGGATGAATTACAGCTACGTCATGGATGGCTAGAATGATAATGACGTGATATCAATTGCGTAGAAGTGTTTATTACTCTGGCCGATTTCGATTTTAGGTGGGGCGTTTGAACAAGAGGGAACGGGAAAAAAAAGGGGGGGGGGGGCGGAAATGAATTGGAGCTACGGCATGGATGGCTAAAAAAATAAGAGGTGATATCAGCTGGCTGGTAGTGTTTACTACTCTGGCAGATTTTGATTTTAGGTGGTGCGTTTGAACAAGAGGGATCGGGGGGGGGGGGGGGGCATTTTAATATGTGCGCGGAACATATATATCTTTGAAGGGGACAAATCTGACGGTTGTAGCAAGAATACATCCCTTTATATCACCTGCCTGGTATTTCTTATTGTTCTAGCAGATTTGATGTTAGGTGTAGTGTGCAACACAATCTCTACGTGTGGTAAACAACGTGTTAAAGCTTCATAATTTGTTATTGTACATGGATCGCAAGATAGAATATTCCAATCGATAGGCACAACTATTTAGTTACCGTGATTTTACCGTGCCGGTGTGGAGCTGTGACATCGCTAATTATTAGAGAGAGATACATGTTGCAAAATACAACAGGCGAGGTGATGTGGTCATGCAATGTCACCACCAATGAGCACGAGGGGGAGAAGCGCGAATCGTCAGTGTTTTGAAATGAATGCTTGGTGTACCCGCGCTAAATTACGTTACTTCGTTAGTCACACTTCGTTTGGCATAGGTTGAGGGGCGATCATGCAGACGGTAAGTGCGAATACCCTACGTAATAGGTTGGTAGTGTGGTCACCCGCAATTTTAACATAACTGCCTGTACTTCCTTTTCACATTATTATTAGCTCATGTACGATTTTACGCCGATGATTTTTAACGTGCCGATGTGGGGCTCTGAGGTCGCCAATTATGAGACAGAGATACATACTACAAATACAGCAAGCAAGGTGACGTGGTTATGCAATGTCACCACTATTGAACACGAGGGGAAGAGGTGCAAATCGTCATCGTTTAGAAAGGAACGCTTGTTGTGCCCGCGTTCAATGGCTTTACTTCTCGTTAGGCATATGCTACTGCGTTTGGTAGAGGTTGTCAGACGATCATACAGACAGCAGGTAGGCACGAAATACCCTGCGTAATAGGTTGGTAGTGTGGTCTACCGTTAACATATCTGTCTGTACTTCCTTTTCACATTATTATTAAAATCTAGTGTACGATATTATACGCCTTGTATTTTCTCCCCACTGTCGACGAAGATATTATGGTCCTGTAGATGTCGCGTCCACGCCTGGTGCTGTTGTTTGTGGTGCTCATGAAAACATGCCCTAGCGTGTAGTAGATGGTCGCTGAGTGGTGTTTCTTTCCTTTACATCAAACCACGTAGTATATGTCAACGCAACCGCTTGCTTGAAAACGGCAAATAAAATTCTTCACACACCTGACACAGAGGAGACGCGGCCCGAAGATTGTTCAGTATACCGACGGTCAGGATCACGTTATCGAGCAGCGCACTTGGATTTTAGTGCCGCTCCTCACTCCACCTAAGACACTGACCCAGCCTACGGTAGGGGGGTCCCCTTTTGGGCCTTTTATTTCAGTGGCTAGGGGTCACTCGCGCGAGTAGCCCCTTTGTTCCTATGCGATACTACGTTTTCTTCATGTTTTGCATTGACGAAATTTATCCGCAATGCAAAGGTGATCTAAGCTGCGCCAAAACAAGTGCCTAAACCATCTTCATCCGTTGGGTACACAGCCACTCGTGCGGTTGCTCAAACACATCAGTGAAAATGGGGGTACCCCCCCTACCGTAGCCTTGGTCCACTACGGGCATGCGTTGGACCCAGTTCGCCGATGCCCAAAACCAATTGAAAAGGAGGTGATGTGGTGGGCGAATGCTATGATGATTTGCGCAGCTGTGATTACCCCGTCTCCTCTCGTTCTGTTTTGTTCTCGCGTTCTTGATGAACCTGTTATTTGGCAACGAGCAGTTTTGACGCATTTTAGGTTTGTGTAAAAGGCATACTTCGAAGTATATACACAGCAGCCTAGCCGCCCCTCCCGTTCAAAGAAGACTGTGGTGTGACCTGTACAGTACAACAAAAAAAAAAATTGCCCACACGTTGATGTTATCAGGGGATGTAAATGTGTTTCTAGTGGCCCAGGTGATGACGCCGCTGCAAGCCCGGCAAAATGGCTCAGCCAGTCCCAAACAACGATGATGGTCAGCGACCGCAGAAGCGATGTTCCAGCACAACCGCAGACGACTATCTGTGACGATGTTCCAGCAACGTCCTGTCACTGTCTGTAACGACGACGACGCTCAACGATCCCACGAGCGATATCCCAGCAGACCTAAGCGATGACAATGTCGACCGATCCCAGAGGCGATGTTCCAGTTGCCCTCAGTGATCGATGATTTCGCGGCAATCCCCAATTGCGATACCGTCCACCGAACCCGAAACACTCTCGGGCGACACCATATTGCTGTTGGCACGACTCTGGAAGCTCCGGGAGTCCTATCGCACAGCGTATTGCAGCATAATCCAGAAGGTATATTTCCGGCAACCCCAAGCGATCGTGTTTGTAGCGATCTCGCAACTTGTCTTCCCGGAAACAAAGCCGCGTTGATTCGACCCCTGGTGACTATGATACGCTGGCGCGGTCCCCGTAGTATTTTGACGAGCTAATTAAGGTACGAAAAACCAAGGCTAAAGCAGGGAGGGGGTATCTCCTTTTCCACCGTTGGATGTGAGCCAGTCGCACGGGCAACTCTGCACCTCACTGACGAAAAGACGTTAGATGATTTGCTTGGCGCCGAATTAATCCACCACGCAAGCTCACGACCGCAAATGAACACGGGGGTCAATCGCGCGAGTGGCCCCAAGCTTCCACCGCGAAAAAAGATCTTCCCTGCGCACGAGACGATCATATATGGCGACGCCGAGTGCTATAGGTGCAAGGTGTCTCGCGCCCGCACCCCAGTTGCACGCCCACCGCGATTGACAATATTCGGCGGCAAAACCCGTCCCGACCAAATGAAAAATATGCCGGACGGAAACTGCGATCACCAAGTGCTTCGACTGCCACAACTTCGAAGTACTGCCACTACTACTACTACTACTACTACTACTACTGATACTACTACTGCTACTACTACTACAGATACTACTACTACTCCTACTGCTACTACTACTACCACTACTACTACTACTACTACTGCTACTACTACTGCTACTACTACTACTAAGTACTGCTACTACTGCTACTACTACTACTACTGCTGCTGCTACTACTACTACCACTACTACTAAGCTCCAAGCGGGGTAGGTTTTAAATAATTGTATTATGTCTCCCAACCCATGGTAGAGGCAAATCGAGAAGAGAATTCATGCGTGAAACCTCCGAAAAATGAGCCCTCGAGGGAGAGCTCACAGCAGTCTACCTTTAATGATGCCACCCAGGTACGTGCTAGGTACCCAATTATAGTCCAATGGCCCGAACCGCCGGCACAAAACTGATAAGTAACTGTCATACTGGAGATCCCAAATCAACTCCCTCCCGAATTAGTCACAAGACAGTGACAAATCAACAATGTGGACTCAATTCCATCACCTAAAACAATAAAAATTGCCAGAGGAAACTCATCCTCATGAGCAAAAACCTCTCCCATACTACCACTTACACCGAAAGTAATCATAAGAAGAGATTGAAACAGCGGCGCAACCAGGGCAAAAAACTAATACGGCAGATAAAATGCCAGAGATCGCGAGGTCACCCGGACAAAGGTCTCCCGTAGTCCCCTACTACTGCCATAGATACACAGATCATACCGGTAAAACAATATATCATACATTCTTGTGCGCAAACACGGCAATTATCCCATGAAGGCCTACTTCTTACGTAGAAGATGGACGAGGACGAATTAGTTTGGGCTTGGGGCAAAGGCGCCCTTCCAGAATATCAGAGATGTCGGAATGACGCATGCTTATCACGGACTGAGCCGTTGACAGCTCTAACGAGCTTGTCTAGCGCATCGGCTGCTTTCGTGGACTCTCCCATGGTGATGTTGACGCTGATGCTGATGATGCTGATGCTGTGGTCGGCTTATAGTAGGTTTCCTCTCAAACTTACCGGTAAGATACAGCAAACTGCAATGACATGGCGCTTGGTTCCGATCGATGTTTGTGTCGAAGCTCTAGAGGCTCATAACCTGAAAAACAAGGTTTGTGTGGAGGCTCTGTCTTCTAAGCGAAAAGATGCAGAGGTGGCACCGAAGTGTCTGTGAAGATCACTTGTGATACGAAAGAAAAGGGATAGTTTGGAAAGGGCGCTTAAGGTCAAAGAGAGAGGGAAAAGAAACAAAGGAGAGTGATCATGGTGGGCAGGATCGCAGCTTGATCATCACAGAACGATGCCCGTACTCCGGTAGAGCACCGACCGGGAGAACGGGACAACCTCAAGTCTACGTTTACATCTAATTTCCACCGAACGAAGAAGATTCAAGGTAAGATTCAACGTAGGTCTCAACTGCTGCTTATCTTATTCGTGCCACTAGATTGCTCGAATAGACTGCGCATTACCTTAGATATTAATCCAACGTTCATGTTTCCAACAAACAACACCACCACTACCACTACTCGGAACACTCGAAACACCAAGCGAACCTGCACCTCCTTCCCTCGGTTTTGACAAAAATACCGTAAAATGAGGTATTTTTCGTTTTTTAGCGGGCCAACAGATCAAATTTGGCTGTCATGAAATCTGGCATCTGGTGCGAAGAGCGGTATCTCAGTGATGTGGTGTGTGGCACATAAATGGGTGAGTACGGTGTAGCGTGCAGCACGTACGGAAAACGGGGAAGAGCGGTGATATCGTGATGTACCGCGGCGGTACATACGCGGTACATACCGCACCGATAAATCACGTGCGGCGCAATTCATAGCTTCGGTGCTTGGTGATTGGCCAATGCGAGGTAGAAATTGTCCCGCGTTTTTTTTTTCATGCCGCTTTCGCTTTTATTTGAGACAGAGCCAGTGAGCCGTGCGCTGGCCTCCTGAGAGAGAGGTGCCCCACCAGCAGCAGGGAGTACTCTTGGGCAAGGGGCAAAGGCATCCAGGCACACCCAAAGCAAGGAGGAGATCCTCATTGTGTTATTTATTCCCGGTGTTCGATTGGAGGTGGTGCGTCCACACGGTTGAAATGTCCGTGCTAGCAAGGCGCGCCCAAGGGGTGCTTCGGAGTTGTCAGCATCGTCATGGAATGCTCTCGAGAGCATGCTTTGGAACCGTGAGATACAGCGAGCGGGGGGACCCTGCCGAAGTTTTGAGGTGAGCATGGTATGAGTATGTCCGCGCCAGGGTAGGAGGGAAATACATTATGTTGTATGCACCCCTTAGCTGGATCGACCTGATCGGACTCTCTGTGCTACACCACAGTGATTTCAGCTGTTGTAGCCAAATGGTGCTCAAGTGATCCTTTACTAATTCCAAGTAATACGTTGCCCAAAACGAGGTACAGCGAGCGGGTACAGATAGTGTAGACTCCGTCTCCCATGGAAGTGTTGCGGTGAGCGAGGATGCGAGCATCACACCCATGCCAAGAACGGGTGCGCAGGTATGATGTTTCGAGCTGTTGCCCCATGATAGACTGGACCATTCTCTCTGTGCAACACTCTCCAAGTGATGATGTAGCGTTAGATTGCGGCGTGGTGGTGCTCCGATATGTTCGTAACACTGGTATGTGCTACATATTAATAGCAGCAGTAGGTACTGCAACGACCAAATCCAGACGAACTCCAAGCAATCTGTCGACGAAGACTTCAGTGCAGTTAAGACAGCTACTGGTACGATTGCTTCGCAGGGCTGGGTAGTGCAGCAGCATACGCTGCCAGCACAACTATACTGACGGTATACTTATTCTCGCTGAGAACACTATTGTAGTACACAGCAGTAGTTGAACAGCACAACAACAGCTATTTACGGGGGACCATAGTAAATAGGACCTACGGTACACACAAAAACCAATATATTTCCCTATTTTGACTAACAATATTTGGTCCTATTTACTATGGTCCCCCGTAAATAGGAGTATAGACGAGTCTAGTGAAACCTGTAGAAACTTACGTACGTATGTCCGAAAAAAACGCCACCCACCTAACGGAAACCTCAACAATGAAAAACAGGAGTGAGCGAAAGAAGAGACAAGGCTTTTTGCACGATGGACGAGTCCTTTTCTCCTGCTACGTACCAACGCCCACGTATGTTTGCCCCCGTACAGCAATATTGTGATGGGAGGTGAAGCGCAAATGGCCAGCGGGCTTGCCTCCACCGCGGCGTCCTTACCGCTTGAAGGGCGGCGTCGGCTCTCAACAGTACGCCGAGGGACTCTAGTATAATTACTGGCTGCTGATTACAATAATGGCTTCTGTTTGTGCTGGCTGCACCAACCAGTATCATGCCCTGACCACAGCTGGCCTGTGTACTCATAGGCTATGATTCTGCTGTAGAATCAACTGCTGCTGCAGAGCTGGAATGTGGAATGCACGGCTTGCAGGGTACACTAGAGCTGTACCCCTTTCTTAACCTACCCGCGGGTATTCCGGGGGTTGATAGCCGGACCTGTCACGACCCGTTCGGGTGCGGGTAAAGGACCTAATACCCGCCGACTATTAGGACCCGGGTGCACGGGTACCCGACATGAACGGGTACCCGGGTACCTGGTCATGTACGTGTCCCCGGGGTCGATGTCCCTCTCCATAACCTCCAGAACCCTTGAAAAATAAATAAAAAATGGCAAAAAAAAAGCTCAAGCCCCCCGACACTCAAACAAATTGAAGTATCGTATGTCGAAAAGGGGGCACCTCTGAACGCTACTGCGGTGTGTTGCTGGTGTGCTCTTCGTTCCACGAATGTTTACCGCTGTACAGGATGGAAGCCGACGACGAAATCGGCGAGCTGGGGCCGATGGAGGTGGCTGTTCGGATGATGTTCGCTCCCATCAACCCGTCCGACATCAACCAGGTCAGCTGTACGGCAAATGCTCGGGGCTTCAGTGTGTACTCGGCAGTGCGTATATACGTACTATGAAAACTTAATATTAGATCATACCCGGAGCTGAAGTTGATGGATAATAACAAGATGTAAGCGTACCATTAAAAATATGTTCCCTACCTGGTACCTGGTACGTAGTTGGATCCTCATATGTTATACTGAGTATACCAAGAGAACACTTTGACCGCCAATACCATGTTGTACGCGTACTGTGTCGCCTGCTTGGTAATACACGTAATTGGATTACGCTGTCCCCGGAGGTTGGATCATATATTATGGGGGCCAAGACAATACGTTGGCGGGCTATACCAGGTTGTACGCGTACTGGGTTTCCTACTCGGTACTATACGTAGTTGGACTAGACTGTCCCCGGAGTTGAAGGATATTCCAGCGAACGCCAAAAATCACACTGCTCGTGACGACCAAACACGATTCGCGGCATTTCGTAAATTGGCGACAAATGTAGCCTTCCGTTACCAGTAATGGATGGCATCCCGCCGCGGGGTGCACCCTCTCCGAGCTCACACACGTCCTTTTTTTTCTATGATGGCATCGTGTTATCGTATATAACTGACGGTTTAGCCCTGACGATTTGTAGGGATGCGAGGGTCTTGTGGTCTAAAGAGTACCGCCATAGGTGACAACGAGCACCGGTACCCACCCTTGCGGCAGGTAGATGGGTCGTACGGCGTTCTTCCGGCGCTGCCCGCCGTGGACGGCAGGTGGGAGAGGTCACGGCGGTAGCGAGGCTGTCAAGGGGGCTGGCGATCGCCTAAAGCCAACTACCACTACTGTAGTAGCTATTGATACTTGGCGACTTACAATCCGCGAACGACGAATCCCACGATAGAGGTTTACCTTTTTTCGTCCTGAAGCTCCTCACTTGAGCTCTATACTATAAATATTGTAGAGATACTATACATTTATGTATATATACTATAAATAGTAACTCTATGCTATAAATAGTATCTCTATGCTATAAGTAGTATATCCATGCTACAAATAATATATCTATCCTATAAATAGTATATCTATCCTATAGATAGCATCTCTATCCTATGGATAGTATCTCTATCCTATAAATATTATCTCTTTACGATATAAATAGTATATCTATACTATAATTAGTATACCCTTCTGAGGCAAAAAATGGTTATGGAGGGGAAAAAAAAAGTTCTACCCGATAAAAATCCCATGGCCTACAAGTAGATACTCAACGAAAATTTTTTGTTTCAACAAAAAAAATCGAAATTCCGACGATTTTGGGTGAAGGAGCCCTGTAATTCTAAAAACGAAAAAGCCAAAAAACGGTATACCTTAATGCCGACGTCGTAGCACGCCTTCAATCCACAGCCCTACTAGCGACGGCATCCCTCCGCGTGGTTAGAGCCCCCTACACGAGCTGAGACACACACGCATTTTTCTTTTGTATCGTATTCGGGTATATGACCCCCCCGGCTTTTGTAGGTGTGCGCGGCTCTATGGTCTAAGGCCACAGGATGATGATACTGAGGGCACCCCGCCCCGTCCCGACATTGCAAGGATGTGAGGGTCTATGGTATTTAGACTATGGCCAGGCGTGCCGTTCCCCGCAGATAGAGGGATCGTGCGGAATTTTGTGCCGGCGCTGCCCGCCGTGGGTGGCAACAAGGATGTGGGAGAGGTCACGGCGGTAGATTCCAGTTGCCTCTACCGGTAGCCAACTATTTTTTGGTCGGTGACCTTTATTGTCAGCCAACTCGCAGCCCTCGTAATGAAAAACAATTGCGTCCCGCCGATCGGTGCATTTCTCCTCCTCAAGCTTGCACACACAACGTCTTCTGTACACCCCCTTTTTTTGCGCGACGATATCGTGTTTTTTGTATGACGCCCCCCGCCAAGGCCGACTACCTCACGGCGCTTCGCGCTTGGTGCAAGCAATGCCTGCCTGGTCCTTGAAACCCTGACGTGCTCCGTCCCGGCACAGTAGGGATGCGAGGGTCATACCACTACTACTACCTGCTAATACCTGCTAATACCTACTAATTCCAAATACATTCTAGTACATACTAATTCCTACTAATACCTACTAATACCTACTAATACCTACTATAATAATACCTACTAACACATACTAATACCTACTAATACCTACTGATACCTACTAATACCTACTGATACCTACTGATACCTACTAACACATACAAACACATACTAATGCCTACTATGTCATACCTGGCATGCTCATACCACTACGGCCATGCATGAAAATCTCGTACCCCCCGCCCCCCGCCCCCCCCGCGCCCAAGACCAGTAGAGGGGTCGAATGACGTTATTCCGGCACTGGCCGCGGTCGGCGACAACGAGGGCACGGGAGAAAATCGCCTGAAGGGCCCAACTATTGATTGGTCGGTGAAAGTTGTTGTTGTTGTTGTTGTTGTTGTTGCTGTTGTTGTTGTTGTTGTTGTTGTTGTTGTCGTTGTTGTCGTTGTTGTCGTTGTTGTTGTTGTTGTTGTCATTGTTGTCGTTGTTGTCGTTGTTGTTGTTGTTGTTGTTGTTGTTGTTGTTGTTGTTGTTGTTGTTGTTGTCGTTGTTGTTGTTGTTGTTGTTGTTGTTGTTGTTGTTGTTGTTGTTGTTGTTGTCTCACATTAATTATTGTCGAACATCTATTCACGGTGCTGGAGCCCCAGGAAGGTCCGAAAAAGCAAACGTATAATGAACCAGCTCCCTACAACCCCAAGAATGATGGTATCCTGCCGCGCAGTTCCCCTCCCGCGGGATTTATGAACACAAACCCATTCCTATTTTTAGTAGATGGCTTCGTGTCGCTCCTCCCGGCAGGTAAAGTGGGTACCGTTTCCCAAGGGCTCCATTAGACAAACAACAACGAGCCCCCCCCCTCCCCCACACATCCCCCATGCAGGTAGAAGGATCGTACGGCGTTTTGCCGGCGCTCCCAGCTGTGGGCGGTAACGAGGGTGTGGGAGAGGTTACGGCGGTGGGAAAATCGGTGACGGGGCTGTCCGTTGGCGACTGGGCGGTGCCGATGCCGGCGGCAGGTTTCGGAACGTGGAGGAACGTGGCTAAGGCTGATGTGGTGCGTTCTGGGTTCCTGGCCGCTCGGTCCCATTTTATTTCGCTGTCTTCGGGGACAAGCGGAGGAGGGTTTTTTGTTTCACAAGACTGAAGGATTTTCCATGTTGTGCTTCGCGAATATTTAGGGTTAGGGTTAGGGGTTAGGCTTTGCGTGTAGTGCTAGTTCCCGTGCCGATGGGGCAGTGGCCTGTCCCGATAAAACTGTGGCAACATTCAACGCTTTTTTTGTGTGTTTGTGTGGGTGTGTTTTCTCCCAAAGTTGCCTTGCTGCCGTCGTCTCTACCCGTACCCCGAGGATAACCCCTGCCCTGCCCTGCCCTGCCCTGCCCTGCCTCTCCCTTCGTCGATGCTGCAGCGCTGCCCGTTGGACACCCCCGCTCAAATCAACGCAAGAGTATACCTGTGTATCGTGCGTCTTGTAGTATACCCCCGTACCGACGTCGTTCTTGCTCCTTCCTCAGGGTGACCCCTACGCTGCCTTTCCTCGCTTAGTCGATGCTGCTGCTGCTGCAACGGGGCCGCCCCGCAAGAGTCAACAGCAGCCTTTGCGATGTTCTCACCCCACGAATCATACCCGATAAAAAAATACCAAATGTACTTCGATGTGTGAGGTGGTCCGCGCATTTTTGCATCAGTTTGTTCCAAAACGCGCGCGGCGAAGATCCGCGCTCGGGTCGGAGCCCTAGCCTGGGTTAGGGTTAGGGTTAGGGTTAAGGTTAAGGTCAGGGTTAGGGTTGGGGTTAAGGTTAGGGTTAGGGTTACGGTTTGGGTTAGGGTTTGGGTTAGGGTTACGGTTAGGGTTACGGTTACGGTTGGGGTTAGGGTTGGGGTTAGGGTTACGGTTGGGATTAGGGTTTGGGCTAGGGTTGGGGTTGGGGTTAGGGTTTGGGTTACGGTTGGGGATAAGGTTAGGGTTAGGGTTACGTTTGGGGTTAGGGTTAGGGTTGGGGCTAGGGTGACGGTTTGGGTTAGGGTTACGGTTGGGGTTAGGGTTTGGGTTAGGGTTAGGGTGGGTCGACGCCCTCTCGCGTTTTGACAAACACACACACAAAAACACCAAAAATAGCTTGAAAAATTCTGTAAATTGAAATATATTTTGGTACTTTGTCTGCTACCATTTGTGGGACAGAGCCGGCAAAGGCGCCTCAGAGTCAACGCGAACTGTTCTGCGTGGGTTGTAAGCTTGTTTATTTTTCGCCCGCGTCGTCCTCTCGCTCTTACTCACGGGGACCCCATCCCCGGCCTGTCGTTCCCTGCCTAGCCCGCAATCTACATGCTGCAAGGGTGCCAGAAATCACGCAAAGCGTTTGTTATCTTTATGTTTGTTCGAATAAGATGCCGTGCCGTCGTCTCGCCCGTGCCCCTGCCCCGCCTCATCCTCTCCCTCAGTCGATGCTGCAGCGCTGCCCGTCGGATATCCCGGCCGAGTACGCGGCTACGATCGGCGTGAACCCGTGCACCGCGTACCGCCTCCTCCGCGACTTCGAAACCCTTGGAGAGGGCGACACCATCATCCAGAACGGCGCGAACAGCCAGGTACGCACAGTCGATTCTCGACGGCATTTGCACACGCTGCTGGAGAGGTGAAGCAGTTGTTGTTGTTGTTGTTGTTGTTGTTGTTGTTGTTGTTGTTGTTGCTGTTGTTGTTGTTGATGTTGTTGTTGATGTTGTTGTTGTTGTTGTTGAGTTATTCCTCGGTTGGGCAGCCCCGTCGGCGTTAAGCCATTAACAATTTGCAGGCAAGTTTAGGTAGACAAAGGCTAATACAGATGAGTACATGGGTATACACAAGTTGTAAGTAAATTCCGGGTAAATAATGGCAAATACGAGTACAGACCAGGCACCAGGTATACTTTAGTATATGCATCCCCATCTCGACTTGGATGTAACACAACCCACTTTTTTTTTGTTCTGCTCCTCATCCCATCTATCATCTCCGCACTTTTTCTTTCTCTTTCTCCCTCCCTAGGCTTGGCTTAGATCGTGGGTCACTAAGGGGGCTCTTCTCCCCGCCTCCCCAATGCGTTACGCGCGCCTCAGTCTTTACCGCGATAGTAGTTCAGCGTTTTCTTCCCTCGTCGACTCGCGTTCTCCACCACTACCAAGATGAGATGAAGGTTTTATCGCGTTTTTCCCTCAGTCGTTAGTTGACTACTGTGTGCGTCAACGGCTGATGTTGCACCTTCTTGGCAATAAACAATTGGGCCAGAATGTGCAACAGCTGTACTCTATCGTCTACAGATACCCACCAGCTCCAATTCCTAGCGAGAGCGCCCCTGTCCTAATCTGTACCTGGTGTATTTGTTTCCGTTCAGGTGGGCACAGCGGTGATCCAGATGGCGAGAGACATGGGCGTAAGGACCATCAACGTCGTCAGGGAACGGTGAGCTTGCTTAAGATACCGCCTCTCTTTAACGACTGCCTCCCACGCTTTTTTGGGCCAAACAGGCTTGAAATTGTTATAGGATCGTTTAGGCCGTACTGTGACAAGATGTAACCCCCTTATATAGTACCAGGTACAGGTTTTGGCAAGATTTTACTTGTATCTAGAGTGGGATAGGTTTTTACACTTCTGCAAAGGTTGATCTACGGTGGGCAACGTGTTAACTTTCGAGTCATCCCTCTATACCGCGCTAGTGTACACTTCTGCAAAGGTTGATCTACGGTGGGCAATGCGTTACCTTTCGATTAATCCCTCTATAGTGCGGTAGTTTACAATGGATCTACGGTGGGCAATGCGAGTCATCCCTCTATAGTGCGGTAGGGGTTGAGACCCTCAAGTGAGAAACGACCTGTTTGTCTGACACCTGGTGTTGTTATATATTGAGTACTTTCGTTTTCGGTCTGGTTCATAGAAAATATTGGTCGGATTGCGCGAACGAATGCCTTCCAAGTCATGCACCGGGTGGGATGTTCAGCTCCGCGCGTTCGGAGCGCAGAAACTTCTGCTGCGTCCCCCCCCGTGGGATGGCTGTACCGTTTTTTTTTTTGTTTCGTCGGTTCCAGTGCTGCGTGCTGTTTTCCTGGCCGCCTGATACGTGGCTTTGATTTCGGTCGTTACGAATGAGCCTTGCAGCAGTGCGAAGCCTGTCGCGGACCAAGGCAAAAGCGACAAAAAAAATACCTTACACGTGAGATACTATTAATACCAGCCGTCTAGAGTGTGAGAGCACGACGGCTCGGATGATGTCATGCGACGAGTGCATCGCGCGTGTCATGCAGCTCCACGGTTTTGGCCACTACAGCAGCACGTTTCGTTTGTGTTATCGCCCGACCCGCGGACCACCGCGGGCTGCTCTGTGCGGCTGATGCATTGTCGCCCTTTCGTCCCGCTTGGCAGCCATAACGACAAAAAAACGCACGGCAAAGTGCGGTCTGAAGCCAGAAAGTGTGAGCATGCAACATACGACAACAGTTCATGCTACGGGCGTGCCGTACACTACCTCTTCGCGTTGGAGCCCCGGCATGAAAGACGCCTCCCCCGAATATAACATCCCCGCGTTTCATCGTGTGGCGGATGCTGTGCCCTCGTCGTCAAAGTATGGTCGCTTTTTTGTTCCTCTGAATCCCCCAGGCGGGTAATGAAGTATTGTTTTTGTTTTTCCTCGCGCGGTTGCTAACTCCTTGTCGCGACGACATATTATGGGTGCACAATGTTCCATGCGAGTCGCCGAGGGAAGAAAAGGGCTGGAGTCTTCTCGCGAGAATCGTGCAACATAGAGGTGTCACTTTCTGCCTCTTTTTATGTGACGGGGATCCTTGACCCGAAATCGTCACAAAATGTCATTTTGTTTTTTCGCTTGACGCGTTGTTTTTGTTTTTTGTGTGTCTTAAGCCATGGGTTTTGTCGATCGGGCTGCCCTGCTTTCGGTTTTCCTTCAAATATTGTTTTGGGTGGGGGTATGGAACTCCTTAAGTGACCGTGTCCTCAGAAAGGCCAAAAAAAAAATATCTTGGCTCGCCTCTACGGTAGCGTGTATCGATGACCAGTCCCGCGGCCTAGGTATCGAAAAAAATAAAAGTTAATTTGAGAAGAAAAAAAAAAACGAAAATCCCGACAGTTTTGGGTTAAAAAGGAAGCCGAAAACGAGCTCATAAAATGTTTTAGGGCTCCGAAAAGCGGTGCCGCTTTCGTAGCACGCTTTTAAGGTGGGGGGTGGAGGGGAATGAATGCCTGTTGTGTGGGGTGTTCTTTTCTTTTTCTTTTGTTTTTTTGCTCGTCCCTACTATTTTCTTGGCACTTTTCCTTTCTCCTTTGTCCCTCCCTAGAGGCAAGTCAGCTTCGGAGGGCACTAAGAAGGCTCTTCTCCCCTCTCCCTCCCCACTACGGTACGTGCCTTCGTCTTTGTCGCGACAAGATTCCTGCCCTTTTCTTCCCTCGTCGACTCGCATCGAATTGTGCCTTGTGCGGCTCCGGTTCAATGAACGCATGCACCGTGGTGGGGAGCGGACAAGAGAGCCTGCTATGTGGCCACGGCTCAATGAACACATGCAGAGTCATCCCACGTATAGGGGTGCAGCAGAAGCTTTTACAAACTTTCTGAGCTCCGACCATGAGGAGCTCTTCTTCAATATCAACATCACCCGAAACATGACCTCGAAGGCATTCATTCGTTCGCGCAGCCCGACGAGCATTTCTCCGCGCCATTAATAGCCCTAAAGCAAGAATAATCTCGTGAAACCATCGCACTAGCCGGTAGTTCCATGGTTGAGGAGCTCAGGCGGTCAGAAGGTCAGAAACAATTTCGGCCCAAAACTGCACCCACTACCGCACTATAGACTGCACTATAGAGGGATGTCACTGCACTATAGAGGGATGGAACAGCACTATAGATGGATGGCACCGCGCTATAGAGGGATGGCACCGCACTATAGAGGGATGGCTCCGTATCGTAGTGAAGAATGGAGAAGAGGGCCCGCTGCGTGGCCTCGGTTCTGAGACTTGGAAAAACCCTGAGGGCGCTGTGGAAAAAATAGCGAAGATGCTACCGGTAGATGGTTGGGGGGGAGGAGAAGCTCAACTTAAGGCTTCACTATCAGTTTTCTCGGGTAGGACCCTCAGATGGAGAATTGTTCATTTGGAGCAGTTTTTTTCCCTCTTAAGCCCCCCCCAAAAGGTTATTGATCAGTACCAGACGGTGTTTTCCTATATATCAAGTCTCGAAAGGGTTAGTTTTCAATTTTTCGGATTTGTTTCCCCCCCCCCCCCCCCCCCCCCTCTTAACCCCTTTATAGCCCCAAAATCCCTCCCCATGCTAAGTTCAAGTAATTTTGTCCCCAAAAAGGGTTTCCGGTTGTAAAGGCGTTACGGCCCCCAAAGAGTTTCTTGACTTCTCCTTTCCGACACCCTTAACCCTCTTACCATTCATGCCCGCAGACCACCCGGCGACCGCACGGTAGAGCTGCTGAAGTCCCTAGGGGCCACGGTGGTCGTGACGCCAACCATTCTCGGAAACCCCGAGGCCTACGCTCGCGCCGTGGGAGGGTTGCCGCTGCCGAGGCTTGGCCTTAACTGCGTGGGGGGCTCCATTGCTACCTCGGTGAGCCGGTCGCCATTTTTTTTTTCATCCTGCTCCAAACCAGGGAGTGCATTACCAACCCAAGCACGTAGTTGGGTGGACTGTGCGTCGATTTTTTCTGAAGCTCAACGGAAGGTACTATTTTTGCCTGCAACCATTTGCGTTGCGTACGTGTGTGTGCTTGTTTTGGACGCTCCCGATCTCGAGCGTAAACTCGTGGGAGGGCTTTAGGCCCTTTTGCCGTCAGCCGCCGCTTTGTGTCCAGACAAGCCGGTCGACGTTTTTCTCCCGACTCCTGTAGCCACGGAGGACGTTTTTTTTCCTCCCCCAAGCTCGAAAGTCGCGTTGGGTTTCATGGAAAACATCGCACGAAGTGTCTGCAGCTGCATACCAGGCATGTCTTGAGTTTTCCCCCTTGGAATAGTACTGGAAGTGTGGGAGGTAATACCATGCATTTTACGGGCACATTGAATTTTTTCTGACCCCGCCGCCACCCTCTTTGGGAGAGCTGTATATTGTACGTCACTTGAAAACCTGACTCAGGGAAAAATGGAAGTGTGTTTGTGTTTGTGTATGTTTTCACCTTAAACTCTGATCATTTCACCCATCTAATGCACATCCAGTACAACTAGAGTCCGTGCCGACTCCTCCTCGAGAGACTTTGGACGCAGACTTTAGACCAGAGGGTGCACATCGCTAGTACACGGCAAGGTGATTTGGCCATCATGCCATGCGATGCCAACCGCAATGAACGCGAGGGCTCAAAGCATTTGCAATCCTGCAGAGCAGGCTATCTATATTCGCGAGGGAAAACATAGTAGAGGAACAAGAAGGAAGCACAAAACTAAACGAAAAGAAAAGGAAGAAGAAAAACAAGGAAGAAGAAACACCCCTTGAACAGGCCTCACCCTCTTAAGACAGACGGGTACTGTGAGTCATGCCATGGCGGGGGATACATTTGTTGGGTTAACGAATGTTTCTAACCTTCTGAAGTTCCGACGTTCTGATTGGTTGAACTGCTCAAAATGTGGAACTATCGTCTAGAATGACAAGTTAACGGGTATGTTTGTTTCAACATAGGAAGGACTATTATTATGATAAGACTATTACTATGATAGCGCAAGCATAGAGTTGTCGGTCGGGCTGCGCGAACGAAAAACGCCTTCCAAGTCACGCTTCGGCTGAAAGATATTGAGCTCCTCGACTTATAGGATCAGAAACCTCTCCTGCACCCCGCCTATAGCGTGGGATGACTTAAAAAGGGCATTTTTTCGTTAGCCCATTTGCTCAATCCTGGGGGGAGATCCTGAACAAAAAAAAAACGCCGGAATTTCACCTTTTTTTTTGCAAGTATTTTTCGTTGTGTAGCTAGTAATGGGCCACGGGCCGCTTCATCGGGTAGCAATTCGAGTGCATGAAAAAAGAAAAACGAACAAACATTTTGTTGGTCGGGTACAGACAACTCTAAGCTAAGAGCCGCAGAAATCAAATTGGCGCACCTCTCCCATAGATAGATGGAATGGAAAAATGCCACAAAACGGAATAGCGTAGGTACAAGGAACCCGAGAAAAACCATGATCGAACAACCCTTTTTTGGTTTTCTTAGCATGGCTCGTTTCTTGTTTTGCAGGTTGCCGAAGCGCTGGGCGATGGCGGAGCGCTGGTGTCGTACGGAGGCATGTCCCTTCGGCCAATCACGCTACCGGCGGCCTCTTTGCAGGTGGGGGTGGTGTCCTCGTGTAAGTGTCACGATAGCCGGTTCAAACCCCCGATATGCGATTCGATATGGAAACACAAGTCGTGGTGCTGCTTTACAGGAGCACGTTTTTTTACGTCGTCTGATCCCTCACGTCGAATAATTAACCTTACACCTTCTCAACAGCACCGAGGGGGGGGGGGGGGGCAGTAGAGCGCCTACCCCTCCCCGCCAGAAGTCAGGCGTTCTTGTCGGAAATCGGGACACTCTCCTCCCCCCGATAACACTGTACAATTACCGATAAGGTTTTCGATTTATCCGAACTTCCCATGCGATATGAAGCGCTGGTCGGGTCGGTAATTCTTGCTCAATTTTTCTTGCTTGGTTGTTGCTCCCCTTGCTCGGCGCCTGTTTCTCGCAAAAGGACAAAGGGATACGGTGCGATGGGTTCTGGATAACACGCTGGACCCAGGAGCACACCAGGGAGGAGCGGGAGGATATGATCGGTACTTTGAACCGTGTTTTCGTTTTTCGTTTTTCGTTTTTCGTTTTTCGTTTTTCGTTTTTCGTTTTTTGATGTTTCCATCCTTGCCTACGGTAGGAAAGGAAGGCCATGATCAACAAGTCGATTTCATTTGATTTTTGTTTTTGTTCATATTAATACGTTTTTTTTCATCCTTTTCGACGGTCCGGGAGAGGCCGTGATCAACAATCAACAATCAGCAACCAACAACCAACAATCAACAATCAACAAGTCGATTTTCGATTTTTTTCGTTTATTTTTTCCCTTCAGTTTTGGTTTCTGTTTCTCGCGTGCATATTTTTCATGTGTGTTAGCCGCCCCACCCCCGCGCCTACCCAGTTCGTAGCAGTCTTATTGTACGCAACAGAGCAAACGGGGCTATACCGAAAAGGTCGGAGAGAAAAAACCCGTTCCATGATACACGATAGGGTGTAGCATATGTAGTACCTCGATTTGGACTTTACCAAAAGGTGGGAAGGAAGACACGTGCCATCAAACACGACAGGGGTACTTGTACAGTACCTCTTTTTGAACTTTGCCAAGAAGTCGGAAAGAAGACACGTGCTATCATACACGACAGAGGTACAGTACCTCTTTTGGGACTTTACGAAAAGGTCGGAAAGAAGACACGTGCTATGATACACGAGAGGGGTACAGTGACCCTTCGAGAGGGGTACAGTACCCCTTTTTGGTCAACAACGTTCTGACTGACGTGACTCGTCAGCTTCATGGTTTCCCCCCCAAAGGAGGCCATGCTTTTTTCATCGGGTTAACACGTTTTACTATTACGGAGGACGATAGTAAATAGGACCAAATATTGTTAGTAAAAATAGATGAATATTTAGGTTTTTGAGTCCACCGTAGGTCCTATTTACTAGGGTCCACCGGATTAGTAGTAGTCCAAAGACTCATCCCACACTAATTTCAAGTAATTTTACTCCCAAAGGAGGCCATGCTTCTTTAATCGGGTTTGCACCTTTTACTAATATTAGTCCAAAGACTCATCCCACTCTAATTTCAAGTAGTTTTACCCCCAAAGTAGGCCGTGATCTTTCCATTGGGTTAACCCTTATACTGGCCCAAAAACTCATCCCACACTAATTTCAAGTGGTTTTCCTCCCAAAGGAGGCCATGCTTTTTTTACACCGGGCTGACCCTTTTACTAGCCCCAAAACTCATCCCACACTAATTTCAAGTGGTTTTCCTCCCAAAGGAGGCCATGCTTTTTTTACACCGGGTTGACCCTTTTACTAGCCCCAAAACTCATCCCACACTAATTCCAAGTAATTTCCCCCCAAAAGCAGGCCATAATTATTTTTAACGGGTGAACCCTTTCACTAGTAGTCCAAGAACTCATCCCCACGCTAATTTCAAGTAGTTGTTCCCCCAGAAAATGCGATGCAGTTCTACATAAAAGCGATATGCGTACTCGTGCAGTTTTTTGCAAAAAACGCATGCTATCACACGATATATGGCAGAGGTACGAACCACCTTTGGCTAAGCTGCGGGTCTCCTCTATAAGCCATAGATCGTCGGAATTTCAAGTCTTGTTTTTTGTGGTAGCATTCGTTGTACACCTACGTATCATACGTCACAGGCCGTACGAGTTTCCTTCGGGTACGTATGGTACAGCACCTTTTAGTTTTCTCCACGCATTAGTCAGCTTTTTGGGGGTGAATAGAGGAGGTAAATCGAGTGAATAGGTTGTCGGTGCACCTCTAGCGTACTGCTGCTGCTACTACTACAGCTACCGCTACTGCTACCGCTGCTGCTACTGTTGATACTACTGCCACTGCTACTGCTGCTACTGCTACTGCTACTGCTACTGCTACTGCTACTGCTACTGCTACCGCCACTGCTACTGCTATTGCTACTGCTACTGCTACTGCTACTGCTACCGCTACTGCTACTGCTTCTCCTACTGCTACTGCTACTGCTACTACTTCTAGTACAGTAGTAGAATGCGTCAGGCATCGGTTTCTTTGGCGAGAGGGAAGAGAGCATCTGAAGCGAAGGCCTACCGTAGGACACATGCTGCGGTGGCAGAGGCGCGCACACCATATTTTTGCCGTTCAAGGCTGTTGGCTTTGATAACTTACTCCATACCTCACCCATGAAAGATTTTTAGAGAAAACTGAAAAGTGACACCCGACAAAACGAATGCATGGCCGAGGTATCCAATTCATGTGTATTGCAAAAGAAAATGGTATAGTCTGTACGATTTTCGACGATTTCGGGTGAAGAATCCCCGACATTCAGAAAAAAGGTTATAGCCAAAAAACGGTATACGTTTATACGTTAATTATACCTCTATCGTGCCCGTATTACAAAAGAAAGTGGTATAGTCTATACTATTTCCGACGATTTCGGGTCAAGAATCCCCGACATTCAAAAAAAAGGTTATAGCCAGAAAACGGTATACCTTTATACGTTAATTATACCTCTATCGTGCCCGTATTATAAAAGAAAATGGTATAGTCTGTACTATTTCCGACGATTTCGGGTTAAGAATCCCCGACATTCAGAAAAAAAAGGTTATAGCCAAAAAACGGTATACCTTTACACGTTAATCATACCTCTATCGTGCCCGTATTACGAAAGAAAATGGTATATACTACAAGGTTCCCCTTCGGGAGGTGGACACGTGCCTCCCGGGGGCGACGCAAGTCGAATGACTACAACTGATGATGAAGTATTTATGCAGAAGGTGTATATCGGAGGGATGCGTAGTGGAAAGAATGTGGATAATATAAGATATCACAGACATTTGGAGGAGGAGGGTTGGGATATTGCTGAGGCTCGGTGTGATAAGGTATTCGAAAGTCCACTCCGTATAATAACTGCGTGGCAGCAATTAATTCTACGTTTGTAGCATATGCGTAAGGCTGTGACATGAAGTGGAGATACTCTTCGACACTCGAATATGTAGTAGGTTGAGATCCAGCGACTTCCACAAGTTCTTGATTTGCTCCAGCTAAGATGCTGTCGTGGAAAGTGTTGAAACCTGATCCTGGGATAACGGTGTACAAATTGGTTGTGATGTGGGCAATAATATGTGCACGGACGATGTGATGTAAAGCTGGGTTGTTGTGCACACGACGCGAGATACATCTTAATAAACATGCACCATCACCATTCTCGGGAATAATGGACCATTGACCAGAATTGTTATTGTTGCCGCTGTTGTTGTCTTGATCATTTTCGCTGTGTGATGGGTTTGTACTGCTGTCGCTGCTGTTAGAGGAATCATTGGTGTCAATTTGTTGTGTGTTTTCTGTGTCCAGTATTTTTCTTGATTTGCTCCAGCTAAGATGCTGTCGTGGAAAGTGTTGAAACCTGATCCTGGGATAACGGTGTACAAATTGGTTGTGATGTGGGCAATAACATGTGCACGGACGATGTGATGTAAAGCTGGGTTGTTGTGCACACGACGCGAGATACATCTTAATAAACATGCACCATCACCAATCTCGGGAATAATGGACCATTGACCAGAATTGTTATTGTTGCCGCTGTTGTTGTCTTCATCATTTTCGCTGTCTGATGGGTTTGTACTGCTGTCGCTGCTGTTACAGGAATCTTTGGTGTCAATTTGTTGTTTGTTTTCTGTGTCCAGCATTTTTCCCCGCGCGCTTATACCGATGTTTGTTGCCGATATGGTCTGTTGTGTGCACATCGTTACTTTTGCTTGAGTTGTGTTGCTACTTTATATTTCTTTATACAGGTTTCGCTACTGCTGTATGGTAACCACCGTGTCAATTGTGAGGGAGAACTCACAGTAAACTTAGAGTCTATGGACTACGTGCTGCTTGCTGGTGGTGCTGCTGACGGAACTTTGCAAGACAAACGGAACTTTTTCGGGCACGTTGGCGTTGTTTGTTCCGTTCAGAAAAATATATTGTCTACACCGACAAATGATTCTTTATTATCTACATGACCTTGATTTGCTCCAGCTAAGATGCTGTCGTGGAAGGTGTTGAAACCTGATCCTGGGATAACGGTGTACAAATTGGTTGTGATGTGGGCAATAATATGTGCACGGACGATGTGATGTAAAGCTGGGTTGTTGTGCACACGACGCGAGATACATCTTAATAAACATGCACCATCACCAATCTCGGGAATAATGGACCATTGACCAGAATTGTTATTGTTGCCGCTATTGTTGTCTTGATCATTTTCGCTGTCTGATGGGTTTGTACTGCTGTCGCTGCTGTTAGAGGAATCATTGGCGTCAATTTGTTGTTTGTTTTCTGTGTCCAGTATTTTTCCCCGCGTGCTTATACCGATGTTTGTTGCCGATATGGTCTGTTGTGTGCACATCGTTACTTTTGCTTGAGTTGTGTTGCTACTTTATATCTCTTTATACAGGTTTCGCTACTGCTGTATGGTATGCACCGTGTCAATTGTGAGGGAGAACTCACAGTAAACTTAGAGTCTATGGACTACGTGCTGCTTGCTGGTGGTGCTCTATTGTAAAACCACTGTGTATGTTCTTTTGATGAGAGTAAACGTCTTGTGTATTTATTCTCCTCGGTCCATCCAGAAAAAAATCCCGTTCTCAATAAAATTTGATTTTTTATGATCTATATATTATTGCCGCTCTCTGCGGTTGCTTGCTGCTGCTGTGATCGTAGACAGTTCATACCGATGTTTGTTGCCGATATGGTCTGTTGTGTGCACATCGTTACTTTTGCTTGGGTTGTGTTGCTACTTTATATCTCTTTATACAGGTTTCGCTACTGCTGTATGGTAACCACCGTGTCAATTGTGAGGGAGAACTCACAGTAATGACATAGTTCACGTCGTTGCAGCGGGTACATATACACCGCGCCCGCGTCTAGCAGTGCGGGAAAATTCTCTCGCAAATACATTTTGATGCCACCCCGATGTACGTGCGAGGACTAAAGTTCCACCGTGTGTGTAGTAGACGTATTTAAGCCTGACGATATGCCTATATTTTTGGCTCTAAACCAAATTAAGCCCTATCGTGTCTTAAATGTCTACAAAATAGGTCTATTTTATCGACCTAACGACCACGGCAGACCACGGTGAGATATGGATTTTCCCAAAATATGCACTTGGGCACATTTTGGCCCAAGTGCATATTTGAAGCAATTTTCCGAGTATTTTCCAGCAAACAACAGCATTTCAGACGACAAAAGCTCGAGGAAACATCAGACGGATGCCTACATTTCGAGGGTGGAAATTGAACCGGGTTGAGGGCCAGTCCTGCTGTGCTGCTGTACTGACTGCCACACTGAGGCACACCGAAGGCGGCAAACGCCTGCGAGGTATCCTACATATGAAGCGAGTATGGAGTACGAAGCACTCAATGTTTTTGCCAGGCACCAGTTATTTGTTTTGGCCGTTTGTTCAAGCTCGCACAGCATGGGCAGGGGAGGGTCTTTCTCGAAGTTTCCACCCACTCATGTGCTGACTCATGACATAAATCCTCGTCTTGCCATCTGCGTCTGGAGTAGTGCAGAAATACCATAGTCTATTTTCAAGTAGTTTGATCTTTCCTCGGCTTTTCTTTTTATGCGTACTGAAAGAGACCACTATTTCGAGTTTTAGACATATGGTGTTTTTTTTATGCGTTTAAGGTCGAAGTATCGAATGGCCTAGCTCTTCCAGTTGGAAGTACTTAAGACCTAACCTCGAGGCTTAAATACGTCTAGTGTGTGGTTGCCCGGGGACAGAAGCGTCTCATACCCCGCAAAATAGAGCCAGTCTCGGCGGCTTTCCGCGGCCATAGCTCGCGCCACGCACGTCCCATGAGCCCGGCACACGGCTGATAATATACCGACGGGTAGTCTGATCGCATTGCAGAAGAAAGCACACAAAAAAACTCTGCGCCGGCGGAGAAAAAGGGACGGACTAGGCAAAAAAATCAAAATGGTACATATACTATTTCCGACGATTTCGGGTTAAGAAGCCCCAACATTCATGAAAAGATTATCGCCAAAAAACGGTATACCTTAAAACATTAATAATACCTCTTTTGTATCCCGCGTCGATACACACCACCGGAACAAACACCATTCGATGCGAGTCGACGAGGGAAGGAATAATGGCTGGGATCTTCCCGCGATGAAAAAGAAGGCACGTACCGTAGTGGGGAGGGGGGGGGGGAGAGCATGCTCAGTGACCCCGGACCTGAGTTACGTCTAGGGAGGGAGACAGGAGAAAGGAAAAGTGCGAAGATAATAGAAGGGATGAGCAAAAAAAAAAAAAAAAAAAAAGTACGTGCAACACTGCCGTAACACGAGGAAAAAAAATAAATCTGTACACTACGGTCCAACTTCCGCTGGCTAAGGAGGCCCTGTCTCTCTCTCTTCCATAGTGGTTTACAGTGGTCATTCTGCCAAACTAAAATTTGCTTTCTTGCATCGTGCCTGGGCGATTTGACGAACTTCCCCTCCGTAAAATCATTTTGCTGTTTGTTCATGCTTTCCTCGTTCCATCTTTCTCGTCCATTGAATTTTTACTTTTTTTTTTTTTCTTCTGCGTATTTTTAAACCGTGTTCCCGCCATTTATTTTGTTTCTCCTTTTTTAAAAAATATACTTTCGTTACTGTCTCTTTTTTGTGTACCATTTTTGACGTTTTCGTTGTGTTAAGTCTCTGTTTCGGTCTTTCTTGGTGCTTTAATTTACTGTATTTTTTGTTCCTGATTTGTTTCGCCGTTTTCAGCCCAAGTGTCGGAGATGGTGAAGACGGGCAGACTAAGGTCTTTCCTTGAGCGGCATCGGTTCACCCGCTTCGCGCAAGCCATGAGGGAAGCGAGGAAACCCTACAGAAGTCGAAAGGTTGGTGGGTGGGTGGGTGGCTTTTCTGTTGTCAAGCGTCCGAGCCCACGCTGATTGCTTTTAGTGTGGCGACGAAGCGACGTGCACAGTGCGCCCAATCTGTTTTGGTATTTTTTGTTTCGCCTATGAAGCGTCCGAGCCCAGCAAGTTGTCTGGCTGCTGCTCAGCTGCTGTGGTCTATGATACGAGTGCGTATCCGCGGAGAGGCAAGCGTCATGTACGCTTCTCTTGATCTCTAGGCCCGAGCCCGCGCTAGCCGACCGTAGTCTAGCGGCGTAGAGACGCGTCGACCGCCGAGTACTCGTCAGAGTGCACGAGGCAACGTTGCCCTGTCCCCATGCAACTCATCGATCGTTCTGCTGCAGCGTGCTGCGTGGATAATATCTTGAAGTTCAAGACCTTGCCATTTTCCGATTTGAAAATGTGATGACCAAAGTCGTCTGATTTTGGGTCACAATCTGACGGCTTGGGCCCTCGGATTCTCAATTCAGTTTGTTTTTTTTCCGGTCCCATTTTGCACAATCGTATCTAAAAAATGTGAATCTGAAGCACGAAATCGGACCGTATAGAAAACATCCTAAACGTGACTACTAGGTATGTGTTGGTAGAAAACTACCATAGGCTTGGACCCAACCAGGTTCACTTGTGTTGACCATGTTCACCTGTGTTCACCATGTTCACATGTGTTCACGTTGTTCACATGTGCTCACCTTGTTCACATGTGTTGACCTTGCTTACATGTGTTGACCTTGTTCATATGTGTTCACGTTTTTTACATGTGTTCTTGTTGTTCACATGTGTTCACTTCGTTCACATGTGTTGACCTTGTTCATATGTATTCACTGTGTTCACATGTGTTCACCTTGTTCACTTGTGTTCATCATGTTGGTTCGGCGCAAGAAAGGCACCACCGACAGCAATATTTCGGCACCCAGTTTTTGACGCCATTTCACTCCTCCAACGTTCCGCTGACTGAAGGTGCTGCTGGACATGTCCAAATAACGCGGACAAGACACGGAGACCACCGTTCAGTGGTAGAGGGATACAGAGCGCGGGGGGGGGAAGGCAGTGACACGAACAAGACGGATACAATAGTTGGGTATACCAGTGCTACACCATGGGGCGGTGGGGGGGCGTTGATACGAAGAAGATGGATAAAACAGTTGAGTACAGCAGGGGTATTGGGCGAGAGGGGGGGGGGGGGGGGGGCAAGACAGACGAAGCAGTTGGGTAAATAGAGATACAGGGCAGGGGGGGCTGGGAGGAGGGGGGGGAGCAAGACAGATAACACGGTCGGGCAGAACAGGTATAATGTACAGGGTGTGCGGGGTGGTGCAATCGTATCATGCATGCCCGTCGTTGTAAGACGAAGAGGCGTGTGCGGGGCGGGGTATAATTATCGTCGCAGGGTGAGGGTGAGCATCGCCTCCGCTTCTTGTGCAGCTTGTAGGCACATGATGAGATGCCTTGTTGTTCGATGGCGTGTTGACGCGCGGCTATTTAAATGCAAAATTTAGCCCCTCCCCTGCATGCGCCGCCGCGGTATGAATAAGGACCACCGGCGTTTGATATGGTGCGCGGTACCCACGAGCGCGCGGGCAAACGTAAAATACAATAATTAAAAAAAATAAGCAGATATTCAACTCCTTTTAGAGTTCAACGAGAGAAAAAAAAATTGTGCCGGGAAGAATTGCCGATTATTGGATGCCGACGCATCAGCGGCCTCACCAAAGCAGCCCGGGCTACCGAGGCAACGGGGTGCACCCGGAATGCAAGGCTAGAACTTGCGCGGCATCCGCGCAGGGCCGTGGCTACGGTCGATTATTATTATTTTTTTCGAACGCGTGCTACGATAGAGGTATCACTTTTTGACTGTTTTTTTCCGAATAACGGGGCTCCTTAACCCAAAATCGTCGGAAAAAAACGATTATTTTTTTTGCATATGATTCTGGTTCTGGCACCTAAGGTCATGGGATATTTTTTTTTTTCATTCGGCCAGCAGAATTGTTGGTTCTCCCAAATCAGTTTCTTGCCTTTTAGAGAGGTCTTAAGCTCCCAAAATTTAGGAACCCTTCCAAAAAAAAAAGTGGTGTGTGCCCACCTCTACAGTAGCGCTCGTCGTCATAACCCCGCGAAGTGACCCACCCCCCTATTCCGTTGCGGTATTAAGATTTTTGCGCTTTTTTGTCTTTTTTTTTGTCACATGAAGCCGGCAAGGAACGATCAGGCACACCGCGCTCAAACAAATCGCCTTTTTTTTTTCGTTGGGCGAGGTTTGTACAGAGTCAGTTGCGCGTGTGGCTGAAACCCAGCAGCGAAAAAGGGGATACTCCCCCTCCGCCCCCCCCCCCCCCCTGGGAGGGGGGGGCGCCGAATGAGCGTATCACGTAGTGTGAAAATGGTAAGGCACCCACGAGGCAGTTACATAGTAATACCCATTGCTGTCTCTGGAGTGGTCGCACCAGAAAACAAAGTATAACTCATTGGCGCTGTCATCGATAAGCAAGAAAGTAGGCACAAGGTGCCGAAGTCCGTCTTACGCGAGCGGTTCTTGGAAGGATGCAGTTCACCGTTCATGCGACTCGCCGAACACCACACGTGAACGGCGCTTCGCGCTTGGTGCAAGCAATGCCTGCCTGGTTGGTGAAAACCCGACGTGCTCCGTCCCGGCATGGTAGTGATGCAAGGGTCTATGGTCATACAACCACGGCCATGCACGAACTGAGTACCTAGGCAACGGTAGGGGGATGTTAATACAAGTTAATGATCAAGGCTACGGTAGCGGGGTACTCCCAATTTTCCCCATCGATCGGGTGTTCACCAACCGTCGCGCGAGTGACTCTGTACCTCGCTGACAAAAACGCTTTCGGCGATGTTTTTGGTGCAGCGTAGCTAGGCATCTCTTCTCGTATCGATACCGAGCATGATAGGCAGGGGGGTCACTCGCGCGAGTGACGCCGCCGAGCCACTGAAACACGCGAGTGCGCCCAAAAGGGACCCCCCTACGGATTTTTTCGCTATATCATATCATATACTATCATACTATCATACTATCGTACTATCATACTATCATACTATCATACTATCATACTATCATACTATCATACTATCACACTATCATACTATCATACTATCATACTATCATACTATCATACTATCATACTATCACACTATCATACTATCATACTATCATACTATCATACTATCATACTATCATACTATCATACTATCATGCTATCATACTATCATGCTATCATACTATCATACTATCATACTGGCACGAGTGACTCTGTACACCTCACTGACGAAACGACTTTACACGATATATGCTTGACACGGCGTGGCTAACTATTGCATTGCGGATTCATCATGTCGCGAAATTAAAATAGCATCCTCAAGCTTAAGACCGCAACCAAGGACCAGGGGGGTGGGTCACTCGCGCGAGTGACTCCGAGCCACTGCCTAAAAAGCCCCTCCCTCCCCCTTCCCCCCCCCAAAAAAAAAAGCGTATCGTAGCATTGGTCTAACACCCCCCCTCCCTTAACATGCCCCCCCCCCCCATTGTCGCCATCGTAGTCGCAGCGTGATAAATTGCACCTGCACTGTAGCACGCTCTTTTCCTTAGGTACCAGGTAGTAGATAAGACCGACCCCACTCGTCGTTCTTCGGGCCGCTTATAGCTCGCGCTAAGGGGGATCCATCTGATGGCGGGCCAACTTGTGGTTGTGTCATATGATGGGTATGGCATACAGCTAGTACAGGGATGTCCCGTCTGAAGTTCTCGATGGGGCGAGACGCGCGACACGTTGTTAGAGGTAACAACTTTGGTATATACCACTTTTTGGCCGGACTATTTTCTGAATTTGACGGGGCCTATCAACCACAAAATCGTCGCAACGACGTTCTTGCTTTTTTACAAACATGGAATACTTGTGATACCTAGACCATTGGTTTTTATCGTCGGGGTTGTTGCACTTTCTATTTACTCGAAAGACGCGTGCTACGGTAGAGGTATACCTTTTTTTGGAAAAAATGGTTTCTTCTGAATGCCAAGGGGCTCCTTCACCCAAAATCGTCGAAAAAATAAATAAATAATGGACCTTTTTTTTTTTGCACGATTCTCGTTGTGTACCTAGCCCATGGGATTTTCGTCCGGTATATAGCAGTTTTCTAGTTTTTCTCCAAATCGGTTTTTGGGAGAAGTCTTAAGCTCCCAACTTGAGGAGTAGTATTGAGAAAAAAAAGTGGTGCTACCACTATCGTAGCAGACGCGTGCTACGACGATGGAGGTATACCTTTTTTTAGCGAAAATGGCTTCTTTTGAATGACGGGACTCCTTAACCCAAAATCGTCAGAAAAACGACATTATTTTTTAATATGATTCTCGTTTGTGTACCTCTAGAGGCCATGGGATTTTTCACCCGACGGCATAATGTAGAAGTTCTAGTTTCTCCAAATCGGTTTTTGGCAGAGGGCTTAAGCTCCCGAATTCGAGGAACCTTCAAGAAAAAAAGTGGTGCGATACCTCTATCGTAGCACGGGTCGAAAATCGTGCTTTTGGGCGAGGTGGTGTAGAGCTCTCCTCAAGTCAAGAACCTCTTTTTTGCAGGGCAAAAAAAGGTGTACCTTTAGAACGTAGCATGGATTGCGAGAGTGCGTTCTGCCCTGAAAAAAAAAAAACAGTGTAACGGCGCTCGGATTTCTCATGGTACTCTTGTAACTAGATCAGCTTGGGCACACGGTAGGCTCATCCCTCGGAAGAGGCACAGCGGAAGGTTCTGAGAATTTTCTGAGCTCCTAACACGAGGAGCTCAGTATCATCATCATCGTCATCATCATCATCATTATCCATCATCACCCGAAACATGAATCCGACCAAGACTTCTATGCCCTTAGTCCTGAAACAAATGCACTCATGAAAGTGACTCATATTAGCCGGCAGTTCCGTCACTGGTAGCGTAAGAGCTCACATGGCCAGAAGGTCAGAAGCGTTGGGTCCGAAAGTTCTGCAACTCCTACCGCACTATAGAGGGATGACTCCCTCCCTGGTCATCACACCGTTTCTTGTTAGGTGTCCTGTACGGTATACGACGTACGCCCCGTGTGGTCAAACGTGAGTTGGAGCGGGCCTTCGGACCCTCTAGCCATTTTGGTTGATCGCGGGGCGGATTTCTACCTAGCTTTTATGATGGTTCCTGTTATATCTCGGTGTGTGTTTTCTTCACAATACGCCGCTCTTCCCACCCAATGCCGTACGATAGTACCACTCTCTGTCCGTCATTATTTTATAACAAGCATTGCATTTCCGTATTAAAGTACCAGGTTAGCTCATGTGTTATTGCGGACAGAGTGGTATTTTTGCTGAAACTTTTTGAAACGGATGGTGGGACGGCCCAAACTGCACACAGCCCGTGACACCGCTTAAAGCTCTTAGGGACTTGAGGAGGGAAAGTCGCAAATAAATGTAGGACATATCACGATCTAGATCTCATATATAGATCATATAGATCATACATAGATCATACAAGGGGCTACGCCGGCGGCCTGGACGGCCGCCGGTCGCAGCGCAGGATATTAAATATTAAGAGGGTAAGAAGTAATGCCAAGAGTTAGACGAAGTTTGTTAATTCATATATGGGAGATACTGGAAAGGGAAAATGCCGACAATTTTTTCCCGATTTCCCGTGTGCGGCGGAACAATGCGAGAAGGCAGCCTGGAAATTATGGGAGAGCATGGCGGTTCACCCCAGCTGGGTGACGCTCTGCGTTGCTACGCAGAAAGGCGCGGCCACAGCTGCTGCTGTGCATATACCATTTGTAGCTTCGTGATGCTGCTGTGCATATACCATTTGTAGCTTCGTGATGCTGCTGTGCATATACCATATGTAGCTTCGTCATACTGCAGGCTCATCATAGCTTCAGCTACTGCTGTACATCATGTACATGTACGTGCTGCTGTAGACTACGGGGGTTCAAAAATATTGAGAGTTCGCAGTTCTCCACGACGCCTAGCTGCTGCTGTGCATATACCATTTGTAGCTTCGTGATTCTGCTGTGCATATACCATTTGTAGCTTCGTGATGCTGCTGTGCATATACCATTTGTAGCTTCGTGATGCTGCAGGCTCATCATAGCTTCAGCTACTGCTGTACATCATGTACATGTATACGTGCTGCTGTAGACTACCGGGGGTTCAAAAATATTGAGAGTTCGCAGTTCTCCACTACGCCTGGGTGGCATGTGTTCTCGGGGATTACGAACTTTTCTTCCCCAGATCCTAGCACAAACCTCGCTGGGTGGCCTTTACAATGGCGACGCCGGCCAGGTAATCGACCCCCCCCCGTGTGTCGGAGGTCAGAGAACACGTACCGAAGAAATAACGCGAAGACATTAGCCCTGTGTGCAGACTACGCACCAAACGTCTCACAGGGCACGATTTTTCGGAGATCTCGTCGTAGATCTCGACGTCGAGGCCTCGCGCGCGCGCTACGGCGCCGAGCGGGCGGATCAGCTGAGCCGGTGGTTGCAGGCGAGGCGGGGGCACGCCTCAGCGAAGAAACCGCGCGGAAAGGCGGTCAGAGGCGGGAGATATCCGCAGACGTAAGGATGTGCATATGTGATAAGCGAACTAAGATATATAGATTTATAGATCATATAGATCATATAGATCATATAGATTATACAGATCATATAAAGATCATATGGATCATATAGATCATGTATAGATCATACAGATCATATTGTCTAGTCTATATATATCATATACTCAGTATATCATATAGACCATATAGATCATCTACATACAGTGGATCCTTTATCTGCCGTTACGATACGTTGTGCAGGATATATGCTTTTCGGAGTATCACAAACTTCGAGGCAGATACATATAATTCGCAAGCAAGACATACCAGCTACACACGGTATACTCAAGTGGCGTTAGGGTTGAATTCACCAGGACCACGGCGGGGAAGCTCTTTGTAATTTCAAGTTGCCAGTTTGCACCTACAATCAATCGTGGACCTCCGTGTCTACTTCAATGTATTCTACCCCGTGTTTTTTCCATGCTGAGCGAGCGTAGCGGGCGGCGAATGCCGCCCTTGGAGCGAAGCGCCTTCTGCTGCAGTACTCGAACGCACGGTACAGGTAATTGGACGCAACCGTCAACGAAAGTCAATTGCCACAGCTGGCATAAAAATAACCAGAACCTCGGTTCACTCGCAAATGGCACAAGACACTCGTGGACCAGTTTTCAATTCCCAATAAGCTCAAAACTTTGATACAACAATCAGTAGTATATCGTGCACAACACCACGGCTCACACAACGTAACATACCCCGCCCCCCCCGACTGGTTCTACGATAGCCCTCCTCCGAACAACAGCGTTTTTCTTTATCGAACGTTTCATGGCTGCTCGGCGCGAGGAAGGATGCTATCAACAACATATTCGTATGCATACATTTTTCTTGTTTACAGTTTACAAAGGACTATTGGCCGATGACGTCGCCGTATTTTAGGAGATACGACGGGGAGCTCGTTTCAACACCAGCCATTTCGTTGAAGAAAGTTGGGGGAGCTATCATCGTAGAACGACTCCCCCCACCTACGTACGGCAGTAGCAGGTACGACCAGGGGGGCAAGATTCGAAGATCGGGACTATTAATAGGAAAAACGTTCACAATTAGTCTAGTCTAGACTAGACTACTGTTTGTGTTCGTTTTCTTCTCCCGCCAGTCTTGGATTCGAACGTAGGTATATACGAAGTTGTACGCAGTGCTCGCAGTTCAGTTCTTGCCTTGACCTTCGTACGATTGTTGAGCTACTTTTTCTCACGGAGGTGACGTCGTTTCTCGGCGGGCTCGATTTCTCGACAACGGAACAAGGGTGCCTGCTGCGCGTAATGCACGTTGAACAGGAAATGTATCTCGGAAAGAGCATGCTATTTACGGTACCAGTGTCGTGAGCTCGAAAAATTACGACACCGCGCTGTGCTTGCGCCACACGCCACAGGTCATCCCGGAACTGCCCCGCGGCAGTTTTGGCATCGTATAGAGCTATCGTTGAAGCTATCGTGTGCCCAAAACGGCCCAGTATTCGACGAGATATCTGGCATCCGCGTGCTCCCGCAGCTTCTAGCATTGTGAAACCGTTGTTCCGGGCTGTGACGAAACGCTCCCACAGCTGAATGCAGCAGCTGTGGAAACGTCTACCGCTGCTGAATAGCGATCGCACCTCTGTGCGAAACTGCCGAGCTTCAGGGCACTTGTTTTCAAGGGGTATTACCTGCGTACCCGGTGCTTGCTACGTGTGCGCTTTGCGCTGCTCCTCTTGCCACTTGCCACACCCCGCGCGTTAGGTTCAGGGTTCCGGGTTCAGGTTTTAGGTCTCCGGAAATCGGGGTTTGCTAACGTTGCGGTGGCGTTGCTATTTTGGGGCCCGGGGTAGTTCGGGACTGTCAGCTTTTGCTTGCTCTTTCCAGCGCGTTGGTGTATATCGCAGGGCGTGTAGGTGCTGTGTGGCCACTTGCTGTCTGCTGTGCTACCCAGAGAGGTGGGTATGGCAACAACTGCAACCGTAGATAGCGGTGATTTTGTGGTCTGCGATCGCCTTCGAGGACACAAAGGGCAGGTCCTCTGCGTTGCAGTCCCGGAGCCAAAGGTATGCTTATGATGCTCACGTTTTGCCAACGAAACATCAAGTACGGCGAGTCTTGTCACATACCAGCAGTCTGGACTTACGGCCATGCTGCCGTAGTGATACACTGATACAGCGGTGGTAGTACGAGTACTTGTGCCGGTACTGCTGTACAATCTGCCGTGCATCACTCATGGGGTCGACCGTGCATACACTGCTGTCGGTACTTGTGTGTTTCGTCTGTGCTGGAACCAACGGTTTGGTGCTCATGCCCACCAGGTGCCTTGTAGTTCAGAGTCTAGACGTACGGCCATGCTGCCTATAACGATTTACGACTGCGAGTTGTACCTGTGCTGGTAGAGGTACATTACGTGCTGTGCATCACTCGTTGAACCGTATGTTGGGTTTGCACTTACCGTCTGTGCCCTCAACCTATCTCCATACTAATCTCCTTCGCCTTCTTGCTGCTTCGCGTATTTTGCCGTTCTATCAACATCGTACGTGGACTCGCCAAGTCCGTAAGAATGGCCAGGTTTTTCAATATTTCAAACCCAGCCCTAAAGCCCTAATCCTAACGCTCACGCTAACCCTGACCCTCGCCCCAACCCTGACCCTAACCCCAACCCCAACCCCAATCCCAACGTACCCCCACCCTGGCCCGTGTGAAGCTTTCCGGAAGAACAATATTGGAGAAAGTTTGGACTCGTTTTTAGACGCTCTGGGCGTTTTCAATTCCACAGCCGAATAAGATGCCCGTGTGATGATCATTTTCCACTTGGAATCGTACCTGGTATAAACAGGAGGTCATCCATGCACCCCGTATTATAGCACGCAGAATGGAAATATCACAGGCAGCTGAGGGGTCTTTTTCATTTTTGATCAAAATAGGCTGGAGCGGCGGTGGTCGCAACAGGCGCGGAAGACAGCACGGTCCGGCTGTGGGACTTAAGAGACGGGGGAGCGACGGGATCGGGATCGTCGTCGCGGGTGGCACATTGTCTGTGCCGGTGCTTCGACGGAGAGGCCGTGGCCAGCGTTGTGTTCGGGGCTGGGGGCGCAAACCGTCTGTATTGCTCTGCTGGCGGCAAGGTCAGTGCACGCTTTATTTTTTGCAGGCCCGCCAAGTTGAACTATGGAAGGGTACTCGTCTTCTACGTCTTACCTATGGCGCGTTCTCTACGTGCGGCCGATTGCAGTGCTTCAGTCTGCTGAAATCACGCCAGGTGATAAGATATGATGTATGGATTGCTTTCCCCTTTCAACCCCACCACCATCCTCGACCTTTAAGCTGTCCCTCTATAACGTGCAATTCGATGCGAGTGGACGAGGCGAGAAATAGCTGGAGTCTTCTCGCGATAGAATGGAGGCGCGTACCATAGTGGGGAGGAGGGGGAAGAGCCTGCTTAGTGGCCTCGGATCTTAGCTGTGTATGGGGAGGGAGAAGGAGGGGGGGGAAAGTGCGAAGATAGGCGGAATGAAAACAACTAAAAACCGCACGATGTATGTTATATCATTTGTTTTCCCTGTGCACCCTACGATTACCCTCGAACTTTTGGGTTTTACTCCTACAACACCAAGTGTGTTGTACAATTTTGTTGCCCCTTTACATAGCACGATATCGCTCTGCCTTTGATTTATACCTGGTATCATGCTTCTACACCAACACAGGTTCTGGAGTTCGACCTGCGCGCGGGAAACATTGGGCTTCTAGTTACCAGCCCTACCGCGGTGCTCGACACTGGCGAGGTGAGGAAGCCCGAGGGCACAGACAGCAGCAGTCAAAAAAAAAATCTTAACCTTTTGAACAACCCCATGGCCTCGGTATTTAACAAAAAAACTGTATAATATAGTATACACCAATGGAGTTCGAACTTTATTTGGTAGTTTGTCAGTTGAGAAACCCCTTCCGTCAAAAAACTTGTTGGCCAAAAAGAGGTACTGTACCCGAGTTCCAATGATATTGGGTAAAACACGAATGGATTTCCGACGATATTGGGTATAGTATGTTAGTGTAATTGAGGTTCCTCGGCAATCAGAAACGTTTTGGCCTAAGAGGTACTGTACCCTGATCATAGCACAAGTTTGTTAATCTATTACTTTGAAGTAGTCTAATTGAGGAGCCCCGTCAATCACAAAACGTTTTAGCCTAAAAGAGGTACTATACCCTGATCGTAGCACAAGTTTGTTAGTCTAATAGTCTGATTAAGGAACCCCTCCAGTCATAAACGTTTTGACAAAAAAGAGGTATATGTACCCTTATCGTAAAGCTAGTCCAATGGTCTAACTGAGGTTCCCCGTCAGTCCGAAACGTTTTGACCGAAAAGAGGTACCGCACCCCCTTGGTAGCACAAGTTTGTTAATCTAATAGTCCAGTTGAGGAGACTCTTCAGTCAGAAACGTGTTGACCAAAAAGAGGTACTGCTGTACCCCTAATTGTCCAGTTGAGGAGACTCTTCAGTCAGAAACGTGTTGACCAAGAAAAGGTACTGTACCCCTGATAGTCCAGTTGAGTAGACTCTTCAGTCAGAAACGTGTTGGCAAAAAAGAGGTACTGTACCCCTGATAGTCCAGTTGAGGAGACTCTTCAGTCAGAAACATGATGACCAAAAAGAGGTACTGTACCCCTATTGTAGCACGTGTCCAAGGCGGCGTGCGTACTATGCTACGTATAGTAGCTATGGCTTCCCGCATGGCAAACCGGCACGTGCTCATGGGGGATCTCTTGCCACTTCAGGAAGAGGACTAGCACCCAATCGCCACTGCAAAACATGATACTGACACCGGAATCTCAGAGACGAGGCTGACAAAGCGTCACAGGAATGATACTGATACTTATCTGAGCAATGATTTCGACGGACAACTGAACATCAGGATTGAATATGAGTGAGAGAGTTTAGTGGTTGATGAGATTGGCGAAGAAAAGCAATCTCGGCAGCGAGTCAGAGGTCTGATAAATGTGAGACCGAGACCTGCCATCCCAATCAGTTTGTACTTGACTTGGTCGTGCACTGCACGCGTCTCTTTTTCTTCATTCTATATCAACAAGTTGCTTTCATCTTTTTTAACGCCCGGCGCTTCCTTTATCCTGTAACGTTTGGCGATTGAATGTCTTCACCCTTCTGCTGCAACCCTCGGGAGATGCAAAACGCTCGTGAGCAGGTACCATGTACATGCTTGATATCTACTTGGTCCTACGCAAGTGTGTAAACTGATACCAAAACGGATGTCAAAACATTGACAAACATATCACACAGGGCTTTTAACCTATTAGGAGCATGGATGCCGGCGTATGCGCATCGTATTATACTATTTTATCAGGTAATTAGCATTATAATACAATTTCTCGGTGGAGTTTAGACCACTCGCTCCAGTCTGTCAGCACCACACTAGAAAAACGGATTGTGACGCCTTGTGTTGGCGCGGGGCAGCAAACACTTCCATCACAGTTATTTCTTATCGCGAAATCGAAGAGCGCACGTAGGTAGTGCCACGCGCCAATAGCTCGGAGTCGCTGAAAACATGTTTCTTGACAGCAAGCCCCCCCTGCCATATAGAGTACGCCAGAGTATATAACTTTGACCTGTGGCGAACCTATCCCTTCGAGGCCCACGCATAGCGACGTAAAAAGCGGCGAGATCGATACTAGCAAGCGTCTGGGAAGAGCGTGGGGCAAGCACGAGTATCACCATGTTGCACGCGTGCCGCACGGTCCCGTGCATCGCGGTTTGGGCACACACCCGTTTTACCCGAGCGAATCAAGTTTTTTCTCGTGTGGTCGAGGCTGTAAACGTCAGTTTTTTTCGTCATTTTTTCCGTCTCGAGTCCCGGAAGGGTTGCCTTACCCCCGTGACCACTGCAAGAATGTTCAATCCTACACTAATTTCGAGTAACTTTCCCCCGGAGGAAGCATTATTTCCCCCACCCGGAGCTTCAAAAAAACGAAAAAAAAACGTTTGCCACTGGCAAAATCATTCCATTGTAATTTCGAGTAATTTCCCTCCGGAGAAAGCATTATTTTTCCCAATCCGAGGTTTGATAAAAAGAATCACATAGATTACAAGTATTCGTGGGGGTTTTTGTTGTCATTAAGACGCGAAGAGGTCAACCAGCTGGCGATACACCGTATTAATGCTAGGTTATCCCTTCTTGACGAGAAATGATACTACTCTTAGTTGTATGCCTCAAGTCAGAGGCGGTGTGCATGTGCATAGTATACAGTAGTAGGTGGCTTGGCTTGGCTGCTTGCTTGATTCCCGCTCAACAACCCGTCACGTACTCGTGGAGGGACTTCTTTTCGCTCGTGGGAATTTTTTTGTTTGTCCCTTCAGGAGGAAGTGAACGAACTGGCGGTGCATCCTAAGGGCGACTACTTGGCTGCTGCCGACGACTCCGGGGCAGTGAAGATCTACAACACGAGGACAAGGAGATCCCAGAAGACGCTAAAAAATGCCCACATGGTGAGGATTCAAGATAGGGTAGCTTTCGCTGGGAACTCCCGGTGGGTGGGTTCATCCCACGGTAGGGAGGGCACTTTTTGGGCCCAAAAAAGGTATACCTTGTTGCCGGTTGAGCTCCTCGAGTGTGGAACTGTCGGTCAGTATATGATAATTCTTCGAGTGTACTTTGGTTTTGGACCAGCGCATAGAGATGTTGGTTCGGTTGCGCGAACGAATGTCGTCGTGGTGTTTGGGCCAAAAAAAGGTATACCTTGTTACCGGTTGAGCTCCTCGAGTGTGGAACCATCGGTCAGTATATGATAATTTTTCGAGTATATATTTTGTTTGGACTATAGCGCATAGAGATATTGGTTGGGTTGCGTGAACGAATGTCTTCGTGATTTTTGGGCCCAAAAAAGGTGTACCTTGTTACCGGTTGAGCTCCTCGAGTGTGGAACTATCGGTCAGTATGATAATTTTCCGAGCATATATTTTGTTTGGACTACAGCGCACGGCGATGTTGGTCGGGTTGCGCGAACGAATGTCTTCGTGATTTTTGGGCCAAAAAAAGGTATACCTTGTTACCGGTTGAGCTCCTCGAGTGCGGAACTATCCGTCAGTATGAGAATTTTGCGAGCATATATTTGTTTTGCACTAGCGCGTAGAAATGTTGGTCGGGTTGCCCGAGCGAACGTCTTCGTGGTCACGCGTGGGTGAAGAAAAATGTTGAGCCTCATGTTAGGAGCTCAGGAAATTTCTTCGAGTCTGCTTCACCCCTCTACCGTGGGATGGCTCTAGTAGGGAAATTTCTTAGAATATGTGCTTCGAAGTATATTTGTATCTGTTGTCAAACTGTGTGCGTTAGTGCAAGGAAGATTTTTCGAAGGTTTTCGTCGCACGGCGCAGATCTCCGGCTGCCTTCCAGCTCCAAAGGGGGTCCTATGGTGTAACGCGGCCGCCTAAAGTTTTGCCCCCTTGCTTTCGCTCGTAAGAAAGGCGACCCAAGGGCCGATACAGCGGGGGGTGGTAACCGTCAGTATACCATGCCCTCCCATCTCAATGCGGCGGTGCCGCCCAGCAAGACTGGAGGGGAGGGGAGAGGAGATGTTCTGTTCTTCCTCCGCGGTGCGATACGAAACGGCGACGCCTCCCCTTTTCTTACTCTTATTTTTTCGTCAACATTTCTTTTTTAACCAGAGCATTTGTCACGCGGTGCGCTTCCGGCCACGAACGAGCTGGGACATCGTCTCCGGGGCGCTTGACAGCACGCTGGCCTTCTGGTGCGTGGTGGTTGTCGATATTCTTGAGATTTCAAATACCATTGTAGCACCTAAAGCGAACATCATGCAGATCGAATCTGACCCAATTTTGGAGCCAACACGAAACATCGATTAGACTCGTAGAGCTAACCATTTTTGTTTCAACCTCCCTGATACTTTTTTTGTGCGGATTGATCGTGAAGAGGCGTCGTCGACCAAATCTTGGCCCAACGCTTCAACAGCTCAGCTGCTTACAAAAGTGTAAACAAGACAAGACCACCTAGCCTCACGTACCCCTTCCCCGCTTTTCATCCTGCAGGGATTTTAGCTCCGGACGTGTTCGCAGGAAGCTCAACCTTGTGGAAGACATGGGGTCTTTTGATGTCTCTGCTTCCAGCTCAAATGTCCACCAGGTGCGCAGCAGACGTGTTTCACACCTTTTTTTCTTGTTTTTCGTTTTTCGTTTTTATTTTTCGTGTCTTATGCACGGACGCGTGGTACGGTATCGTAAAGATAGTTGGCTCTGAGGTGATTTGTGAATGACGGGGCTCCTATAGCCAAAATCGTCGGAGTTTCGTTTTCTTTTGTAAATATTTTTCATTTGTATACCTATAGGTCTTTTTAATGTTTATCGGATGCTGGTACGTAGTGCGTTTGTCTTTCCCCCCAAATCAGTTTTGGGGGAAAGGATAGCTTGCACTACCGTCAGTGAACTTGTAAGAACGAAAAGGGGCAAAAAAAAACAAGGCTACGGGAAGGGGGTGCCCACAATTTCCCTACCGGGTTTAAGCCACTCGCAGGAAGCGACTCTGTACTGCACGGACTAAGGACTTGAGCAGGCGATTTTTTGGCGCAGCGTAGCTTACCGTTCCCTTGAAGATTAATATCCCGCACAATCGAAGCAGCACGTTAAGCTTACAGCCGCAAAGGAGCCGGGGGGGTCATTCGCGCGAGTGACCCCGAGCCACTGCCACAATAGGTCCCAAAAAATGCGATCCCTGACGCGTGCTGCGATAGAGATGCACCGCTTTTTTTCCTGAGGGTTCCTCAATTTGGGAGCTTAAGACCTCTCTAAGGCAAAAACTGATCTGGAGAAAAGTAAACTGCTACATACAGGATGGAAAATCCCATGGCCTCAGAGTAAACGACGAGAATTAGGCAAAAAAAAACTTGGTCCTTATTAAATTTTTTTTCCGACGATTTTGAGTTAAGGAGCCCCGTCGTTCAGAAAAATTTTTCGTCAAAAAACGGTATACCTCTATCGTGGCATGCGTCTGAAAAAGGCCAAGGTAGGGGAGGTCACTAGGGAGGTCACTCTTGGGGCCCTTTTTTTTTGTGCAGGGATTCGGGGTCAATGACTGCCGCTATTATCAGTGACAGCGACTCCCCTGTTCCTTTTGCGTTTTAAGCTTTCGTGCTGTCGTCACAATTCAATGTGAATCCGAGACGCAATGGCAGGCGCGAGCTAACGCACGCCAGCCGCCAAAACAACCGTCTAAAGCATGTTCGTCTGTGAGGTGCACACGTATGTAGTCACTCGTGCGAGTGGCTCAAAGTCGGTCGTGCAAAATGGGGGTATATCATAACATCCCCCCCACTGTAACACTTTGGTCGTCTAGAGTCATCCCTCTATAGTGCGGTAGTGGTTGCACTTTTATTTGGCCGGGTTTTTTTTTTCTGGGCCCCTCCACTGTGAAACTATGGGTTTGTTGGTCAAGGCGAGGCCCGTTGTCGACGCTTCCGCACTCGCTTCCTGTGCCTCGTATGAAGCGCTTCGCCTTCGATGTTGCTTCTTTGCTCTCGCTAATTCCCCGATTCACCGTCTAGCGATGAACTCGAGAATTACGAAATCGCGAATTATCTGGTCCAGTGAGCGACCGCTGTCCAGTTGTAAACAACAGCTGTTGTCTGTTCGCGTGTTATACCAGTCTGCCAGCACCGTCCCGTGCGGTATCCTCTTGACATCTCCACAAGCGCGATCAACCGAACAATGCCAGCTGCTGCTGTCAAAGTAAGCTACGTACGTACTCCGCAAAAAAAACTATGAACCATAACGCCGAATTATCTCTATGAACAACAAACAACATATTATTCTTATCGGGGTTCCCGATTTCTAATAATATTTCTCTTACTATAACAACTTTTACGATTATTATGTTTGTTGGTGGGGTTGCGCGAATCCAGGGCAAGGCTACGGTAGGGGGGATGTTAATACGCCCCCCTTTTTCCCAACCTGGTGTTCACTATCATACTCGCACGAGTGACTCTGCACCTCAGTGACCAAAACAAGTTAGGTGGTTAATTTGGCTCAACGTAGCTAACCATCCCAACTAAAGGACTCATAGCAAAATATTTAAACAGCAGAGCAAAAGCCTATGACCGCGAGGAACAGGGGGGTGGGTCACTCGCGCGAGTGACCCCGGGCCACTGCGAAAAAAGGTCATTAAAAATGGGACCCCCCTCCCCCACCGTAGCTTTGGTCAACAAATGTCATCAAAGCCGTGTTAATGGTGAGATATTGAGCTCCCCACGTTAGAAGCTCAGAAAATTCTTAGAAAATGCTGCACTCTTAGTTAGCGTGGGATGACGCACTCATACATATATTGCACTTTTAAGCTTGTTGCCGCCTCAACAAAAAAAAAACACTATGCTTGTGCCTCGGACGTGGGTGCAGTTGTTCACGAAATAGTTTGATGTTAATTTGATATTTAAAAGCCACAAACGCGTTGTCTAGAGCCAAACGTGTCGAGAAACCTGTAAAGCACAAGATAAAGCGCACTGCCAAGGGTGTACAGCCGAGTGTTGCACACTAGAACCTAGTAGTTTCATATCGGTCAAGGTAAATAAGGGCAACATTTCTGTCTTGTCTAAAAGCTAAAAAACGATCTAGGGTGGCAGAAAGTTACGGTTGAGGTAATTGCGCCGCACATGATGAGTAGCGGGGTAATTAGGAGAACCTTCAGCATATTTTGGAGTCGTGCTTCGCTTCTACTCTATAGGCGCGCCGTGGGTGGGCGCCCGTTGTCAAGGTGGCAGTTCTTGGAGCAGCCACCGCACGGTGTTGCAGGTAGAAGGAACTCTCGTGCGTGATCGTGAAAGGTGCTCACCCCCCCCCCTCCCCCCCTTCTCCCCTCCCCCCCTGCCCTCCCCTCCTCCCCGCCCTCGTCCCCTCCCCCTCACCTCCTCCTCCCATCCCCCCTCCCCTCATACCCCCGTCCTCCCAACCTCGTTTTTCGCGCAGTTGTTCAATCCCCCTTTTGTGTACTCGGTCGATTTTAGCGCTGATGGGCGTTTTTTAGCCGCGGGGCTAGGGGACAGCGGCGTTGCGGTCTTGGATGCAAAGACGCGGACACTTCTTGGTCGTTGCGACGGCCACTCGGCTCCGATATCTCAGGCAAGCTTGATCGCGGACAAGAACTAGCCCATGATTTCGTTTGACCAAATGATGCGATATCTCAGGAAAGCTTGATCACGGTTAATAAACAACCCATGATTTCGTTTGACCACGCGGTAGCTCTCTGTAGTGCCGGTATGTGCCAGCCAATAATAATACCGGCATTGTACCGGACACCGGCACTATTGGGTATATGTACCGATACGGGTTTTAGTGTACGGCAGCGGATTCCGGTCGTGGCAAGTGATTTCACCGGCACAATACCGGCATTAGGCACTATTCGATCTGCACTACAGGAGCAGCCCCACTGGATATATGTCATGTATATATTTTGAATCACCATTACTCTCCAGCTCAACTCGTGCGAGGTTATACCCTCAACGACGTTTTGGACAAGGCGTGGTCACAGGTGTCTTGCCTCCTCCCCCCCGGCACTTGCCTTCATTTTTGTTGCGCCCAAGGGTCAGCATTCCCACTTTTCAACTTTTCATGCTCGTCGATTATATCTTCTCAATTTTCGCTAACTCACGTTCTTGCCCTTTTCACTAGTCATTTTTTACGCGAGAAAAAATCCCTGCGAGCACGAGTATGCATTCGGTGCGACTTGAACCCACGACCTTCACCTCAGTGGGAACGATATTCACCTATTAATACTAATATTAATAATACTTTTGATGCTACTCCATCGAGAGCTCCATCTGTACTAACAATACTTGAAGATTTCTGCAGCGGCCACCCAAGTAAGTCTGAGCTTCCGCAGCAGCGTAGGTTGCCCTATTTTGGGTTGCAAGAAGATCTACGACAATCACAACGCGCTACTGTTGACGTTAGCGCGCTTGCACTAGAGTGGCCGGTTTGATTAGACCACACAACACCCACTTGCACCTTATTTGCACGCTGCGCCCGCCACCCCAAACGGGCCAAGGCAAGAGACTTACTGCGTTAGCTACAGCTTGAACTTAGTAGAAAATGTATTGCGTCGGCTACGACAACGTGGACTTTCACTAGCTCACATTGGCAGCACAACACTTTCTGCAAACTTTCGGTACCGTGAGTATTTGTAACTGTTTCTGCGCTTCGCTTTGCCTTGCTCGTTTGACCAATCTCCGGCTAACGCGAACTCGTCATCAGCAAATGCGCAAAAAAAACAGGCGATTTCACGGGTCAGGCATGGCCCGTCCTTAGTGTCGGGTCAGGAGATCTCGCGACGAGCATTTCGGGTCGGGTCAAGAACGTTGTTCGAAGTCTCACCTGTTGGGTCAGGAGGTGGTCAAATCCCACCGGTCGGGTCGGGTCGGGTCACCCTGAGCCGACCCGACCCGCGAGAAGAAGTTACCCGACCCGTGAAACGCCCTGAAAACAAGGGACCCGGTTTCGAGATTGTTGAAACTCGTTCAAGCTTCATTAACCGGTTGATTTCGACCGCGGCGCACTATCACACATCCAAAAAGGCACACGATTTGACGGCAGCTGCGATCACCCTGCGGTGCCAGCTCCCAGCGTCAGCTGTACTTCTAAGTTCAGTAGTGGTCCCTTTATAGGCACCGTTTGCCCGCCATAGTTCCTGCGAAATCGTCTGGTGCTTATGAGAACTACCAGTAGTGGCAATATGCGGAAGAGTTCCTGTTGCCGCTATGGCAGCACTATTGAGGGACCACTACTGACTGCACTACCTTCCACGTTCCTCTTCCCTGTCCGCCCTCTATCCAACACGCCCCCCTTATTTTTTTTCTAAAGGTCCACTATCCTAGCTTCGACTCCAAGCTCCTCATCTCGTCAGGGAACGACCGACGCCTGCTGGTTTGGGACCACCGACCTTTCGAGCTCGACCTCGTCGAGCCTTCATCAACTGAAGGGATGGACGGCGAAGGAAGCGCCAAACAACCCCCGCCAACCGCCTCTTCCGGAGAATTGGGAGGGGCGGGGCGCGGCTGCAAATTGCACAGCACTTGCAAAAAAAAGAATCGGAAGCACAGCAAAGAGGCCGGTAAATCAGGGGCGGCATCCAAGCGTGGACACGAGCAGAGACGGGCACAGGGAACTGCGCCTCAAAATCGGGTTTCCGCGGGAGGAAACCCAGCAGCAGGGGGGAGTAGAGGCGATTTGGAGGGGGAGGGGGAGGGTGGGGCGGCACTGGGGGGGGTGGGTGGGGAAGGCGGTCGTGTTAGATGTTCCGTCCCCTTGTCCGCGATGCTTCTTGAGGAGAAGCCGAATTGGATGACTAGTTTGACGGTGCCGTACGATGCGATGGCGCTGGCCGATACCAGCTCTGAGGTCAAGATTGTACGGGTACGCGCTTCGTAAGGTCGTGAGCTCGCCGGAATTCACGGCTGCCAGGTAGTTCGTTGTTTTTGGGTGGCCATAGGGCTGCTTGTTGACTGGACTTGATGGCTACCTGGTAGTTGTTAGAAGAGCAGCGAAGTGAAAGCCACCTACCTCTCTGCCCGTATATAAGCAATGTTTGATAGAAGTATTAATGTACTAATGTTTTTTATATTCCCGGACAGAGTGGCAAACGACTTGGTCATTTTTTGCACAACCCTACACGTCGAGCCACGGGCGTGCCTGTCAGATCAGTCGCGCAGACTCCGCGAAATTTCCGTACGCAACTGACTGTAATGTCTAGCCAACTAAAAACCAACTGTTACATAAATACCTAGCCAACTAAAAACCAGCAGGCAGACAGCAGTGACTTATAGTCAGCCAACTCACAGCCCCTACATAGCGCTTAGGGAAGGGAGGGGATGGGAGGGCGTCAGGGTAAGGGATCATACACCACTCCAGTTTTTTTTGTTTTCAAGTGTGTGGACATTTGGACCGTCTCGATGGTCTGATGTGCACATGCTGGCGCCGAAATTCGTTTCAACTCTTGGGATCCGCGTACGTGTGTGTACGGCGACAAAACGAGTGAGAAATTTAGCGGTTTTTTCATGGCTTGATGAGGCGTGCTACGATAGAGGGAGCAGCTTTTGGATGAAACGTTTTCTGATTGACGGCGCTCCATAACCCAAAATCGTCGGATTCTCATTCTGTTTTAGGCCCAGCGTGTTTCTTTGTATATACCTATTAATAGGCCGTGGAATTGTCCGTCGGGGAGATGTTATGGTACGGCCTCTGGGAACGACGGTAATTACTCACCTCCAATGGATAACTGACCGTTTTTATATTGATCGGATGGCGTTTTTTTATTCGAGATAGTCAGGAGATCAACAGACACGCGCCTCTTAGCTCAGATGTAATACGACTCTGGTGGAACTAATAAAGCTGCTTCTCTACTACGTCTTCAGAGGCTAAGAGAGTGAGTAATCACCAAGGACTAGCTTAATAGCCAGGCCTGCCAGGGGACATCTGTCTCCGCACGGGCACTTGACAGAGAACTAACTGTTACTTTTCTCCAAACCAGCTTTTGCCGTGGAGAGGCACAGACCTCGTCAATTGATAAGAGCCTCGGAAAAAAAAGGTGTAGCTTTTCCATCCTATTAGTAGCATTGTACCTTTTCCATCCTATTAGTGGCATGTGTTTGTGGGTGCAAGCGAGCGGTTCAGTAGCATGTGTACATTTTCCATACTATTAGTGGCATGTGTCTGAGGGTTCAAGCGAACGAACACTCAATACCACGCGCGTGTTGTGCCCAACTCCTTGCGTTTTAGTCCGACACGAAAAACGCGGTCTCCTGCACTACTTGGTTTTTGCGTGGAAGTTCATGAAAGCTTCCGTGGAAGCTTCCACTGCTTCCATGAAAGCTTCCATAGCTTCCACGAAAGCTTCCGTGGAAGCTTCCGTGAAAGCTTACATGGAAGATAACCACGGAAGCTTTCGAGAAAGCTTCCATGGAAGTCGAACGCTTGCACGGAAGCTTCCACGAAAGCTTCCACGAAAGCTTCCACGGAAGCTTCCATGGAAGTAGTGGAAGATGCCGCGGAAGTCACTTTCACGAAACCTTGCACGAAACTTCCATGGAAGTGTTTCCACGGAAGCTTCCACGGATTCGAAAGCTTCCACGAAAGCACTTCCTCGGATATAGGTTTTAGTTCCATGAAAGCAAGCGGCAGCTTCCACGGAAGGTCGGAAGCTCAGCGGCTTCCACGAAAGCTTTCGCGAACGCTTTTCGTGAAAGCTGTAGAAGTAGCTTCCACGAAAAGTTGGAAGCTACACCCACGGAATTTTACGTTTCACTTCCATGGAAGCTTCCGCAGCTTCCACGGAATCTCGGCGGCTTCCACGACAGCTCCCACTGATATATTTGTATTGTACACTACTGTGCCTCCAGTAGAGCTTACCACTTTTCCGACAACATGGTTGATGCACACTGTGTACGAGACGAAGGGGGTTTCACCGTACAATGGTTGTTGCGTTTCATTGGGTTAGGGTTAGGGTATATATAATTGAAAGAGTATGCCATCCACATGCCGGAAGCTTTCACAGAAGCTATCGCGGCAGTAATTTTCTTTCACAGAAGCTATCGCGGAAGCTTCCATGGGACTTGTTTTTGAAAGCTTCCGTGGAAAAAAAATATTACCGAGTATTTATTAATTCTACTTTATTATTTACTTCCACGAAAGCTTCCGTTGAAGCTTCCGTGGAAGAAAATTTACTTCCACGAAAGCTTTCCTGAGAGCTTCCGTGGAAGCAAATTTACTTCCACGAAAACTTCCGTGAAAGCTCCGCGGAAGCATATTTACTTCCACGAAAGCTTCCGTGAGAGCTTTCGTAGAAGAAAATTTACTTCCACGAAAAATTCCGTGAAAGCTCCGCGGAAGCAAATCTGCTTCCACGAGGTGAAAGCTCCGCGGAAGCAAATCTACTTCCACGAAAGCTTCCGTGAGAGCTTTCGTAGAAGAAAATTTACTTCCACGAAAGCTTTCGTGAAAGCTCCGCGGACGCAAATCTACTTCCACGAAAGCTTCCGTGAGAGCTTCCGTGGAAGCAAATTTACTTCCACGAAAGCTTCCGTGGAAGTTTTTGTGGAAGTAACTTCCGTGGAAGCTTTCACGGAACCTTCTGTAGGAGCATCTTCCGTGGAAGCTTCCACGAAAAACTTCCGTGGAAGTAACTTCCACGGAAGCTTCCACGGAATCGTCCATGGAAGCGATGAAAGCTTCCGTGGAAGCCGCAAAAGCTTCCATGGAAGCTTTCATGAACTTCCACCTAAAATGAAGATAGTGCAAGTGGCCCGAAAAACGCCATCCGCTAACGCATCATAGTGCTACTATACGAAGAGGATAGTGCTATTATGCAATACAGGGGTATGAGCACTATTTGGCACAAAAAAAAACCAAAACAAAACTGGGTGATTGGGCTTCTCAACCCTCAAAATCGTCGGAGGCCATTCTTGTTTTCACTTTTTTTTGTCATTCTTGGGAATATACTGGTCCTCGAGCCCATATGGATGGATAAGTTCTTCGGGTTGTTACCCTTTCATTTTTGTCGAAAATCGACCAGTTTTGGGGTGAGGCATAAGAACCGTATTGTTTGATCAAGGCAACAAAACCTTGCAGGCGGCAAAAACAAAAAATATGTCATTATCACCTCCACCTTATTAGCATGCTACGGTAGAGGGTGCACCCCCTTTTTTTTTTCAGAGTGTTGGCTCGTGCTACGGCAGAGGTATACCCTTTTGTGGCATTTTTATTTCGAAATGACGGGGGCTCCTTGATTGACCCGAAATCGTCGGGAAAAAAAATAATGAGCCATATTTTTTTTTTGGCATGATTTTCTCGTTGTGTACCTAGGCCACGAGAAGTTTTCATCCGGTAACAGTTTTATTTTTCACTCTCCAGCAGGTCAGTTTTTGTGAGATAGGCCTTAAGCTCCGAAAGTGAGGGGTAGTATTAGAAAAAAAGTGGTGCACCTCTATCGTAGCACGCGTCTTTTTCTTAATACTACCCCTCAATTTCGGAGCTTAAGACCTCTCCCAAAAAACTGATTTGGAGAAAATAAAGCTGCTACGTACACCGGGGGGGTGAAAAATGCCATGGCCTCGGTACACAACGAGAGAGGCGTTCTACGGTAGCCCCCCCAACTTTTCCTTAACGAAATAGCCGGTTTTGAAACCAGCTTCCGGCCGTACTTCCTGAAATAGGGTGCCCCTTGCCACCCCGACGTCACTGTTCTATAAACTCCTTTGCAAACAAGAAAATACATGGAGACTTTTTTTTAATAGCACGCCCTGCCTCGTGTCGAGCAACCATGATGATGAAACGTTCGTTAAAGAAAATCGAGGGTTTTGGGGGGGGTTGGCTTTTATCGTAGAATCAGTCGAGAATCATGCAAAACAAAAAAAAATGGCCTCATGGGTTAAAACCCGAGCCCTGCCATTTAGAAACCATTTCAGACGAAAAGTGCTACACTTCGTGAGTATTTACCTATATCATCGTAGCATGCGTCGGTTGCTCATCATGTACGGCATCGTATGGGTGCGCTGCTGTAACCGCCATTTCCACATGGGCAACCCAAAAACTGAACTTGAAAAAACCGAAAGCGCAGCCCGATGAGCAATGTTGACTCCTAGCTTAACTCCTGGGTGTGTACAAAGCTCACGGCTGACGTCCTTGAAAATTAGTTATAAAATGAAAAAAAAAGGAAAGAACGAAAATGATATTCCAGCGACATTGGGTTGAGAAGTCCAGCAACTAAAAAAAAACTGTTGCTTAAAATTGGTACACCTTAGTTGTTACTCCACCGTAGCCGGCGTTACAAGGCGCGGAAGTCCGCCTCACAAGTAGGCCTGTAATTTTGGTAGGGTGAAACTCACCTTTCATGCCACCCCGAAGAACACCCCACTCAAAATGCCAAGGCAGAGGTGCACCACATTTTTTCTGAGGCTCCTCACACTGATCTAGCTTAAGACCTCTCCTGAAAAACTGATTTGGAGAAAAATAAGACTGCTACCGGACAAAAAACCCTATGGCCTAGGTCCAAGACGAGAAAAATTATGCAAAAAAATGGCTTAGTATTTTTTTTTTTCCCCGATTTGATTTCGGATTAAGGAGCCCCGTCATTCAAAAAACGTGTTTTCACCAAAAAAAATGTATACCCTCTATCGTAGCACGCGTTCTTCACGGCGCTTCGCGAGCTTGGTGTATGTGATGTCTTGCCTGGTTGGTGAAAATCTGACGTGCTCCGTCCCCCGCCATTTTGGGGATGCGAAGGTCAGTGGTACTGTGGTACTAAGGCTACGGTTAAGCATGAGATGAGTACACCTTCTCAAAACGAGTGTACGAGGTACACGAAAAAGAGAGCACCACCCTCCCCGACAGTGAAAGGTGCACGCCAAGAGCCCCCCCCCCCCCCCAACAACCAGAGAAATATGTAGACGAAAAAAAGAGCGTTTCCAAACGCGGCTTGATACTGCGATCTATGTCATTAATTCGAGACGGGTTGATCCTGCTATGCGGTCTGGTTAGATGCAACCCCTCTCCCCACAACTATAGTGCCAGCCACGACATGAGGTACACGAGTAGTACAAAAAAAGCTATACACGTACAAAAGAACAATGAGAAACGCACCCCAGCTTTGCAACTTGTGGGCAGACAAAGTATCATGACTAACATTTCCCCAGTCGAAAAACAGCTGAAAGGCAGCGGAGGGTCTTCCAGGGAGAGCCAAGCCGCCTTGTTGGCACCCTCCAGCATTTCCAGGCGGCGAGATCGCCTGTCCCAAATTCCAAACCAACCATCCCCACAATACGTTCGTGCTTTGTTGTCCTGTGCGAGGCGTGCGGTCACAGTATCAACATCAACCACCACTACGTTAGGAAACGTGATTTACCAAAGTTACAGTTGTAGCATCATTCGCCGCCGCAACCACACCAGTGGGCAGGAGCTGCGGGCGAGGCCGACAACCCAAAACACGTAAGCGTCAACCGTCACTACCACACCACCAGTGGGCAGGCGCTTGCGAAATAAACGAACAGAAACATAAGTATCCACCACACAACGAGGGTAGGTGTTTGCAAGACTAAGGCTGACAGCAGTCACCATCGCATCAGTGGGCAGAAGGCACTTGCGAGGCCAACAAACAAATAGGTAAGGGTCACACGGCGTGAACCTGAACGTCAAGGAGTCGACATACTGTACCTCCGCGTTCGCCCGTCAATTACAATTGAACAACGTCATAATTCCCCACCGCTACAAACAGGGTTAGGTGCTTGCACGACTTACAGTATTCACAACATGAACAGCCACCACCACCATCGCCACACACCTTGCGAGGCCAACAAAGGCACACAGGCAAAACGGAGTGGGCTTGGCCGTTCAGGAGTCGACATACGTATGTTTGTCTGCGTACACCCATCAACTCATGAGAGTTTACAATTTACAGAGCGCCAAAAAAAACGGATTCCTTTCGAGACCGCTTTGGAAGCCGGACTACACGAGCGCAAACCGCCGGCCGAAAAAAACGCAAACAAGCTGACGACAGGTACCATCTTGCTTCGCGAGTTTCTGTTAATAGCGACAGCTACACTATCATGTCACAACGGCAGCCATCACGCCCCACCATCACAACAATGGTAGGTGCTTGAAAGACTTACAGCAGCATACACCGCCAGTCTGTGTACACCCATCAACTTCATCAGGACGCCGTCTATCATTCTCCGCCACAGTGGGCGGGCACAGCAATCCCCGCGCGCTGGAGATACCCCGGCAGCAGCAAACCAAGAACAATCGAAGCCACCGCTACCGTGACGCTCAAAAACCTAACCGCCCCCTCTCCTGCGGTTGCTCCCTCCGCCGCGGGGTTTCCATTTCCACCCGCCGGTTTCCCAGAGGAAGCGCACAGCGCCATTGCCTGCACCATGATCAGCGCCCCGCCTGCCTCACGAGCTACCTCGCTGCTGAGGAACGACAAGATTATGCCTCCAGTTGCGCCGTCGGTGGAGTTAGAAGGGCTGCCTCGCGGAGCCAAGAAGGCGCTGTACCCCGCGAGCCCCAGGCACGCCGCTCCGTATGTCATTGCCACCCGCCTGTTGGGACGGTTACACGGTGCGGGCACCGGGATAGTTTTATCGAGGCTGTTGACTTGTTGCTAGTCGTCGGCAGAAGTACGGGTGTAGTGTATAGTTGTTGGGCTTCCGTCACTTACCGCTGAAGTACCGTACTTGAAATAAATTTGACACATTTGGGCGTCTATGGTTCGAACTGCGGACAGCGGGTAGAGTATGGCTGTTCAATTTTCGCTAGCTACTCGTTGGCGACAGTGCTGCAAGTGAACGTATTGGGACTAAGTAAATACCTGGTCGTTCGGCTGATCCTGCTCGTTGCTGAATGCACCATACGGAACAAACGCACTGGGGCGTCTATGGTTCGAGAAGGCAGACGCTCGGGTAGCTAATGGTTGCATTGCTGCGTCTTCGCCATTCGTTGGCAAAACAATGCTGCTACGAATGTACTTGGGAGTATCACACGCATCTTGCAAAGACGAGCTTCAACGAAATTCCCGATACGACAGCCCAGGTTATCGTTGCAACACGAAAAACAAAACGTTCAGGGATTTTCGAATTACCTCGTACCAGCATGCTTACGTACGCGTGGGTGGGGCTGATGAATACTGCTGTACATGGAAGCGACCAGCTGTTGAGTCTGAATAACTAGGTGGTTGAATTGCGCGTTTGTTGGAGCTTCTTCCTAAGACATTCCAGTGCAGTACATCTGCTAAAAAAAAGGTGATGAGAAAGGCACGCTGATTTTTCAGAAGCCCAAGAAATCCGGGAAACCGCTACCCTGAAGTAAAAGAATAACGCGCCTTCAATAGGAAAACTCAGCGTGGGTCATTATTTCTGGTTCTTATTAGGTGCCCTGCACTGAATGAAGTTAGCGCAGAAAACACGCCCTCCCAATTAAGAAACCCATTCTGGGGCAGTGTTCACCAGTATTGCTTTTCTTTACTTTTGTTGGTGTCTTTGGTGCAGCACCGTACCTGCGCGCCCATGAAACGTCCTTGTCCGCGCTCTCCGCTGCCGTGGCCGCTTCTCCTCCTCCTCCTCCTCCTCCTTGCAGTGCGGTCCAAACGCAGATAAGCGCGCCCAGCACATAAGCCGTAGACCACAGGGCCCAGTCCGGGTCATTGAGGTTCAGGTACGCGGCCAGGAAGAAGAACGAGCCGAGGGTCGCTGGCGCCACAACTTCCGACGAGACGCCGAACATTTTTTCAACTGGCGGGGGGAGGAACAGGGCCAACAAATGGGTTACTGTTTACATCATCGCCATGCTGGTCGAAAACTTCTTCGAGGACTGCGACAGGGGGCGGGGGGCACGACAATTGAGAGACAGTGTCATAATATCGTATCATTTAGTTAACCCCTTCACTACCGTAAAATCGAATCCATTCAAATTCCAAGTAGTTTGCCACCACTCGGGTGGAGTTCTTGAAGAGGAAAAACCTTAAAGAACTTGGCGGCGGGGAAAGGGAAGCATCTCGACAAAAAGTAACGATTATCATACAGCGTCAGTCACACAGAGCAGCCCGGGTTACCGAAGTAGGTCATAGAGGTTGACGCCTCTACACCTGGAAACCCGTTTTTGGCCGCACTATACTTGGAAATAGTGTAAGGAGGGGTTTGGGGACATTATATGGGTTAAGGTAAGCAGCCAGGAAACACAACACGCAGAGGGTCGGTCTAGCGCCGCAACTTCCGACGAGACGCCATACATGTTGGCAAATGCGCGGGGAGGGACAGGTCCAATCATTGCTTCAGACCTACGCATCAAAGTAATGCGTTTGCTTGTTTTCAGCTATTTTGGGGACTCCAGAGGCGCGAAGGGCGCCAAACAAAGACGGCTTACAGCATCGGCCTGCCGAGGGACGGGGGGGCGAATTTAGTACCGGTACTAACGGTACACTTCACGGCACCCCGACGATATGCACAACACCACCTGGTGAATGTATTCGTGCAGTGCCTTGAATTCCGACTACAATTCAGTCACACTGACACACGACACGTATGGAAGTACGTGGAAGTGCGGTGAATTTCAATGTTGCACATCGGCCCAGGCCGCATCCGACCCCAACCCCGAACCTAACCCTAACCAACCATTTTTGTTTGTTTTGTTTTGTTTTTTTTTTTTTGTTTTTTTTTTTTTTTTGTTTTTTTTTTTTCGCACACTTCTACTTTTCAGCTTCTGGACAACAGCCGTGGTCACAGGCGTCGTCCCTTCTCCCCCCCGGTTCTTGCCTTCAAATTTTATCGCGCATAGGGTTCCAGCAATCTTACTGCTCGTTGATTTTTCATCGAGTGTTGTTGCTAACTCACGCTCTGGCGTTTTCCGCAAGTCAATTTGCGCGCAAGAAAAAAAAGTCCCCACGAATTTATACGAGAGGGGATTCGAACTCACGAAACTGACCTATACCAGGCTCGAGGATAACCTGATACGCCACCGGGGCGACCATAACCCTGACCCAACCAAGCCTAACCCTGACCCTTACCACAACACGTTGGGGAGCAAACCCAGAGGGGCGGTCGCGTGGCCCCGCCACGTGATTCAGTCGCGTTTTCATGAAAAGCGCGGGGGGGCTAGTGGCCATCCTCGACCGATCAGACAGTGCTCATGCACGAGAAAAAATCACAAGCCAGTCGGACAACAAGATGTAGCACGGTGGTGTAGCACGAGAAAACTTACCGGGTTGTATTGCCCGCAAGGCCTGTCTCGTGCGCTGCAAGGATTTTTTTTGCAGGACACGATCGCGGGATGATGCCACGACCCGTGCTGCAGCACGCCCACCCTACATAGACAGCATTGTAATGGTCCCAAGGCTGAATTCGTACTACTATTGCCGTACGACTGTCACAATGCAAGGTTTCTGCGCCGACGAGCATCGATGAATGAAATTGATCCCAAGGTTGGGTGACCAATCAGGCGTCTGTCAAGGTCTTCCCACCACCAACGGCTCAATCGACCTACGGTACTCGTAGTCTTGCCAAGTCACAGCATTCCCATCCGGCCGAATCAACCTAGGGTCTTTTCAAGAACAGAGTTCAAGCCGGCCGAGTCGACCTACTGGTAGAGCCTTCACAAGCCACAGCATCCAAGCACAGGTCACCCCATAGCATTAGGGTCAGGGTTCGGGTCGGGCGGTCGGCGCTAGGTGGCAAGGCCGAAACCCCCGTAAAAGACTACCAAGCTTCAGGGGCCTCTGCATTCAATGGGAAGAAAACTGGCTGTGACCCCACTCGAGCTCTGTTTGAGAAAAAAAAAAATGAAAAAATACACATCTCGGACAGATCAGATCCCATTTTTGGGATCTAGCTCTTTGTGGACAGAGAGATCCTTGATCTGTATGATCTGCGGGATCTAGATCATATTTCACTGATGGTATCTGTACAATCTAGCTATTACACACATATTTGCCTGGGTGGGATCTGTATGATCTAGATCCCTCGCACATGTTCGCGTGGGTGGGATCTGTGGAATCTGCACATGTTTACTGAACGTGATCTGTAGGATCTGTGGGATCTAGATAACATTTGACCGATGGGATCTATATGATCTGCGGGATCTAGATCATATTTCACTGATGGGAGCTGTATGATCTAGATCTTTCACACATGTTTGCCTGGATGGGATCTGTATGATCTAGATCTTTCACACATGTTTGCCAGGTTGGGATCTGTATGATCTAGATCCTTCACACATGTTTACCTGGGTGGGGTCTATACGATCTGAAGGATCTCCATTTTCCCAGCGGGTTGGGGTCATGTACCAACACCTGATATACTATACAGGACTGGCGCCAGTATCAAACTGAATAGTTCGCGCGCTATACGAGATCGGAGCTACATACCACGAAACAGCCCTTGGTGGTTGCCGATCTTGGGATCTTGGTGGCTGCCGATCAAGCTCCCACGCACACACTGCCTAACTCCACAAGCACACAACAATCACGTGGGGCTGAGGCAGAGCACAAGCATAAGCATGCAGATGTCGGGGGAAGAAGCTCTAGTGGCTCTGAACCCGCAGATGATACCGCCGTAGGGCAGCAAGCAGGTTCCTCCGCCGATCCGGGGGCATTGTTGCGTCGCGAGTGGCGCGAAAGGGGATTACCCTTAAACTGTCTAGTGGCATGTGTCGCACGGACGGCTGTGGTACTTTCGCTTTTAAATGGGAAGAACAGAATTGCGAGGTAACTACTCGTATACTATTTGCTACTTGCAGTGGCACCACCGTCTATAGGGGTAAGTTGCAGCTGTGCAATTGAAATGACGATGACCTGCGCAGGGTGCTGACTTTTCTGTTTTCTGCCGCATACCCTGGCATATATTATCGTTCATCGAGTTTGCAAGATGCATATTACCTTCTTCGCCCCTTTCCATATATGACAGCACTTCACCTCCATCCATCTTATTACGACCTACCGGTATGAGGTAAGATCAACCCCACCTTCGCGACAAATCTTCAGACGGGGTGAGCTGCGTCACGGAGAGCTGCCGCACAAGTATGTGTTGCCTTGTGTAAGCTGTATAAAACTCGCTCTTGCACACACGTTTACGTATGCCCGCGTGCATCCTGCATGATCTAGCTCTTGTTTCACACATGTTCGCCAAGGTGGGATCTTCATCACCTATCTACTGAACACACATTCATGTTTCCGGGGTGGGATCTGTATGATCTGTGATATCTAGAATGTTTTATGTTTTCCGGTGGGACCTTTATGATCTGCGGGGTTTAGATAATATTTTCTGTGTGGGATCTGTACGATCTAGATCTTACACACGTGTGTTCCTTGGTGGGATCTGTATGATCTGCACGATCTGCAAATGTTTGCTCATTGTGATATGTAGGATCTGTGAGGTCAAGATCACTCATGGGATTTATATTATCAAGATTCTACACACACGTTTGGCTGGATGGGATCTGTATGACCTAGATCCTTCACACATGTTTGCGTGAGGGTAGGACCTGTGGGATCTGCACATGTTTATCTGGGTGGGATCTGTATGATATGCATGATCTGCACATGTTTCACCGGGTGGGATTTGTATGGTCTAGATCTTATGCACAACTTTTCCATATCGGCCAAAAAGGATCTAGATGATCTAGATCATGATCTGCCTGAGGTGCGAAAAAATACACTTCAGCTGTGACAGATCGACCAAGAAGGATTTTGATCGAGCTCTACTGTGGAACACCTACCCGTACGTACCCGTGACTCCTTGTTTGCCTTTTGGTGACGATGGGTTTGATTGTCACCAAGCGAGCTTCGTAATGCGAGATCACCAATAACCGATAACAACAAGAGCAAGAGAACAAGGATAAGAACAAGAACAACGGTAACGACAAGCGCAGCATCAGCAATAGGAGCAACGACAACGGCAACGACAACGACGACGACGACAACAACAACAAGAACAACAACAACAAGAACAACAACAAGAACAAGAACAACAAGAACAACAACAACAACAACAACAACAACAACAACAGCAACAACAACAACAGCAACAACAACAACAACAACAACAACAACAACAACAACAACAACAACAACAACAACAACAACAACAACAAGAACAAGAACAAGAACAAGAACAAGAACAAGAACAACAAGAACAACAAGAACAACAAGAACAACAAGAACAACAACAACAACAACAACAACAACAACAACAACAACAACAACAACAACAACAACAACAACAACAACAACAACAACAACAACAACAACAACAACAACAGCAGCAGCAGCAAGTAGCAGCCACAAAGGTTGGAAATAAAGCAATTGGAAAACACAAAACAAATGTTCGTCTGCCCCCAGCGCAACGTTTGTGCACGTAAATTGCCTCGGGGCAGCGCACCACCGTAGTCACCTTCTAACAGAACGGAGCTGCGTCACCCAGGATGAGCTGCCACTCCTCCGCACTTAAAGCACCTGGTAGGCAGAGCTCAAGCTGCGTACTGACTGCCTGGGGTTTCCAGTAATAGTGAAAGCATGCTAGTAAAAATGTAACGCTTTTCTTGCAAATTACAAATTACCTGTAAATGCGGCGTATTATGTACCGTTTGAGATCCTAATCTGGGAGTATACTACAAGTACGATTGGTCGAGCATCGAGCATCGTTGTCGTCGTTGTGCCGCGAGATAGACCACGGCGTGTGACCCACAACTTACGACGCGCCTCATGAGGAAGCTACACACACCCCGTAGCACGAGCGACCAATCAAATTATCGCACGCGGCTTGCAAAGATGAGGCGCGATCAAAGTACCACGCGCGGCTGGCAAGGCAAATGAGTTTCGACGAAATCCTCGATCCCACAGCTGAATTATACTGCTTAGTGTAAGATTATTTATCAAAACTTCTGTACGACGGACTGGTTGTGCGCGAGCGTGGTGCGTAGCTGTCAATAGTGATAGTACGATGTTGAAGGCTCCGTATTCGTCGGATGAGGATGGTCCATGGCAGCCGAACCTCGCCGGGCTGCACCTTTGGCGGGTCCAGCCCAGCCAGGAATCTCTCCACCGGATTATTCGGCCTTCCACCGGGCAAAAGCCGATTGTCATGACCGCCACCTGCATGTCTGGTCGCAAGGTATGATGGGTGCATGGCAAACACAGCATACAACACTGCTGTCCTGTACGTGCCATATACAGGTGTAAGGTGGCCTGGTCGTGAGGTGGGCTGTAGGTGCATGGTCAAACACAGTAGCACTGCACTCCTTGCGCGATGTAGCTTCCGTCAGGCTCCATATTATATGCGCCATAAACGAGATGTGCAGCGTTGCCGTGCCTACAACAGCTCACAACCTGTTCTAGTGCGGTGTTGCTGGGAGCTTATTCATCCACGGCATAGCAGTTTTGCAGTAGTGCCTGCGACAGTTGACAACCTATTCTAATGTGGTGTTGCCGGGAGCGCATTCATCCATGGCGTAACATCGTTAAACGAATGTTGCTGTCTTGTACGTAGGTGAGCGAATGTAGTTTCCAGAAGCACAGTAATTGCGGCTGTAGGACCAGTATTCACATTCGTCGGGTCTTAATCACGTCAGGCCTCTTCTCCAGCCCTGCTCCTTCAGCACCCTCGATGTTTGTCGTCCATCCATACCGTCGACCCCTGCAGCACATTTTGGAACTTGGGCTACAGTTAGCACACTGGTAGTCGCGTAGCGTGCGTGTTGCGGGGGCTGTTTTGGGCAACCCCCCCCCTTCCTTATGTACTAGCGCATTTTTGCGGTGAACTGGGGTGTGCCAGGTACAGCACAAGTTTAAATGCGTCTTACATCCTTTGCTTGTTCCGGCGCCACGACCCCGTGATGTCGGTGCTTGCGTGACGCTACAGTTGTAACGCTGTGCATATCGTTGGATGGCAAACAAAACAACAATCGACGAGCAGCGAGAGTGCTGAATCCTATGTGCCCGGGTAGAGCACATACAACGCATAACGTTCCCTTGGGACGCCTTCTTGCATACACAACACGTTCACCATGACATATCAGTGCCTGGTAGCCGAGAAATACACAAATCGCAACTCAAGACCCGTTTTGGTAGTCGAACGATGATCAAATCTCAACTCAAAAGCTTGTTTTGGTATGAGTCGAACGATACTCTTATCGCCACTCAAAGTTTGTTTTAGAAGTAGAACGATGGTCCGATAGTCAAAACCGCAAATGACAGCCTTGTTTTGGTAACCGAACGATCGGATACTCAAATCACAACTCGCAATGCCTGTTTCGGTGGTCGAAAGACGCTCAAATCGCAACCCACAGACGCCTGTTTTTCGTGGTCGAAGGATGGTCAAATCGCGCAACTCAAAGGCCTGTTTTGGTAATCGAACGATCATGATACTCAAAATCGCAACTCGAGGGCCTGTTTTGGTAACCGAACGATCATGATAACCCAAAATCGCAACTCGAGGGCCTGTTGTGGTAGTCGAACGATGATCAAATCGAACATCGAAATCGTTTAGGGGGGGGGCTCATAAACAGGTACACGCCAAATTTTTGATCGTCAACCACCCCACCCCGACCGAATACCGTGTACCCGACACCACATACTATTAGTAACACAATAACCCGTTTAGAACTGCACTCACGTCTTGGGGGCCAAACCACTTGAAAATAATGTACAATTTTGCTTTGTACTTGCGTCGGGGCAGCGTGTGCCCAACGATAATCTTAGTATGAAAGGCTAATACCAGGTACGATGTTTCGAGCAAACGTCCAGCCAAAACATCTCAACTCCCATTGCTGCCGCGTACTGTATGTCTCACACTCCATCGTAGAATATTTGGAGGGAGGGGGGGGAGAGCGTACTCATTTGTTGCTTGCCTTAGTCATTTGACCATTGACCACCCATCCCTTTCGAGACGGAGCTATATGTGGAGGGTGGGAGCGTTATAGGGCATAGCTTGGGTAGGTGATCGCCCAACTTTTTTTTTTCTTCCGGTAGTCAAACGGACTAGCACTCTCTGTTGCCCCTCGCATATTTAACTCGCACCGCTACAATCACTTCGCGTGCGTTTAACATGTAATGGTTAGGTCGTTTTGGGGATCTGGGCTGTGCAAGAAGGGGAGGCTATATTCGTGAGCGTGTACGACCCGAAAGCCATCGTGACGCTGGAGGTTACCATTCTCTGCGGTTGGTGGGCCGAGCTAGAGCTTCCCCCGGTGAAGTCCATGACGACGACGGACCTCGATGGACTGGCCGGTAATTTCAGAAGTCTTCAATGTGTCTGGGGTAGCTGGGGCAAGGGGAATGGGTGAAGGAGTCGATGATTTGATCCACCCAACTACTTGGCACGCGACAACATTAATCAACGTTAAAGTTGATCCCTCCGTAAAATTTGTTGCTACTGCGATAACATTGAGTAACCTATTTTGGTGCTCGTCGATCCCTTCGCGTTCGTCATCCCTTGCGATAATAAGCTGCGTTGTGGATTTTATGTATACATGCGACTTTGTGCTACAATACCTGGGTAGCTCTCCTTGCGGCCAATTTTTTCTTGCTTGTCGGTCTAAGGCAAATTTTTCGTTTTTCAGACCAAGCCCAAGGTAGGAAGGGGGTACCCCTCTTTTTTCACTAGTGGATTTGAGCCACCCACACGACTGATTCTCCACCTCACTGACGAACAGAATTCAAGCGAGGTTTTGCTTGGCGCACCATAGCTAACCATTCTCTATTGCGGATTCATATTGCAAACATGAAACTCAGCACGGAAGCGCTCAAGACCGCAAATGGAACGGGGGGGGGTCACTTGCGCGAGTGCTCCCGAGACAACGCAAAAACAAACCCCCAACAGTGACCCCCACCCACCGCACCCTTGGTGGAACCCGCTTCCGTGGCATGTAGCATGCGGCATGTAGCATGGGTCGCACAACAAAGTCAGGAGCGTCCTCACTTATGGGCGATTCAGAGGCAAAATAATCAAGGCTCTGCCCCCGTTTTTACTATTCACCGAGCTTTGACCACTCCCATTCTTAAGTAGCTCTATTAGCATAATTTGCACGGACGAAAAAAAATAGGAAAACGTGTTTGGGCATTGCGTAGCTTACCATTCCGTCGTGGCTTCACACGTCAACGCTTGAGCAGCAAGCAAGCAAGATCAAGGTCGCGAAGAAACAGGGGGGTCACTCGCTACACTGCCAAAAAACACCCCCAAAAGTTACCCCCCCCTTATCGTGACCTTAGTTAACAAAATGACGACGAATCCTGCAGAATCATTTACGCGAATCACGCCCCCTTCGTGTCTTAAGAGGGGGAAAAAAACGACGAAAACAAAACTGACGATTGCAGCACCCTTCACAGGAAACAACCCGGGCTGCTACTGTAGGTTAGCTGACGACGACGGTTGCTGTCGAAATGTAACGCGTGCAAGGGCCTGCAAGACGCGCGCACGGCTTGCACCCGCCGTGTGTTGCATGCTCGCGTGCCATGATAAGGAACGCCCCTCGTATGCTTTGTGTTGTTGCTGTGATGTACTTGACACGGGGCCCGCAAGGGTCACGTTCACGTGCTACTGCTGTAGCATGGTGTCGCGATGCGTACCGCGCCTTAAAGATCATTGCAACTGTCTATGAGTTGTCGCCGAATGCGGTTATTGCGTTGTTGTTGTATTGGTGACCATCCAATACCGTGAAACATTGGCGCTGCGGTAGCTTTCATCGTCGACAACTCACGAAAAAATCTCAAAAAAGAAGAAGGTTGAGGGAAAACCACGAAAAAATATAGTTCGAAGTGTACATAATATGAAAAATTAAAATACACTCCACCTGTGAGATCGAACATTTCGTCGAAGTTCCCCTTTGCAAGCTGTGTGTGATACTCCGATCACGTGTATTACTGGGTGTGTGTCCTCATCAAAGACATATTGTCATGGGTCGGCGACTCCCCTAATAAATAGAGCGACCTGAACACGTTGTTTGCCTCCAGTCTCCACCTGCTTTCGACTCAGATCCTGGGAGAGCATGTTATCGCATTGTCCGCACGTTCTACTGGTACTGATCGGGCCCTTCAGCTTTTTGAGTTCTTATGCCATGGACCAAAGCCGCCGTAAATGGGGTATCTTCGTTTTTGGCTACCGAGAGTATATGCCACCACCAGCCCGAGCGCTGCTGTACCTCGCTCAAGACCAGCCTTTTAGAACAATGGCCTTAGCAACACGAACTATTGATATATGATTTGCGGAGCGTAATCTAGCCCTTCCATGGCGGCAGGTCATGTCGCACAAGTGATTAGGACTGCAAAGAAGCAGGGTAGACTTTCAATAATCACTATCAATTATATATACTCAATGTCATTACTCATTATCAGTACTCGGTAGCGATACGCGTTCACGCGAGTGCCGCTATACCTCTATCTACAACGGCCTTTGAAATATCACATTAGCAACACGAACTATTAGTATATGGCTTGTAGAGCGTAATCCAACCCTTCCATAACGGGAGGTCATATCGCACAAGCGGTTAGGATTGCAAAGAAACAGGGTAGACACTCAATACTTACGATGAATACTCATTATCAATACTCATGATCAATATTCGTCATCAATACAACTTGTCAAAACTCATTTTCAATCCTCATTATCAATACTCATTATCAATACAAATTATCAATACTCATCATCAATAGGCACTATCAATACTCGTTTTCAATACTCACTATCGATACTCATTTTCAATGCTGATTATCAACATTCATCATCAAATTCATGATCAATGCTCATTATCAATACCTGCTACTCATTATCAATGTTCATAATCAATACCATTATCAATTCTCTCACTCCATACTCATTATCAATACTCAATGTCAACACTCATGATCAATTCTCATTACAAATACTCATTTTCAATACTCATTATCAACTAAGCCCTGAGTGTGACCCAGCCTTCCTCGCGCTTGGTGAAAGCTATGCCTGCCATGGTCGGTGACGACCCGTCGTTCTTCCCCCCGGAACGTCCAAGATGCAAACATCTACGGTCCGAACATCATAGCCATGCATATGGTAACGCGCATCTCTTTCCCCCCGCCCGCTCCCCCGCTTGATCCGTACCCCGCGCCCCGTTACAGCGTATGTGACCCAAGGGATCTCGCTGCAAGTCCCACCACGCGACCACAAGGGCCGGGTCGACATGTCCAAAGCCTCGCTGAAGTTCGATCCCGGTCCAGCGCCCCCCCTGTTTGAGTTCGGCCCTACCCAATTCGATTCGCGACCCCCTGGGTGCAGCAAAAGCTCGGCAGCTTCGTGGGCGAAGGGTCGGCACGTGGTCTGGAAAGGTCTTCGTCGATTTGGCCGGCGCGCCATCCTCCTGGCGTGCGCTCGAAATGTCAGTATTTTGGTGGTGGTAAAATGTCCTGAACTTTTGTAGTTGTGTCGGGATGTGGGGGAACGGCTTCGGAACGTAAGCAGAGCAGCAAGAAAAACTATATTGACTGTGTTTCGCGGTCGTTGACGCTGTTGAGACTTTTCAAAAAGGAAAAAATGAAGGGAGTAAACAATGACAACTACCGCATCAGCTTCGCGGGTAAAAGCAGGTTCCTACAGATGGCGTGGAAGGGCCTGGCCTGCGTCGATTCGGTCGGCGCGCGCTCGAAAGGTCAGTCCATTGGCGAGTGGTGTGCATTGAGGCGTTACACGACAGGGGTATGCCATTTTGTTGGCGAAACGCTATTTTTTCTGGATAGCGAGGCGCCTTGACCCAAAATTCGTTAGGGAAACACCATTCTTGTTTTTTTTGCAATACGACGTTTTTGTATACCTAAGCCATGAGATTAGATGTGTTTCATAGGGTTTGCGCTTTCATTTTTTTTTTTTGTCAAAATTTCCATTTTTTTTTTTGTCAAAATTTCCATTTTTTTTTTTGGGGGGTATGTATAGTATGTATATATAGAGAGGGAGTGGTTTTATCGTGTGGGGAACCTCGAAAAACACACAGTGCACATCTACCGCACCGTGCCATGCGGGTATCCCTCATGCTTGTTAATATGCAGTGGTAAGAGTTAGCCGCATGCTACGGTACCCGTGGGACGCGTGATTCGGCAGGGGTATACCGTTTTTTGGCTAAACGCATTTTTTTCTGGATAGGCCGTTCTTGCTTTTGCCATTCGATGTTTTTTCGTGTACCTAGGCCATGAGATTGGACCCGTTTCCATCGGGATTTTGCGCTTTCATTCGAAAATATCATTTTTTTTTTTCATGGGGTATATAGAGAGGGAAATGTAGTTTCATCGTGCGAGGAACCTAAGAAACAACAGGGTGCACATCTTCTGCACCGTGCCATGCGTGTACCCCTGAGGGTTGTTAATAGACGGTGGGAAAAGTCAGCCGCGAGTCCACGAGGGAAGAAAAAATGTTGAATTCTTCTCGCGATAAGAAACGAAGGCGCGCACCGTAGTGGGCAGGGGGGAGGAGGGCCCCGCCGTGTGACCCCGAATCTGAGTTACTGCTGGGAGGGGAGCGCGAGAAAAGTAGTGCGCGGACAATAAATGAGATGGAGAAAAAAAAAAAGCAGTAAGAGTTCTGCCATCCCGAGGACCCTCGCTTGAGGAGCTCCACAATAACGCGTCCTACGACAAAGGTATACCTTTTTTTCGGCGAAAACACGTTTTTTGAATGACCGGCCTCCTTAACCCAAAATCTTCGGGAAAAAAAAAAATAATAGGCAATTTTTTTTTTGCATAATTTTTCTCGATGGGACTTTTTTTTTTTTCATCCGGCCGCAGTTTTATTTTTTGTCATCCATTCATTAACAGATCAGTGTTTTTTGGAGAGGTCATAAGCTCCCAAAATGAGGAACCCTGAAGAGAACAGAGCAGTGAACCTCTCTCGTGGCTCGCGCCGTGTCTTAACGCAAAAACTGAACTTGACAAAAACCGAAAAAAATGATGGAAGCCTGCAGAACGATCTCATGAATTGGTGCATAGACATCCTAGTTAATACTGCTGTAACGCACAACCGGAATATTCCAATTAGTATTCCAATGGCATTGCATAGTTCCCACCAAGAGCCCAGCGGATACAGGCGCCGATTGAATACGGATAGTGCACTACGTCGTAATACGCTCCAACGCATTGAGAATAGCCGACAAAATCAGTCCATATGTGTACATACGTGTATGGGTATAGACCGGGTGGCAAAATTACGAGGGCGACGGAAATCGTGGCAAACGCGACTCATACTCACGCTTTTTTCATTGTTATTAGTTCGTTTCTGTAGTGGATACCATTGCAGCGCTGCACTCGTACGCGCAGAAGAAGGATGGGCGCCGCCCAAGGATTGGCAAGCAGCACGAAGTGACCAAACAGTGGCGGAACACATACAATGCATTTTGTCCCCCTCAAAAACGGATTCTATAGTTTTCGCGCACAGACTGACTAACATCACCCTGTTGACCCTGGTACAAGCTACTACACTGTAGTTCCAAGGGGAGTCGCCGACCTATATACTTAACAAGGACACACACCCAGTAATACGCGCGATCGGAGTATTACACACAGCTTGCAAATATGAGTTTCGACAAAATCCTCGATCTCACAGCTGGAGGAGTGTATTTTCATTTTTATGGCAATGTATTGGTGTATATCTCAGTATGGCAGTTGGGGCACATTTTGATTTCGACGAGCGCAGAACAACAACCCCACGGCGGGGAATTTCGCGAAATGGGAAAAAAAAGCTCAAAAACGCTAAAAAATATTTGCACCCCAGCGGGGCCGCCGAAAACGCGAGCGGCCCTGAGGAGCCGCTGAAATGTAAAGGCTCCTGAAAGCGCTCTCTCTCCATCGACACATCACACGGGACACACGTGATGCCAGAACTATATCGATAGCATGGTACTGTAGAACGTTCCGGCTACAGTGGAGGTCCCCCCAAAAGGCGGTCCGATTAGTGCGGTATCCCTGCATAAGGCGGTCTAAACCGCTTGGCGCTACTTGGGAAATGCACTTTAACCTGGAACGAGTGAGGTGGCTTCCCCCTATAAGGCGGTCACATTGCTCTGGCACGCCACCGCCGTCTTATTGGGAAACCCCTACTGTACACCGTATAGTTTTGGTTTCTTACCGACAGGGCCCTTGAACTTGACTAACTAGATTAACCAGGCGAATTAGACAAATAAAAACTGCCCAAAAGTATCATTCGAACCTCATTTATGTTTCACAATACCTAGGCCATGGGACTTTCATCGAGTTAAGACGTGCTTGTTTTCTCAATTCAAAAGCCAGTTTGTGGATGTGGTATAGTGTACGGTATAGTGTACGGTATAGTGTACGATATAGTGAACGGTACAGAGCCCATTAAGCGAGGAGCCCTCAGAAAAGATACAGTTTTTTTCACGGAATGTATCGGATCACTTCTCGCGGGTCTGATCGGGTCGGGTCGACCGCTCGACCCCGACCCGTGAGATTTGAAAACCTCCTGACCCGATCTGATATGTCCCGTGAGGTTTCCATCACCGCCCGACCCAACCCGACTCGATCCGCGAGATCCTGGTACAACCTCCTGATCCGGCCCGTGGGTCGTGGGCCGGGTCTTCACCCGTGAAACCCCCTGGAAAATTGGATGCATCCCCTGCTGTATCGTGTACCGTAGCATGCACCGCCATAGCTGTACCGTAGCGTGTACCGTAGCGTGTACCGTAGCGTGTACCGTGGCGTGTACCGTAGCGTGTACCGTAGTGTACCGTCGTAGCGTGTACCGTAGCGTGTGCCGTAGCGTGTACCGTTGCATGTACCGTAGCGTGTACCGTAGCACGTACCGTCGTAGCGTGTACCGTAGCGTGTGCCGCAGCGTGTACCGTAGCATGTACCGTAGCGTGTACCGTAGCACGTACCGTGCCGTGTACCGTAGCATGCGTCCGTCGTAGCCTTGGGACTCTTATTGTTGTTCGTTCGGCCGTTTGCAGGGCCCGTCCGAGATGGTCGTTCGAGGGTGGGACTCTTCCATGGCATGGCGGATGACAAACGTGGTGAGAACGAAACAGCAGAAAACAATAACGCCTTACCAAGGTGCCCTCCATTTCAGCGGGGACTGGCCTATTTTTGCGACTATGATGGGGTTTTTTTTCGGGGGGGGGGGGGCTGGAGGTGTTTCTGATGTCGCTTTAGGCACCGCCATTTTTTTGTATTTATTTGATACTCTGCTCCGCTAAAATATTTGTTATGGGTGTTTTTTCTTTATAATGGCGTCGCGTGTTTCGCAGGCTCACTCCACTTGTTTTGCGCCTGCCAGGGCTGCAAAGATAGCATTGCGGGGCCCATCACATCCGCAACCTACTCGCCTATAGTTATCGCGCCAGATGCCCTTGAACATGGAAAACAACGAACGTCAACGTTGAACTACAGTAGGTGGCCCTATATAGTGCGGGTCATATAGTGCGGGTGTCCGACATTGTGCGGGTGAAATCGTTCGGCACAATATAGACCCCTCTATAGTGGCCGGTTTTTATGTAGTGCGGGTGCCCGGTATAGTGCGGGTAAATTTTCGTGACACATACCCGCACTATATAGGGCCACCTACTGTAGTTTGAACTATTAATAGTTAAAGTTAACCATCCTCCGCCTCTATGCAGTGAACCTGTGTGAATCGGTCATCATGATGGTTGATTGCTCCCCTCGAACATGGATAGAAATTGATGACTTGATATTTAGCATGCATTAACCAATTTTCCTCACCCGCCCCCCTCCATAATGTATCTACCACCAGGTATGAAATATGTGCCGATTTACACGCGCTTCCATAATAGACATGCATTATACTCACTAAACGCATTCCTTGGCCGCTGTAGGTAACGTTTTACGAAGAAGACTGGAAGACATGGAACGAGCCAGCAAGGCCATCATCCAGCTCCTCCACGGGCACCTTCTCTCCAAACACCGACAAATGGGAACCCGGAACTATAGGGCGCGCAGCGAACACGTACCAAGGCAACAACAACATCAACAACCACCGTATCGCCGCCCCCGCCTCTCGGTTCAGAGGGACTAGCAGCAGCAGCAGCAGCAGCAACAGCAGTACCAGCAGCAGCGGCACCAGGAAAGGTACACCGAAAAGCGCCCGCGTAAGCCACCACCACTGGCGTCCCTCCCTCGTTCCCACGAGCGACACAAACCAAGCAAGCACCGACCGCTTGTGTCAGGACATCGCCGATCGGGTGGTAATGAGGCGTGAAGGGAAGGGAGGGAAGACCTCCCTGAGCACCCCCCATCCAGCAGGGGTTGAGTGTGGGAGCGAGGAAGGACGAACCAAGAGATTTCGCGACGAGGAAGAGGCCGGCAGGGACTCGGGTGGGCCTGGTAGTCGAGGTCGCCGGCACGGAAGCACTGGTTTGGCGAGGGGACTCGGCGTTGGTGATAGCGCGCCGGATACAGGAAAGGTGACACTGAGCCATGTTTCGGTCGTATGGGGGGGATATGATGCCCGCATAATAATTCCGAACGACATTAACAAAGATTACGATTGCGGCGCAATATAATCCTCAAGACTTGCACACCAAACTCGTGTGGGTCAATCATGTATAGGGGGTGGGGGTAGTGAACTTTAGGTAACTCGTACGAACTGTTAAATCTAGACATCAAGTACTTTCCATGTTCGGGAGAGACGATGGGGTAGCGAATCGCGCGCGAGAGGCTCAGAGCCTCCGAAAAATAATGCCTGATAAGAAAAAGCTTCCCCAAAGAAGTGTCTCCCCAGCCAAAATAAAAGCCTCTAACAGTGACCAGCAGTGACCGGTACCCCCCCCCCCCCTGTCGTCGCACGCCAGCCTTGGCCATAGCGAGGCTTGGGAAAACCAAGCAAGTAGATTTGTGAGAAGAAACGCACCGATATCGCAAAAGAGAGAGAGTGAAACGGCTGACGCCTGCTACGTACGGTAGAGGCACTAAGGTATACTTTATTTTTAGCTAAAATATTGTCTGAACGACAGGGCTTCTTAACCCCCCCAAAAAAAATCGACGGAATTTTTTCCTTCTATATATATTATATGTTTTGGGACAACTTTTTTCGTTGTATACCTGAGCCGTGGGACAACTTATTCGTCTAGCAACTTTTATTTTCTCCCCAAACCAGCTTTTTTGGAAGGGGCATATGAGCTCCTCAAAAATCAAGGGGTTATTACACAAGAGTCTCAGGAAAAAAAAACATCGTGCTGCTTCCATCGTACCACTAGGCGTATATGACCAAAAAAAAAAAGCATACCGATATTTGCAAAAACGAGATGGAACTTCCGACGATTTTGGACCAGGGATGGTTAAGGAGGGTTAAGGAGGGTTAAGGAGGGTTAAGGAGGGTTAAGGAGGGTTAAGGAGGGTTAAGGAGGGTTAAGGAGGGTTAAGGAGGGTTAAGGAGGGTTAAGGAGGGTTAAGGAGGGTTAAGGAGGGTTAAGGAGGGTTAAGGAGGGTTAAGGAGGGTTAAGGAGGGTTAAGGAGGGTTAAGGAGGGTTAAGGAGGGTTAAGGAGGGTTAAGGAGGGTTAAGGAGGGTTAAGGAGGGTTAAGGAGGGTTAAGGAGGGTTTAAGGAGGGTTAAGGAGGGTTAAGGAGGGTTAAGGAGGGTTAAGGAGGGTTAAGGAGGGTTAAGGAGGGTTAAGGAGGGTTAAGGAGGGTTAAGGAGGGTTAAGGAGGGTTAAGGAGGGTTAAGGAGGGTTAAGGAGGGTTAAGGAGGGTTAAGGAGGGTTAAGGAGGGTTAAGGAGGGTTAAGGAGGGTTAAGGAGGGTTAAGGAGGGTTAAGGAGGGTTAAGGAGGGTTAAGGAGGGTTAAGGAGGGTTAAGGAGGGTTAAGGAGGGTTAAGGAGGGTTAAGGAGGGTTAAGGAGGGTTAAGGAGGGTTAAGGAGGGTTAAGGAGGGTTAAGGAGGGTTAAGGAGGGTTAAGGAGGGTTAAGGAGGGTTAAGGAGGGTTAAGGAGGGTTAAGGAGGGTTAAGGAGGGTTAAGGAGGGTTAAGGAGGGTTAAGGAGGGTTAAGGAGGGTTAAGGAGGGTTAAGGAGGGTTAAGGAGGGTTAAGGAGGGTTAAGGAGGGTTAAGGAGGGTTAAGGAGGGTTAAGGAGGGTTAAGGAGGGTTAAGGAGGGTTAAGGAGGGTTAAGGAGGGTTAAGGAGGGTTAAGGAGGGTTAAGGAGGGTTAAGGAGGGTTAAGGAGGGTTAAGGAGGGTTAAGGAGGGTTAAGGAGGGTTAAGGAGGGTTAAGGAGGGTTAAGGAGGGTTAAGGAGGGTTAAGGAGGGTTAAGGAGGGTTAAGGAGGGTTAAGGAGGGTTAAGGAGGGTTAAGGAGGGTTAAGGAGGGTTAAGGAGGGTTAAGGAGGGTTAAGGAGGGTTAAGGAGGGTTAAGGAGGGTTAAGGAGACCCGTCATCCAGAAACGTTTCGGATAAAAAAAAAGTGCTTTTTCTACCGTAGCGCGGGTCTTCCCCAGCGTACGCCATAGTTGGACGGTCGGGCGACGAACTTTCGACATTTGAAACAAATATTTTGTCTCCGGCACGGAAGCCTTGCTCCGCTCCGAGACTAGCAAGCATCCGTCCCCGGGTAGTGTCTTTCTCCGGCGTTCCTTCTCTCGCGGGTAAACTTCCGTCTGCCGAGTAATCGGTCGGCTTTATTGTTGCAAATCAAACCTAGCCACATCAATGCGACGGCGAACCTCTGCGTGCAGTCGGTCTGCCTTGTTGCTGTACACCTCGCTTACAAAACACGACGGGTGACCGTTGCCTCGTAGCAGTCTGCCGTGTTGTTGTCAACCCCGCCAAAATCAACCCGCCCGGTGACCCTTAGCACGTATCGGTATGTGCCTTGTCGTCTTCAAACCCCCGCCTGAATCTAAACGACCGATAACCCTTGCCGCGTATCGGTATCTACTTGCAGTCGAAAATTACGCCACAAACAACCCGACGGATAACCGCTGCCGCGTCTCGGTATATGCCTTCCTGTCGTACACCAAACCCCGACAGAAACAACCACCATTGCGATACCCCCCGTCCAAAAACTATCCCTCATGGGTACCATGGCCGCGTGTCGGTGTACGCCTTGCAGCTCAAAACGAAAACTCAACAAACCAACCACGACAGGATGCTCCGGTCCAAAGAACGTTCCTGTCTTACAAGGACATGGAGCAGCGGATGGGAGAGCTTGACCGCACGGAAACGGCCACCCCGGACGATGTCGTGGAGGGAGAACCGGAGAGGTTGGGATCGGGGCTGGGACCAAAGCGTCCGCCAGAGGCGAAAGACGTAAGTCATGCACGCTACTACCGTACTACAGTACTATTACGGGGGACCATAGTAAATAGGACCTACGGTACACACAAAAACCAATATAATTCCCTATTTTGACTAACAATATTTGGTCCTATTTACTATGGTCCCCCGTAATACCATACTATCGTACTACCGTAATACTGTAACAAGGGCGGTAGGGGTATGCCCAGTATTGGTGGCTCTCCTCCGGACGCATGCTGCGTTTGAGGTGGGCCATTTTTTTTTGGTTCCTCAGGTGAGGAGGTTCTACCCACAGCACTGATTTTGATTTTGAGCAAACTGAGCGTGTAATCTGGTGAATAATCGTAATCCCATTAGACTAGTCTAGGTAGTACAAAAAAACTACCATGTTGCAAAAACAAGAATGACATCCGAGCGTGAAATCTGATGAATACTCCTAATATCATTTGTCTAGGTGATACAAAAAACCCGCCATGTTGCAAAAACAAGAATGACATCCGAGCGCGTAATCTGATGAATACTCCTGATCTCATTTGTCTAGGTAATACCAAAAACCACCATGTTGCATAAACAAGAACGCCATTGCAGGGGAGCACAAACGAAACAAATAAAGTACCCACAACTTTCTTTTCATGAGCCAGGCAGAGGGGGAGGGAGGGGAGGGGGAGTGTTGCTGAAACCAAGTTAAAAAAGGTTAGAAACAAAACAAAACAAAACAAAAACTCGATTCGCGCAGAAATCACAAGCACAACGCTTTAATTTTGCATTTTTTCTTATCGTGGTTGAATTTATAGTCTAGGAGTGTGGCTCCGCTCCGCTTTCTCTTGCCCCCCCCCCCCCCCCTTGGCATTTCTTGCGCTAAGGAGGCGCGTCATACATGAAAATAGTGTCGCCAAAAAGTGGTACACCAGGCATACGTTACACCTCTATCGCATCTATCGTAACGCTGGTCCTGTTGACATGTTCACATGTTCACATGATCGAGGGGCTCTCGAGTATCTTGAGCACTAACAAAAAAAAACTACCTTGAGGGACTACAGCTTACCTTGGGAAAAACGAGTTGTGCCGATCATTCTCGCTAACTTTCCTGTGGCCAAGGCATGCAACGGGTCACACCCTCTTGCTTCGACGGTGGAAAATAATCAATGTCCTTGAATCTTTGTAGTCTGGATTAATTAGATTTCACTCCCTTCCCGCCGATAACATAGGTGTAGTCTACGTCCTCGACTGAAAACAACGAATGTCTTGAAAGTAGCATGCGTTCATTTTATGTACCGACCATTTACCTCGAGGGTGTAAATTAAACAAACATTCTTGAATTAGTCCGAATCAATTGAATGTCACCAACCTCGAATGCTACGTAAAAACATGTCTTGGCGTGGATCTTTTGTGCATTGTAGCACACTGTTCAACCTCTGGCACTATAGCCAACACCAAGGGGCGTAGCCGAGACCTGTGTCCTTCATGAAGACCTAAACGCTCGCGCAACACCCACGCGCGATCGGAACATCACACACAGCTTGCAAAGGCGAGGTTCGACGAAGTCACGGATCTCTCATCGATACGAAGTATATCAAAATATTTTTTCACTGGCAGTAACAGTAAGGTTCGAAAGATATTGGGTGCATACAAAGTTCCTCATTTTGAAAAAAAAAAAAAGTGTCGAAACGTGTCACGGACTCAATTCTACGATTTTTTTGAATCCGATATATTTGTTTTCTTGTCCAAAACTGGCCACGACGACAGAGGTGCACCAACGTTTTTTTTTTTTGTTGTTCTTCTGGGGCCCCCCATTTTGAGAAGCTCGATTTTTTTTCCCAAACACTGACGTAAGGGGGGGGGGGGGGGGGGGGGGGGGGGGGGGGGGGGGGCGTCAAATGCTACCTGGAGTCATTCAACGGTAGCCCCGCCAACATTTCTTTAGAGCCATTCCACGATAGGGTTGCAGCAGAACGTCCCTGAGCTCCTCACATGAGGAACTCAATACCTCACCCCCAAAATGACTTCGAATGCATTCGTTCGCAATACCCGATAAAGCTTCTATGCCTTAGTCCAAAATATAATGTACTCGTGAAAATACTTCATTGGCCGGCAGTTCCTCAAATGAGGAACTCAATCGCGCCTAGGGACTTTTTAGCGCAAAACGTGCAACCCCATACCGTGGGATGACTCTTTAACGAAATCGCCGGTTTCGAAACCAGCCCCCGGCCGTGCCTCCTGAAATACGGTGCCCCTTGCCCCCCCCGACATCATCCTTCGGTAGTCCTTCGCCTACAAGAAACTATGTGAAGGTTGCATTTTTCATATCATCCTTGCCCGTGTCGAGTAGCCATGAAACGTTCGTCAAAGAAACTCGCTGGTTTTTTTTTGGGGGGTTGGCTATCGTGGAATCAGTCCCTGGTGAGCAATTCCACGGCCTAGTTGTTCAACGAAGATTATTGCACCAAAAAGAAATAAATCAGCTTTCAAGGGTTGTGGCTTAAGGAGCACCGTCCTTCTGAAAACGTGTCTGCCGATATCGATAAGGGGTATACCTAGATACCTCAACACCTCTATCGTGGCGTGTGTCTAAGGTTATCGTAGCACGCGTGCGGTCCCTCAGCACTACTGTGGCCTGGAAAATACTAGGAGGTACTGGTACCGACACGGTGGTGGGTGCCGAGTCACTGTACATAGGCTCTAGGTTCGCCCAGCTGCAGCAGAACATGTCGGCGGATTTGAGCGTATCCTGGATTCAAAACAACACTCCAGGCGGGAGTCGTTTAGCCCATCTATTCCCTCGAGAGCGTACAAACACAAGCTATCAAGGCGCCAAATTGTCCCCAGCAAGGGCCGGTGTGGATGGAGGGTTGCATGAGACTTTCTTACCTCCTTGCTTGTGGATGAAACGCGCGCGTGGCGTATTGCTGTCCAGAGCGCCACAACAACGTGACACTCACGCTAAAAACCGATTCGGACATACGAAGATGTCAGGTCTTGCACGCCTATTTATGGACAAGCCTGGACGGCGAGGTCAGCGGGGGGGGTTTAATCCAGTAGAGCTTGCCGCTTTTTTTCAAGAAACCTCTTGTTCATTGGTCAACTTTTGTTTTTTCGGCATGTTTCACTCTTGGTCAGCACACGCAACAACACAATTTTGCGCTTGGTGGTGCGTGGGGAGGGGCAGATGGTCCGGGTGGGCACGGCATCAGGCGACAGCAGTCATTCTGGACGACCGCCCCGCCTGTAACAATAGCACTGCGTACGTGGTGTGCGAGTGCGAAAAATAGACTAAGAGGGTACTGAATACTTTTCTTCCCCTTCCGAAACCAACTCACCGGTTAATAACACGACATACGAAGAAAAAACTACAGTATCCGATTTCGTAACCACTCAGTAGCAAGCAATTGCTGTGGCCAACAGTACATCTGTCCGGGTCGTCCCCTTGCTCTGCGCGCCATCCATCCGCGGTTTTTTAATTTTCTTGTCTCGCAAGCAGATGCTGGCGCTGACGGGGGCGAACAGCATGAGAGCCTTCATCCGTAGGAGAGGGGTGAGGTTAACGCTACGATAGGGCGTGACCTTGATTTGTGTTCGGTTCCTCATTTTGGTAAGCTGCTATAATGCTTCCCCCGAAAAACTGCCTTAGAAGGAAAAAAAATGTGCTCCAAGAAAACCGATGTACAATCTCACGGCCTAGGTGGGCAAAAAGTCATGTTGCAAAAACACGAACATTGTTCCAACGGGTATCTTTTTTCCGTAGCTCTTTAGTTGCGAAGTTCCAGCATTTGCAAATACTTTCACCAGAAAGCCCTCTACTTTTTTTGTCGTCGTAGTATCCGCGCCACCAGAGACTGCGACAACATCGCAATCTGGCCCAACGCCGAACCGGTGATGGGGACACGTGCAACGTTAGTGTAGATATATGTATTCCTCGTGTGGTAGCGAAAGCAACACCATCGCTCTAGAAGTTGTGGTTGAGCACGCGTTTGCTATGCTCAAAGTAGTTTCAACGATCCACCTGCCTGTATTTGCCTGTGCTCTTCGAGGGATATGTGGTTTTAATCCAGAAGGCTGCCTTGTCCTGGTTCACCCATCCTCGATAATTATGTTCTGTACCCCAAAGGCATGCTTCTTTGTGTCCGGCAATTCTGCACAGATATTCCAGTATTCGGCTGGCGCGAAAAATGCTGGGAACGAGCGCAAAAAAAAAAAGAAATGGGCAGTGAACGACGCCTTGGTCAACCCGCTAGAATTCAGATTAGGATTGTTTTTTTTGAAGTAGCAACCGGGTTAACCATGCATAGGCAAGTAGCAACGTGGTATCATACATGGTGTTCGCGAAATCCGAAAACAACTGCCTGCGGTAAGCATGAACCAACCCCCAACAGAACCCCAAACAAGAGAAAACAAACATTCTCGTAACTATGGTTGTTTCCTCCACGGCCAAAATATGCAATTCCTTCATCGTTTACCCCCCCGCCGTTTACAAAAACATTCCAGCGAAAAGGTACGAAGGCGACCGTAACTTTCACTCATTAACCAAGTACGTGTTCGTCTCGGGAGACGACGCTTACTGCATGGGCTTACTTCATAGCGTTGCAGCCCCCCACGTTTCCCCGAGGGCGGTCAGCCCAACAGCTCACGTCACAGATAGGTGGCATTTCTGTACTCTCTGCTGCCTTGGATCGTTATTGTGACGGTGTGGCTCCCAACGTTGACCTGAGGGGGCGGTCAGCCCAACAACTCACGGCAACATTGTTTCCACTCTTGGGCGTGCGGGTGGGTACAGGCGGAGCGGAAGACGAAGTCGGTGAACGAGATCGTCAATCAGGTGCGAAAACGGCTTGGGGGTATCGTTGACGTTTTTCGTCGTTTTGGCCGAAATCGTTCAGTTTTGGTCGACGTCTTTTTTGACAAGACCGCTCACGAGTTGTTTCGTTGGTTTGACCAATACAGGTTATTTCGTCGTCTTTTTCGCCAAGACCGCTTACGAGTTGTTTCGTTGGTTTCACCAATACAGGTTATTTCGTCGTTTTTTGGCCAAGATCGTTACATTGTTTCGTCGCTTTGGCCAAGATAGCTAAGCGGTTTTTGTTGTTATCGCCAAGACCGTTCAGTTGTTTAGTCGTTTCGCTCAGGATCGATCAGTTGTTTCTGTTGTTGTGGCCGAAATTGTTCAGTTGGTTCGTCGTTTCGGCCAAGATCGTTCAGTGGATTCCTCATTTTGGTCGAGCTCATTCATTATTTCGTCGTTTTGACGAAGGTCGTTCAGGTGTTTCGTCGTTTTGGCCAACACCTTCAAGTTATTATGTCGTTTTCCTCCCAAGATCGTTAAGTGGCTTGGTCGTTTCGACCAAGAGCGCTCAGTTGTTTCATCGTTTTCCCGAAGACCGTGCAGTTTGTTTCGTCGTTTTGGCCAAGACTCCTCAGTTTTTTTTTTGTGTTTTCGGCCAGGATTGCTCAGTTCTTCCGTCGTTGTGGCCAAAATGGTTCCTTTTAATTATCAGTTTAGCCAGGACCGCTAGTCATTTGGTCGTTTTGGCCAAGGACGTTCAGCTGTTTCGTCTTTTTGGCCTAGATCGACGAGTTGTCTTGTCGTTTTGACGAAGATCGTTAAGTGGTTTTGTCGTATATTTTAGCCAACACAGTTTAGTCGTTTGGTTGTTTTGGCCGAGGTCGTTCAGGGGATTCTTTGTTTTGGCGATTTATCGTTCGTTTGTTTCGTCGTTTTGGACGAAAATAATAATTTTTTCTTGGTTTAGATCAAACTATATTACAGCCTGGTTCATGTAAAAACTCGGAAAGTCATTCCCCGGCGACTGTCTACGCCGTATTTTCGATAAGACCGTGAATTTTTGCACACGTCCTCTATGTGCCGCTGCAAAGACCTCACCTGTCTTTTTTTTGGCCTTTCCACTTTTGATTCATTTTTCGTCAACAAAAGATTTTTCGGAAAATTGGAACCAGCTTGGGCCAAAAGTTTTCGGCGAAAATAAAACAAACGAGGTCAGGCCTCGGGTTGGGCATGTAGAACACGTGTGCGAAGTCGGGTCTATCTCTCAACAACGGCGTGGGAATTTTGACTTGTGAGCGCAAAATTAAGAAAAAACCCCGAAATTTCCTTCAAATGACTTGGTTTTAGTGTAGCATCCAGTTTTTTCGTTAGATTCTACTTAATGTTGAACTTTGGCAGGTAGGTAAGATCTTTGTTTTTTTGGGCAAATAATAATCTACAGACATGCCTTGGGGTATCTCCAACCGGTTCGTGCAAAATGCGGCGCAAATAAATGTTTTTTTCGCCCGCGTTCGGAAAAAAATCCTGAACATTATTGGATAATTGAAGCCCTGTCATTGGTCGATACGAGTTTCTCTCCTAGAAGAGACAGCCCGAGGCCGTTAAAACAGAAATTGGCCATGTCAGTAGTCGGAAGTGCCATCTCCTGACATTTTTGCTTCCAAAGGGGGTTAAGCACTGATGCACGGTCTTGGGAAAAAACAAACTACCAGGAACAAGAGGTAACTTTTTACTTCGTTATTTGTAATCCTCCGGCGGATGGGGTCGAAAAATCTAGCTTTAAAGCTCACAACACCACACTTCTGCGTATTTCCATACACGCCATATGTGTCAATTTAACTCAATTGCGTTCGCAACCAACAACCCAGCGTTAGCTGGCGTGTCCTCCAGTTCCCGTGATAGCGATACCGCGAACTGTCCCTACCGGCGGTCCCCGTTACTACTCCGGCAGCGCAAGCTTCCGTTGTACACGGATGCGTGAGCATGTCGACCCGGCCTGTCCCCTGAAGGTCAGGCGCGGTGGAGATAGCCACCCGGAACCTCTCATTCTCAGTGATGAAAGCATTGCGTTAACGGTTTTGAAGGACCTGGTCCTCAAATACGACATATTCTACCAAGGTTGGGTTCTGTAGGGTACGCACAACCCATACCCGGGGGTATTTACGCCGGGTATTACATTACAAAGAACTTCTGTAAGTTCTGTAGGACATTCATACCCGTGCCCGGAACTTTTGGAAGCTCTGTATGACGTTCATACGCGTACCCGGAGCTTCTGGAAGTTCCGTACGCCAGTGGCACAAATTCCCGGGGTACGGGTATATCATTTTCATAACTTACGTGAGTTTTGCACGCCCGTGCCACAATACCCGGAACATCTGTGTGATCCGTATCGCTTCCGTACCGTACCCGGAATTTCTGTAAGTTCTGCAAGATCTCCATACCCTAACCCGTAACTTCGGTGACTTCTGTAAGACTGTGGCACAAACCATAACCGGGGTACGGGTATACCTTCTTGCTACAATGCCCGGGGAGCTCGAATGCATTAATTCAGATTTGATAACCCAAAGGACGTATTATGCATGCTGTTATGATGCCATATATCTTGTCGTCATTGAAACCAACCGAACACCGAATGTACAGCAGTGGCAGTACGTATCGTGTATGATAGTAGCACCTACTTGTAGGTTCTGTCCATGCTTCTTGCGTTTCTAACCCGTGGGCACGTATTATATTAACGAAGGACACTTTTGAATCACAAATATTCATTTTTTTTTAATCGAATTGAATTCGATTCGATTTGGTGGAAACATGCCTGGTGCGAATTTGGCGCCTATCGGGAAACCACGTATTGCGTATTGTCAATGTTTTTTCCGATCGGACAAATATTAATACATAGATCTGCCGTGACGTCGATGCAGCAACCATCGACGGCTAGAAGTATCTTCCGTGTTTTCGGTAGTTTCGCTTCTTCTTTATCGAGGCACTTGGCTTATCGAGCTGTGGTGGCAAATATGGGCTTGTGACCGCCATTATTTGTTTCGAATCGCCACGGCCGGGGTACGCTATGGCATGATCATAGCGCAGTATAGTCGTGAGCGCGGCTGTTGCCCCGGTCGCCACTCATTTGAGGTTCACGATTTATCGCCTCTCTTGGTGGTGGTTTTGTCGATAACTCATAATTCCCTTGAAGGTACTACGACAGACTGCCTCGGGAACATTGGCCTGGTGAGAACATGTCATCCATGATGCAAGTTGGATTGAATCCTCCACTTCGAATCGAACCCCCCCCCGACGGGGTGTGCATTTACCCGGGTATTACCCGTACCCGGAACTTCTGCAAGTTCTGTAGGGCATTCATACCCGTACCAGAAACTTCTGTAAGTTCTGTACGCCCGTGCTACAATACCCGGAACTTCTCGAAGTTCTGTTAAGACTTTCATACCCGTACCCGGAACTTCTGTTAGTTCTGTAGGACATTCATACCCGTACCCGGAACTTTTGTGAGTTCTGTACATCCCGTGCTACAATACCCGGGGTACGAGCACCTTTCGTACCCGTCCGGAACTTCTGTGAGTTCTGTACGCCCGTGCTACAATACCCGGAACTTCTGGAATTTCTGTAACACTTTCATACCGGTACCCGAAACATTTGGAAGGTCTGTACTACTCCCATACCCTTACCCGGAATCCACAAACCCTACAGAATATAACCTTGTAATTCTACGACAGAGGTGCCCCAGTTTTTTTTATGGGTTTCCCGTCGCTTGAGGAGGAGCTCTGTGCTCCGCGCTCCACGGGTCCACAAACGGATGTTTGAGTAAGCTGAAAGTGCAACCCGATGGCAAACCCAAGGCCTACTAATCAGGTACTCTTGTGGATACCAAGCCCTTTTCCCTAAATCGTACCGCCTCGTTATAACTATAATCCTTCAAGACCATCCTGGCTCCTCGAGGGCACTCTAAGGGGTTTCCTCATCGTTGACCCTCGAGAGTGTGGTGTTACGCACGCAGCACACCTCGGTGTGTCTCCACAACATACATCTTACACCGAAGAGAAACCCGCGAAGGGACTACAGCCCCACACTCTTAACGCAACCAATACTGCTGTGCTGCAAAACAAAAACGACACCCCGGCGATTTTTCGGCGAAGAAATCCCGTCACCCTGAGGACATTTTGGCCGAAAAGTAGCACTACGTGCCTCTATCGTCTCAGGCGTCATACGACGCGTGCTGCGATAGATAGATGTACTCGTATGTATGTGGCACTTTTTCGCTAAATTGGTTTTCTGGAGGGCGTGGCTCCTTGACCGACAAATAAATATGTGGTCGGAAACTCGTTCTGGTCTCGCAGCAACACTCGTGGTGCCATACAACAGCTAGGCTGTGGGACTGTTTGCCGCGTTGTACCTTCGGTTTTTCTCAGCTTTGGACCAATGCTACGGTAGGGAGGGGAGTCCCCCTTTTTAGGGACCCTTCTTTGCGGTGGCTCGGAGTGACTCGCGCGAGTGATCCCCCTGCTCCATGCGCTCATAGATAGGCCTTCGTGCTGCCTGATTTTTTCGATATGAGTTCGCAATGGAATGGTAGGGCATTCTGCGCCAAATCAAGTCACCTAATTTAATAAACTTCGTTTTGTTCGTGAGGCAGAGAGTCACTCGTGCGAGTGGCCCTAACTCAGCAGTGACAAATGGGGGTACGTATATCATAACGTCCCCCCTACCGAGCGCTCATCTTTCTTTGCTGTTTTTGAGGTGAAGCACAGAGCAGCTCAAGCGAGGAGAGAGACCCATAAAAGTATCGATGCACAGCTGATACCACCGTACGTAGCCGTAGCACGTGCCATGCATGCCGTGCACATGAATGCCGTGTGCTGTCTGCGTGCAATGAACCGTGGTTGTCTGCAGTTCTTGATACGTGCCTCTAGAACCATGTTGGAGAGTCGGTGCGGACAGCTTTTTCATAAAAAAAGCGAAAAGCACCAATAAATACGGCGTCAGACAGCTGTGCGTTCTTCCTATCGGTTGCAAGCTGTTCGTGATACGTCGGTTGCAACACGCATGCCGTTAGCTCGAGTGGCTTGTATCACCGGGCAAGATCCGCTGGGACACGATATTTCCTTCCGAACCAGTCCGTCTGTTTGGGCGATGACTGACTGCTGCTGCTGCTGCTGCTGCTGCTGCTGCCGCTGCTGTTGTTGCCGGAGACGGTGCAATTCAAACATTTTGTTGTGTGTGTTTTTGATTTTAGCTTTGGGCAAACATAAAAACGATGAACAACAGCGCCGGCCGAGTATTCAACGAGAGATGGACAACTACGCAGCATACAGCATTCCGCACATCGGACATGTGCTGCCGACAGGGGTTCCTGAATTAGCCCACTAGATCAATTAAACTACCGAACCACCCAACATCGTTGGTTAGTTGGAGCATAAATAGCGTTTAATGTTGTTGTCGTGAGGATTCACGTCATTGCCTTTCTTTGGCCACCTCTTCTGCAACACACCAAAATCGCTCGACAAGTCGACTCCGCGGCATTGACGGTTGACGAGGTCATACCCGAGGAACTCCCTCGCGCGCGCTTGAATGCGGTAGATTTATTACACCCATCCGTGCACCTTGTTGCTGTGTGCATGCACGTCATTACCCCAATTGCCCTCTGGAACACCCCAAACTCGTCCGCACCTGTAAAAAATTGTTGTCGGGTGTCATATGGGACTGGCTAGATTTTTTGGTATTGCGTACCTGGTAAAATCTATCGACACATCTTGTTTACGTGTGGACTCACGAAGAAGCTCTCCCGCCTTTCCCAACACCCCTTGATCGTTCACATCTACTGTATACCATCTTGTTGTGTGTGCTCACGTCATCACCCCGCCCGCCGTTTGCAACACTCCAACATGTATCGATCAACTCCCCGGCATTGGCGGTCGACGCGGTCGTCTTCATAGCTGAGGAAAGAGGCGAAGATTCAGGAGGAAATAGTGGCTGCCAGGCGACTAGTGGTGAGGCAAAAGCGGGGGGCACGCTGCGAAAGAGGCGCACTGAAATGTCAAGAAGCCCATCGCCTGAGGAGCTCTAATCACGCCTATAGATTGATTTTCGAGAAGACAAAAACGTCCATTAACCCGCGATGAACGATGACATTTCTTGATCTAGGTATGGAAGGAATATTACAGTAAAACATGAGGACACGCGCTGCGATAAACGTGCATCTTTCCCCCCCCCCTCCCCGCTTGACGAGCTCTCATACCTCGTACAAAACTGATTTTGGGTAAACTGTGTATTGGTAAACCACAGCCTAGTGTAGGTATATAAAAAAAGGATCATCAGCCGAAAAAACAAGAATGAGATTCCGGCGAATTTGAGCTAAGGAGCGCCGCTATTCAGAAAACAATTCGGCTAAAAAATGGTATTCCCTACCTAATACGGCCATCGTAGCACGCGTCTGAGGGGATCCCGACCTTATGGTTGGGTAGTTTATTCCTCAATTGAGAAGCAAGCCCCGTCGGACAGGACTATATTATCATACAATAGCACGCGCTATGTTCCTTGTTTCTTGTTTCTTTTTTCTTTTTGCTCATCCCGTTTATTGTAATCACGATTTGTCTTTCTCTTCCCTCCGTCCCTAGACGTGACTCAGGTCCAGGGTTACCACGCAGACTCTTCTCCCCCCCTCCCCACTACGGTACATGCCTTCACTTTTATCGCGCGAATACTTCAGCCCTCTCTTCTCTCGTCGACTCGCATCGAATTGCTATATTGTGGTTATAAGCTCGTCAACGGCGTAGTATGGTTTCCGGGCAGGGGCTCGTTCGGGCGGTGGGGAGACTTGGAAGCAGGGTTGGAATTGCCGGATCAGGATTAAGCTAATATGGCCGGTTGTTTCTGTGACCCATTTCCAGATACTGTACGTTGTACCGCGAACATAAGCCTCTGAAGCCGTTGTCCAAAATCCTCTGTACACGTTTCGCTATTACGATTGTGAGCTCAACAGGTCGGTGTGTTTGATTTGTTTAGTAAGCTCGTTCGAGCGGGGAGGGATTCGGGAGTGAGGTGTTGGATTTCCCTGACCAAGCACGGCCAGCCCTTCCTGCGAACCGTCACACACGCTACGGTAGGGAAGAACACACACCTAAACACTTCTGCGGGATTCTCCTGACTCGAGGAGCTATCACCCCCCCCCCGAGAAACTAACGTCGATAGACATTGTACGCGTTTAACCTGATGAACAATTCCATGGCGTAGTTATACAGCATCTTCTAAGAATTTTCTGAGCTCCTACCATGAAGGGCTCATCATCATTCATCATCACCCGAAACAAAACTTGGGAGGCGTTCGTTCGCGCGATCCGACCAATAGTTATATGCGCTAGTTCTAAAACAAGTAACAACTATGCTCCTAGCGTTATCATGCTAACCGATAATTGCACACTTGAGGCGGTCAACCAATCAGAACGCCAGAAGGTCAGAAACGTTTGGCCCGAAAAATGCAACCCGTACCGTGGGAAAGCTTAGGGATCTGTCGTCTTTCGATGACATAGATCAGAAAGTAATAATATGGATTTGATCTAACCGATAGTTTCACGCTTGAGGAGCTCAACCGATCAAAAACGTTTGGCCCACAAAAGCGCAACCCGAACCGTGGGGAAGCTTAGGGATCTGTCGTCTCTCAATGACATAGATCATGAAGATATAATATGGATTTGATCTAACCGATAGTTCCACTCTTGAGGAGTTCAACCGGTCAAAAATGTTTGCCCCGAAATAGGCAAGCCTTACCGTGGGACGACGCCACAGTAGAGGTGTTGCAAGGCACAGATATTATTCCAGCGATATTGGGCTGTTTCTCCATTGAACAATACCATACCGTCAGGAAACCGTATAACGAACAAATGCTACCCACACCAGACGCTGGATTCTGCCTACCGCGGATGTTAGCCTCTATAAATGTTTGCACATGTTTTTGTTTACTTTTCGCTGATACGTTTGAAGCTCAACGGCTCAGTGTGCCTTATGGTGAAGCGTTTTCATTTTGCTAATGGGGGAGACTCCTGAGTATGGTTGGAATTCCTGGACAAAGGTAAGCCGGTGCTTCCATTGACCCAAATAATGGCAAACACGGCATCCCGCGACAAATTCCCTCCGAGGCCACTGTGGATTGTTTTGGTGTGCCATGTTGATGCTGCGCTTGGGTTGCGAATAGCCGGGATTCCCAAAAAAAAAAAGCACCTCTTCCGACATGTCGTTATCTTCAAGTCGCCATGGGCAAGAGAGGGACATTCAGGTAATGTCCTTTATCTGTATTGTTCATGGCTGGTGATGGCATCCCCGATGGCGAGCCATGGCGTGCCACTGCGGTTCGTGGTGGTTCATGTCACCCCCATAGCGTCATCAATAGGCTATGTCGGCAACGCCATGGCGGCGTCATAGCGGTGTCATGGCGGTGTCGTGGCATTTCATGGCATGCCATGGCATGTAATGACATGTAATGGCCTTTCGTGGACATTCACGAGAGATCCTGGGCTTTGAAGAAAAGCCATGGGCGTGTATGGGAATGCGATGGCAATCCTATAGCTGGCATATCATGGACTTTCACGACACTCCATGGGCTCGTATGGTAATAGAACGTCAATCCCATAACGTTTCGTGACAGCGACTGCCGCAGCATGATAGTAATTATTTATGGCATTGCCTGAACATTACCCATGGCACAGCCATGGACTTCCCATGGCACCACCACGAGTCCCATGGCACTGCCATGAGAATGCCACCACCGTTCGACGCGACGCACATATGGATGCCATGGCAGCGGCGTGGTTGCGAAGGCCTTTGCAATGCATGGCATGGGAGTTTAGTACAAACGTGGGAAGGCACTACACCGACTACAGCCCATGTTACAGGGTCCGTTGTGAAATGCCCACCATGAATGTGTCACGGCACTTTTCGCGGAACGGACCATGGCATTGCCACAGCACGTGCCATGGCATTGCCGTGGTGATTGATGTCATGGACCTCCATGCTACCACCACGGCGGCACCACGGCCGAGGGCAATTCCATAGCAATTTCATGGCGTCGCGATGACGATCCGTGCCAGTGTCACGGCATTGATGTGGAAATATGAAATAGTAATGCTTTTCACCCCTTTGGGACTTCACAGGGTAGACCCTGCCGAAAACATGTGACGGCTTAAGCACCGGCCACACGGAGCAGGCCGAAGCAAGTCGGGTTGGTGGGGTAGGGGACATATCCGAAGCGCAACGTAAGGATATGACATGCACATGACATGCTCGCGGTAGCGGTAGGGTGGTCATTCTACTTCTGCAAGCTCTTCCTAGAGGCTTGATGAAACCACGCTCGTCGTTCGTATGCTGGCCTCGATGTCGACTGCCTTTAGTATCATAGAAAGTATTTAATGTCTTGGAACGACTATAAATTCGTTAATTTCACCCCCCCCCCGTCTACCCTAAAATTGAATAAATTCATTGAAACAGTATGGATTCATTAATTTTCATCCCGCCCCCAATGTATTAAGCTCCTGTATTCCACGGTGAACTAAGTAACCCCCCCCGGAAAAACAATTAAAATTACATTTTATTAATAAAATATACATTACCCCCCCCCCCCTTTATGAATATACACCGGTTCCAAAATAGTCAAATAATAACTCTTACACCCTTTTCGTCCGCCTGCACTCCATCCCCTGCGTTAGTGTCGAACATCGCGGCAGATGTAACAACGTGTGCACCAATTTTTTTTTTCAAGACTCCCGAGTAAGGGTATCCCCCAATTTTTCCATTTTCCGTGTCCCCCTCACCCTTACCCTACCCCAGCCGCTGTCTTCTTCGCTTCAGGACTCCTATGCCTCAATACAAAAATCGCGTTCATGTTGTCTTGCTACCACGATACACCGGTCAGGTTGTGCAGCAGTGGAAAGACCTGGGAAAGGTCTTGTGCCGTCTCCTGCGCATGTCGGACTACTGGTACGGTTTCGCCTCCGACCAGACCCTCTCAAGCGTCGAGAGGTCGGCAAGAAGAATCTCCGTCCTTCAGCAGGTGGGGCGCAGGCGGGACGGGGAGGGGGTGCAAGCAATGTCACGCATGGACGTAGCCTGTCAGATTATAGATAGGTCCTCGCGTCCAGATAATGCCGGGACGGAGAACCTCGGGTTTTCACGGACCAGACAGACATTGCGAGGTTGGGCACAAAAGCATTCGTGCAGTTCGGGGGGCGATTCCCGTGGTCAACAATGCATCCACCGTTGCGCGCAGGTTGTGCGGGACCAGGGAGTACAAACATGGGCAAATGTCCAAAGCTACGGTAGGATAATGGGGTGCTAGTTGCTTTCTTACGGTCTCAGTTTGCAGTGGTTCCGAGCCACCTGCGCAAGCGACTGCAGTATGCAGTATACCGACGAGCTTTTCGGTTTCGCGATGCGCACGGACGACGATGTAAGGAATTTCTTATTACACGGCGCCAAGGAGGTATTTCTCAGTTTGGTCGTGAGCGAGTTGCCAAGCCACTCGGGCGGCCGGCCTAAATAATTTTAACGCTAATTTTTATCATATACCGGTATGACGCTATAAATACAATGCTTATACTACTATGAAACCGTAGCTTTGGTCGTTCCGGACGCATCCTCTACTCCAGCAGCCGAGCGGCTTCGTGTGGCTGATGCGTCAATTGTCATATACACGTATCGTTGTTTTTGCCATTCGACAACAGGAAGAATAAGCTTCGACGTCCATCACTCATAACCATTTCCAGAAAGTGCACGAAAACCACGGGAATCCAGAAAAACGGAAAACAATTTTAGTTTGTCATTTTTACTTTTTAAGTCCCGCAACATGGTTTCGCTCGATCTTGGCCCTTGGGAGACAGATGGTGGAGATGCGCTCAGGGGGCGGAGGACCAACGAAGATGAAGACTCTTGTACGCGCCTTTGCGGTGAGCAAATGTGCTGGCAATTACACTGAATTTCAATCAGCTGTACCTCGCCAAGCGGGCATTGCCACCTTCCGCATTGCAGCCTCGTGTTGGGGGCATCCTTTTTTGGAATTTGCGTTAGGCACCTGGCATGTGTTTGTGTGCGGGGCAGCAGTAAAAATGTATGACGCCGAAGGCACCGAGACTCCGGCAGTGTCAACAGCGTAGGACAAATCTACCATGCCGTAGCCGACAGAGATTCAGAATACTCTCGGTCTCAACCACGCAGAGAAGCTTGTATAGAGCAGCTCGTGCGGGCGAAACTTTGCGCAAAGTATGACGATCGATGTTGTTGCTTTCAATTCAGAAGCTAGTATTGGAATGAAAAAAAGAGGGCAAAAGGCAAAGGACCATATCATACCACGAAGCTTCCCGGAAATGCCTAGGGTACGGTACGGGTACACCGAAATATTCTGCGAGACTACTTCCAGCTGATGAGCTCCAGACCATACCTTTCCAAAAAACCTGACTTTGAGGAAAAAAACGAGAGGTCTACTCAATGAATAATTTACCGTCACGTGGCCTAGGCGAACACTATTACCCACGTGCAAAGAGCTCTGGCAATTAATTGATATTTTTCGACGTAGGATGGAACGCCTATTTCCCACTGGGTATGCAGAGCGTTGCCTTGACATATCAGCGGGGGGGCAGGGAGGAGGTTAAATTTAATGAATTCATACCATTAGCAGGGGAGGTGGTGAAATGTATTGAATTCATGTATACTATGAATATTTCGCGACACCACTTACTTATCTTGGGTGGTAGAGGGCGACGAGGGATATATATAGACTATATTTTGAAATGAAAAAATACACTGGAGCTGTGTGTGTGAGATCGACCAAAAAGGAGGTTTGATCAAACCTCAGCTTTGCAAGCTGCGTGTGATACTTCGATCGCGCGTGTTACGGGGTGTGTATACCCTCGTGAAGGATACAGGCCGGCGACTCCCCTGCCGATGCCAGGGTCAACAGGACTAGCGCATTCAATAACACGCTCAGCATCGTTCTGCGCACGGAAACTGGGTAATAGAACACAAAAAGTCTTTGAACGATCCACGTCGGCTAGTCCCTCCATTGAGGATTCCCTCCAGCGAAAAATGATTCGTCCAAGAAAAGAGCTACTACTGCGCCTATCATCGTAGAACGCGCTAAACCAATCCATTCAAATAAGTATTGCCATGCGGCCCTAACCTTAGCCTAAACGTGTGGGTGAACCTTCTTCGTCGAGAGAAAGAAGCCATCATTGATGATGAATGTCATGGACATAATCCTCCTCGCCCACGTCTACCGACGTACGCGACTCACAGGAGCGCTATCCGCGGGCTGTGTGGTCGAGATTTCGCCAGCTGATGCGCCAGCCAAAGGCCCAGCGATGTCGACGGGACATGACCGTGTGCGCGATGCTGTTGTCGGTGAGTCGCGGCACGGCCCTTCCCTCTACGAGCCACTCCAGGCTGAATTTATTGGCCTTGCGTTTTATTACTTACGTCTCAACGCCGTTCAAATAGCGTGGTTGACGTCTTTCAATCGGGTATTTTCTTATCTGTCGCATGCGGCACGATGTGTGTATTGACGAATCCCCAAACTTTCTGCACCTACGGATGATGTGCAGCACATAACACTTTTTTTATCGAGAATAGTAGTGCTGTTAACGAAAATCAAGCTGAGATAAACACAAAAATACGAAATCCCGGGGGCCGTTACACTGAAGTTATGGTAACGCGCACCCTCTCCCATATCAGCAACCCAGACTATGGATCAGTGGTAGTGCGCGATGCTTATGTTAGGTGTCCCATACTGCATGGCACAGGACCGCTAGGAAGTACCGCAAAGGCCGGCGCGCTTGTGTAGAGTGAAGAGGTGAAGCAAGAGCTTCTGGATCCGCTTCATTAGTGTTTTGGATTTGGACCCAAACGCGCTGCCGTTGGGTGCTTTTTTATCTTTGAGAGTCAAGACCCGCCGCATGTACCGACACTGTAGAAAGCGCGGCTGCATGATAGGTTACCACGTAAAAATTGGAAGGTAGAGCAGACGCCGCTCTAAATACATAAACGAGCAGCGTGAACTGTCTCACTTCAATGCTAAGTTGGCGAGATCAAGTATTACGGAGGGCAATAGTAAATAGGACCAAATATTGTTAGTAAAAATAGATGAATATATAGGTTTTTGTGTGCACCGTAGGTCCTATTTACTAGGGTCCCCCGTAATAGTACCCAGGGTCACGCGCGATAGAACACGCAAAGCCGGGATTTGGTGTTCGCCTCGATTACATATTTTTTTTCTGAATACACACGTTAGCTGTGGGTTTGTGACGACTAGAATGGGCGCCCTCTGTAATATGATAGAAGGAGCCAATCTCTCTGCAAGTATTACAGAAAGCGCCAAAATTCAGTCATCATGGCAATAGCTTAAGGCTCGTAAAAACCCAAACATTTCGGCCGAAGAGACGGTGCTCGGAGTCGGGTGCCACTACTTAGTAGTACGTGCTCACTCGTGGTGACATACAAAAAAGAGAAAACATCGGCGCTAAATGAACGTTTCATGCTATTTGATGCGGGCGCTTTCTGCACTTCGTGGTGGGGAGGAGCCCTGCCCTGCAAAGTCTGGATCACAGAGCAAGACCACTTTTGGAACTATGGGCCAATGCGTAAACCGTAACGGGTCCCTATAGTCTTGCTCGAAGCACGCTATTCATAGAAGGCACTATGGTAATGCGGGCGGCTCAGACGATAGATGTTCCGTAGCTCCGTACCTTGAGCAGGCAAGCAGCAACCATTACGATATACCTACGGATTTGCACGAACGATCTTCGTGCATCTGTTGTTTTGCACCAACGATCGGATAATTATGGCTCTGCGCCAACAATCTTCGTGTATCTATTGTTATATGCCAACGATAGTATACCTTAGTCCATGCGCCAACGATATACCATGAATGGTTGTACTCGTATGCATGCTCTACGGTGTGAGCCTCATTATGCATTGAACTCCTTAGGGTAATCGCGCTTTTTTTTATGGTCTTTGATGGTGGGCCTGCCAGGATATCGACAATCCGTTTTTCAGGTACACGACAGCAGCATGGCCCATCTCAAGACTGGTCGACCTTGCCACTGACTCCCGTTTAGTGGAGAAACCCCCTTACGCTGTCCTCTACGAGGAAGGAGAGACGGCCGCAAGGGTCATCGGCAAAGACCCTCTAGGACCTGTGCTAGCGAGCAACAACACATCGAGCATCGGAGTTGACAGCAGTAAGCGACGACCAATTGGCAGCACACCACATCAAGCCACAGGCGAAACTGGTGGCGAGCAAGCGAAGGCAGGAAGCAGAGGAACTGGTAGCGGGCTAGCCAAGAGGCCTGGGAGAAGGCGGGATAGACGGGGAGGGGAGCCAGAAGAAACATGGACAGTGGGAGCTTATGTGATAATGCGCGGTTCAGTGGGCCTTCACGTCTTGGAGAGGTAAGCACAATATGCGCTCATCGGACGAGTCATCATCTATATAAGTCCTATCATCGCTATGAATGACGATGTCTTTGCGGCGAGCAGGAAGAGTAGGTAAGGATGATGAATAAGCCATCCCACTAAAGCCTGCCCCTATCGTGTGTCGACCAACGGTGTTTGCGAATTGAGGTGGTGTGCCGGAAGAAATTGTATGCCGATACTTTGACGGGATAATTTTTATCTTGATTTGGTGTACATCTCCGCTGACGACGGCGAGAGATTGCACCACCGGTGAATAGGTTGAAATCATGTTCGCGGCGAAGACGATGCGCGGTATCACGAATAAATGTGGCTTGCGAAACGCTGTGCTGCTTTATGCGCTGAGGGTGGCGTGAACCTCTACAATTGCGATTCAGGAAATGTTGTTTTGTCTGTAGATTACGACGGTAAATGCCCAAAATTGGGTGTGAAGAGTACACATACTTGTTCACTCTGTATTTATGAGTGTTAGAAGCCGAGGGAGCACTCTTAGGAGCTGATGAGCGAAAGCGGGATTAGGTCTGCAGGTCAATCGGGGGTTCGGAGTAACAGTAACGGGTGTTCGAAAGTGCAAGAGTATATTCGAATTTGGGGATTTGCTTCGTGACTTCAGCGTGTAAGAGCCATGCCTTGGTTGCTTTTTGAATCACTTTCTGCGTTCTAGTTACTAGTATGATGAAGGTATTATGGTATTTCTGGTTTAGGTGATGTATAATTCGGAGTATCAGCGACTCAAATGCGAGATTCTTTGCGATTTCTACTATTGAAGCTTTATGGGGGAAATTTGGGAGGTAGAACACTGTTTTGAGACGTTTGGAATAGTGTGTTTTTGCTTTTCATTGTCTGGTATGGCATTATTATGTTTTGGGATTTGAGCAATTGGAATTTGGATAGATTTTGGTGTGCACCCAGCCGGGAGGCAGTTTTCCGATAATATGGTGACGTTTGGGACTACTGCCCTAATACACTCGTTTTAACCCTATTTCACCAGCTGACATCCGTTTCATTTCAGTGGACTAACACCAATTGTTGCGGCAGTTCGGTACTGATCACCGGGTTGACGTCGGTTTTTTTCGGGCTCTGGATGGTAGTTTTCGGAGTGACTTTCAGAGACTATGTTGCTGCAATCTTTCTCTCACGGTAGGGTATTGAGGGAAGGTATTGATTCACAGCATTCTTCATCGACTCGTTTTACGTTGATGAAGCGAAAATATGGTGTCATTCCGAATCAGTTAGTTATAAAGCAGGGAGGCTGCTGCTGATCGCACGTGTAGAATGGCACAATGACACTGTTGTGATGATATTAGGGAGCGTCAGTAGTAGATTGGCGTTATAGCAGCGATAAATCCGTGTCGGGATATCCCGAATGGTCGAGTTTTTGTTCTGCTGGTGTCGCCGCACTCGACCACTGCACTTGAGTTGTTGATCGATGGATAGACTTGGTGACTACATGGATGCCCGCCGAGGCAGCTTCATGTGCTATCTTCTGGCAATCTCATCACCTCTTTTGTCCGAGCAACGGGCAAGCCCGTCACGTCTCTAGGGCCAAGGAGCATTGTTGCTTGTTATCACTGAAACACATCACCACAATCTAGTCCGCACTCACAAGACAGCCTCAAACGCCCAACCTGCGTCTCTCTCGCCCGTGCAAGGGGGGCAGCAGCGAACCAACCAACAGTCGCTTCTCAGGAAGATTTGGCCGCAAAAGCCACCCGAGGACAACCGATGTACTTGCCGCGTCCACCGCCCGAATGGGAGGCCGCGGAAGAAGCGGTGGCTGTGGCTGCGGTAACTAAGGTATTTCGGCCCGCGCAATGTAGTCGCTCCTGATAACGCTATTTAAATCAACCGAGGGCGGAGGTTCATGGACCAACCGAGATGCCACAGTCGCTTCAGCTATACACGCACATGTTCAAGTATCCGTTTGCGTTCAAGGATTAGGATAATACAAGCACAAGTACACACGCACGTAGAAACACATGCACATACACATTCATATACGCGTTACGCGGTACACGTACATGTACACGTCATGCCCACCCATTCCTCCCTTCCCATGTAGACCCCGCGAGGATCAATAGTACTGCGCGGGGGTAAAGTTCCCTCTGGGGCGTTCAATCCAATCTATAGACTCTTTGCCGTACTTCGAACTTCGAGAGATGGGCCAGCCTCTGAAACACATTGTTGCCAACGTTGGGCTCCGAGAAGAGGCTCAGTTTGTTAAAAAAATGTTGATGATGTTACAAATGATAATTACACGCAACGGGAGCACGCGGACACTCTGGATCGACCTGCAGCTATTGTTGTTGTAGTAGTAGAAGAGACCCTACGAGACAAAGAATGGACACGCGTGTATAATCACGTTATTTTCGTGTGTCTGGTGTGTTACGCATGAAAGACCTAATAGTCAAACTGATTAGAGGCAGAGTTTCATGTCAGATGATTCCCATTATCTTCCATGCATAGTGTGCACGAAGTACCTGACCACGTGCCTGACCAGGTGCCTCGTACCTGGTAACCAATACGTTATTTCAATGCGATCCCATAGAACGCCTGCTCCTTGCGGTGGAAACGAAAACTCTCGAACTAGGATGGCATCCAAAGTAACAGGGGAGATGGTGGTCTGCCCGAACTGCGGAGTCGGAGGCAAGCCATGGCAGAGCACCTCGAGGCGTCGCTGCTGGGGAGCGGCGCAGGGCCTCGCCGTCCACGCACTCGAAATGTGGCGCCTAAGTGAGAAGATACGTTAGACCAAAGCTATGGTAGGGAGGGGGTCCCATTTTTAGGGACCTTTTTTGCAGCGGCGCGGGGTCACTCGCGCGAGTGACCCACCCCCCTGTTCCTTGCGGTCATAGGCTTTCGTACTTTTTTCAATTTCGCGATATGGATCCTTAATGGGATGGTTATCTGGGTTGCGCCAAAGTAACCACCTAATGCGTTTTGGTCAGTGAGGTACAGAGTCACTCGTGCGACTGGTGAAGGCCACAGGTTGTGAAAGAGGGGGGCGTATTAACATCCTCTCTACCGTAGCCTTGCTCTTTAGTTCGAGCGAACGTGGGTGTCGAATCTTGACGGCGCCGAACATTAGCCTGGGGACATTGGCTGTGGCACCAGGTAGAAGCGTTGCAATCGTTTTTTTTTTTTTGAGTCGTGAGAGAGACGTTTCTCACCTCGGTGCGGTGCGTTCGTTGTAACCTTCTGCGATCTCGTGAGTATCTCGCCCACTGTTCTCTTCTCCCTTTTTCCCTGCTGTAATACTAGCCTGGTTTCTGATTAAATTACCGCCTACTAGTTGTCTTGGGTGACCAAGCCTCCGAATGGTACAGTACCATCAGGATTTTGTTCATGTCATGTGTGGGTGTGTACATACTTCTGTTGGTTGATTTAATATTGCACAACCTGTTGAAACCACGAGGAGAGGCTATTGTACCTCGCAGGCACATTTCTCAGTACCAGCGAATATAACGAGTATCATTAATAGAGGCCCACAAGCTACGCACATTCCTCGCGACCAACACACGCACAGCACCGAAACTCTAGCAAAGTCCCACGAGCTCTGCCCGCGCGCACGATAACCTCTCTGTAGAGTGCAAAGGTGTCGAAAACGTTAAAAAGCCGACGAAGCAAAATATCACTTCTTGGACTTACGCAGAACAAGTATAATATCTCCCTGCCCCACGGATATAGACGATGACCACAAAATGTGAACCGAGAAAAGGAGAAGACAACCAAAATGTTTTATGTAGTATGTAGGACAACCGCAATGATAGCCCAAATGTTGAAGGTGTCTGGAAACGGTGCTCGGTCTCGAAAGAGAAGCGTGGTCAGTGGTCAAATGACTAACACACGGAACGAATGGACACTCCCCCCCCCGCCCACCGCACTGTATACCACGACTGCAAAAAGGTGGAGGGCTTGTCGCTTAGGGCCTGGTGCCTTGTTCGGTGACCGTCCCGCGACGACCGGCCGACTTGCGAATAACAAGTCCAATGGCACCGACACCAGTAGCAGCTCAAACGGCGACGGTAGCGGTAGCGGCAACAGCGTCAGCCGCGGTGACCACCCGCCAAACGATACTTGTCACCCATCAGCAACACCATCCTCGGCAAGATCAATACCGGCAATGCCAGGCTCGGCAACAACAGCCTCGGCAACGCCTACCTCGGTAAAGCCAGCCGGGAACACGGAAAATCGGGCGTCTGCACTGGAGACGGCCGTGACGGTGGAGCCGACGGAGCTGCTGGAGATTGGACTGGGCGCGTACCGAAATTTTTTGGCGGATGGCGTGAAGGACAAGATCGACCACGCTGTGGCAATACTCAGAGAAACCGGGGTGATGGTGCGTGATCCGCCTGTTACGTCTAACCACTATGCCCGTAAATGCAAGTACCGTTTGGGCATAAACACGAGTATCCAAACGGTCCTTATGTACAATGTCCGAAAAATATGAGGACTGCCTAGGCTTGAATGCAAGTATCCAAACGGCTCTCATGGTTCATGCCCGGAAATCTAAGGACCACGTGGGTGTGAACATGATGAAGGCATTTTTGTGCGAGATCCGTTTTTCAAATCATACCTCCATACCCGTAAGTGTGAGGATCGTTTGGGCATAAATGCATGTACAGTATCCATTATGCCACGATATGTCGGGAAATCTGAGGACCGCGTGGGTTTAAATATGAGCATATAGACAGTCAACATTACGCCGCGTGACCCGGGCTTGAAAACGCTCCAGGTATCACTTTGTCCAACAGTGTGCGGGCCGCTTGCGCAGTAAATTTGAAATGGGTATTAAAACGTTCGTTACATTTTAGGACAGGGTATTGCGCGTCATACATTGCCTACTTTGGCATTGAAGGTGCCCGCTGTCGTCGAAGTCCCCGTACGCTCCTCTATACTTTCGCATCGGAGTGCAATGTTTTAGCCCGTCAGCAGCCGCCTAGCGATCGGCACTCAAATTAGATTTGCCCCTTCACGAAGTGAGGGGCGGCTGGGCAGAGGTGATCATCGCATAAAATAAGGGTGTGCTAGGATAACTCGATCCGAAGACATATGGGAGAGGCCTCACTATCCCGAAAACACATGAACAACATGACTCGCGCCTTTACAGCGTTAAAAGGACAGCCGAGAAGGTATTGCGTGGAAATGAACCAGAGCAATAGGCGGAAACATATACGGGGATTATCCTAACCCCGTTATAACCTAACTCACGGCTTTTGGGGGCGAAACACTAGGAATGTGCGTAGAAATGGCTTTGCAGTTCTCAAAGGACTACGTATCATGTGAATGTACCCAAGGAAGGAACACGCGAATAGTCGGCAAAAATATCGCATACTCTGTGGCCCGTTGTTGAGAAAAATGCGGTCTTGAAGGGAGGACAAGCAAAGATCACAATGACAGTTTAGGTTTACCCTCGCTGCGTCAACTCAACACCCCGTGCTCCCCCCCCTCCCCCCCCCCTTCCCCCACCTCGCACCACCTCCCCCGCCCCTCCGTCTCCCCTCCCTGCCCCCCCCATCCAACGCCTTCGCCCCCGACCTAATGTCCATCACCACCAATAACGCGCTAAAAAACAATAATTAGCACGGGGTCCCAACTCCGGCCTTGGAGCGCATCTGCCGGTATGCGACGGACCACACCGCCAGCTCAAGTGAAACAAGCGCTATGTATACTCCTCTAGCCAACCCAGGAGCGCCAGTATCGGGACGCCACATCAGCGGCAAAAAATCCAGCAGAGTCATTTGTCGAAAGGGGGCGGTGCGAGGAACTGCATTCTTTATCGCTGAAGGTCACGGGGAAGTGGTCATTGGAGGAGGTCGGCACCATCAACAAGATTCAGCGGAATTTCCCATTGAGAGCTTTTTCCCCAACAACGCCGGTGGGCGTAGGAGGAGGAGGCGCCGTCGTTGGTATCGAAGCCCGAGTGGTGATAGCGTGGCAGGGGCGGTTGGTAACAGCTGCCATTTTCCGGGGGGGGTGTCTCCGGAGAGATCGAGCGGCCGATATCAAGACAACAGGGCGACACATGTCGGATACCCAATGGTACAGGAGGCGCAACGGGTACAGGAGGCGCACCCGGTACCTGAGACGCAGTCAGCGCTATCAACGGCAGGCTTGGAGAAAACGCCTGAGATTGAACCAGCAGGCCTAGGTAGAACAGATCTGGGCGTGGGGTTTCCACCGACCAGTCAAATGTCGTCGTTGGCGATGACGTCGGAGGCATCCGTTGAACGAGTGTTGCATGGAGAGGGCGACGAGTGGCGGAGCGGCACGGGACGTCGTGGGGTCGGGTCGGTAGCGGTGGCAGCGGTGTTGAAGAGAGGGGACTTTTTTGGTGTGGCCCCGATGTCGCCAACGGTAAACCAGGCGAGCGAGTTTGGAGCACTTATGTATGTATGCGCGTTGCAGGTTCTTTGTCTGTATTGATTGCGCTTCAGTATAAACGTACCACGATAAGGGTACAGCACCTCTTTTTGACCAAAACATTTCTGACCGGCGGGGGTATCTACTAAACTAGACTAACAGCCTACCCAATGTGGTTGCAACCCCAGTTGTGTTTGTCGGTATTGTTGGCTTTGTACGCAAGCAATGGGACTGTTCATCAGGAAATGCATACATCGCTTCTGAACGTCAGGTTTTGTGCGAGGTGCAGCGCTCGTCAAATAACGACCCTCAGAGAATACAGTTGCATTCCTGCGGTAGCATGCGCGAGTCTCAAACGAGCGTTTCGGAGTCCCACGATATTTCTTGTGGTACATCACCGGCAGCGATCTTGGGCAAGAGTAGTTGGATGACGGGCTCTTTAAACAGCTCCATATGCACCACAGGACCGCATGTGTAGTGAGGCATGAACAGCGCACTAAGCAATGTACCACCTTGCTCGTCTTAAGGGAATGTATTTTGCTCGAAACGTTGATCAATAGAACGTTTCCCGTCATCTCAACCCGACCCCTGGCTTCCGCTCTACGTTTCGTGCCTCAGAATACTGCGCAAAGCGCCAAACAACTAAACGAGCAGGCCGGTGAGACAACTAACTCCCATACTGAGCACTTTCCAACGGACAATACTAAACAGCTACCATTGGCGACGACCATGGTAGCGGCGGCAGCAGCGGTGGAGGTAGACGAGCCAGAGACACCTGCCGTGGCACCTAAAACAGCACAATCGGGTGAGCCTGAGATGTCTGCCATGGCATTTGCAGCGGCACGTCCAAGCGTCACAGTGACCCCAGAAGCAAGCGTAACAACATCCAAGATGGCGTGTTTAAGCGTCACATTGACTGCAGAAACAACTTCTACTGCATCTAAAATCACGCGTTCGAGGGTCACAGCAACTCCAGACCCACCCGTTGTTCGCGGTGACGCTTCAAAGTCATCTGCGCCGGCCTTTGCGGGTTTTCACACCGCGTCGCTGGTGGCTGGGCCGGGCGGCGTAAAATGCTTGGCGGTGCGGTTGACCGTGCTCCAGAAGGTGTGCCCTCCCGTGCACGCGAGATTGAAGAAGGCGGTTGCTGAAAGGTGCGCAGGGGTGGGAGACTCTGTCTACAATAGCGAGTGCATCGACATTTTCTGAAGGTCCTCCCTTGACTAGCTTTCGACGCGCGATACGGTAGGGGTGAGCCCGACTGGTTTGAGGCTCCTCGCTCCAACGGGCTAACACGAAGCTCACCCAGATCTAACTCGAGGAAGCACGAAAGTGTGCAACCTGATTAACAACCCCATGGCCTGGCCTAGGCATGAAGACTAGACCACAGTTGTACAAGTAGTTTTCGAAGCAGTGACGGTGTTTCATTGATGGCTGAGTTACTAAGGCGCCGCGTCGGTCATAAATATTCCGGCCGAACAGCGCAACTAATGCCTACGGTGTAGCGTAGCACGCGCGACTCTGAGCCAACAGATACGTTAGGTTGTTCCTCAAAAACGCAGTTAATCTAACGGTGATAGGAAGTTGCAAGTCGCAGCACTACGAGCTGCACGTATAGTCCATATACATGTTGGTTATGCAGCACTGCAGTACCCTCTAGACCACAAGGACATAAATTACAACACAATAAGATGCTTTCGAGTTTCTTCACTCCCCCAGGGTCGGGACATTGATGTCCGGGACTATCCTCTAACCACGGACTAGTACATATAAGAGTCATCCCGCGGTAGGTGTTGCAGTTGTTGGATTAACTAAAAATGTACCTGTCCGGTTGAGCTCCTCACGTGCGGAACTTCTAGCGGTTAGTCATTAGGCAAGTAATTTCACGAGTGTATAAGGTATTTTAGGATTGAGACATAGGCGCTTGGTCGGGTTGTGCAAAACGAATGCCTTTGAAGTCATTTTTCGGGTGAGATATTGAGCCCCTCAAGTTAGGAGTTTCAGAAAATTCTTAGAATCTGCTGCACCCCTACTGTGGGATGGCTCAGGAGCACACTTCGATTGAGTGGGATACACGATATAAGAGCCGGCTGGAACAGGCCAGTGTTTCGGCTCTTGTCTCCCCTCTGCTCTTTTCTACGATTGGGTATCATGTATGTTTTAGTATGGGAACAATATGTTACAATTCAGTTTGATCGCCCTAAAGCCCGCTTTCTCCCGGTGTGCATGCTCTTAAAACGGGTAACCCACAGTAGGAGTGTTATGTGATGATACATTTTTTCTATGTCGGCCAGCGTGTACGGGTACATATGCAACAGTAAGGTTTTGCGGCAACGCTCGAGTCTCCTGTATTTCACCCTCTTACGACGGCAGACTTTTCTTAACGTTAAGCCGGAGAAACAGCACGGCAGCTCCAGCAACGATTTCCCCTTACCGCAACGGTTGAGGGTGGAACGTTTTCCATGACATGGTCACTGTGGTGTCGCTGTTTCCCCAACAACATTTACTCAATGGCCGCCACGGTTCACAACCTGGTGGTCGTGTTAGTGTCGCCCTTTGCCAAATAACACTTGCTTAGTGGAAAGAGCCTACCTCTCAACCGATGGTACCTACAGTGCGTTATCTGTTGGTCAATCTGAGCTCATGAGTACGTTGACTGTGAGCTACTGTAGTCCGCTTGGTAACCGCTCACAAGCGGGGAGCTTCAGCGCCGAAAAGTCTACACGCCACCTGATTTCACATAAACCTTTTCTACGGTAAAGCCGTTTGCAAAACGCCAGCTGTGAGTTCGATGAGTTGGGCGATCGATATGCAGCTTTGCAAGCTGCGTGATACTTCGGCCGCGCGCTCATGCATTTCCCTCCCCGTTAAGGATACGGTTCAACAACGTGCACTCGACTGCCGTCATACCCGTTGATACAGATACTCAGGATGGATACAGGAGGCGGGTCAAAAGATCGAGGAAGAGTGGAACGAGCTTCTCTCGAATGAGTCGGTCAAGTCCTTGAGCAGCTCATTCTACGAAATATTCTCGAAGGGGAACTGCGCCAGCGGCCGTCAGAGAACGGTAATAATACCTACAGGCCGTTGCTCCTTTCTCTGTTGTACAAACATATCCAGTTGGACACCACTGCGGACATGGAGGTTGATATTTACTTGTACGCACAGATCTACAAGCAATTAAAACGGCTAATTGAGGTCACACTTGCAACAGACAGCGAAATTGGCTCAGTTAACCGCGGTCGGAACGACCGAAACAGTTGCCAGGCTATGTGGCAGGTGAGTAGCCCAGCGGTGTCATGCTTCTGATCCCCCCTATCGCTCTCTCCAACACCCCACGATGTTTCGTCCTTTGTGCAAGCAATGTTTGCCTGATCGCATAAAACCCGACGCTCTCCATCCCGGCATTGTACAGATGCAAAAGTCTATGGTCTATGATCTTAAGAAAACGGGTATGCGCGACAATGATTACACTGTTGTCCCCCCCCTTACTTAACCGTTTTCCATTCATGGCTACGCCATTCAGGGTCATAATGATGAGTCAAAATCTGTCGACTGGGCCAGCACCGATGGCGGCGACAGTCTTTCTTCTATCTTTGCCGGTGCCGGTGGCGTGGGCGGGGTTAGCGAGGGTCTGGGTGGCAGGGACGACACCGTCAGCGTCGAAGACAGAAAAACCACTGCGCGCCCAACCACGTGTTCAACGCCTTCAACAGCGGCCACTAGTAACCTCTTTGACTTGGGTAGAAGGTTCAAAGTTTTGCGTTTGTGCTCGTCGGTTCAGACCGTCATTCCCGTTCGCCTCGGGCGGACTCTACCATGTTCACCGAGCGCCTCCGGCCCAACCTACGAACCAGACGCTATCGACAACGATCAGGCTTGTCCAAGGACGCCCCGCTGGCGTACGTTCAAAGATAGTGGCTTCAACGATAAAGCCGCCGACGTGGTGCGTTCTCCGCAAAGCCCGTGGCGGGGACACGGCACGATAAATATCTTGTCTGGTGGCCGTTTCAAGGGGAGCAGGGGTGGCGGGATTGGCGGCATGTTCGCTCGCAGCAGCGCGCGCTGGAAAGGACGCAACAGAGATCGCAGTCATGACGCAGCTGAAACCCTAAGACGAGGCAAGAAGGCAATGGAACAATGCTGTGAGAGACCCGAGGTGGGAGAGGATGGCCTTTCCCCCGACGCGGGGGAGCGGCGCCGGGGGCTGTGGGACTGCCCGGTGTCGCCATTCTCGCCACCTCCTCTCTTTGAGGAAAGGCCGATGTCCGGGTTGGAATGTCCGGAAGAAGGAGACTCCCCAGTCCGAGGAGCGAAAGAAGGTAAACAAGGCGGTAGCGTGGCGCAAACGGGGGCAGCGGAGGCGCGCGTGGTATTGGGTGAGCATACTTCGGGGGTACCAGAGAAGTGCAGCCCTCGCCATATTTCAGGCACGTCTTCCCGCGGGGACGTGCGCCCTGTGGAGGAAATCATGCATGTATACCCTACTGCTCCCGGACGCCAACAAGGAAGCGGATGGCGACTGAAGCGTTCACGGATGATAAGTGGACGACAAAAACAGGGCCGACAAGAACCAATTTTAGACCGGATCGCTAAGGGGGAGACTCTGAACGTGTTCCCGCAGAGCTTTTAGTTGAAGTCCACCAGGCCAATGCATCATCCGTAGGCAGTTCTTGTTGTCTGCAGTCAAACTTTACAGGGTCAGCTGGCAATGGATTGCGAGTTGCGAACGACGATGGAATCACGGTCGATGTCGCCCCGATTTAGTCAAACAGACGCTGGATAGTATTCTGAGAAGGAGCCACCACTAAATCATTGCGCCACACCAGGTCTCCTACTTTCTTGTTTGAAAGAATGCACGCTTACAATCATACCTGGTAAGCAGTAAGCCCGTGAATATATCCTGCTAGAGGGTGGCCCGACGCCTTTTACCCTGCCCCACAAAACATTCTGCCCACTGCAGCCTCCGCTTGTTTGTGGTGCAAAGGCTCACCGCTAAGCGTATGGGGTTGTGTTTGTGTGCGTACGGTCGTGCGTAGATGCGTCCAAAAGTTATGCCAACGGTCAAGGGATCACGGACCAAATGCGTGTGCAGTTCACAGCGCAGTCGAGTCATCCCTATATAGTGCCGGTTGAATGGTGTCTATGGACGGTATAATGCCGGTGAAACTTGATTGGCACGACTAGAATTCGTTGTTATACTGTTACTACTGTAGTATCGGTACTATACCCAATATTGTCGGTGTCCGGCATACTGCCGGTATTCTTGGCCGGTTCACCTTCCGGTGCACGATAGGGAAACCAACACTTCACATACAACACCCTGAACTTTTCCTTAGATCTGCACGCTATATAGCCGCCAAAGATGTGCAATACGCCCTCTGATTCAAGCACCTGAGACCCAACTTCCTTAGCGCTTAGTGTTAGTGTAGAAAACAACCCAGCAGCTAGACCACCGCGTGCCGTAGTTGATGTAATTGACGCGCAGAGCGAACTCCATCCACTCCTTAATTGCTCCAAAATGTGTCAAAAAAGAGGAAGTTTCCTGATTTTTGGGTGTTGAACCGATCTCAATGGTCCGAAGGGTTAGTCAGTCAGCCAAAGGTTTGATGTCGGACTCTCATATTAATTTTTGCCAACGTTATGTTTTGTTTTTTTGTGGTTGCTCGTACCTTTGTCCCGGCAGTTTAGGCGGTCAGAGCGAACAGATCCCATCACCGCTATACTATTCCAAGCGGCGAAACGAACAATTCGAAGGTAGCGTGTTTGACGCGAAACACTATTAATAGAGAAAAAGTGGGTTAGCCCTTACTGGGCCCATGTACAGTGACCACAAAACGGTAATTGCGACATTTTCAAGCGTCCACGAGTAGCGTGAGCGTGCAGCAGAGTACGAGCAGGACTGTGCCGCATCCGTCCTGTACGACCCCCTTGCATTGTTGTACGTCGGGCACCAAGGTTTATCACCCCCCAATCAGCAGTGTCCGATACTGTAGTCATCAGTTTTCAACGTCATCCCCCCCCCCCCGTAAAGCCCCACAGGCACTTATAGAGCAGCAAAATAGCTACTCGCTGGAGTCGTTCTGAGTCATTGAAATGCTAGGACATGAACAAATCAAGGCTTTTAACGGGCTGGGTCACATGTTGCGGGTCGGGTCGAGTCAGGGTGATCCGATCCGACTACAGCAGTAGTTATATTTTAGAACGCCCTGACGCTATCCGCCGACCCGACCCGTGAGATTATAACATCTCCTGATCCGACCAGACTCGACCCGCGAGCTTGAAAAATAACTTGTGGCCTTACCCGGGGATCGCGAACCGGTTCACGACCCGTGTAAAGCCCCTCTGAAAATGTCCCCCCTCCCACCGTAGCGTTGGTCCTCAGCGGCGGCGGTATCTGGTTCTTTAGGCCCACCACGCGTCCCCTGGCTACCCGATGGGCTCTCCTAAATATTTCGGTGGGAATCTGTCAAGATATTTCGTGGAGAAACACGGAGGGGGGTGGGGTCACTTACGCACCACCGCCGATAAACTCAGCACCGTCCCGTAACCAAGCGGCGAGGACGTATGCTGTACGTGGCTGGGGAGGCGGAGATAACGGCCGTTGGCTAATGTTTTTCTCGTTGTTGCGGTTTGTGCATGTACGCACCTGAACCTCATTCCACTCCCCAAACTTAAACTACCTATCCTGGGATAACACCGTGCTCATACGTTCATGATGCGTCCTATTATGTCGAGGCGCCGAACGAAGAGATGATACAGTTGCAGGGCACTGTCTCGGCGTCTAGCACCGTGAAAGCTCTAGGTTGTCGCCATCTCCCATGCCTTTCGCGGCCAACTCGGTCGGAGCTTCACGCAACGTAGCTCGGCGGTTGTCTGTTTTCCGCACAAACTGCCTGGAGCTATGGTTGACGAACGTCCGAAGCGCTGCTCCAACGGTTTTTCAGCGCACATGATGTGCATTCAAAACAAAGGTCAACACCCCAACCACACAGTTAGAGGGCCACACAGTTAAAGGAAAATAGCAGACATATGCCGATACAGTCCCCCCCCGCCCTCCTGTACCGTCTCGATAAAAAATACGTATCGTTGTATCTTTACCAGGCCTATGATACATAACCGAATCAGCGTCAACCGTCCTTACTTACTGTGATTTGTACATGGAAAAAGTGTGAACACAGCGAAAAAGTATAAGATGCGCTGCTGGATCGAAACCCATACGCTCCGTCCTGCTACGCATGCACACGATTGCCGGGCGAGATCGTCGTTGACCGCTAAAAATAGCTCATGTACGAGAATAAAAACAGGTTTACTACAGAACAGTACCGCCCACCCCAACTATAAACGTATCTACCAGTACAGCACATCACAGAATTAAGGACAACTTTTACCTTTCCCTGCCGCTTACCGGGTGTTATCCGGTACCAACATGCAAAGGTGCCTCCCAGACCCAGCCCATGGTTTTTTGTAATACATGCCGACGCACAAGAGCCTATGCTCACAACCCGTGTGTCACAACAAGGGTTTCAGCCTTAGTCAGAGCAGGCGTGTCCACATCCAGCATAGGTGTATAGTAGTCCCTACACCGAAGCGACGGTAACATGGTGTGATACCCCCCGTTTTTCACTACCGCGCGAACGAGCGGCTCTACACCCCACCCGAACATATGCCATGTAGGATACTACCTGGTACAGTAGTGTTTTTCTAGCGCAGCGTACCGGGTAACAAACAACTACATCTCACGACAGAAACCGAAAAAACACCAAAAAACACCAAAAAACAAATTCTTACTGCAAATGAACCGATCCGTAGTCACTTCGTGTGAGTGGCTTTGAGCCACCGCAAACAGATAGACGATACACGTGCGCCCCCCCCCCCATCCGTAGACTTAGAGTGATGCTTATAGGACAGAACCCCCATTATCGGGGGACAAACCACCTGCAATTTGTGTGGGGTTCTGTTTTTTTTTTTTGCCCGGTAAAGGGTAAAGACATAGTGCTGTGGAAAGAGGCCCACCATTTTTTTTTCTTCTTCTGAGGCTCCTAACCGCTTGAGCAAATGGCGAAAAAAACGATTTTGAGTAAGCCGAAAGTGCAACAAGATGAACTCAACCCGTTTTCAAGGTATTCCATGCAAAGCATATGGCAATATAAAAATGACATTGCGACGATTTTTCGGTATAGTATCAATAGATGTAAGGAGTCCCGTCGTTCAGAAACAAAATAGCGAAAAGGTACTATTGACACTTCCATCGAGCGTAGCACACCGAAAAACAAAAAAAAATGATAGATGTGGACGCCCCCCTGTGGTACATCAGAGGACGTACACATCTACTGTAAATTTTCAGCGAGTCCCCGCGCAGGAAGCTCAATATTGCGCCGAAAAACCTCACCTGATGAGGTGAAATTAAAATGCAACCCGAGGAAGAATCCCATGGCCTAGACATATGCTAATCATGTTGTAAACCACAAATAGTACTCCACCGATAGCGGGTATTTTGTTAGTCTAAGCTCTATTCTTATGGAGGGGCTCCCTCAGATGGAAACGTTCCGGGCAAAAAGAGGTACTTCACCCCTATCGTGCCACGTATCTCCAGTAAAAAGGTTAAAACGAGCGGTGCAGCTGCTCAAAGTCGACGCCAAGGGGACCCGACACCCGGTAGCTCTCCACCGGACCCCTCAGGACCTTCAGGCCGCGCATCACGGGCTTGCCGCCGACACCGAGGACGACACGAGAGGTCTCCCCGAGCATCCCAGCAATGTCCGACGAAAACGCGCCAGCCTCCACGCCAACATTAACCTGCCAAAAATCTACCTCCGGCACCGATTTCCCATCAGGGAGGACTAAATAGTCCTGGTGGTTGGTGCCAATGTTAATTCTGAGGGTAATCGCGGGTCCGTCGACTCGGAAAACCGCGTGCGTCGAGTCCACCTTTAGGAGCCCGTCCACGCCCTCTTCTTCTAGGAATTTCGCACACCATTCGGGCGCGGCGAGGGTTACCGACCGGGGTATCCACTCCTCGAACGGGAATGTTTCCGCCTCTGCCGATGCAGTCGATGATCGTTCTCCGCGCAGGGATCGCCTGCGGCGGCTGTGGCGAGCCCTGGGAGTGATATGATCGAACTTTTCGGCCCAGACTTTGTCCCCGCCGAAGGGCTGGCACTCGGCGGGTAAGTTCATTGCGCTGACAACTGTGTCGCCGTCAGGAAGAGTCACCCCCGCGGTAGGAGAACTCAGAGCGGGGTACTCTTGTCCGTCGACGAGAATACGCAAAGCTCCGTTTGCTAAACACGACCCCTCACTTCTGAAACCGTTACCATTAAGAGTGTTACCAACACCGAAACCGCCGCCATTGTCATCGGTTAGTATCGAACATTTTTTCTCGTTGTCTATGGTATGTGGGTCTACCACTTCGATTACGAGACTGTGCTTGCTGCCGCCGCCGAATATGAGGGAGACTGCTGTAAGAAGTTGTCGGTCTGGGAAATCGGGCTGGGGGGCTGTGACCCGCACGTTGAGTTGCAGTTCCGGCCCGTCCGACAGCATGGAGTACCACTCGCCATCCGTCCCGGCCCAGTCAAAGGTTTGCCCCCGCAAGCCCATCATGTGAGGGTCACCCTGCTCAACGATTAAACCGTGACACGGAAAAACGAAATTGGGCATGCAGTAGTTACGTCGCACATCATCCGGGGAAAAACAAAACGACACGATAGCCTAGAAAATTACAAACGGGTGCAAATGACGGGCTAGGGGGTTACGAGAGGCAGTGAGAAGCAACGCTGGTGGTTGTCAGGGAGATGTGTAATGATTTCCCGGGGAAGCCATGAAAGGCCCAGGATTTCGCCCGGCCCAAAACGTATTTTAAAACCCCGGTAGAAGCACGTGCATGCATTTGGGGACTGACACTTTATAGTCAGTGTGCGACGCATTCTACGGTAATCGCTAGCTGTAGATATCAGAACGTATCAAAAGGTAAGAAAAAGCGCATGATCCCGTTCGAGCACATCGGTGCGTCCGAGTGGAATGGCAGTGCTGATTGAAGGGGTTGCAACCCTTGGATTAAATCAAGGGCCCCAGTGCTTAGCAGCCAGACCGACCCCGCATTGCCCTTTCGTCAGATCTGCACCATAATCGCTGACCCATAGTCAGCTCCGACTATAGGTGAGTGGTTATGATGCGTAGTTGATAAAACGTCACCCACGTTAGCCCCAGGGTCAATGTCCATCCTGTTATGCGCCTACAGAGTAGACTTCGAGGCGTATATTTGGCGATTAGAGTCATGCTACTGTAGGGGTGCCGTTCTTTCAGCTCGGGGTGGTCGGGGCTCTTGGGGTGCTCGGGGTGCTCGGCGCGCAATCATACTTGAAATGTGCATCGTGACGCGCAACTCTTCTGCTCTTACGCAAGTCGAGGCTCATAACCTGTTTGTAAGCCGAGGCGCATAACCTGTTGGTGGACTTTGCAGCTAGAGTCATGATACGGTAGGGGGTTGCACTCTTGAACCTGTGTCTCTAATGCCTAATACAGATACATTTCACACTGACGAGCACCTTCGACCGAGTAGCTATCCAGTATTTTTTTAGCCCGATGTGTAGGTTACAACACGATTCCTTTTGATACCTACAGTAGCTCGTACGATTTTGTATGAGACTGGCCAGAGCTTCGGTAAGGGGGTGCACTAGTCGCCACTAGTCACTTTCAAGCCCTTTCTTTCGGCGGCTGTAAGCTGCTATGGTGAGTGGCTACACAATAAATGTGCGTTTCTTTTAAGCTAAAGTGCTTTTCGGGTTCGCGAAGTGCACTGGCACTGTCGAGGTGTTTGTCCAGCCACGCTGGCAATGAAGATAAAAGGCCGCTTTGAGCGAGGATCAGAGCCCCAAGGAAAACGTTTTTCCTAGCCTGGGTAATGAAAGTAAGAGTACCCCTCTACTGTAACCTCGATCGGCTTAATCTACAACCATTGTTTAGTTCGTTTTGTGGGTGAGGTATACCTGGTGGAGCTCTTCACGCGAAGAGCCTCAGGAAATCCAGGTGTCATCCGTACTATTTTTAGAATTTTAGGTAACGGGCGAAGTGCCTTTCTAATTTTTGGCGCCGAATGTTTGTAGAGGTCAGTTTCTAGCCTCGCTTGCCCCGTTTTTCATGCATGTCCCACTCAACGAACGGATATACCCAAAAATGCAAACCAAAACATCTTAATATGCAAATACATCAACTCCCATTGACAGCAAATACATTTTGCTGGGGTTGGGAATGGGGTTCGGGTTGGGGTTTGGATTGGGATTGGGGTGGGTTTGGTTGCGTTGGGAGGGTTTGGGTTGGGTCGGTTCGGTTCGGGTCGGGTCGGGTCGGGTCGGGTTGGGTTGGGTTGGGTTGGAATCAGTTTGGGTGGGACTTTCCTGTGTCCTACCAACGCACACAGTTGACGACAGTCACAAATATCCATCAGTGCAAGTTCCTAGCGATAGCTACAGAAGCTTGACAAAAGGTAAAAAAAGATTCTCACATTAGCCCCAGGATCAATGCAAACCCCGTCGTTGTTCCTGCAGATAATGTCGGTGCCTCCGCCGTCCGCCGGGCTTTCGGTGCCGATGTCGGTGCCGGTACCGCACTGGCAGAAGGATGGCGCGACACACGAGTCGCTATCGGGGGTAGCACAAACCGAATTAATTGCGGTGACAAATGCCAAAGTTTCCTCCGGTGTTGTGCCGGTGGCGACCTCCTCAAGCTCGGTAAATCCGCTTGTCGGGCACGAACAACTCCCGGTGTCAGCCCCGACACCGACTACAAGAGCTGGTAGCAGGCGCATGGAGGAGACGATGGCCCAGAGTGCGGTCCATGTGCTACGACTACTGGTCCGCATGATTTGCGAAGCTTCAGTATGTGTCGCCGATCCGTAAAAGTGATACACCTTGCTTGAAACACCTACCCTGCGTGCGTATTGCTAAGCCGTCAATGCAATATCACTCCCTCCGAGCACCGACACTGCGTTCGCGCAGACTAGGCAGCAGGGGGGGGGGGTTGAAAGCAAGAGAGAAGGGTATGAGTGTTGGACAATGTGGGAATTGTCGACGTGATTGTCTGTTGCCGTGAAAGTAGAATATCTTCTGCTCTCCGATCCCCTACACAGAGTCTACAAGAGTCTATAGCAGGGGGGGGGGCAATGGAAGGAGTGATGTGTTGGCGCCACAAAATGTGGGACCGGTCCGCTTGGTTTGGTGCGCTCAGCAGGCATGCATGTGTTGCGGAGTCGTCAAACTGTGAACTTCCTCTCTCTCTCTTTCCGACCACATACACTGTCCGCGCAGCAACGAGCCATCCAACAGGGGGGGGAGTTGCAAGCAAAGGAGGGATGTATTGACGTCGGGAAACGTGCGGAACCGTGGTTCAGCATGAAACGAAGTCAATGCTTAAGATAATAACGCAGTGTACTTGTGTCTCGGCTAGAGAACTTCGCGTCGCCGCTACAGAATCGCTAAGAGGCTATGAGGAGTGACGGGACGTTGAGAAATCCCATATCAATGGTGTGGGGAGTGGTGGGGTCGCAGCCCCACATCCATGGCGCGGGGGTTGACTCTGAATGCGGCTTAAGAGTCAAGGATCACACCGTAGACGAGCATGTTTTATGAGAAAGATGGAGAAAAGGGAGGTGTTAAAAAGGAGTCGTGGGTCGCCGGAAGGGGAGGGGGGGTGGTGATAGCCACACACCTGCGTGCGGCTTAAGAGTCGAGGGCAGCGTGTACTAACCCCTCATCCATTTCAGAACTGCAAAACCCTATTACACTCTAACTCCTAGTTATTTCTCAGTAAAGACGTCGGCGCAGTTGGTGACGGGTTAACTACTGGAGGAAGAAAGTCCCCACACTTAGTATTGCACGTGTTTTGTCACAAAAAACGAGGATACGAGTCTAAAGGGGATGATAGAAGGTTGGAAAAACAGGAGAAAGCTGTTGCCACTTTAGGAAAACCCAGGCACAACAACGACCACTGACTGACCCGTGCCTGGACAGAGGTAGCAGTTTTTGGGCCACACGTTTTCTGGCTGGCGGAGATCGTCCACCGATGCACTGCCGAGTATCGTTGAAGCCACCGTTGTTTTTTACTGTATTATTCGAGAGATGCCTAGGACATGAGATTTGTGCATGGGCTTTCTCTTTCACGTGTTCGTTAAATCACGTTTCTGGGTGAGATACATAACTCAGTGAGAGAAAGGATCTTCAGAAAATTCCAGGTGCAGCCCAACGGTAACATTGGTCTCGACGAAGGGTGCGGTAAGGGGCCGTTCTCCGTTTTCAATGTCGTATATGGAAGCTCTAATATCGAAATCCGGACGCGTGCTGGGATAAAGGTAGCCCCTTTTTTTGCCAAGTTCTTTCTGGATGACGAGAATTCTCATTGAACCCCAATATATTATAAAAAAATGAAAATACACTCCAGCTGTGAGATCGAAGATTCTGTCGAAACTCATCTTTGAAAGCTGTGTGTGATACTCCGATCGCGCGTATTACGGGTTGTGTGCTCATTAAGGATACAGGTCGGCGACTCCCCTTACAACTACAGTGTAGCTATCAAGGTCAACAGGGTGATGTTAGGCAGTCTGTGCGCGGAAACTATATAAAACCCGTTTCTGAGGGGGACAAAATCTGACGGCTGTGGAAGGAAATGCATCCGTTTATCAAGTGAATTCTGTAAGTCGAATAACCGGTGAGGGGACGGCGGAGTTTTGAAGGACGTGGGGACCTGGTTTTGATCTAAAGGGGCGGGTTTGGAGGGGGGGGCGGAAGGGGGGGGGGGGGGGGGGGGCGAAGGGGGGGGCAGACGGGCGGACAATTCGTGCGTAGAAGCTATAAATCCTTGTAAGGGGATAAATCTGACGGTTTTGGGGGAAAAAAAAAAACACCAGTTTATCATGGGGGGGGGGTTGGGGCGGGGGTGGGGCGGGGGTGGGGCAGCTCAATCTGTGCGTGGAAACTATACATTCTGTTAAGGGGATAAATGTGACGGTTTTGGAAATAATGCATCAGTTTATCATGTATATCCTGGGGTAAGTCGTACAATCAGCGAGTAGGGGGCGGAGTGTTCGAGGGGGTGGGGGTGGGATGTGGTGGGGAGGTGGGGGGGGGGGGGGGGGGGGGGGGGGGGGGGGGGCGGGGGAAAGGAAGGGCTTAGGTGGCATAGATGTAGGGGTTTGTTATACGTGAGGTGCTAGGTCTAACGGGTGGCGGGGAAGGAGGGGGCGTTCGGGGCGGGGGGGGGGGGGGGGGGGGGGGGGGGGGGAGGGGGGGGAAACAGCGGCATGGATGGCTCTAGAAAGATAATGAGGTGATATCCAGTGCGTGAAGTGTTTATTAATCTGGCGGATTTCGATATTAGGTGGGGCGTTTGAGCAAGGAAGAGCGAGAAGGGGGGGGGGGGGGGGGGATATTTTCAGTGATGGGAAGTACCGCAGAAAAAGGACTTTACCTACCGGTAATTTACCGCAAATCACCTTTTGTGTTTACCTACCGGTAATTACCGCGGGTGTATACGGCCCTCGATGACGCCAGGCTCAAGCGAGAGTGCGGACCCCAGAGATCCCCAAGAGGAAGATGCCATGATGTTTGTCTTGTTGCTGTGTGTGGTGTGCTTCTGTGGTTTGAGTCGTGTGGTCTGCTGTCTGCTGTGAACTTGAAAATTTTGAAATCAGCTGCCCGCCAAAAAAAGGGGGGCCCGCGGGGAACATGGGGGTACCCAGGTGAAAATTCCCCCATTTTTTCATGTTACCTACCCCCGAACATCGTTACCGGTAACTACCGGTACTCCGGTACTTCCCATCACTGGATATTTTAGGAGGTTTAGGTCACAAAAAATATTCAAATACACTCCGGCTGTGAGATCAAAGATATGTAGAGAATATATATATCGGAACGGCGTGCTTGTCTTTTGCAAAGATGATTGTTTTTTTGTTTCACCTTGGGTCACGGATCTGTTCATCAGCGTTCACTCTCGATTTGCTCTGAACCAGTTCTTTTGGGGTTAAGAAAGGGGCAGACTCTCCTCAAGCGAGGAGTAGTATTAGAAAAAAAATGGTACGCCTCTACCGTAGCGTATGTCTCGAACCGATCGAACCATTCCTAACTCCCTTGTACACAGCATTCCTTCCAGCTTTGCGTCGAATCATGCCTCTGCAGTGCGGTAGTAAGGGTAATAACCGTCGAATCACGCCTCTATAGTGCGGTAGTAACGGTAGTAACCGTAGGGGTTGCAGTTTTGGGGATCGAAAGTCGATTCTTACCTCTGACCGGGGTTGAGATCCTCAAGTGAGGTACTACCTGTCAGTTTGACATTTTTTGCGGGCATGTCCAAAAAAAAATACTGTAACGACGTCAGCTGTGGGTGTATTTGTTCTAGGACTGGGGTATACTTCGAGAAGTAGGAGTGTTGATCGGGCTGCGCCAATGAAGTGTCTTCGAAGTCATGTTTCCGGTGAGTTGGTGAGTTCCTCACAGTGGGAGCTCAGAAACTTCTTGGAATCTGCTGCTCTCCTTCCGTGGGATGACCGTTGATCTGGCTCGTCTACCTTCTACCCTTTTTTTGTTATCCTGGTTGCTGATTGGATAGGGCTCATAGAGCCAGCGCGCTGCGAGCGTTTTCCCTGGGGCGGCCGTCGATGTCCCGCCGCAGCTGGGGATGATTAGGCCCCATCCCCGGGTCAGAAATCCCTCCATGCATCTACAACTCCGACAACCCTGGGGCAAATAGAGTGATACCCCCGTTGATGCCGCCCGGCACGATGTGGAAGCCCCATCCCCATCGGCTGATTGCTGGTTGGACAGGGCTCATAGAGCCAGCGCACTGCGACAGTTGACTCTGGGGCCAACGTCGACGTCCCGCCGCATCCGGAGAGGACAAGTCCCTATTCCCGGGTCAGAAATTCCTCCATACATCTACAACTGCAATAACCCGGGGGGGGACGAAAGCAGTGATCCCCCGGGTCGATACCGCCCCGCACAGTGTTGAAAACCCACCCCCTTAAAAATATACATAGTAGTTGGCCTCGGTTGGCACTGACGCTGTAATACATTATTTTATGTACATTGGGGTTGGCGTTGGTTGGCAACGATCCTGTGAAGTATGCCAATCACTACGTGAGCTAGACAAACAGGGGTACCGTTTGTTTTTTTTGGCGGTCACTATGATGGTTGTTGAGTTTGATCATATTGTGCGGGGTGGAGAACCCTAACTCCGCACAAGGGGAATGATCCTGAGAATACGGCAAGGCATCCACGAGGCAGTTACATGGTAACACCCATTGCTCTCTGGAGTGGCCACACCAGAAACGAAGTAACTTATTGGCGCTATCATCTATAAGCAAGAAAGTAGTTACAAGGTGCTGAAGTTCGTCTTACGAACGGTTCTTGGAAGGATGCAGTCCACTCTTCATGCGACTCGCCGAACATTTAACGACTAAAAAGTAATCGGTAGATGTAGTTAGCCAACTAAGTGATTTTAATCGGCAAGCAGGCTGGCGAAATCAGCTGATGGTCAGCCGACTTGTCGACTAAAGTCAGGAGAGCGGAGCAAGCCAAGCCAGCTTCTCTCGACCGAGCAGGCCTGTCAAGAAAGGAAAAACGCACTCCGCATTGAACAGTCCTTCCTACGAATAATGAAACCCAATAAATCGAATAGTAGGCACCACCGAGAAACGACCAGCTGTTATTAATCGTCCGACTAATGACTAGTTGGGGACTCGGGTCGTGCCAACTCGCAGCCCTACTGATTGATGATTGCTATGTATGCATTTCACGCCATGTATGCAGATACTACTGTTATACCACTCAGAGACTGTGGGCGGAAAAGTGCAATCCGCTTGGGCTTTACAGGTATACCGCACCATGGTCCGTACATTTTCGTTCGGAGTGGTATTGTACAGTTGGTATTATACATCATGCAGCACACTATTAAAACCACGAGTACTAACACGCCTTACCCAGTATAGTACCACTATGGACAACGCAGATCTGGCGCCACGGGCGGAGCCGTCGCCGTACGGCTAGTCGTAGTGAAGTGCAGAATTCCGATACTAAGCCGTGTCAACGTAAATCTCTTTGTTTTCCACTTTCCGCAATCAGCATATATATTTACATTTCTACTGCGACATACTACAATTAGTACAACGAAGTATACGCGAACTTCGTTTGTGTCACAAATAATACCAGGTATTATGTGTTTTGACTGCAGCATGCTGTTATCGTAGCAGGGTTTACGGTTTTGTTGGCAGGTTTGGTTATTTCGTTTGCATGTAGATGTTAAGGAATTAGAGTGTATTACATTAGTCCGTCTGACCACACCAGCAAGAAAAAGGTTAACCAATTGCCTGCTCAAAATTAAGTCTTGTCGCAACACTCTTCCCCCGTGTGGACCGCCGTGAGAGCAGGTCGGCCGGATATACGGGCGGACGTGTCAATATCCACGCTGTCCCATTTTTTGGGGATAGCGGCGAGTATTATTAATAACTATTTCTAAGTTCGACATGTATGTGGGGCAAGTCGTAAAGGCATACCAGGTATTATTGATGGATGGTGAGGTTCGAACCCACGACTCAAAACCCCATGGTCCTGCCGTTGACGCCATTTGATAAGGAATTAGAGGGTGTTGGTCCGTTTGACCACTGGCGAAAGGTTATCCAATTGCCTAGCCAAAAGTAATACTTAAAACATAGAATGAGTGTTGCCACCCGGCCCGCCCCAGTATACCATGATACCTCTTCGACATATGTATACAATAATCACAAATCGCGTGTTACGGTAATTATACGGTGTTGGACCTCTTAAAAGTTGAAGCCAGCAATATTTCGTTTGCGTTTGCGAGTGTGGACACCGCGTCAAAGTTTATGCCCCATATTGCCGTCCCCCCACCCCCCCCCCAAAAAAAAACCTCCAACGCCCCCTCTTTTCCAACCAGCCGCACGATCGCCTAGACCTAGCACCACGCGTATAACAAGCCCCTACATATCTTTGATCTCACAGCCGAAGTGTATTTGAATATTATTTGTGACCTAAACCTCCTAAAAAACCTCACCCCCCCCCACCCCCACCCCTTCTCGCTCTCCCTTGCTCAAACGCCCCACCTAATATCGAAATCCGCCAGATTAATAAACACTTCACGCACTGGATATCACCTCATTATCTTTCGAGAGCCATCCATGCCGCTGCTTTCCCCCCCCCCGCCCCGAACGCCCCCTTCTTCCCCACCACCCGCACCATCGCCTAGACCTAGCACCACACGTATAACAAACCCCTCACCTAAAACCCTTCCTCCCCCCCCCCCCCCCGCCCCCACCCCCCACCTCCCCAAACCCCCCCACCCCATCCCAACCCCACCCCCTCGAACACTCCGCCCTCTCTCTACTCACTGATTGTACGACTTACCCCAGGATATACATGATGAACTGATGCATTCTTTCCAAAACCGTCACATTTATCCCCTCAAAGTAATGTATAGTTTCCACGCACAGATTGAGCTGCCCCACACGCCCCAACCCAACCCCAACCCCCCCCCATGATAAACTGGTGCATTTTTTTTTTTTTTTTCCCAAAACCGTCAGATTTATCCCCTTGAAAGGATTTATAGCTTACACGCACAAATTTCCCGCCCGTCCGCGCCCCCCCCCCTCCCCCCCCCCCCACCTCCAACCCCGCCCCTTTTGATCAAAACCAGGCCCCCACGTCCTTAAAAACTCCGCCCCCCCCCTCACCGGTTATTCTACTTACAGGATTCACTTGATAAACGGATACATTTCCATCCACAGCTGTCAGATTTTGTCCCCCTCGAAAACGGGTTTTATATAGTTTCCGGGCAGACTGCCTAACATCACCCTGTTGACCCTGATAGCTACACTGTAGTTGCAAGGGGAGTCGCCGAGCTATATCTTTAATGAGGACACACAACCCGTAATACGCGCGATCGGAGTATCACACACAGCTTGCAAAGATGAGTTTCGACGAAATCTTCCATCTCACAGCTGGAGTGTATTTTCATTTTTTATAATATTGCCGGAAGGCAAAACAAGGACGATGACAACAAAACCGCCAGCATGCGTGTATTACACCAAAAAAAGTGAAAATAGAATCACAGAAAGATACTGCGCACCGAAACAAACAACGAAGTATCACCGCCCCCCCTGTCAATTTCCTATGATACGTACGCGCGAGGCATAAGGCATTTGTGTCGTATCTAGTCCACCGTCAACTACACAACAAGCACCACACCGCCAACCCAAAATCGGAACAATAACGGTAAAGCTTCAAAGACGGAGGTGGGGGGACGCACACAAACCGGACAACAAACCAACGAGCGGCGAAGGCACGGACCAATAGCAACGGGCAAGATAATATTTCGAATGCAGTACACTACTACTTCGTTCCAACGCATACATAATAAGTACTCGGCGTGCATGTTGTAAGAGGCCTTTATGGCCCTGGATCAGGCAATCGATGAATGTGTTACCCCCGATGCTTTAGACCCAGGCTACGGTAGGGGGGTCCCCTTTTGGGCCTTTTATTTCAGTGGCTAGGGGTCACTCGCGCGAGTAACGCCTTTGTTCGTACGAGATCTTACGTTTTCTTCACGTCTTACATTGACGAAATCAATCCGCAATGCAAAGGTGATCTAAGCTGCGCCAAAACAAGTGCCTAAACCATCTTCATCCGTGGGGTACAGAGCCACTCGTGTGAGTGGCTCTAACACACCAGTGAAAATGGGGGTACCCTCCCTACCGTAGCCTTGGTCGCTACTACTACTACTACTACCACTACTACTACTACTACTGCTACTGCTACTACTACTATTACTGCCGTTGCTGAGCATAGGCAACATCTTCACGTAATCAAAGGCTTACCCTGGGCTATTATTATTGGTGATGGATCGATGTTTTACGCCGGCATCATAAAGCCCACGGGCACCTTCACGCACACACACCACACAACAACAAACACGTGTTTGTGCGCTTCTTAGGCCCATTCTGTTTTGCGCTGGCGTAGAAGATCGCTACCCCACAGCAACTGTTCCTCAACAAGAATGTGTGGTGCACGAGCACGGGTAAATCAATAGCTCCCCAAATAAAAACGGCCCTCGTAAAGAATGGTTACCGCATTATTATACGTATGATACAAGTACTCACGAGGTGGTAGATGTGTCCGTTATTAACTGGTGGAGGAGATAGACATGTATCTATTTTGAAAGTATTTTCGGGACCGACCCCCGGTTTGGGTGGCATGCCCACAGCTTGCCGCTAACACTATTATATGTATATGTATAGTCTACTACTGTAGTGCGTTAGGGGACCGCCGCGTGAGGGGACCGCCAGAGCGTTTATGGGCAGCGGGACCGCCGAGCGAGGGGACCGCCAAGGGATTTTGGGCAGCGGAACCACCGAGGGAGGGCTCCTCGTTCTTCAGCTGATATATCATATGTAAGTACTACAAGTAGTCTATAGTACTATATTATAATAGTACTACGTATTTTTGCTGCAATTATTGCTATAGACAGGCAATCTAATAATAATCTAGACTAACGTAATTCGCCGTGATTTTTATTGTTGATGCTAACGCTGCACATCGTTGGACGCAAATGAATTCACACCGTTGACGTTAATATGTATGTATGTGCTGTACGCCAATGAAGCGTTCGACGTAACACCGACAACAACAACAAGTCGCCTCTGGTATCGCTTTGATCTCACTCACCAGGCGTATACTCGAACACTAGCACGTGTCTTTCGTCGCGCCCCTCGTCCTGCCTGCCTGGTGGATGGCGTGGTTTTGCCGTCTTGTGGGGCATAATACGGGGCGAGGACACATCATCACTAGGTCGACGGCTTACTGTTTCTTTCATGAAAAAACATACACAACACACACAGAAGAATATCTTACGGCTAAGTTGTTTTTTTGCTGTTTGCCTCTTTCTACATACAGCTGATGATGATGCTGTTGTTAGCGTTGTTGTTGGCGTTGTCTTGATTCACCTTTCGCCGTAAAAGCAAATCCGAAATCACAGGGCAGGCTCCAGTCACTCTAAATTAAAGTGGAAGAACATACACCCAGGAAAAAACTTGTTTGTACAAGAGCCGGCTACAAGCCAGCATCCTCTTCCAAGAGGCGCAATAAAACGCCCGCAACCAACAAGAATCTTTCAACAAAAAAAACTCGAAGGGCCGTATCTGCAAAGAAAAAAAACGCAAGCAGTAGTCAAAATCTAAGACTTTGTGGTATGTATGGATGTTACCGTATTTTTATACGGGAGTGCACAATGGTGGTCCCTCCATAGTGCCGGTTGCCGCTACAGTGTCAGAAACACCGGCACTATAGCGGTAATCGGCACTACTCCGCACACTACCAGAACTAGCTTTTCCCATACGTGCCAAGCGATTTCACAGGCACTATAGCGGGAAACCGGCACTACAGGGGGACCTCTACACTGGAGTACGATGCAGCCCTTCGCGCTTCTCGTACCATGTTGCTGATGTATTTGTAGGACGTATCTCTGACTTAAAATTGACGACCGCAGAGCCCCACATCGACAAGGTAAAATCATAGATAGGCGTGAAATCGTGCATTTATTTGAGACAAAAATAATTTGGAAAAGGAAGCACAGGCAGATGTGTTAAAATTGCGGTAAACAACCTTACCAACCCATTACGTAGGGTATTTCGTACATACCGTCTGCATGATCGCCTCCCAACCTATGCCAAGCGAAGTATTACTAACGAGGTAACGTGATTGAGCGCGTGTATACCAAGTATGACTAACGAGGTAACGTAATTGAGCACATGTATTATACCAAGCGTTCCTTTAAAACTGACGATTCGCATCCCTCCCTCTAACGCTCAATGGCGGAGACAGTACAGGGCCACATACATCACCTCGCATGCTGTATTTGGTAATACGTATCTCTTTCGTATAATTAGCGATGTCGATAATAATGGTAACCGTATGATGATGGTGATGGTGACAAACAGTGCATGACCACATCACCTCGCCTGCTGTATTTGACAATACGTATCTCTTTCTTATAATTAGCCATGTCAGAAAGTAATGGTACCTACAAATATTCTATAAAATATTCTAGCTTTCGATCGATGTATCATACAACAACAAATTATGGAGATTTAACACGTTATTTACTACACTTGAACACTGGGTTGCATGCTGCATCTAACATCAAACCTTCTAGAATAGTAAACATTACAAGCCAGATGATATAAAGGGATGTCTTACTGCTTCAATCGTCAGGTTTGTCCCCTTTGAGAATTTATAGTTTCCGCGCACATATTGAAATGTCTCGCCCCCCGCCCCCCCCCCCCCCCCCCCCCCTCCCCTCCCCCTCCACTGACCTCTTTTTCATAACAAACCCCAACCCTTCCCCCCCCCGCCCCTCCGTCCCCCGATTCCCCCCCCCTTCCGCCTAGTCTGTCCAAACGCCCCACTCACAATCAAAATCGGCCTGAGTAATAAACACCTATACGCAGTTGATATCACGTCATTATCTTTCTGACCATCCATGACGTAGTTTTCAATTATATCCCCCCCCCCCCCCTTCCAACGCCCCCTCTTTTCCGACCACCTACACGATCGCCTAGACCTAGCACCACGCGCATAGCAAGCTGCTACATATCATTGATCTCACAGCCGAAGTGTATTTGAATATTATTTGTGACCTAAACCTCCTGAAAATCCCCCCCCCCCCCCCCTCTTGCTCTCCCTTACTCAAACGCCCCACCAAATATCGAAATCCGCCACATTGATTAACACTTCACGCACAAGATATCACCTCATTATCTTTTGAGAGCCACCCATGCCGCTGTGTTCCCCCCCCCCCCCCCCCCCCCTCCCCCCCCCCCCCCCCCCCCCCCCGCTCCAACGCCCCCTCTTTCCCGACCACCTGCACGATCGCCTAGACCTTGCACCACGCGTATAACAAGCTGATACATATCTTTGATCTCACAGCCGAAGTGTATTTGAATATTATTTGTGACCTAAACCTCCTGAAAATCCCCCCCCCCCCCTCCCCCCCCCCCTCTTGCTCTCCCTTACTCAAACGCCCCACCAAATATCGAAATCCACGACATTAATAAACACTTCACGCACAGGATATCACCTCATTATCTTTCAAGAGCCATCCATGCCGCTGTATCCCCCCCCCCCCCCCCGCCTCGAACGCCCCCTTCTTCCCCATCACCCGCACCTTCGCCTAGACCTAGCACCACACGTAAAACAAACCCCTCACCTAAAGCCGTCCCCCCCCCTCCCCGCCCCCACCTCCCACCCTCCCCCCCCAACCCATCCCAACCCCACCCCCTCGAACACTCCACCCTCTCTTTACTCACTGATTGCACGAATTACCCCAGGATATACATGATAAACTGATGTATTATTTCCAAAAATGTCACATTTATCCCCTCAAAATAATGTATAGTTTCCAGGCACATATTGAGCTGCCCCCCAATAATATACTGGTGCCAAAACCGTCAGATTTATCCCCTCGAAAGGATTCATAGCTTACATGCACAAATTGCCCCTTCCCCCCCCCCCCCCCCGCCCCCCTCCAAACCCGCTCGCTTTTGATCAAAACCAGGCCCCCCTTTCCCTTCACAGCTGTCAGATTTTGTCCCCCTCAGAAACGGGTTTTAAAGTTTCCGCGCACAGACTGACTAAAATCATCCTGTTGACCCTGATAGCTACACTGTAGTTGTAAGGGGAGTCGCCGACCTATATCCTTAATGAGGACACACAACTCGTAATGCGCGCGATCGGAGTATCACACACAGCTTGCAAAGATGAGTTTCGACGAAATCTTCGATCTCACAGCTGGAGTGTATTTTAATTTTTATAATATATCACACACAGCTTGCAAAGATGAGTTTCGACGAAATCTTCGATCTCACAGCTGGAGTGTATTTTAATTTTTATTTTTAATTTTATTTTTTTTTAAATAAAAATTAAAATACACTCCAGCTGTGAGATCGAAGATTTCGTCGAAACTCATCTTTGCAAGCTGTGTGTGATACTCCGATCGCGCGCATTACGAGTTGTGTGTCCTCATTAAGGATATAGGTCGGCGACTCCCCTTACAACTACAGTGTAGCTATCAGGGTCAACAGGATGATTTTAGTCAGTCTGTGCGCGGAAACTATAAACCCGTTTCTGAGGGGGACAAAATCTGACAGCTGTGAAGGGAAATGTATCTTTTTATCAAGTGAATCCTGTAAGTCGAATAACCGGTGAGGGGGGTGGGGCGGAGTTTTGAAGGACGTGGGGGCCTGGTTTTGATCAAAAGCGAGCGGGTTTGGAGGGGGGGGGGGGGGGGCGGGGGGGGCAGCTCAATATGTGCCTGGAAACTATACATTATTTTGAGGGGATAAATGTGACGGTTTTGGAAATAATACATCAGTTTATCATGTATATCCTGGGGTAAGTCGTACAATCAGTGAGTGAAGAGAGGGTGGAGTGTTCGAGGGGGTGGGGTTGGGATGGATTGGGGGGGAGGTGGGGGGTGGGGGCGGGGGGGGGGGGGGGGAGGAGGAAGGGCTTTAGGTGAGGGGTTTGTTATACGTGTGGTGCTAGGTCTAGGCGATGATGCGGGTGATGGGGAAGAAGGGGGCGTTCGAGGCGGGAGGGGGGGGGGGGGGACACAGCGGCATGGATGGCTCTCGAAAAATAATGAGGTGATATCCTGTGCGTGAAGTGTTTATTAATGTGGCAGATTTCGATATTTGGTGGGGCGTTTGAGTAAGGGAGAGCAAGAGGGGGGGGGGGAAATTTTTAGGAGGTTTAGGTCACAAATAATATTCAAATACACTTCGGCTGTGAGATCAAAGATATGTAGCAGCTTATTATACGCGTGGTGCTAGGTCTAGGCGATCGTGCAGGTGGTCGGAAAAGAGGGGACGTTGGAGGAGGGGGGGGGGGGGGGGGGGGTTGGGGGGAAAATAATTGAAAACTACGTCATGGATGGTCAGAAAGATAATGACGTGATATCAACTGCGTATAGGTGTTTATTACTCAGGCCGATTTTGATTGTGAGTGGGGCGTTTGGACAGACTAGGCGGAAGGGGGGGGGAATCGGGGGACGGAGGGGCGGGGGGGGGAGGGTTGGGGTTTTTTATTAACAAGAGGGGTCAGTGGAGGGGGAGGGGACGGGGGGCGGGGGGGCGGGGGGCGGGACATTTCAATATGTGCGCGGAAACTATAAATTCTCAAAGGGGACAAACCTGACGATTGAAGCAGTAAGACATCCCTTTATATCATCTGGCTTGTAATGTTTACTATTCTAGAAGGTTTGATGTTAGATGCAGCATGCAACCCAGTGTTCAAGTGTAGTAAATAACGTGTTAAATCTCCATAATTTGTTGTTGTATGATACATCGATCGAAAGCTAGAATATTTTATAGAATATTTGTAGGTACCATTACTTTCTGACATGGCTAATTATAAGAAAGAGATACGTATTGTCAAATACAGCAGGCGAGGTGATGTGGTCATGCACTGTTTGTCACCATCACCATCATCATACGGTTACCATTATTATCGACATCGCTAATTATACGAAAGAGATACGTATTACCAAATACAGCATGCGAGGTGATGTATGTGGCCCTGTACTGTCTCCGCCATTGAGCGTTAGAGGGAGGGATGCGAATCGTCAGTTTTAAAGGAACGCTTGGTATAATACATGTGCTCAATTACGTTACCTCGTTAGTCATACTTGGTATACACGCGCTCAATCACGTTACCTCGTTAGTAATACTTCGCTTGGCATAGGTTGGGAGGCGATCATGCAGACGGTATGTACGAAATACCCTACGTAATGGGTTGGTAAGGTTGTTTACCGCAATTTTAACACATCTGCCTGTGCTTCCTTTTCCAAATTATTTTTGTCTCAAATAAATGCACGATTTCACGCCTATCTATGATTTTACCTTGTCGATGTGGGGCTCTGCGGTCGTCAATTTTAAGTCAGAGATACGTCCTACAAATACATCAGGCGAGGTGGGTATGTGATGTCATATATATGCGATGTCATCACTATTGATCGCGAGGGTGATTTTACTTCGTGAGGTAAATGGTACTGTGTTTCGTAGAGGTCGTCTCAGGAGGGTATGCGATGGGTCGGCAGTGTGGTTTATTGCAATTTTATCAGGTCTGCCTGTGCTTCCTTTTCAACTTATTATTGTCTCAAATGTACAATTTCACGTCCATGATTTTTACCGTGCCGCTGTGGGGCTCTGAGGTCGCCAATCGTAAGACAGAGATACATCTTACAAATACAGCAGTTGAGGTGGGCATGCAACGTCATATATATTATAAAAAATATATGCGATGTCACTACTATTGAACGCGAGGGTGACTTTACTTCGTCAGGCATATGCTACTGCGTTTCGTAAAGGTTGTCTCACGTGGACATGCGATGTCACCACTATTGAACGCGAGGGTGACTTTGCTTCGTTAGGCACATTCCACTGCGTTTGGAATGGTAGAGGTTGTCAGGCAATCATGTAAGCGGATGGAGGCACGAAATACCCTGCGTAATAGGTTGGTCGTGTGGTTTACCGCAGTGTTAACATCCCTGTCTGTACTTAATTTTCACATTATTATAGACTATATATAGTGTACGCTTATACGTCCTGTTTTCTCCCCACTGTCGTCGAAGATGTTGTAGTCCTGTAGATGTCGCGTCCATGTCTGGTGCTCTTGTTAGTGGTGTTCATGAAAACATGCCCTAACATGTAGTAGATGATCGCTGAGTGGTGTTCCTTTCCTTTACATCAAGCCAGGTAGCCTATGCGAACGCAAGCGCTTGCTTGAAAAACGACAAATATATATATATATATATGTCAGTCTCGTGCGTCCGAGTCCCCCCGAGTGCATACTCGTACAAATTCGTAGGGACTTTTTCTTGTGCACAAATTGAATTGCGGAAAGCGCGAGAGCGTGAGTTAGCAGCACTCGATGGCAAATCGACGAGCAGTGGGGTTGAAGGCAAGATCGGGGGAGATAAGGGACGACACCTCCTACCTCCTACCTGTGGCCACGGCTTGTCCAGAAGCTGGAGACTAAAAGTGTGAAACAAGAAAAAGAAATCTACAACAGAAACATTCTACTACCATACCGGTACTATACCCCCTCACCCTATGAACCCATTGAAGCTGCCATCCATACGCAAGTCCGCCTCACAAGCAGTTCTTAGTAGGATGCAAAAGCTCACCCTTCATGCTATTCGCCGAACACCTCACGCCGCTTCGCGCTTGTTTGGTGCAAGCAATGTCTGCCTGGTCGGCGAAAACCCGACATGCTCCGTCCCGACATAGTAGGGATGCGAGGGTCTACGGTCATACCGACTGCGTACGGCCATGTATGTATGAATATCGAGTACACACCCCCCGCTTCCAAACTCCGCCCCCGCTCCCCTTGGAAAAACCCGCCCTCCACTCACCCGGTCATACGACTACATACAACAGGATATATATACATAATAAAATGATGCTTTCCACGGCCGTCAGATTGATTGACATCACCACCCTGTTGACGCCGGACCAAGCTAGTTCAAACGGGAGTCATCGGCCTATATCCTTAATGATGAGGACAAAAACCCAGTAATACACGCGATCGGAGTATCACGCACAGCTTGAAAAGATAAGCTTCGACGAAATCGTCGATCTCTCAGCTGGAGGACAGGAGTGTTTGTGTTATTTTTGTATGCTATAATGCTGTTCAGGATATTTTCTGTGGCGGTCTGAAAGACTGAAAGCAAAATATCGTGAATAATAAAGGGTCGGAAAACGGAAGAGAAAAGCGAAAAAAAGAGCAAAGTAGCACAACGATGCGAGTGCACAATAACATGAACATATTTGGCATACTACTGAAGAAACACAAAGAAAGACAGCAGCAACACAAAACCAACAACGCACATGACTCAAACAACAACAATAATAGAGTTTCAACTGTAACGACGACTCCCGAAGTTCAATGTTTCCCCACAAATCTCAACCTGGCTTGTAGGGGTAGTAGGTGTCCTCGCCTGTCATGCTGTTGTAGTCGAGTATAATAGTGGAGGGATGCCTACCGTACGTAAATCGCCTCGATGACAACACAACCGGGTCCCCGTGTTGCGTCAAAAAGAAAAGAAGAGTAGAGGCGAGTTGGTAGAGGCCGACTTTTTTTATTTTATATGCCAACATGTATGTGAAAATTAATTGCCTTTCCGATGAGGAGAGCGTTTGAGGCTTTTTTACTTTTTGGTTTCGAAAAATAAATAAATCAAACGTCAAAATATTCTACTTATCATCGGGAATGCTAGTTATTGACAGCAAGCAGCTTTTATCGACGGCGAAACAACAATTGAAATCGGCATTGATGGCAGCGTCGAGAAACCGGTGATTGATATTCATATTTTTTCTGCGTTTCGAGGGGGGGGAGGGGGACTTTCGCATAATAAATAAATAAAAACCGATTTTCTTGTGTTGTCGGTTTCTTCAAGTCTGACTGTCAATCCTTATTCCGAGTTTGTGTCGTGCAGTCGATAGCAGCAGCTAGCTGTTGTTGACAACAACAACGGTATTATTGTCGAACACACAACTTAACTCGGCAGGAAAGAAGTAAATCACACTCTCATCGGAAAATCCAACTTTCGGTTTACAAAATTAATTGGCAGTTAGTTGTTGTTGAGGACGTAACCCGCGTTTGTTTGGGAACAAAACACTTGAATTTAGCATTGTGGGATATCGCTTCCCCCGAACATCGAAATGAATTGATGTCAGGGAACTCATATTAATAGCACCACCAGGTAGGTACGAACTAACTACATGTCCCCATCCCCCCCCATATATATTTATTTACATGAAACATAAAAAAAATGAAAAAACAGCTGGCTGTGAGATCAAGGGTTTCGCCGAAGGTCATCTTTGCAATAATAGCCTTGCATGATGCCCCGACCGCGAGCGTTACGTGGTGTGCATGTCCTCACGAAGGACATAGTAGATAGGTCGGCGACTCCCCTTCCTTAGCATCAGCTGGTGCCAGGGGCGTCTTCCTTACTATACAGGTATAGTGTGCAAAGTGTTTGCTCGTATACTTGTTTGTCATGGTGAAAAGGCTATAACATGCATTATGGTGGCGGAGCGTTCAACAAGCAACCCCATCCATGGCTATCCAAGGCGTGAAACGAACGATATCGCCAAGCCGTGCAGCACAACAGGGCGCATGCAACGATAGCGGTATAATAGTAATAGCGCTTTTTGGCTAAAAGTTTTCTGGACGACGGAGCTCCGTAACGCCGTTCCAACTGGAAATCCCGTTAGTATTACAAATTTACTTGAAGTTAGTGTAGGGAGGGACTTTGGGGCTCTAAAATCGTCGGAATTTCATTGTTGTCGAGCGATTCTGCGATGATAGGCCCCCCAAAAAACCAGCGATTTTCTTTAAGGTACGTTTCATGCTCGACACAAGGATGGATACAATTGAACACAACGTATTCATATATTTTTCTTGTTGTATGCAAAGTTCAAAGAAAGGTCTATCGATCGATGGCGTCGGGGTGTCGAGGGACACCGTATTTCTTCTGGAGATACGAACGGGAGCTGGTTTTGAAACCGGCGATTTCGTTAGAGAAAAGTTGGGGGCGGGGGGCTACCGTAGAACGGCTCTGTTTGGAATAAAATGTTTGGTAGTATGTGGCTACTACTGTTGTAGGCCATGCATGATTTTTTCATTGAGATGGATTGTTCATCGGGCACAAAACACCTTTTTTCCCCTAAAAATGTTCTCAATATTATTAGTAATGGTATAGTAGTAGTGTTCCTCTAGTGAAGAGGAGTACTAAGAAAAGAAATGTGCACATTTATTTTCCGTAGCGTGCGTGACAACAAAAAGGTAAGATCACACGTATGTATGTAGTCACCCGTCCGCGAAGGCCTCCTCTGTGACGCTCATTAAAGAAACCCTAAAAAAGGACGATCCCCCTTCAGTTCCCTTGGCCTGAGGGCCTTGCGCTTTGGGCTCCATTGCTATTATTATTGTGGATTTGCCTAGGCGCTAAAAGGCGCATGTCGGGGTGTAACCATCGTACCTGGTATTATGCACGGACGTAGTCCGCAGGACCGTATACACTCACATGATGCCGGGATGGAGCATGTCGGATTTTCATCGACCAGGCAGACATTGCGTGCATAAAGCGCCGTGAGGGGCTCGACGAGTAGCGTAAAGGGTAAACTACATCTTGCTAAGAATCACGTGTGAGGCGGACTTCCTGCTCATTGTGCGTACTTTTTTTTTGCATGTGGAGGATAGCACGAGGGGAGGAGGGAGAGGTGACAGACTCACACCCATGGCGTGGGGATCGACCTTGGCTGCGGCTTTAGGGTTCAAATATATTAGAAGGTATCACAGGCGAAACGTGGGATGAGCAACAAGACAACGACAGAGCCAGTCAAGAGATGGGAAAATAGGTCGGTGTTAGCCATTTTCTCACTGCAACAATGAATCCACACTACTGCTGCGTGCGGTATTTCCAACGATTTCCCTCCCCTAGCGTGTGTGTAGTGCGTTAGGGGTGCAGCCGAATGAAGGCAACGAAGAAGAGCCGCCTTTACTAATCGACTGGAACAATAGGCATCCCAAATTGATTCCCCTGGGTTATTTTTTATTTTGCTGTGCATGGGTTTAGTCAAAGTTTATACTGGATGTTGTGATTGCCATCCGACGATGTCTAGCATTAGTTTCAGCAATCGATTACTCACAAAACATTCCTGGCAAGAAAGAAGAAGGACGAGAAAAAACCTGTATTCGCAGCCTACGTCATTCACGTGACATACTCCTAGTACAGGCACAATGGTCTTCTCTTGTTTACCTTCACTATCTACCTACCTTCCGATGTTTGCACCGATCTACTGACCTACTGCTGAGCACTCTTGACGCCTTCTACGACAGAGGTATACCTTTTTTTGGCGAAAATGGTTTTTTCTGAATGACGGTGCTCCTTAACCCAAAACTGTCGGAAAAAAAACACTTTTTTTTTTTTTGCGTGATTCCCGTTGTTTACCTAGGCCATGTGTTTTTTATCGTTTGTAAGCATTTTTGTTTCCTCCAAATCAGTGTTTTGCCTTGGAGGTCTTAAGCTCCCAAATTGAGGGATGGTATTAAGAAAAAAAAGTGGTGCACCTCTATCGTAGCACGCGTCTTTTGGTCCACCCTCCCCTCTCCCAAAATACACGCCCACCTAGTTTCAACTCGCTTAACCATAAGCATCGTCTTGTCTCCGTCCCCACGCCATGGGTATGGGTCTGCCCCCCCCGCACACCCTGGCTCCTCTTTGCTTTCTGGCGATTCTTAAGGTGGAGCTTGAAACGAGACACCCTCCGCAAAATGGCGACCTACGTGGTCGCTGTGACCATCTGAAGCGGGCATCCCTTTGCCCCTCTTCCCTCGGCATGAATCCTTCACCATACCCCCCATGACGCTCGCTGCTAGTCGACAATTTTTATACCCCTCTACCCCGAGGCGCCCAAAGGTTTTAGCCGCGAAACTGACATGTTGTGGCCTCGTTCATAGCAGGACGCATACACGTCCCGGACGGGCGAAGTGTTGGCCCTTGCGTGACTCGGAGGTAGAAGCAGTTGATGGATCCATCGAGGTCAGCGCTGCCTCCGCAGAGGTGTATCATGCGCTTGAGGGGCTGCATCGGACGCTTGCTATGGTAGGGGTGGCACATGAGCATAATATTTCAACCCCCCGAGTATATGGCCTACCCCGGAACAACCCGGAAGTATATGTTACATAGTTTAAAACCCCGATGGCACGAGAAAACCATAGATGAGGAGTTATTTGCAAAAGATAGCTATCTCTTGATTTGTCTGAGGGCTGACCAGTTGAGGAGATATATCCCTAACCCAGCAACCTACCTAAGGAGAATTAGAAACTAAGCGCGATCCCGTGGGCTATTTACCTCACGAACAGTATTATAAAAAAACACACACATTGGATCCAACGGCATTGATCGGGTACCGTACTTTGTTAGTTGAGGAATGCTGTCAGCGATGAATGCTTGAGCAACAACGTGCAACCCTCATCGTAGCACTGCTCACGGATTACACTCAGTAGGGTGTGCTTGTCACGATACTCCCGGCTTGGCGCGTAACGACGATGTCGTCTCTACTGATGATGACGATATCCATTCCGAGGTTCCGCTGAATCGTGTTAGGCTCTCCGCTTTCCTCCTTGAAGGGGGTAGGCGTCGACGTCACCTGGTCATCACGGGTCATATCCCGTGCTACGGGCAGATGTTATCTACGGGCTGCTGTACTAGCCTACGGTCCGCACTACTACACCACTTCCTGATACTCAAGGTGGCAAGCTGTGGAGACCCCAAGTAATCACAGCAGTAGGAATACGAAAATATTAATGAGCCGCTGCAACGAGAACATCAGGAAAAACCAAACAAAGCTGTGCGCACCAGGGAAGCAAAGGCGAGCGTTTAAAATACGAAATCGCTTGCATAGTGTGCGGGAGATCGTGTGGAGAAGTGGCTGGTGCTGGTCCACCTACGTTATTCCTGCTCTGGGATAGGTGCGTGTGTGTCGCGTCTCCACATTGACTGTATCGCAGCGGGGGCACCCGACCGCTACTGGTGCCGTAGCAGTCGCCATGACGCATATTTAAACGCCCACGAAGCCTTCTGCGGCTACGACACAAAGTGAGTCCGGCGGCCGCGGCCGAAGGTAAGCGTTGGCTCCCGTCCCATGCAGACCCCTTTGGCGAGCTTTGGTGAAGACTCCTAGTCCCCCTCCCCCCTAGTGGGCCGTCCGGTCCCGGCGGGCGTGCCGTCCGTCTTCGGCAGTTAGTCCAGAGAAGCTGCGTGCGCAACTTGACGTCCTCAGTTGATCGGCTTGCCCAACTTCTGTTGGGATTTCCGCAAGTCGGCGGCTGGCGGCCTTGGGTTCGGGTCTCCTTCTTTGCCGAGACACCATTCGAACAAATATCACTGAATAGGCCCTGCCGTCGCTTCGTTCGGGCCTATCCATGCGTCTTGAATCTTGCGCAACCCCACTCTAAGCTCGGTGGTAATGCTCGATTCAAGCAGCCCTCTATTCACTCGGTATCCTAACCTGCCGGTAAGTTCTGCCTGAGAACCTTTCGTAGGATTCCAACGCGCTGCCTCAAAAAAAAAGCAAAAAGGAAGCATACACTAACATCATTGCACTTTAGCCGACGTAGCAAACAATATTAGCCGATCATCCGAGACGCGTGCAGCGACAGAGGACTGATTCTACGATACCCACCCCCAAAAAAAACAGCGATTTTCTTTCACGAACGTTTCATGACTGCTCGACAAAAGGAAGGATACTAATCAAAGAAAAGTATCCATATATTTTTCTCGTGTGCGAAGGTCCATCGATCGATGACGTCGGGATGTCGAGGGACACCATAGTCCAGGAGATGCCACCGGAAGCTGGTTTTGAAACCGGCGATTTCGTTAAAGAATAGTTGGGGGGGCTACCGTAGTAAGACTCAGAGGAAGCAGCCTGTTTAGCCAAAACATGTTTCTGAACGCCGGGGATCCTCAGCCGAGAATCTACCTAGAAATAACCCGCTGGGATCTCGTCGGCGATTTTAAAACAATTTCACCACGTTCTACGACGACAGAGGTAGCCATTTTTTTCGCCTGAAAAAATGTTTTTTTCTGAATGACGGGGCTCCTTAAACCAAAATCGTCGAAAATGGGACATTTTCGTTTTGCACGATTCTCGTTGTATAACTTTGGCCATGGGAATTGTTTCGTTCGGCGGCAGCAGTTGTAGTGCTGTCCAAACTCAGTTATTGAGAAAAAACTTTACCTGGTAGGCTCTTAAAGTGAGGAATCTCGGAAAAAACGTGGTGAGAACCTCTACCGTAGCACGCGTCGTTTCTTCGTTATGCACGTAGGATAGAGGTATACCTCTTTTTGGCTATTTTTTTTTCTGAATGGCGGGCCTCCTTGGCCTAAAAATCGTCAAAAAATGCGCCATTTCTTTGCGTGGTTCTTGTTCTGTACCCAGGCCAAATGGATTTTTTTCTGCGGTAGCAGTTCTGATTTTTCTCCAAATCAGTTTTCTGGGAGGGGGGTCTTGAGCTCCCAAATTGAGGAGCCTCGGGGGAAAAGCGGTGCGCCTCTATCGTAGCACGCATCTAGGCTAGGCCATACAACATCTCGTCGTGCTCCCCCCCTAAAGTCATCGCTTGGCTGAGGTCTAGAGCACCTCCTCGAGCAAGGTGCCTCGGAAACAAATTAGATGATCCGCTGCCGTAGCATCGTCCGGGGCACCCCTTCTGGAAGGATGATTGTCCCTCGGCCGCTTCCTGCAGCTCGAGGAGGCACGCTACGGTAGGTGCAGCAACTAGTTGCTGTGAGCCTCTTCGCTTGTGAGAAGCTTCCAGAGCCGTCCCACCGCGGGGGTGCAGACAGATTCTAAGAATTTTCTGAGCTCCTAATACGAGGAGCCAGCCGAAAATCTCAACATCTCATCACCCTAATCAGGACTTCGAAGCCAATCGTTTTGCGCAACCCGGCCAAGCTTCTATGTACGCCCTAGTCCTAAACCAAGTTATACTCGTAAAATTATTAGACTAACCGGTAGTTCCTCGCTTGAGGAGCTCAAACGGCCAGAGGTATACCTTTTTTTGACTCAAAAATCGCGACCCCTACCGTGAAATGACTCTCAAACATGCATGATATACCTCACCCTAATCCAAATGATCAGTAACATGCCCTACTAATAGACGCAAACAATAGTGTACACCACAACTAGAGGATTCGACGAGGTTGGGTAGTTGATTGGTTGAGGAGCCCTGCCAATCAGAAAATGACTTGGTCAAAAGTGCTCCCCCCGGTCTTAGCACGCCTCACACCTACAGCCGTGCCGTTTTTCATTAGGCAGGCGCATCCGCCGGCGATTGTGGTGGCAGTGGGGGCGTGGGAAGGCTTCCTCCGGGAACGGGCGGCAGGCACTCTGGCGTAGCGTAGGGGGGGAGGGTCACGGTCGTTGCCTGTTGCGACGGGCGCAAGGAGGCTAGCACCTGGACCGGCGAAGGTGCGAACAGTAGGGCGGGCGACAACATCGTCGGCGTCTGAGGCCTCGATCCATCGTTAAATCTCAACTGCGTTCCCGTTGACAAAGAGCACCGAACGACGTCCTCGGCTGGGCCGGCGGCATTGGAAACGGAAATCCTGGTGGTCTAGACGCTACCTGCACCAGCGGCAACAATTTCTCCCGGGCAGGCACTACCGACCGCCTCAGCGGGAGGGTGGGCGTCGGAGGTGACCCCAGTCTTGTTGCCGCCCGTGATATCAGGGTCTGCCGCCTCGGTTGAAGGTGCCTCCACCTGAAGGGAAGGTTTCGACTGGGACAGTGCAGGCCTCAGCGGCGGTGCTGGCAACATCATCCGCACGACCGCCTGTTGCGGAGGTGAGGCAAAGGGTGAATGCCTGTTAGCTCGTTGTTTCCCCCCCACTCCCTCCTAGGCTAGCTCGCCCATGTCAGCGGCTGCCAGGGTGCATGCCCCCATCCTGGCGGAGACAACGCCTTTAACAATTGCACTGGTTGCGGCGCCTCGTTCCTTGTGGTTCACCGCACTTTCCCCGTTTAGCCGTACGGATGGTTGCACGCGCCCGTTGGCCCCTCCTCCTGGTATGATACCGCCATCGAGGCGGCTGTTGTCGCCCTTCTCCCCAGCCTACCCTCGTCCCCAATCGGACAAGCGAATTTCCTGCAGCGCTTCCCCCGTAGCGGGGCCAACTTTCGTGGGATCAGCGTGCTGGTGGTGCCGCCGGCGAACTATTGTTCTCCGAGGGGGGGGGGGGGTAGGGGGCTCCGTGAAGGCTCGTCAGTCCCGAGAGTCTGGTGCAACGCTAGGGGGAGGCTTAGAAAGTAACCCTGGTCTGCGGTTGTCAACCCCGCTCTTGCTGACTCCACGCCTGCGTGAACCCGCTCAGACGCCCCATCCGAGGGACGCAGTTCGCGGCACGATGGGTATCTTGAGACACCGAAACTGCCTCCTCTGGCAGCGGGGGCGGGGAGGCCACTAGTCGCCCACTCATTCTCTTTGGGTCCGGCCTCGCCCCCCTGTCCTCTCCCGAGGAGGGCTGGGATCGGGCACCCCCCCAAACCGCGTCCTCCGCCAGGGCCGGCAGAAGCTGTACGCCGAGAAGCCAGTCTAGCCCCAGGCGGCAAAGGTAGTGTGTGGTTCTCGTCCACCCATGGGACAAGGCTCTCCGCGACGGCTCGTACCACTGTCGGCACAATTGGAGATACGATCGGTCGCCGCTCCTACGTAACCAGTACCCGGCGTGAGACGTCCAAGTGCCACGGATATTGCTTTCCTCCTGCCCGTTGTTGCACTGGACGCCACCTTTTTCTCCCCTCGCTCCGGCGACAGTCCCGCCGATCACCTCACCCCTCCCCCTCCCCCCACCCAACTGCCCCTCCCATCCGTCTGTTTGCGATCCCGAGGCAGCCGCCCTATCGTCGCCCTCGGCGAGGCCTCCTATCGGGTTTGAAGAGTAGCACCTCCCGTGTGCTACCGTCGGTGCACCGGGGACTATTGATAGACGCGTGTTACGATAAACGTGCACCACTTTTTTTCGGAGATATCTCAATTTGGGAGCTTAAGACCTCTCCCAAAAACCGATTTGGAGAAAAACAAAACTGCTACCGGATGAAAATTTCCCATGGACAAGCTGAGTGATTCTACGATAGCCCCCCCCCAAGACCAGCGATTTTCTTTAGCGAACGTATCACGGCTGCTCGACACAAGGAAGGATACTATTGAAAAAAACGTACATCCATATATTTTCCTGTGTGCAAGAAGCTCTATCGATCGATGACGTCGGGGTGTCGAGAGAATCCTCATTTCAGGAGATACGACCGGGAGTTGGTTTTGAAACCGCAGATTTCGTTACAGAAAAGTTGGGGGGGCTACCACAGAACGACTCAGCTACACTAAACGAGAATCATGCAAAAATAAATGGGGCGTGTTTCCGACGATAGTATTAGTAGCTTAAGGAGCCCCGTTATTCGGAAACCATTTTCGCTAAAAAAAGGTATACCTCTACCGTAGCGTGCGTCACTAGTGTTGTTGGTGTTCTTGTCTATATGTTTTGCTTATTTTATCTTGCAAGTTGTCTGATTGGAGGCCTGTGCGTGTCCTGCACGTTTGTCGTTTTTCTCGTTTAGCTGTTTTCGTTCCTCCTTCGGTTCCTCCTTGTTTTTCTTTGCTAATCTTCTCTCGTGCAATGCGTTACATCACCCTGTTTCTAAAGGCGTTCTTAGTTGCCTGCTTCTCCCTCGGATACGGAAATAGACCCTCCCCGTATGCTTGATTTCGCTTTGACTGATTCTGCGATAGTCCCCCAAAAACCAGCGAATTTATTTATCGAACGTTTCATGGCTGCTCGACACAAGGAAGGATACAATTCAAACCAAAGGATCCATATTTTTCTTTTGTGCAAAGGCTTATCGATCGATAACGTCGTGGTGTCGAGGGACACCCTATTTCACGAGATACGACCGGGAGCTGATTTTGAAACCGGCGATTTCGTTTTTTCAAAGTTGGGGGGCTACCGTATAACGACTCCTTTGCTGCCGCTTTTGCTGTCCTGAATCTTGCACCGTATCACCTTCACCGAAATGCATCGTCCGCCCTCACAAAAACAACACCCCAACTCTCTACGTGAAAGACAAGCATGGCGACTACATCAGTCCGTGTACAATCCAGTCGACAAGGAATTAGAATCTACCCTCACTGTCGTCGAACACAAGACGCAACAGCAGCCGAGAGTGAGACAAGAGTGGCATACGACTCGCGCCATAGGGTTACATCGTGTTCGTGCCGCTGCTCCTGTGCTGGTTTCAAGCAAAACAGCCACCCCTATCAGATGGACCCAACCTGTGGAACAGAGGTTAGATCCTTAGTCTATGTTTGATGAGGTTTACTTTTGAACTGTTTCGAGTGCGGTGATTTGTACCGCAGCCCCCGTAGCCCCCGCGAACATACATCAGGAAAGACACGAAGAGCGAGCTAAACACTCAAGATAACATAAACTAAGTCGCGGACGCCGTCGTCGTCTGTGGCAGCTCCGTCGCGGAGGACGAGAGCAGGGACAATCGCGACCTGGTGCGAGGTACGTTCTTCTCTGTCTGAGTTGTTTCTGCTGTGGAGATTTCGGCCTGGGGACGACTTGGCTCAGACCTTCCCGTTGATTTGACCTGCGGTATATTTTAGTAGATTGGTGAGATATAATTAATTGCTGTGGCGCCTTGTGCGATGTCGGTCTTGAGGTATCTAGGGTACGGAGCAGGCTTAGAGTTGGTGCCTGCCTATGCCTGTGGCACCTGCCTGTCTCATCCCTGCCTGCTACGTCGGATGAGCGTCGCTGTTGCAGGTTAATATCACTGATCGTGCGGCTGCCTGGGCGGTTGGGCCTACACACGGCGGTACGAGTGCAGTAGTACAAATTAGGCTGTTTTCCCGCAATGCATACCGCCATCACAGTTAGGAAGGGCTCTGTCGTTTGGTCATTTGGGCCTGCATATAATTGCCGGTCGCCCCGGTGGCGTATCAGGTTATCCTCGAGCCTGGTACAGGTCAGTTTCGTGAGTTCGAGCCCCGCCGAGTGCCTATTCGCAATAACTTCGTTGGGACTTTTTCTTGTGCACAAATTGACTTGAGGAAATCGCGAGAGCGTGAGTTAGCAACACTCGATGGAAAATCGATGAGCGGTAGGATTGTTGAACCCTATGCGCGATGAAAATAATTGAAGGCAAGAACCGAGGGGGAGAAGGGACGACACCTGTAACCACGGCTTGTCCATAAGCTGGAAAGTAACAGTGTGAGAAAAATGAATAAATAATACTCCGAAGTATGATTTTTCAGTAGTTGTTTGTTAAGGTATTAGTCTAGTGGGGTATTCGTCCGGTTGACCACTTGCAAAGGTTAACCAATAGCTTACCCAAACTCAGTCTTATAACACTTTCCCCCCCTGAAACGGCGGGATAGCAGGTCGGCCGGATATACGGCGGACCTCTGTCAATATCCAAGCCGTTTCGTTTCCTGGGGATACCAGGGAGAGTATTTTTCAAGTTCGACATGGGGAGAATCTGAAAAGTTTATTATTGTGGATGGTCGGAATCGAACCCACGACCCAACAACCCATGGTCTGTCGACGACGCCATTTGTTAAGGTATTAGTGGGGTATTAGTCCGTTTGACCACTTGCAAAAGGTTAACCAATAGCTTACCCAAACTAAGCCTTATAACATGTTGCACCCATCCATGTTACCTCGCATAATAAGATAAAATGGGTTATTTCCTTGCCATAGTGTTGGCGGACAAGGAATGCCCACATACCTGCGCGTTCCGGGGGGTCACTATATATAGTCTAACTGTAGCTACACCGTAGTTCCAAGGGGAGTCGCCGACCTATATCCTCATTTAGGACACACAACCCGTGATACGCGCGATCGGAGTATCACACACAGCTTGCAAAGATGAGTTTCGACAAAATCTTCGATCACACAGCTGAAGTGTATTTTTATTTTTATAATATTCTTCGAAGTATAGTCTAGTTTATAGACTAGTCTAAATATATATCTTGGCCACACATACAAGTATCCGATCAGATCTGGCCGAAGGACAACTGGTTCCGGCACTCTTGCCAGATGGAAGCCGGAGGCGTGTAGCGTAGCGCGGCCCGCGCCGCGCATGGTCACAGCGCTGCAGAGGTATCTGCGAGCGGGTGAATCGCCCCGACACCGTCCAGGCGTCCTTCAGCAAGTGTCTTGCGGGAACAACATTGAGTGGGCGAGATAATGCAAATTGACAGCAGCTGGAAGACGGGGACGACGGCGCGATACAACGCGGGGTAGACTATATCACTACCAGGTAGGAGAGTAGTGGGGGCCAAGAGGTGACGAGAGAAGGCCTGCACCAACGCGTCCGACCACCCGTTATCACCGGCTTTCGCGGAAGACTTTAGCCTTCTGCGCGCGGAACGTAAGGCTACAAGAAACGGAAGTTCAAGGTGGTCAGTACGGGAGTAAGAAGTTTGGGTGGGACCACCGGCCGGCGCAGGAGGCCCCATCCAATTCAATGGTTGCATTGTAGTGCGTTAGGGGACGGCCGCGTGAGGGGACCACCAGAGCGTTTTCGGGTAGCGGAACCGCTGCGCGAGGGGACCCCTAACGCACTACAGCATTACGTGATCCGTAACGAAGAGCAAGAGGACTACCGTATACTATAGTCTATACTTGCAGAGGACGGGCATGGTATACCGTTCAAATAGGCCTCTGTCCGCGCCACGAGGTTGTGTTTTTGTTTCCGCCGTCGCTGCTGCCCTGAGAGAGGGCACATTTGCTGCCATCGAACACAAAGCACGATAACACCTGTTAGTCGAGAATTTCATACTACTGTAATCATCGGTGGCGTTCGTACTATTTCATAACCATATATGTGCTCGTGCGAGGTGTTGAACTTGTACACTTACGAGACGCTTCGCTCCGCGGCCGACACTCGCCGCCCGTTCAGGAATCAAGAGGTACAAAGTCAACAAAGAATGTGAAGCGGGCAGAGAACGTATAACACGACCCGTTGTTACACAATACGGGTATGTACTGGATGAGATACCGTCTCACCTAGGCCTCTGTCCACGTTGAGAGCGTATATTTTTTATGTCGCCGTCGCTGATTGGCATAGTGAAGACCAAAGCGAGGAAAACAACCAGACCCTTCGTGGTCCTAACTATGCCAGAAAGCGGCTTCCTTCGTGGAACCGGCGAACACATGGAGACGAGATTAAATATCATATTGCGCATACCAGGAGGTGAGAGTACGGCGGAATCCGGATGCGATGTCATCATGTGAGGGATGGGGTGCGAGTCGCACGGGTGCGGGAGCGATCGGGGAGGGCGAGCGAATTAAAAAAATCGCAGGGTATGGTGAATGGGAGAGACCGCTCAAAACGTGCTTCGCAGTCGTACAAAAAAAAAAAACATAAAAGGATGCTTTGAAAAATTAACCCGCTCCAACATTTACATCCCCGTAAGGGAGACCCGAAGAGGAAACTCTTGTAGACTAGTCTAATGGAACAACAAACAAAAAATCGGGCAGTGTCCGCAAAATAAGTATTTGCACGGAGGCCCAACACATCAGTCGCAGGCAGGTGCAGGACAAGGAGATGTTTACGTATTACCATCAGCCCGACGAAATGTGCCTCCTGGCCGCAATTTGGATGGAAAAGGAAATACACGTTTCTGCAGCATGAATGGAATATATTTCAAGAAGCGACGGCCGTGTATCGTGTGCCGACACCCCAAAGGCACAACACAAACTCAGCCAGCAACATCCATGCGACAGGACACCTGCTTAACCTCCAACACCCTGCAAACAAATCCCACACCAATTCCACGTAGTTCATCTTCAAACACATGGGTGCAGTTCTAGAGGGGGTAAGAACCCTCCAAAAAAAAAAAACGCCAACAGCACACTACGCCGAAGCACGCCTGTCCTATAACCCTCGAAAACCAAAATACCAACATGTCTCGTACAGCGGGCCCGGCCACAACAATCCGATCAAAACTTCATCAACTCCCGAGCTAATAAACCACGAAACGCCTGTCCTGACAGTGCAAAACAGGAAGACAGCACCCCAAGGTACCTCCGGGTCGCATTCTCCGACCACTCCAGTTAATAATCCGAAATACGAGAAGCTCAACTTCCCCCCCCCCCGACCCAAAGCATCGAACGGCTCCTGCTTCGCTCAGAACCTCGGAGCTCCTCCCCCAAGCATCGAAGACTGCCACACATCCGACAGATCACGATCTAGATCATCTAGAGGATGATGATCTAAATAATGTATCAATAGAGGTCTAGACGAATATCTAGATCCTGCCCTTGCCGTCATGATATGGTGTGCAAGAACCCTATCGTACCGAACCCATCCGGTAAACACGTGCGTTGTGCAAGGTGCACAAGAGCCGTGCCCTGCAGACCACACGCGCACGGACAACACGATCTAAATCGTGTAGATCGTATGCATCCGGTGTCTATCTACCCCGAAAGAGCTAGATCATCTTCATCAAATGGGAACATGGTCTGTCAGATGTGTCAGATGCGTTGAGAGTTTCCCCGCTTCACCCGTCTTCGTCCGAAAATTCGCCGTCGTTCAATCCGGCCCGGATTGATCCCGTAATCCTGTTGTGCTCGCGGGCACCCGTACCCTCTGGAGCGTCGCTCTGGCCGTACACTATAGCCTGATGGGACAATGGCGAGCCCAAAAGGCGGCGATACAAGGCGGTAGATGGTTGTTTGGGGTAAGGCTGTTGAACATAATTGGACTGACGGACAACGGCATGCTCATAGAGGAACGACACCAGGCGGTAGGTAGATATTCGTTAGGGCTGTCAGCTGGCACGATAAAATAAAACATGGAGCAAAGACAAACCGCGGTAGATATTGGTTTGTTGCGACGTCGTTGACGATAAGTCGACTGGTGGACAACGGCGACAGCCCAAAGAGCGGGAAAGGAACAAGGCAGTACGTAGTAGTATGTTGAGTTGGTACGATAAGGTCATAAAGCGACGGCGGAAGGCTGTGAGTTGATTGGCTATCATAAGTCAACTGATGAACAAGGGCAAGCCGAGAGCGATGCAAATGAAAAGTACTAACAAAAATAAAACATTGTATACAGCAGCATTTGTGCTCGACGCAGTGCCCATTAGTGCAGGGCCCCAGTTTATAGACTGATTCTATGATAGCCTCCCCCCCCAAACCAGCGATTTTTCATTTTTTACCTTCAACGAACGTTTCATGGCTAGTCGACACTAGGAAGGATGCTCCGACAAAACTACATTCAATTTTCTTATTGTTTTTTGCAAATGACTATGGAACAATGACCTCGCAATGGCAAGGGTCACCGCATTCAACCCTTTTCCAACTCCTATTAATAAAATACAACTAAATATTCCCATTCCAATTTCCAGTGTTTAGCCCCCATATCGGGAGTGCAGTGGAAAAAAGGCGAAGGAGATACCGGCGACTTCGCTAAAGAAAAAAAATGGGGGAGGCTACCGTAGAACGACTCTTTAGTGCGGTGAAAATCACTTGTTACGACCTCTGGAAATCGCTTGTCATAACCTCGCCATACAAAACACCGCACTATCCCGGATACGTCAGGGTCCGAGCATAGTGCGGGTAGCGCCACGTGTCAAGGCACCGCAAAATACAGGGGACCACGATTGTATGCTCGACGCACGAGATGATTGTGTAACGAGCCGGGGGGATACGTAAAGACCAAAGACTTAGTTTTACCCCTTGAAGACGTCTTGTGTGCCTTCGGTGGCTGCCGATACGTTTTTCTGTAAATCTACTAATAAATGTTAATACCAGGCAATATACACTATAAAACGTTGAATACACTAGACTACAGCTGTGAGATCGAAGACTTCGTCGAAACTCATCTTTGCAAGTTGTGAGCGATCCTACCGTCGACAGTGTCCGCGCATAGACCTATCCCTGCCTGCCTCATAACGCCTAGGGGTGATCGAACAGCTGCATGCTGGAATAGGAGACTTCCTAAGGCCATCCTGACTGAAGGACCGCTAAAATAAACTTGAAACAAAACATGGCAACCCAAGAACCAAAAATTGAGCAAACAGGCAAGCAAACAGCTTCAAAATCCCAAGGGTTTTCGCAGGTTACTTCGAAGCATCATCCTTCCCGCGGATGGGGTCAGGACGTTTTCAAACTATCGGGGGGCGAGTCGGTTCGGGTCGGGAGGTGCTCGAAATCTCACGGGTTGGGTCGGGTCGGGTCCGGTCGGGTCGGGTCGGGCCGGGTCGGGTCGGGTCGGGTCGGGTAGGGTCGGGTAGGGTCGGGTCGGGTCGGGTCGGGTGGACGGGGTCAGGACGTTTTCAAACTATCGGGGGGCGAGTCGGTTCGGGTCGGGAGGTGCTCGAAATCTCACGGGTTGGGTCGGGTCGGGTCGGGTCGGGTCGGGTCGGGTCGGGTCGGGTCGGGTCGGGTCGGGTCGGGTCGGATCGGGTCGGGTCGGGTCGGGTCGGGTCGGGTCGGGTCGGGTCGGGTCGGGTCGGGTCGGGTCGGGTCGGGTCGGATCGGGTCGGATCACGAGATTTCCACATCTCACGGGTCGGGTCGGGTCGGGTCGGGTCGGATCACGAGATTTTCAAATCTCACGGGTCGGGTCGGGTCAAGCTCACCGCTGACCTGGCCCGACCCGTGAGACACGACAGGACCCGTGACAAACCCTGCCAAATTCCATCGGCTGCAAGCAGGTATGCAACAAATATTATACAGCTGTAGCAAATATGCATTGAATTCCAAGACTATGGGTAGCACCTGCACTCGTCCGTGAGAAACGTTTGGCATAAAAAGCGCAGCCAAAAAAACTTTTACCATGGCATAACCCTCATAGAGTGGCCACAACACCAGGGCTTCGATAGAGGTGCGTTCGCACACCACTTCTTCTCTGAGGGGGTTCCTCGATTTGGGAGCTTACGACCTCTCGAAGGCAAAAACTGGTGTGGAGACAAAAAAAAATGCTATAAATACCGGATGAAGAACCTCATGGCCTAGGTACACGACAAAAAATCATGCAAAAAAAATGGCCTGTCTCCGACGATTTTGGGCTAAGGAAAAAGTCAAAAGCCAAAAAACGGTATACCTCTATCGTATCACGCGTCAGAAGCAAGAAACGAAAGTAATGCGTGCGGAAAATAAACGTGGTCAACTATGGCATCGAAGATAGAAATCTACCACCACAACAGCGAAGATGCGACACACGCAAATACTTGAATGTGTTGTCAGCGCGCTATTGCAGTATGATACTGTCACACCTCCGACAGATCACGAACTAGATCGTATAGATCATCTAGACCATCTAAATCATATAGATCATACATATCATATAGATCATACATAATATGTATATCATATAGATCACATAAAGATCATGTAGAGATCATATATATCATACAGATCATACAAATCATATAGATCATATAGATCATACAAATCATATAGATCATATAGATCATATAGATCATATAGATCATATAGATCATATAGATCATCGACAGTAGATCCCGTACCTGGCGTTGTGATATGTTGTTCAAGACTTACATGCACAGGTACAGGTCCAGCCCTGAAAACATTTGCGTGAATATCGTGCAGATGGTACGGCTCCCACCCAGTAACTTGAGCTAGACCATACAGATCATACAGACTTTCCCTGAAATATCTAGATCGTCAAGTGGGCATAGATCATCGGGGATCTGTCTGATGTCTGGATACTTCGCCGTACTTAAACCGTTCGGAGGGCGCAGATATTGCGACGACAACTGCCGTCTTGCGAACCGTATGTTTGTCACAAAAGTATCATGAAACATCGCAATGCGTTCATATCATACCAACGCAGCATTAAAAACAATCCCATAGGCGCCGACGATCGCACCTTGGTCCTAGTGTTCCAATGTCCCATAATATCCTTTAACAAAAGAAACGTGTATCGTGCAACACCATATACACCATGGCACCGGCGGCGACGACCGCACTTTGGCCGTGATAAATATTAATAATGTTACCGTGTCCGCCGCACTCCGCCTAAGATATAGCTGTACATGGAAGCAAATGTTGGGTGAGACCATGCAGCGCCCCGGTAAGTGACAAATGACAACAACAAAAAACACAAGCAAGTTTGGGTAGACCCACCGATGGGGGCAGGAGATTTCATCCAACCCAACACTCACGTTGAATGATCGGCGGCAACGTAAAAATAATACTGTAGCACACTCGCTACCCAAGGAGACGAACACATTTGGGACCAAAAATAGGTTCCAGCACTTGGCGCGAGTCGCTAGAAGAATGAACGCAATCGCCGGTCACTCCGTTCAAGCCTATTAATAGCCTCCCTGCGAGAACAGGGAGCTAGGCACAGAAAAGAAAACCGACCATTCCACCCGCGCTACAAGCTTAGTGCCAGGTACTGTTTTTCTGCACGGTCATTTCAGTCCCAGGGACGGGCACCACGCTGACGGCGCAATCAGCGCGGAGTTTATCCCGGGCGAGGACCATCTACTTCGGGGAAGGAGGGCTCATCCAACCCAATACTTACATCAAGTAATCGGTGGCAGCGTAAAAGAATGCCGTACAAAAGGAAAACCATGTACCAGGAATGCCATACCAGACACCAGGTATCTCGTATAAAAATATCCTGAAATAACACAAGCTTGTCATATCAATCCGCGCCACAAAAACAATCGGGTCGGCAAATGAATGACCGCACCTTGGCGAGCGCAAGTTCCCTCGCGAGGTTTGACAGCGGCCACTCGTCCAGCTTGTCGTCTGGGAGGCCTGTCGTCAAACCATCGAAGCCGATGATGTTGTGCACCGCCACACCGTCGTTGAAGCAGATTACCGTGGGGAGGATTTTCACCTACACCACGACACCAGCAGAAAGAGAGGGGGGGAGAAGGATCACAACGCCCCGGGAGGAACGCGGGAGGCGGAACGGGGAGAGACGGGGGGGGGGGGGAGAGAGAAGCCGATGGTGTTGTGCATTTTCACGCCAACGTTGAAAAACAGAGACCGTTGGGAAACCATTTCCCCTGCATCACGAAGCACAAGGGGGGGAGGAGAGTATTCGGAATACGGACTTTTTGAGGTCGATAAGTAAGTCGTCTCGTTTGGTGTAGGAGCTGATACGGAGCGTCCACCTTCCACCTCCATCATGTTCGAGGTGAGGCATGTTGTAGAACTCCTCCAGTGGAAAGAGCATCAGAAAAAAAAGTGGTGGCCCCGTTGCCGTCCCATAGACCAAGCCTGAGGTAATTTTTTCCACCTTCATCGTTAGGGCTCGCGCTACATGGTTACCCTATTTCTTTGCACCGTTAAACTTGTGCGTTTTTCGGTTTTGCGACGTACCCCGCCGCCACGAGATCCTTTGCTACGCTTCGCCAACAAAGTACGGTTAACCCCTTTAGAGCCCCCGAACCCCTCCCTATACTAAATCCAAGTAATCTTGTATCCTAAAACGGGTTTCCAGTTGTTAAGGGGTTAAGTCCGTTCTTGAGCGAGGTACAGCAGGCCACTCGCGCGAGTGGCCCATCTACACTCGGTCGTGAAAATGGAAGATATAGGGGAGCAATACTCTACCATCGTACCCTTGGTCCGTGCGTCATGACTGACCTGGAGCTTCTGAACGAAGAACGGAGCTTTCTCGGCGTCTATCCGCAGGAACTTGGACTCCAGATGCCTGGGAGCCAGCTCGCTCAGGCGTAAGTCCATCACCTTGCACCTGCGCAAAACCATCGCCGTTACGAGATTCCAGTACACCAATACCATCGAGCTAGCAGTCAGCGCCGACAACAGGGGTTGCAAACCCTGGGAAGATCTGAGGTCCAGGCGAAATAACAGTCAGACCTACGTAACAGCCAGACTGATCCCAGAATGCGTTTTTTAGTGACAACACAATAACCACTGAGCTAGCAGTCAGCGCTGACGAAAGGAATTTCAACCATTGCACACATTGGACAGATCACGATCTACATACATCATATACATCGTACAGATCATATAGATCATATAGATCATCTACATTATAAGTATGTCGCCATGGAATGTGGAGCGGGATCTGTGTCGGACAGATCCAACCCAGGGAACATGTGCTAGACCACTCAGATAATCCCGCCCTCGCCCGGCAACGTGATATATAGCCCATGCCAATCACACATATATATATGGACCAAGGATCTATCCGCCCTGAAGGACATAGATCATATACAGATCAACAGGGATCTGATTTTGTCCAATGTGTGAATCGCTGGTACTTAACACTGTAGTGATACACCACAAACACCGAGCCAGCAGTCAACGCTGACGATTTACGCGGGATTCTAGTAATGAAAACCAAATATGGCTGGAAAAAACAGTGGAATATATAGTTTTTTGTGTACATCGTGGGTCCTGACTACTATGGTCCTCCGTGAACCCAAAGGATTGCAACCGCTGGGGAAGTCTGAGGTCCAGGCTTCGAAAACCAGACAGATCCCAGATTGTGCCTTCCTTAGAGATATGCCGTAAACACTGACCTAGCAATCAGATGGGCCAGCTGTCAGCGCTGACAATTAAACAAGGAATCGCAACCCTTGGGAAAATCTCAGCCCAGGCTTAACACCCGGAGAGACCCCAGGTCGTGTCTTTGTAAACGATACAACCATGAACCACTGAACCATTAATAGCACGCAGTCGCTGACTAGAAGGGACTGGAACGCTTGAGTGAACCTAAGGCTCAGCCCCAGAACCCAGACAGACAGACCCCAGTTTGTGCTAGGGTTACTAATAGGGATGCATCACAACCATCGAGATAACAGTCTGCAAGCAACGCTGACTCGAAGGATCGAAACCCTTACGTAAACGTGAGATCAGGTTTGACCTCCAGGCGGACCCCAGATTTTGTTTTCGGTGGCGCTACGGTGGGGGTCGCCCAATAAGGAAGTGGTGCGCCAGAGCAATACGACCGCCTTATTAAGGGAAGCCGCCTTATTCACTCTAGGTTGCGAGCGCATTTCTCAGTCGTGCTACGCGTTTGGGACCGCCTTATGGAGGCATATCGCCTTACTCACACCGCCTTATCGGGGGACCCCCACTGAAGCATAAACAGCCCAACAGATCCCAAAGAGTGCTTTTATTAAGTGCACACCACAACCACAGCGCAACATAGCACTCATACCATTCATAGCATTCACGGTTGACTGAAGGGAGTTCAACGCCAGTAGGCGACAGACACAGACCGGTAAATACAGATAGATCAGGCCACTGCTCCCTGTAGCGCTACAATCGTACCGATATTACGCGCGCTTGTCTTGCCTTCGTCAACCACGGATATATTGTACATATCTGCTCAATCCGAACCACCGTTTGCCGTGCGGGATTACGTCATCGACTCGTAAATGCGCTCGTATCACTGCGGGCTCACTTGAACGTATCAACGTGTTGGCTTGTCGCACGATTCCATTCGATTCCATCCTTATCGTAGAGGTCTTCGTTTCACGTTTCTTCGTCATGTTTTTTCAACATTGTCACTCACGTTGCAGATTGCCGGATGCCATAAACAATAAAAACAACTGTCTTGACATCGCCTGCTTACCGTTGGAAGTCCTTGTGGTAGAAATGAACGATGACCTTTTCGCTCGAAGTCACCTCCGGAAGAAATTCGTCCTGGGTAATTTCGCGGAACTACACAGGAACGGGCAGCAGCAGCGGCGGCGGCGGCGGCGGCGGCGATAGCGGGAACGTTAACGCTTTCGCCACAGCAAAACATAGCCTACACCAATTAGAAGCAGTTTGTCTTTAAACAATGCGGCTACTGCACAGTTCTCGAGGGGCTGACGGCAATGACAAAGAAAACGACAACGCCAAATGGTAAATACAGAGCGAACGCAGAGGCAAAGGCAGAGGGGGTATACGAGGGGAAAGGCAACATCAACAACGGCAAGAACGCCAAAAAGAGCGGGTGTAAGGTACACACACCCCTATCATGGAGACATGCGAACAACAACAACAACAACAACAACAACAAGAACAAGAACAAGAACAAGAACAAGAACAAGAACAAGAACAAGAACAACGACAACAACAACAACAACAACAACAACAACAACAACAACAACAACCGATGGACAATAGCCCCGTACCTGGCCGTGGCCCTTGGCGATGTTTTCTGCTCGCGCCTCGTACACCTTCTTCATCTCGCGCATGCGGCTCTCCCGGATGCGGCGGATCTGTTCCCCCGACGAAAAAAAAAAAAAAAAAAAACGTAAATAAATAATTCAGTCAGGATCAAAACATGGTTAACTAATTGTACGTAACGTTAGCGTGCGAGCGCACACGGTAAGAGAGTAGTCGCGAGCTGAGGAGAGGCGGGGTGCGGCAAGAGATTGTGCACCAGCAGCGTAGAACGGCAACGCTGTTACCTGTACCGACACGCATTTGAACGCCATAAAATATTCCCTTGGCATATTTCCTTGGTATCCTCGCGCGAGCCCTCGTGTCGCCGCAAACCTCGTCATCCGCCGGAAGGACGCGTTTTATAATCCAGCACCCCAGTACTGAGGCATCCCTCTATAGTGCGGGTTGCACTATTTGGGGTCGAACGTTTTCTGGCCTTCGATAACCTTCTGACCAGTTGAACTCCTCAAGTGTGACACTATAAGCCGGTATGATAGTTTCACGAGTATTTTTGTTAGTTTTAGAACTAGCGCATAGAAATGTGGCTCGGGTTGCGAGAACGAATGCCTTCCAAGTCATGGCTCGGGTGATGATGTTGATGATGGATGATGGATGATGGATGATGGATGATACTCAGCTCCTCACGTTGTGATCTCAGACAATTCTTAGAATATGCTGCAATCCTATCGTGGGACGATCTACTGTGCAATAACATTCTACCCATGGGGCGAACACAAACCAAGCCTTAACGCCCGAGCCAACGGCAGGAGGTTGCCAACGAAAACATCGTCCCATCCGCTCCCCAGCCACGCGACACGACACGCGCGCTTTGCGTCCACCCAAGAGCGTGCACACAGCATCTCGGTCTCCTACGACCCCTCCGCTGCTGAAGTGTATTTTTATTTTTACAATATATACTTTGGACGATGTCTAGTAAGGTCCTTTAAGTACATACTTCGAAGTATACACTCTGGGGGTTCCCTAGGGTGCTCAGTTCTCGCTTGTGATCCATTCGTCGACACTCTGTCAAAAAAGCGTTGCAAAGGAATGCCCTCCTAGCTTCTTTTTACGATCTCTTTCTCTCCGCTTCTGTGTTCGTTCGTGTCTCTATCGTTCTTGCTCGCTATTTTTGTCTACCTCTCCCCCCGACCTTGCCTGGCTGTCTCTCTATCCTTCTCTTTCTCTCTTCTCTCCGTGTTTGAGCCTGTAACTCTCTGTCATATTTCTACGTTTTGTGTCTGCAACTGCTGTGTTTCTCGCTCTTGTTCTTTCTCTCTATCTACCTCCCTTTCTTCGTCTGTCTATATTTCCCTCCCTTTCTCCCTTTCCCTCTTGCCCATACTCTCACCCCCCCCCCCCCCCCCCCCCCCCTCTCCCTTGATATCTTCGACGCGGGTCCGAAACCCCTCCGACCGTTCACTCCCACAACACACACAGAGAACACCAAAACTTCATTCCAGATACACTACAGCAGACATGTCGCCATCCCCCAAAGTCCCAGCCGGAGCACACAGCACACCAGTGGCAACCAAGCAACTGAGTTAAATCGACACACGACGCGTATGAAAATACGTGGAAGTGTGGTGAGCTAAAGCTTTATTTTTCCCCATCCGCCGGAGGATAAAAAAAAAAAAAAAAAAAAAAAAAAAAAAAAGCTACCGCAACCACAGCCACCACATAAGACAGCAACACAGCAAAAACTGCAGTCTATCCAGTCCACGCACTTCACACTTTATGCTCTACCTCAGGATCAGCGTCCAACCCTGCGAGCATCTCATCATCGCTGTCCACGTCCCCCTCGTCCTCCTCCTCTACCTCCTCTTCCTCCCCCGCCTCGTCCTCGTCCGAATCGACCTGTCGTCGTTCGTGATCAGGTTTTGGTTTGCACATAAATGGTGACATTTGTGTGGGGTTTTGCACATAAACAGTGGCGTTCGTGTGAGGTTTGCAAGCAATTGGTGGTGCTTGTTCTTTTAGGTGTACACAGAAATGGCGGCGTTTGTGTGAGGTTTGCACGCAAAATGGTGGCGTTGTTTATCCGCAACATGCGCAATCGAAGTATCACACGCAGCTTGCAAAGGTTACCCGCACGTGCTGCAGCGCGATCATACTATCATTGACGGATGACAAGCATCGCATTCATCGCTTTATTGATCTGTGCAGTACAGATCCAACCCAGGAAACGCGTGCTATCAATAGATCATTCAGATCATCAAGCTATCACCCGGCAACATGATCTACAGGCCATACAGATCATGTAGACACCAACATAATCTACAGGCCATGCAGATCATTTAGACCAGGGATCTGTCCGCACCTGGAGGACACAAACCATGACCAGGGATCTGGTCTGTCCTGTGTGCGGAGCCATGCTATACCTGTGCCCTCGGCCTCGAAGGGTCAAGAAAGAGTGCTTCGTGTAGTACCGTATAACACGCATGGTAGCACACCCCGGGGATAGCAATCTTTACCTTTGAAATAATATCACCGGGTGCGTTGTTGTTGTTATTGTTGTTGCTGTGGGGGGGGGGGTACCTAAGGGCAAGTGTGCTATCGTGTAATACGGTAACTACCGAACCGTTGAGTGTTGCCGAGGCCTTCACCCTGTGCCGCCAACTGGACGTCCCGCTATACGCAGAACGCGCGATCAAAAAATGTCTACACGCAGCTTGCGAACCTGACTTTCCAAAGGCCGATCTCATAGCCACGTTTTTCACTGCATTATAAAGTTACTCCGAGGTAGTAAACTATCTCCCCGTTACAACTCTTGCCAATGTAACCGGACCCAAAAGGGCTCAGAAATAGTCACACGGGTTAGTGGTACCTACACGCATCATAGCACGCATAATAGCACACCCCGGGGATAAAAAAAAATGGTATTTCAAAATATATCACCGGGGTGTGCTGCTGGGGGGGGGGGGAGTGTTTGCTGTCGTTTCCATCAAGCGTGTTGTATATTAATCACCTCCCCGTTCAGTCTTGCCGATGCCTTCATCTGTGCGGCCAGCTCCGCGTCCTCCTCGCGCAGAGCCGCTCCAGCCGCTCGCCGCTGCTCCCTCGCCGCCTTCTTTCGCTGCGCCTGCTCCTCTCGCGCACGCGCGTACGCGGCTCCTGTCGGCTGCGTGACATCATCGATCACCGAGGGTTAGGGTTAGGGTCAGCGTTAGGGTCAGCGTTAGGGTCAGCGTTAGGGTCAGAATTAGGGTCAGCGTTAGGGTCAGAGTTAGGGTCAGCGTTAGGGTCAGAGATAGGGTCAGGGTCAGGGTCAAGGTTAGGGTAAGGGTCAGGGTCAGGGTCAAGGTTAGGATCAGGGTCAGGGTCAAGGTTAGGATCAGGGTTAGGGTAAGGGTAAGGTCAGCGTCACGGTCAAGGTTAGGGTTAGGTCTGGCTTAGGGTTACAGGGTTAGGGTCAACGTCAGGGTCAAGGCTAGGGTCAGCGTTAGGGTCAAGGTTAGCACACAACGCGTATTAAAATACGTGGAAGTGTGGTGAGCTAAAGCTTTATTTTTCCCCATCCGCCGGAGGATAAAAAAAAAAAAAAAAAGTTAGCGTCAGCGTTAAGATCGGCGCTAGGGTCATGGTCTGAGTGTTAGGGTCAGCTCCGGTCGGCTTCGTGGCATCATCGATCGCCGAGGGTTAGGTTTAAGGTCAGCATTAAGGTCAGGGTTGGGGGGTTTTATAGGAAAAGGGTTGAAAATGATCGTTTCACAGGGTGCCTGTGCGATTAAAATTACACATACCATGGTACGTTTCAAGCCCATGTAAATAAAAAGGACCAAAAAAAGCAATTTTTTTTCGTTTAAAGGGTTAGGGTTAGGGTTAGGGCTAGGGTTAGGGTTAGGGTTAGGGTTAGGGTTAGCGATATTGGGCTGGGTTTGAGGGACTGAAAAAAAATGTACCTGGTAGCAATTTATTGTACTTGGTTTCAGACTGTCTGTGTAATCATCACCTCCCGATCAGGGCTCGGGCTAGCCTTAGCGTCAGGATTAGGGGGGGTGTGGGGAGGAGGAGGAGCAGGAGGATGAGAAGGAGGACGAGGAGGGGGTGGAAGGGGAGGACGAGGAGAAGGAGGGGGGGAGTGGGGCGTGTTCATACCATGTATAGCCGCCATAGACCCCGAAATCCTACAGGGGGGGGAAGGAACGGGCCCGCATTCATTTGTTGCTTGCCTTAGCAATTTGGCCATTGGCAACGCATCCCTTTTGAAAAAAAAACTGGGCACCGTTCCTTCTCCTATAAGAGACACCTCCAACATCAGGGCTTTCGTTGCGTTTTTTTTTTTCCATGTCACACGAACAAAATGAAATGTTCTTCGCGTACAAGTGTCTTAACGTGCACAAAAAGGTATAACATCTGCCGTCTTATCTTATACCCCAAAGGGGGCCCAAGCTTGGCCTCATCACCTGCGCGTCGGAAGCGGCGTCGTACCCCTTGCCGCCGCTTTCGTACTTTTCCTGCAACTCCCCCACTGCACGGCCCATGCGGTCATTAACCTCGTTCGCTACCATCTCCTGCATGCTCGCCTGGGGAGTGGACGCGGGGGTGGGGGGCAGAGGGAAGCATAACCGTGAGGGGGGAAGGGGGGGGTACGCCTCACGGGGGGTGGTCGGGGGGGGGGGAGGAGGGGCGAGGGAGGGGAAGGAAGTGTGGGGGGGGGGCGTTGGGGAGGGGGGGTATCCTTCCGCCAGGAGGGGGGGGGGGGGGTAAGCGTCAGGGCGAAAGAGGGGGGGGCTAGGCGTTGGGGTGGGGTGGGGGGATGGGATGGGGCGGCGTCAGCAGAAGTCGCCTCTTCAAACAACCCTTCACAAAAGGTAGAGGTCTCTGGCCATTTTCGTTTCGGGTCGAGACTACAGCAGTATGCATGTTTACACCAGGTACAACGCAGCAGCACTGCTGCTAATGTCTTTTGTTAAGCAACGTTTGGTTGCCCTTTCACATGGTATTGTAGTGCAGCAGCACCGCACGTGGTACCAACGCGGTCCTTCCTCTTCCGGACTTCCGGACAGAGCGGTGTGCGGGTACTGCTGTACCGGTACTGCTACTGCTTGTACTGCCAGCTTGCTGTGTGCGCGTGTTGTCTTCGCTTTGCGGGTACAGCAGTACACTACTGCTGTACTGGTTGCTTGCCGTGGCTTACAGCAGTAGAGCTATGTACTCGCACGGGTACAGAAGTTCGGGGAATGTCTTACGTACGTACAGCAGGCCAATCTCCCAAAACTGGCTCAATTATTGGAGCTCCTTTTTGAATATATTTCCAAGCGTACCCTGCTACTGCTGCTGTGGGATGCAGCAGGCTCACCTCCTCTTGGTCGGCCCCGAGGGGGTCGACCATCGTAAACTTGTCGAACTTAGACCTGACGCACCCCAGATCAGCAGCAGAATGCCGCATGCCGCGCCGAGCAGCCCCAAGAGAGCACAACGACAAGGATACAACACAAACGACAGCAGGGACATCAGTTCAGAAACGAGGATGTCATGCCACACGAAGACGGCGGTTTAGGCTTGTGACGGACGTCCGTCTAGACGCAATATACTAGGTTAAAAAATCGGAACTACTTCGGTGTGACTCTGGCAGCACCAAACAATGCCGTCTATGAGAGGGCAGTTAAGGCGTTGGACCAACACCCATAGCAGGCCAGATTGTCAGCCTGTCTGATGTGCGTATTTCGTATTACGTGTCTCGAGGCACTCGGCCAGGCCGGGTGGGGCTTAGGCTCTCCTTGACATTAGTGCCTCTCTTGGCCTGCTTTGCCTCTGCCTGGAATGGACCAAGCAACGCTTTGGGGAGGAAATGGTACCATTTGAGTCGGGCTGGTGCCATCTAATCCAACCTGTTGTTTGTTCGCGTACTCGCATCTGCCCGTACTCACATGGTCGCTGCAGCTTCTAAGCTTGGTCTTCCCGGTGTGCAGGTTGAGCGGCCACACGGGCCTGCACCTCCGAATTCAGCCCTCTGTGCTATACTCCGCCCCGTGCTCCCTTTGCTCTGCTTCGCCCTCGCACACAAAACGACAATCGGCCAAGCTTTGATTTATTAGTAACACTTACTAAATCAATTACACGGTTTAATTCCAAGTGCTTCGTCGCCATGTCGGGAGTGCAGTGTTAAAAGAGCTACGAAAGTTTAAAAGGGTTCAAAAAATTCAAAAATCTGAAACCGTCAAGGTTTTTTCGACGAAGTGCATGCATCATACATGCATACCGGTACAGCAGTACAGCAGTCGTGGTACAGTCGTGGCGCCGCGTCAGTGTGGTGTACCCGATAGTGTATGGACCCAATACAGTGCGGTGAAGGTCGCATGTGACGACTTCAAGCAACTGTACATAGGACATGTAATATCCCGGGATAGTGCGCCGGGTACCAATGTAGTGCTGGTATTTGCGTCTGGCACGGAACCGGACTATTATTAATAAAATACGAAGGAGTGCTGTAGTCTATATATACCCTTCAGGCGACTACGACAGTATGTACGTAAAATATAATAACAGTTTAGTATTAACATTTATATCCCAACGGCTCTTACGTTTCCGGACAAAGCTAAATCGGTGAAGAACACGGATCGTACGGAAAACACCGACGATTTTGACGTGATCGATTTATATTGATACATATCAACGTTCGCATAACAGTTGCGCCGCGCGTCGTCGCTCCTCGACCCCTCACCCCGGTGCGAGAGCCATGAAGAGGGGGGTCGGGATGCAGCAGTAGAAGAGTTTAGTCTATACTTGGCATACCTGGTATGAGTTACCAGGTACATGGTGCGAAAGAAGCGTAACATCACAGCCGCCAACTCGTGCTGCATCTGAGGGTTTGTTTCCGGATCGCTCTCTGGTACTCTGTACTGCTGTTGTGTACCCTGGTACCTGGTACTCGGCATCACACGTGCAAAGTACTCGGGATTCTGGTAGTGGGAGTATGCTTGAATGCATATGAATATGAGTGTGAGTACAGCGACGTCAGCTGGACTCACGCCGGCGTTGCGTCAACTGAAGGACTGTCGACACACGATATCTCCACCGACCACCACCACCGCCGCCACCACTGCCACCACCACCACCACCACCAGAAGCAGCCATCGAGTTGGTCCCAAGGTCGAGGGATGCCTTACCTGCAAGGTATGATACGTGGGGACGGGCTATCTTTCGAGCTGTCCGCCGTTCGCTGTACGTTTTCGTACCCAGGGATGGCCGCCCAAAATCGATCAGATACGCGGTAATACCGGCCGTCTAATGCGAGCGTGCAGCAGCACGAATACTATGATGCTAACGTACGACACGACACACGACACACGACACACGACACACGACACGACTTGTAGGTCTACAGCGATGTAGTTCGAGTGCATTCCCTGCTCCAGCAGCCCCAAATTGATTCGTGTGACAGATTGTGTACGAAAGCGTCATTTTATTTCGACATGTTTTGCCGTTAAATCCCCAAAGCTAATAATTCAGTTGAAGGATGTTCGAAACGCATTGCTATCACATCTTGTTCCTTCTTTTTTTGTGCCTGATGAGTACGCGTAGTGCAGGACACCAGATGAGAAGCAGGGTAATAAGAAAACGAGGGTGGGATTTACAGGAAAATAAAGAAATTGGGAGTCGATATACTGATATTAGTCTAGACTAATATATTAGTGTAGAACGTGCACCCAATATCAATTAAGAAGTCCAGCGTGGGTCAGCTTTCCAGTTATTATTACTAGATACTGGTAGGTGTTCTGTACTTTGGCCGATGTCTCTTCGGCATAGTCTACATGTTTTGATTGCACACCCGTGCAACTACCGCTAGCAACTACAAGTATAGTTGTGGGTCAGTTGTCCAGGACGAGTGGTTGTCCAGGACAACTGGTTGCGCAGCTTTTTCAAAACGTAGTTTTCCAGGACGACTAGTTGCGCGGTTTTAAAAAAAAAGGTATTCGTCCAGGACAACTGGTCGTAGTTGTCCAGGACAACTAGTTGTTGTCTAGGACAACTAGTTGCGCAGCTTTTTAAAAAAATAGTTGTCCAGGACAACAAGTTGCGGAGCTTTTTCAAAAGGTAGTTGTCCAGGACAACCAGTTGCGCAGCTTTTTAAAAAAAGGAGTTGTCCAGGACAACTAGTTGCGTAGCTTTTTTAAAGAGTAAGAGTAGTTGTCCAGGACAACTAGTTGGGCCGCTTTTCAAAGAGTAGTTTATGAAGTTATTCTAACGACGTCAGCTGTGAGCTCGACGAGTTTAGGGTCGATACTCATGTTTGCAAGCTCCGTACGATAGCTGTCCACGACAACTAGTTGCGCGCACTTTCAAACCAGTGGTTGTCCAAACAACTGGCCTTTGGAAACGGATATTTGCTTATACGTGTCGACAGGAGTTGACACAATATCTTCTTGTCATATGCGGCATGACGAGAACGGCGGGGGTTTCGGCGTTGGCGGGTGTTGGGTGTTTTGTTTGTTTGTTTGTGTTCTGGGTGGCTTCAGCTCTTGCGGAATTCCTGGCGTGCTAGCGTAAACAATAGACGCAATGACGTGGGAAACAAGTTGAGCGGAATTGCGACAACTAAGTGGTACGCTGGTTTGATGCAGCGATCCGCAGCCGGTTGCACACATCCGCGCTCGTTTTGGTTGTCGCACATCATTTTTGTGTGCTGCTTTTTTCAAAGGCTGCGCCGCAACTAGTTGTCCTGAACAACTAGTTTTTAAAAAGTTGCGCAAATAGTTGTCCTGGACAACCACTCTTGAAAAATGCTGTGTAATGCGTGAATAGTGGTTGGGGGGGGTTGGAGAAAGCCTAGCCCTGTGTCATCATGTAATAAAAATAAATTCGTACCCGCAAAGTACATAATCACATCATGGCAAAATCGAATGCGTGCATGCATGGGGGATACCTACCTTCATTGGGTGGGAAAGAAACCAAGCAACCGAGAAATAAACCGAAATGCCGGCTATGTGGCGGCAACCGCTCCGCCGTCAGCCGAGCCCCCTACGTGATACAAATGCACGGAAGATTGTTCTTTCCCCCTTTGATGATGGGGGTGTCCTCTTCCGAGCATTGGTACCACGTAGGGGGCTCGGTTAACGGAGAGGTGGCCGCCACATGGCGATAATTTCGGTTCATTTCTCGGTTACTTGGTTTCTTTCCCCCCCAACGAGGGTGTCTCCCATGCATGCACGCGTTCGATTTTGCCATGATGTGAGAATGTACTTTCCCGGTACGAATTTATTGCCATTACATCATGATAACACAGGGCTAAGTTTCCCCCGACCCCCCCACATCACTGTTAACGCATTACACAGCATTTTTTAAAAGTAGTTGTCCAGGGTAAACTAGTTGCACAGCTTTTTCAAAACTAGTTGTCCAGGACAACTAGTTGCGCTGCTTTAAACAAAAATAGTTATCCAGGGCAACTAGTTGCGCAGATGTTTAAATACGCAGTTGTCCAGGACAACTAATTGCGCAGCTTTTTAGAAACGCAGTTGTCCAGGACAGCGAGCTGCGCAGCTGTTAAAAATAGCAGTTGTCCAGAACAACTAGTTGCGCAGCTGCTAATAAAAGTATATAGGACAGCTAGCTGCGCAGCTGTTAAAAACAGTAGTTGTCCGGAACAACTAGTTGCGCAGCTGTTAATAAAAGTAAACAGTTGTCCAGGACATCTAGTTGCGCAGCTCATGAAAAAAATAGTTGTCCAGCACAACTAGTTGCGCAGCTTTTTCAAAGAGTGGTTGTCGGCCAGACAACTGACAACTGTCATAGCTGTACGGGGTGTGGTTGATTGTACTGGCGGGGACGCGACGGAGATGATCCATCGTAGATAGAGGAGTTCCATGCTGGATAGAGATTCTGGTAGTGGGTTACCTGGTATAGGGATGTCGGCATGTTGTGTGATATTCACCTGCGCGTCTTGATGTCAATCGTTGCGTTTGGCTCCTTGTGAGACCGACGCAGGCTCGACGGTGGGACAACAAAATAGAAGAGGAAGTTCTGTGTCACCATCTTGAGTCATCACCACACCTTCCCGTGCCAGCTGCGTATACACCTTCAGAGATCGATCAACACACTACTGAACCGGCTATCTTCTATTGGTCAGCGTGGCCGCCATCCTGGAGGGAAGGATTCTGCGGCTAGCACATGATCACGAGGATGCTGGCATGGAAAAGGGAAGTGTGGGGTACCTGTTACAAGATATAAACCTGCTGAAGATCGCGATAGCGACACAATAGTTTGAGAGAGAGGCCGGACTCACAGAGGCAGCCCTGCGAGCCTCGTATGCAGAGGAGCCTGCCATGCCTCCGTTTTGGTCATGGCGAGAGCCGGCGGTAAAGGAGAGGACTCGACTTCTCCACGAGGGGCGCGAGTTTCAAGCGGATGTCGTAAGGAAAACGGATGAGCAAGCAATTTTGTAGGAAAACGAAGACAGAGTAGGAGACGAGGAGAGAGTGGGAGATGAGGAAGACGAGAGAGAGAGGAGACGGCGCCCCAGCAGTAACAACGCGATCTCAGCGAAGACAAGTATGAGCCGCAGCTGGTAGATCTGCGCAGCACTGGTGGTGAAAGCGCTGGAGAATATCAACTGTTGCAGAGGTAGCAGCTGCCCCTTTATCCGCGTCCTCAGCAAGAGCAGCAGTCAGAGGATTGCTGCGCCTGCGAAGCACGAGCTCAACTGCCGCCGCCGTTGCCGCCGTTGCCGCCGTCATCATCACCGCTGCCGCCGCCGCAGTCGTCACCGCCTCCGTCGATATAGCCGCCGTGACACCCCAGCGCAAACCAGGTATATGCCTGAATCTGTAGGTCGTCTATGTTGCATAGGAAAAGAGGAGAGCAAAAGAAAGGGAGCTAGTTGGCTGGCAGAGGCCGGGGGAGAGGTGGAGGAAACTGCGAGAGCGGTGCATTACGCATACTGGCGGAGCTCATTGTCTGGACTGCTGAAGCACTACGCCCCCAGGGGGGGACGTCGCCCCCGGAGGAGAGATAGAGAGAGCGAAGGTGGGTGCTTGCGGAGGAACCTGCACGGTAGGTTGGGGATGGGCGCATGGACGCAGCAGGAGTCGCTGCCTAAAGCGAGAGAGAGTGAAAGAGAAGGGGCCAACACGCTGTCGGCAAGCTTTACGCCCGCAGCAGGCACGTGAAACTTGTTGGTTTTGCTTGCTCCTGGTGATTTTCGTTTTAGAATTGATTTTGGAAGTGATTTGAGAATGATGAATGTCTCCACGTTTGAGATTGAGATTGAAGGTTGGAGCTTTGAGATTAAAACAGAAATATGAGCAGCTAGGTATATTGCGTAGCTCATGGTGTTCAAGCGGCTTGTAGGCGTACTGCAGAACAAACGGTGTCAAGCTCTTGTGGTATGGTTGCGTAGTGGAGTGCCCTGGCGGGGAGCAAAGTTGGAGTTGAGTCTGATGCGTGAAAGTAGAACGTTAAAAGGATGAGAAAATCTGTGATGTAAGGACAAACGATGTTAAACCAACTTCTTCGCACGTACTCGTCGTCCACAGCAAGCGGTATTACTTGCGTATGAAGTCGATTGGAAATGATGATTGAGAATAGTTGAGGTCGAAGCCCCCTGAATGAGCAAAGGTACAGCAGTGACCAACCTGTCTTACTTACGTATACCTCGATTTGAGGGTTGGGGTTTTATTGGTAATTTTTCGGGGACCTGTTTTGTTGGTGGAGATCAAGTTTGACTCGAGAGAAACGCAACTTTGTTTTACAGTAGCTAAAACAGAATTTTCGAGAGAATTCCGCACCTGACACACTTTTATCCGTATCTGTTTGTTTTTGTTTAGAGTTTTTGGGCAGTGTACCGCTGCTACATGTGTAACACATTTCGTCGTGCAGTGTGCGGAATGCATGTAGCTCGAGTTTCTGCAGTTAGTTGCGCTTTCGTATAGTATGGAATTTCGTTTTCCTGGTCAGCCAGGCCCCGTATTGGGTACTGGTATCTCGAAGAAATCGGACACAATTAGGGAGGCGCGTTTTCATTTCCAAAGTGGAGAATATGTTTGAATCGATTTGCGATAATACTGCCGTTTTTACCAAGGCCATTCCGAAAATAATGTCGTTCTCGTCTGGAAATGATTGTCGAGAGTAGTTGATGCTTCTAGCATAAGTCTGTTGTTACATTGTTTGAGACTTTGGTGATTTGATTCGAGAGTTTCGTCTTTAATTGGAGGATTTGAGTTTTTATAGTTTTTATATGCGTTTTTTGTTTCTGAGTTTGGTCTCTGAGTTTGATACGAGTTGATTGTTTTATTGCCATGTTCCAACCCTGCGATGTCGTGCCTCGTCATGCACAGAGCAGGAGGGATGTTAGTATGGTTGTCGTGTACAATGAGTAGAGGGAGTGTTGATTGTACTCAGGAACACGACGGAGATGACCCATCGTAGATTGAGGAGTTCCATGCTGGATGGGGATTCTGGTAGTGGGAATTAGGGACTTCGGGGTATTGTGCGATGTTCATCCACGTATCTTCATGCCGCTGGTTGTTTAGCTCCTCATAGGACCGACTCAGGCTCGACGGCAGGATAATACAAGAGAGAGTTATGTGTCAACGTCTTTGAGTCACCACCGCGCCTCCCGGTGCCAGCAGCGCACACGCCTTTCGAGATCGGTAAACAACCTAGTACAACAAGGACAGTAAACCATGATGAGTAGTGCAGGTAACCTTTGCTCACAGACGGCGTCGACTCACGATTCAGAATACAGGGGGGGGGCTCCCGATAGTGCCGGTTGAATATTGCCACTGCTCTCTACTGTGCTGGTGAAATCGCTTGGCACGACTGGAACTCTCCACGATACAAATAGTAACCCTATCCCCAATCGTACCGGTGCGCTGGGTCATCCCCCAGAGCGTGGTGAGTTAGCATCACTCGATGGAAAATCGACGAGCAATGGGATTTCTGGAACCCTATCTTTGCGCGATAAAAAATGAAGGCAAGAACCGGGGGGGAGAAAGGGACGGTACCTGTGACCACGGCTTGTCCAGAAGCTGGAAACTATAGAAGTGTAAAAAAAAAAGGAAAAAAGGGGGGGGGGGGGGGGGGGGGTTGCACTTGAGGCCGAAAGGTTTCTGACCGGTTGAGCTCCTCAAGAGAAACTATCGGCTCCAGAGTATGATAACTTTATTTTGCGAGCGTACTTGCTGAGGGCGAGTGCATCGCAATGTTGGTCGGATTGCGTCAACGAATTTCTTCAACGTTAAGTTTTTGGGCGAGATATTGAACCCTCTTGTTACGAACTCAGAAACTTCTTCTTCGCCCCCAGCGCGGGATGCCTCCCCTGGTATGTATAGAACCGGTACCGGTGTTTTGGGCTGGTGCGTACCGGAAACAATGAGAGCCTAAAAAAATTGGGCCTAAACTACATACGTGTGTCCCGTGCATGCCCATACTACCCAACGACAGCTTGCAGAACGAGTGATGAGGGACATAGACAAAGAACAGCGTGCAGCTGAGGTTCTCAGGCAGGAGGAAAAGGCGACACGTGAGCTGGTTTGGGCGCGGTCACGCCGTGACGTCCTCCTCATGCGGCATCCTACGCATTGGGCAGGAGCCTCGTTGCTGCAGGTGTGTGTTAAACGTTAAAGCAAACCCTTCGGGGCTTCAGAGGGGGAAAGTGAGCGATAAGAACGACAATCGCAGCAGTGTTGACCGTATTAAGCAGTTCGGGGTGGTGCAAGTAGGGTGTGTGTTCGAAACTCAACGTAAGGAGCTGTGCGACACGCGCGCGTCACGGTGATGCTCCTACTGCTGCACGCTATTAGTTACTACCGACGGCGCGGCGAATCATGATCGCGCGTTTCGTGTTTGAGGTCGAAACAAATGGGCCTCAGAAAGGGCTAAGACGTTGCAGTTCTTCCAAGGAACTCGTGCTGGTGGATGCTTGTAACTGCTCATCAACTGTGCGCCTTGGCAGGAAGCGCTGCCATGGCACCTGCTACTGCTGCAACTAGCTGCTGCCGCTGCTGTTCCCAAGGACGGGGGTGTTGAAAAAGAACAAAACTCGGCCGTTCCTCGGTTTCTGTTTTCCGGGAGATGCTCTGGTCGGGCGGGACACGGAGAGACTCGGTCTCACGAGGGTGAGCATGAGCCCCTACTATATTTTGACCCCGGGATACATTGTAAGCTTGCCTCCCTCACGATAGTTTTCTTCTGTTCGCAGGGTCCCTTACCGCGCAATTCGCGGGCGCGAGACTTGTTGAACGACGATGAGGAGGGTGGTCGAGACAGGGCGCAGGAAAGAGCGGGAAGAAACCGCATCAAGCACAACGCGCTCAACCGGGGAAGGGAGAGCATGGGTGGAGTGTGGGTGGACTCTCGGCCCAAGCTTGTCCCAGGGGTAATGCTGACGCTATCTTCTCTTGCGGCCGAGGCCATCATGGAGCTTGCCAAAGAGGTGCGTGCCGTTAGTCGACTACTGTAACTGACGTTAGTGGGCAAGTCGACTGGCAAGATCGACTGATGGCCAGCCGACTTGTCGACTTATGTCAGGCGAGCGAAGCAAGTCAAATCAGCTCCTCCTAGCCGAGGGGGCTCCACCCCAAAAATAACACATGTATCACGCCTTAAACTGCCCTTCCCGAAAGTTTGGGACCCAACAAGCCGGACAGTTGGCACGTTTGGGAACCGAACACCTATTAGTCGGTTCAGCAACCGGTCTGTGTTTTTAGTCGTGCCAACTCGCAGCTCTAGCGGTGACCAGAGGTAGCTACCCCCGACACCACATAGCCTTGGAAGGCGGGGTATTCTCAACCATAGGCCATCGGACCTTGTGTGGTGCTTGACTGCGCGTGCAACATTCCTCGTAACGTACAGACCATGTTGTGCGATCGTCAGATCCGATGGGATAACAAACAAGACCTCCCATTGTCCACACGACGGCGTGTGATATCCACACGAGGGCGTGTGGTGACCACAGGTAGATAGCCTGGAGGCGTGGGGTGACCTCGAGCGGAGTCCGGTTAGGGCTCCTTGTGTGATGTTTGCCTATGTGTGTGCCCCCTAAACATTCAGGGCACGCTATATGACCGTTTGATGTATGGTCGTTGACTACAGATTGGATGCAGTGAGAGACCGCAAGAGACCTCTTTGTGTCGGACGCGTGGTAACCCTAGAGAAATGGCCTTGTGCGGTGGGGCGATCTCTGTCTTTGTTCGCGAGGGTTCCTTGTGCGATGCTTGACAACATGTGCGTAATTTCCCGCAACATACAGACCACGTGATATGATCGTTGGAGAAGTCGTCACTGGATTTCATGGGAGGTCGTAGCAGGCCTCTCGTTTCCCACACGAGGACGTGCGGTGACCGTAGCTAGTTGGCGTTGTGGCGTGGGGCGATCTCGGCCGGAGTTCGGCAAGGGTTCCTTGCGCGATGATTGGCGACGTGTGTGCCATTCCCCGCAACATATTCATGCAGAACACGCTGCATGTTCCTCGGATGCATTACCATTGGATATAGGACCGTTGCAAATACCCTCGTCCACGAAGAACTGCGGTAGCCATGAAAATATATCCTTGGAGAGTGGGGCGATCTCGACTGGGGCTCATGGGACGTTCTTTGTGTGTACAGCAGGCTAGACCTAAAACACACGACATGCAGCAGGGTCTGTGAGATGTTTTACTTCCCGACTAGTGATTAGTTTGGTGCCGGAGAAAAAGCCTAACAACTGACTTAGTCTTCAGTGGGTAAATATCACCACACGCCGAGCCCAAAAACTTGCCTGTCAGGTGCAAAGACGCAGCACTCCGAAATTCACCTCACCCAACTAACCACAATAAGCTGTACATACCTAAATACGTAGCCAACGAATCACCGGTCGTCGACCTGCTACTAGTATTTTGTTAATATAGTCAGGTAGCTCGCAGTCCTACTTGCAGCGGTACTGCAACAACGTCCGTGTATACATGCTCAAGTCAAACCCGTTGCTATTCTCGAGACGGTTGCGAGAACATTGGGAATACCATCCCGGCCTACGAGCTCAACACGCTTTTGGAATATCGCCCGCCCCCCTCGCTGTATGTACGATTTCGACGTGGCGATTTCAGGTAAATTGTGAAGACCATCCAGGTATCCGAGCTTCAAACGCGTTTCGCATCGTCCGCGAGGCAACGGCGGAGGTGGCGTTCGCCAGCCGGCGCGATAGCCTCCGGACGGGAGTTCTTATTGTGAGTCCATCGTTTTCTCAGAGTTACGCTATTGTTGCTGGCTTAGCATCCGCCATGTACAGACGAAGCGTAACATAGTGCATGAGGATTTCTGGCTATGTGTTATTCAGTATTGTGCTGGGAGTTCCGGCTGTATTGTGTAGGATGCCACTATATCAAAATGGCGTTCACGCACGTTGAGCTACAAATGGTGTCTCCAGCGGCGGAGTACAGCTGAAAAACATTTTTCTGTGGGCAACTTATTTTGCTCTTCCTCCCGCCAGTCTACCCAGTGTTGCGAACTACATTTTGTCAGTAGGGCTTCGAGTTTGCGGACTATAAGTCACCGGCTACCTCGTATACGCTAGTTGGCTAGACCGCATGTACAGGTTGTAGCGCGCGGACAAATTGCGACGCTCTCCGCGATTTAGCACCTGACTCGTGCGTTTGTTGCTCTCAATGTGCGTTATATCGAGAAAGACTAACGTCTGTCGGTTGCCATAGTTCCTCACCTAATTAATATCAGGTATCTAACAGTACCGTCCACGCGACTCACAGTCCTAGTTATCAAGCATTGCACCGCGCCCGCCCCTCATCCGGCTCCACCCGCATCCCGAGGCCCCCTCCCGCCAACGTGATACGACAGGTTGCCAAGGGAAAGAGCTGCAAGCCATATCGTTGGGTACGTTGACGTGCCTCCTCGCCCTCCCATTGATGTCTGGTTGGTGAAAACTCGACGTACTCTTGCCTGACATTTTAGGGGTGCAAGCGTCTATGCTCTTGAGACTGCGTCTGTGCCTGAAATCACTACACCCTCTCCCCTCCTTCAACCCATCCCACACCCCGACGCCCCCTTCCGCCAACCCTTCCTAAAGATAAAGCTGCAAGCCATCGCAAGGGGTTGGTTGGCTCGCCGCCTCGCCCGCGTCCTCCTCCTGCAAGGCGGCTGTCGTCGAGAACTCGACGAGGCTTCGGGGGCGTGGCAGTACGTCTGGCGCTACCGCTCCACCGCTGAGGCTGCTTTGAATAGCAGCGGGACGGGGGGGGCTGCCCTGGAAAATGCAAGGGGAGGATGGGGTGGCAGTGAATCGAGGTTGTCGTGTAGGGCTAGTGGTGTCGGAAGCGAGTTCTTCAGATCGTGGTACCCTCCCCTGATGCTGAAAAGCGAGGCTCTGCCGAGTCCGCGAGCGGCAATGAGGAGGGTGCAGACGGAGGGGAAGAAGAGGGACGCCCGGCTAGCTTTTGCAAGGTCTTTGCTTGCCGATCAGAAAGGTGCGTTTGCAAACTGCTTGTCTTAGTGTATCAGCAATTTGTGTTCGCAAAATGTTTTGTTGGATGATCAGGAAGGTGAAACGTGTGCGTGCCCATGTCCGGGAAGGGATTAGCCGTCTGCCTAAGTGTATCTGAAATTTGTGTTCGCAAAATGTTTTGTTGGATGATCAGAAAGGTGAAGCGTGTGCGTGCCGATGTTCGGGAAGGGATTCGCCGTCCGGGCAAGAGTCCGGACGCTGCATTTAACCCATCAACTACGGCGTAATTAACCTACTCTAGTCCCAAGTTGTTTGCCGCAATATCTAGTTTTTTATAATATGATATCGACCGCGACCAATGGTTGTATCGCACTAAACATTGAAAACACTCCGTTCAGTGTCTGACCTGTCCAATCGGTACACCTCAAGCAATGCTTTATACTGCATCGTATAATATCATAAGATGTTATATGATATCGTATGTCTATGTAAAATACGCGCATCTGTTTTTGTTTTGCTGTTCTCGAGCGGCCGAGGTTTTTTTTTCTCGCTCTTTCGCCTGCGGGGCAAGCGAGGGGGCCGTCGGTATATTACGGCGCATGTCTGGATCTCAGCCGAGCTCCGCGGTAGTGTTTTGAGCATTCAACGCCGCTGAACTGACTCTTTTTGTCAAGGGGTTGTGTTCCGCCTTGATGAGACTATCAGGTGTTTGGAAGACCCCACGTTTTTTTGTGCTATTAAAAATAGTCCGCTTCGTTCTCACACTTGTTTTAGTCCGCTTTCCTGCCCGCTGTATCTAACACCATCATCAGTCCAGTTTTTTCACCCTTTCTAGCAGCAGCCCCTCTTTGTGAAAGCCACGGACGGCGCTTCTATGTGTATATTGTGTTCGCTTCTGTATGCTTGTATCGGCGGAGTGTGTGCTGTCATACGTCACGCAAGGCAGGCGCACAAAAACGAGCAAGAAGAGCGGCGTTTTTTGGCGTTCCATTACCCCTTTTGTGGCTTGCGACGTTCCCGGGATATCAAGAGTCAACCCCATCCCGAGGGAAAACCTTGTATACCGCCGTATCACATCTTACGTGAAAGTACCCTCTTACCGCATCCAACCGGTACCCCAATGCCACCCGTGCCGCCTGCGATGGTCAGAACGACTGAGAAAACGCGACGCTCGTGCCGAACGGCTGCTTGCACTTGTCGAAGTGATAAAGTCGGTCGAGCGGGCAACGGCGTGCCTAGAGGATGCGGCCGTCGATTGTTTTCGGTTCAACAAGTGAGCAAAACATGTGTGTGGCATGTCGTACTACTGCTGTGGTGGCTGGTCAGGCTGTCAGTACGCCCAACTGGCACGCACGTGCTGCCTGTTAGCTCGGTGGCTATGCCGTCTATCTAACACTGTGCGCGTATCTTGGCGTGCAAACGGACTTGGGCGCCCGCCGAACTGTGGTCTGCGATATTTAAGGTCGGCATACTACGGCAACCACCCTCCAGTTCCCTTTGCCATTGCCATGATCGTTAAAACATGTTCGTGGGTGTTCTTGAGTTCATGTATCTTTTTGGTTTGTTGTGTTGTGAAAATGATTGCCAGCTCAGTAGCTATGATGTACCCTTGGTACATCTTAACAATAAAAGGTGTTTTCAGTTATTAATAGTGCGCAAACATAATTGGGCCACCCGCCGATTTCTGGGCTCCGTTGTTTGAAGCGAGGCCGGCAACGGAAACCAACCTCTCGGCTCCTTCTCGCTGTCACGGATGTTGAAAAAAAAACGCATATCGGACAGATCGCCCCGTAGATCATGTAGAGCATCGATATCCTATGTTTTTGTCGCTATTATGTGTCGTGCGGTATCTGTGTAGTACAGCTCCAACCCAGGAAACATAACATGTGCTAGAAGAGCATTCCGATTGTCTGGCTCTCGCCCGGCAACGTGATTTATACGCCACGCAGATCACATTGACTCCGATTGTCTGGCTCTCGCCCGGCAACGTGAATTACACGCCATGCAGATCACATTGACCAGGGATGATCTATCTCACCTGAAAGACTCAGGTCATGCACAGGGAGTGATCTGTCCGGCAATGTGCGGCAATTGCTCCAGGGGGGTGGTATCCAACCTCCCGCTTCTTTCTCGTTACCATGCCAGTTCAAACTTTTTTGGGGTGGAGGCACGGGGCCAGTCAGTGCACGACGTCGCCCCGCGATTTCTCTGTGGCGGTTTTTTGCACCCTCGAGGAGGGGAAAAAAGCCCGGCAGCCGGACTACTTACGTTAATGTAGATCGTACATCGCACCCTTGCCCTACCAAAGACGCCTTCGAAGGTGGTTCAGTATCTTTGTCTCTTATTATGTGGTGTCCTGCACTGTACAGGACGTCTCCTGGTTTCTCCATGAGGGTTTTGCATCCTCGAGGAGGGGGGACTGAAGACGGGGAGCGGGATGCTGCGGCGGCCGAGACTCTGGCCGCATGGCGTCGGGCAGACACTAAGGCAAGATAAGCAGCCCCTGCACTGCACCAATTGGGACGCTATCTTTTAGAGCGACATGTAGCAAAGAGCAAAAAGAGCCGCAAGGTCGAAAATTTTATTTGCGTGGCAAACCTTTCCATCGCCTACCTGCGGTGAACTTGACCTTTTCCCCCTCCCGCTCCCGGTGAACTTGACTAAAATTGTTCTTCTATGCTTAGTACGTTGGAAATACTTCCACCACTTGCATGTGGAGAACTCGACGCGAGTTTCTCATTTCAGGCTCGATACGCGGCTCAAACGAAAGCTCAAGAATGGTTGAAAGCCTTGCGTCCTCCTCGAGGAAAGGAAGAGGTCCAGGAGAAAACTGGAGCCTTTGTAAATGGAAACGTGCTGCCCTGTCCTCATGCCGCAGCGCCATGCAAGAATAGGGGTGCTATACACTACCGCAGGCAAACGTGCCTCCTTGAATACGACTTTTTTTTTCACACACGCATCTACTTTCCAGCTTCTGGACAAGCTGTGGTCCCAGGTATCGTCCCTTCTCCGCTCCGGTTCTTGCCTTAAATTTTTATCGCGCATAGGGTTCAGCAACCTCACTGCTCGTCGATTTTTCATCAAATGTTGCTAACTCACGCTCCGTACTTTCCGCAAGTCCATATATATGCGCACAAGAAAAATTCCCCACGAAGTGAGGTATATACGAGACCAGCAGCCACAAGTGCGTGAAATTCCGCCTAATTCACCTGGGTCAGGAGGTGCTGGTCCGCTCATAGCATACATTGTGCCGTGTCCACAGCCAATTATTTACATTCGAATAATGAAACTAAATAGACGTATATAGGAGCGGCCGAGCAGGACTTTTTGCTAACGTTGGGACCAACAACCGTTCTGCGCGTGACTACTGTATCGCATCTAATAAAAACGAAAACTAAAACATGCCAAGCCAAACTCCAAACGCCATCCTCTGCAAATGCTCCAACAGCGGCGCAAGCAGGCGGAGGCGGCGGCCTTGCGGACTGCGAACGAAAACAGAAACGCCGGAAAACCCTCGAGATCCAACTCCCCCGTCAAGTCGCAGGGTCGCGCAGCGGAGCGTCCGCGGCCAAGCAAGTTCGAGGGTGGGGGACGAGAGCGTCCGCAACCAAGCGGCCGAGGAGATTCTCATGGGAGGAGTAAACGCGAAAAGGATGTCCAAGTTACGGTTCCGACGACCAACGACAACCTGGCTACTTTTGAGCAGGTGCTGTGATGGCCAAGGGGTGCGAGGCATCACACGGGTAGGGGTTGCAGTGGTCGGTTGAGCTCCTCGAGTTAGGCGCTGTCGGTTATTAGTAGGGGTACGAGGCATCACACGGGTAGGGGTTGCAGTGGTCGGTAGAGCTCCTCGAGTGAGGCGCTATCGGTTATTAAGTATGGCAATGTCACGAGCATACAGTAATTGTTTTCAGGACTAGCGCATATGGAAGACTGGTCGGGTTGCGATTAAGGAATGCCTTCGAAGTCATGTTTCCGTTTGTGAGATGGTCAGCTCCTCATGACAGGAGCTCAGAAAATTCCTAGAATCTGCTGCAGCACCCCTTAGTGTGGGATGGTTGGTACCCCTGTTTCCGCTATATCCTCAGGCTGGAACCGTTCGCGGAGAGCTTTTAAAATCCAACCCTTGCAGAATTGCAAATAGTATATCCGCTCTGATTCCAAGTAGTTTGTCCCCAAAAATCGTGGGTGGATCTCTAAAATGACCATTAAAAATGCAGATCATTTAAGGTAGCTATTCGCGCGCGTAGCTCCAAGCCTCTGCGAAATCAGGCACCAAAATCGATGGGCATCCCCCTACCGTGCCGTACCTTACTTAGCCTTGGTCAGGTCAGGTCAGGGCTGAGATGCGGCGGCCGCTTAAATCTACGTCTACGCAAAATTAGCAGGGTGTCTAAGAACGGTACGAAATAGAACATATTTGAGGTACCCGGGTACTAGCCCTGATGATCGTGGTCGTACCCGGGTACATACTCGGGTATAACATATATCGAGAATAATGGATATGTATGTATGTATTGTATGTATGTATGTATGTATGTATGTATGTATGTATGTATGTATGTATCATGTATCCGGGTTTGACCAAGATAGCCGGGGTTGTACCCGAGTACTTAGAGTACATATCCGGCTCTGACCAAGATATGTCATTAATTATTTCTAGATGGCGGAGGAAGGCAATAGATACATGCAGGGGACAGGGGTGAAAATAATCAATTAATCCTGTTTCAAGACGTTAATTAATGTCGGCGTTTCAGGACGACGACATTGTCCTGATTACAGTGTTTCCCCGCAACATCGATAAAGCGCATCCCCTACTAATTACACCCTTGCGGAAAAATCCTATCTTGCCTTATTCGTTGGGGCGTGAAAAATGCAAGGGCTGAGATGCCGCATCCGAGGGCGTCGCGGGCCTGTGCACGCCAAATTCTTTACGTGCAATAAAAACTTGTGAGGAAGGGAACTTGGGAAACGGTTGGCAGAGGGTCGTGGGAGAGATACTACTGATTTGCGGCACGATGTTCGCTTTTTTACGGGAGGAGCAGAATCTACGCTGTGTTGCCGGAGGTGCGAACGAAACAGAAGAGGACGGTCCTACCTTGTCAAGTCTTTCTCCGAGGAGCTTGAATATATATCTTGGGAAATGACCATGCAATCAATGCGCGTTGATGAAGAAAGATCTGTTGTCTCCACCCCCCCCCCTTTTTGTTTCTGGCCATCAAGGGTAGGGTAGGGGGGGGTGTTGGAAATCTTAATACCCCCTTTTTTCGCTACCAGGTATCGGTTTTGAGCCATCACACCACCATACCATCACAATCATACCACGAGGGACTGCCGTGCCTCACAAAAAAAAGAAAAAAAAACAGTTTCGACTGATTCTACGATAGCCCCCCCCCCCCCCCCCCAAAAAAAAAAAAACCAACGGTTTTCTTTAAAGAACGTTTCACGGGCTGCCCAGCACGAGGAAGGATGTTTTATGAGAGATAATACCTTCAAGCATTTTTGTTGTATGCCTAGGGCAATCGAACGATGACGTCGGGGTGGCAAAGGGGGGGAACCGTGTTTCGGGAGATACGGCCGGGAGCTGGTTTGGAAACCCGGCGATTTCGTTAGAGAAAAGTTCGGGGGGGGCTACCGTAGTAAGAACCTTTCGGTGTTTTTTTTGTTATCGCAACCCGCAGCTTACCATTCCATGGTGCATTCGCATCGTCAAAGTTAAGACCGCTAAGAAGGAACAGCGGGGTCACTTGCGCGAGTGGCCCCGAGCCACAAAAGAAAGAAAAAAAATAGTGACCACGCCCCCTACCTTACGCGTGGTCTGGCGTCGACGACGACTCGATCGTGGAGGCCGTCACAACCGTCATTGCTGACCTGCAATGCAATACATGAGGTACATTTTGTGGATAACTTTTTTTTAATTGTCGCATGTACATTTCTGTTTTGTTTTGTTTTTTCGTGGTGATCTTCACATCATATCCCGGTTTCGTCGTCTTTTTTTTTTTTTGTAAATGGCAGAAACGCCGTACATTGCTGGATGGAAGAGCGTATTATTATCAATACCAACACTGCTCACAACCATTCCACCTCTCGGACATACACAGTCGAAACTCTTCCTTCGCCTGCGTACCGTGAAATCAAAAACAGAGAGCTTTGAAATCATCCCAGCACAAAAACGCCTCCGAAGCTGTGGCCTCCCTCCTCCAAAGGAAGCGGGCAGTCGTCGCAATTCGCGAATCGTCGCGCTTGGGTCGAAACAAGGACGCATGGGCGAGATCGGGCACATCCCCTTTTTGTATCGCGGTGAGTCACTTGAGAACGTTTGCGCGCATCCCGCAGTTTCGACATGTCACGCTACACGCGCTGTTGCCGCACGCGAGGATTCAGGTTCACGCGCGTAACTGGTACAGTACAAGATCCCTAACAAATAAGAAGCAGGAATGCTGAACCAGGCTGGATTTCTTGCCTTGAAAACGACGCGTTCTACACGGGGCACGTGCTAGGATAGAGGTATACCTTTTTTTGGCGAAAATGGTTTCTGAATGGCGGGGCTCCTTAACCCAAAATCGTCGGGAAAAAAAAAAATAACGCAAAATTGTCGGGAAAAAAAAAATAATACGCCGTTCTTTTTCTCATGATTCTCGTTATATACCTAGGACATGGGGGATTTTTTTCATCCGCGATAAGAACAGGTTTATTTTTTTTTTTCCAACATGAGTTTTTTTGGGAGATGTCTTAAGCGCCGAAAGTGCGGAACCCTCCGAAAAAAAAAAAGGTGGTGCACCTCGATCGTAGCACGCGCGACTACTATCTTTACCATTACTGTTCCAGAAAATTCTTAATAAGAGTCGTTCTACGGTACCCCAAAAAAAAAAAACTTCTCTTTGACGAAACCGCCGGTTTTTTAACCCAGCTCCCGGCCCGTGTCTCCTGAAATACGGTGCCCCCTTGTCGCCCCAACGTCATTCTTTCGATAGACCTTTGCAAGCATGAACATGTTTGAGGATGTTTTTTTTTTTCCATAGCACCCTTCCTCGTGTCTAGCAGCCATGAAATGTTCGTTAAAGGAAAATCGCAGGTTTTGGAAGGGGGGGGGCTATGGCTATCGTAGAATCAGTCCTAACCATTCTAAATTTTCAGGCCTGGGGTCGAGGCTACGGCAGGGGGGGAACGTTGCGGGGCCTGTTTTTCCTGTGTCTCGGGGTCGCTCTCGCGAATTCTCCGCCTATTATTTTGTGGTCTGTTGTGTTCCTAATACCTTGTACCTTTCGTGCTGTTTTAAGTTTGCCCACATGGAAAGCGCCGAGGGATGGTTAGATACGCCGCGCCGACCATGTCGCCTGAGTTAAGGTTTTTCGTTGGCGTACAGAGTCACTCAGGCGAGTGGCTCAAGCACCGTAGTGCAAAGAAGAGAGTATTTACACCCCCCCTCCCCCTCCCGTACTTCCATAGTCATGATCCTGGCTTTCATTTTAGCTTGTTTCTTGTTTGGTGTCCTGAACTGTATCGTCTCTGCAGTTCCGTCGAAACACTCATATATACCTGCGACAACCCGTTTTGTGCCTGCCAAACGTCGCTGAGCACGATGTCACTCAGTGCGACGACGCGTCACGCAAGTCAAAGGGTCCGTCGCGCTAAAATACAGGTGGAAAAAATTACCGTTTACGAGATTTACGTGCGCGAAATTCGCTCCGTGTCATCCGTTGAAGCACTCGGTATCAGACCGTTTCGTGTCCGGATAAGTCGCTCAGCGCGATGTTTTATCACGCGATTTATTTCGGTCCGTCGCATTTCACGCGGCGCCACCGTAAATGACTTTCGCCCGCGAATATTTCGAGATCGACGCGCGGCACCGTAGAGCTAGCGGGCAGTCGTCGCAGTGTGCTAGTCGTCACGCTTGGGTCGAAATAAGGACGCGCGGGCGAGGTTGGGGTCATCCCGTTTCTGTATTGGGGCAAGACGCGCGCTTACGATGGAGGTGTCGGCAAAACATGGATATCTATGACACAAACAAATTGCGGTACAAACCGAGCCAATGAGCTTCAGCCCGGCTTCAACACATTGTACGTAGGTTATCTGTTGAAATTGTAACGTGTGACGTGCCCACCGTTGTTTTTCCTTGACGTTCCTCACCGGTGGCACCTCGGGCGGTTTGGCGACATCCGCCGAGGATGCAGATTCAGCGTCTCCCTTCATGGCTTCGTGCCTCGCGGAGGTTCATAGCCTTCGCCCATCGCGGCAGACTGGTGGCCGTGTCTCAGGCATCGCCGTTCGTCTATTGGGAAACCCTGGTGGGTTAAATCGTATCTTTTTGAGAAACCGCGGTGTGTAAAAGCGAGGCTGTCAGTCTTTTTTTTGTAAACCCTGGTACGTGCGCGTTTTGTCTGTTGAAGTTGCTGTAGGAGTCACTCGATAAGGCCGGTATGCGCGGAAAGCGTCGCCGTTGGTCTGGGAATGACCCTGCTGTACAAAGCGAATATTTCGGTCTCTTTTTAAACCCTTGGTACGTGTGCGTTTCTTTTCGTTAAAGTTACTGTAGTAGTCCCTCGATAGCGCGCCGGTATGTGCCAGACGGAGTCGCTGGCTCTAATTCGGAAACCGACACTATTCCGAACTGACACTTTCCGGGGATTTTTTTTCCGATATGTGCCAAGAAACTCATAGACCCTATATACAGCGAACGACCGGCCTTACTAAACCGGCACTATAAAGGGACCACCACGACTCTAGTTGAAATGCGTGAGCTGTGAGTTCGACGTATCGAATGGTCCATACCTGGTACTTAGCTTTACAGCCAAAGAGATACATCGGTCGCATGCTTTCTATATATCTATTTACTATCGGCAGTATTTCATAAGATGTCCGTTCGACGACGGAATAGCCGACGCAGCGGACGGAGATTGCTGGTGCCAACAAACCGGGGTGGCCGTTTTTTGTTGTTCACCGTAATTCTGCGTTGTTTTCCTGCTGAGAGTCATGTTGAGATTTGCTGCGTATTAGCACCAGGAGTTGCTGCCGTCCCAGTTTTTTCTGCTTCGATTGCACGCTTCAGGGTGGTTCCAGCTCGTCGTGTATGCAGAGCTACGTTGTCATCCAAGCATATTAGTAGAGCATACGGTACCATTGCCGGCAAACCTTCTCCCTCTGTTCGGCCGGAAACCCCTTCCCCCAACCATGCCGTACTACGAAGAGCGTTGCAGAAATGCGCTCCACCCGCCAGCGTGGCATTATTCCTCTCCGAACAAAATACCTGGTACCTGACATCCAACTGTACTCCACACACATGCCAGGTACGATACTCGTACGACACGACCAATTCATATATTTCTCGAGTTTTCCGATTTTGTCTTGTTGGCAATGATCGCCAATCACAGTCAGCCCGCCGCCCCCCTAAACCAACGAAAAAAAACAAGGCGGCCGACGAAGAAAGCAGGAGTCGAGTTCTTCGCGAGATCCTCGAGCCGTTCCTAAAGAACGCCGACCTGGTGAAGGCAATGTTCGCCGCCGGTAGTACACCACCGACGGCACCCCCAAAAAACCTTACTGCAGAGGCTGTCAAAGAAAACACTTCCGCCGGCGACGATGAGGATCCTGCTGACGCCACCACCGCCACTTCACCCCATATCGACGGCAGCGGCATCGGTAAGGGGAGTCGCGAACAAGAGGAGGGTATGGACGATGCGTGGTTGCAACCCCCCCCACCCACCACCACCGCGGCCACTGCCTCCGGTGTTGAATCGCAACATCCCGGTAGCTGTCCAAGCGTTGAAAACGAGGAGCAACCCGGCATCAGGTCGTGGGGCTATCTGTCGAGTCTCGCGGCGAGAGGAGGCTGGAAAGTGGACGCCGCCGAGATCGCACGCAGGGACGATTCGGTGGAGTTGAAGTTCGACTCAATAGCGTTCGACGTGTTCGTTCGTACGGGCGATCGAGGGTCCGAGAGGTGGGTGGCGATTACATGAAGTCCTGTCGGACATTGGTGTTAGCCCGCTTACAGAAGCTGGGGATCTCTGGGGACGACCGCAAGCATTACCGAATTTAATTTTTTCAGGCTTGTCGGTTTTCATCGAATTTCGCCAGACTCGCGATTTCGCAGGTATAATAAACCCTATTTGCCTATCTGTCACCCTACATACGCCAAGGGAAGTTCGGAGCTCATCGCTGCTACTTTGGCGGAGAAAAAATTCAACCCCATGTGTGTGCATTGCTGATATCGTATGTGCGATTTTTCGATACCGTTTCTCTGCAAAATAGGCGAACTGCAACAGAGGGGATAACCGGGACAGCGTTTAGTCCACGGACGCCTGCGAGACCATCAAGAACCAACAACTGCAGAGCCGAGTCAGCAAGTCGCGAAGACGACGACGACGACGACGACCACCACGACGCTTCCACTGTCCCTAGCGCGATCGTCACTAACGCGGTACCATTCCGCTTAGCGCAAGGGTTGCCTCGAGAGCTCGGACCTCTCCTCTTTGACGCAAATATAGACGCCGACATTCTTGCAGGTAAAAAAAAAAGAAGAAATTATTCGCCGGCAAGCGTCAATAAAAATAAAAACAAAAATAATACCCCTCGCCGCCAGCACGTAGAAAAAAAACGATTTCTCGCCGTCGCCAAAAGTATAAAGCCTGCTAAACCTTGTTGCCAAAGCGCAAGTAAAAAACAACACCCCTTCACCGCGAAAAAAGTTTAGTTCGAGTCCTCGACGGTAGAAGGCATAGCCGACTTCTTGCTGACCAAAGGGGGCAAAACCTCACTCCTCGTTGTTCGCCAACCGGTGAAAATTCCACCGCCACCCCGTTCTTGCAGGTAAAAACATCGACCCCTCACCTTCAGAAAAAGAGAAATCTGACTCCCCGGCAAAAAAAAGTACAGCCGACGACCCCTCGTCGCCAAAAAGAGGTAAAATGGACTCCTCGTCGCCAAAAACGGACGCGTTGGAATTGAACCCACAGGAGCAGCAGCAGGAGGAGGAGGAAGAGGAGGAGGAGGGCGAGGGGTTCGGCTTGGGACAAGGGTGGGGGGGACGTGAGATCTGGACCCGCAAGGCTGACCCGCTCGGAACTGGAGAAGTTTTCAGCCACATATCACGTGGCGAGCAGTCGGATGATGACGTGGTGGGTGCTATTGAGGTTCGGCTACGCGCCGGGCCGTTGGGCGTTGCGGAGTTGGCTAGAGCTGGGCTGCCGAAGGATGTGTCCGCGTTGGTGGTGGGGGTTGATGGCGGTGATACCGGCGATGGGAAAGGGGTAGGTGGCAGCGGCAGCGGCGGTGCGAGTGGTGTGGGCGCTACTGGAGGGAAGGCGGGAACATCTCGCACCCACTGATGTAGCGGCGTTTAGTTTGCTCGGTCGGAGTGATACCAGTAACGCGAAAGGGATGTGCGGCGGCGGCGGCGGTGGGGGTGTTATGGATCTACTGGGAGGGAGACGGGGATATCTCGCGCCAACGAACGAAGCACGTTCTTCTTCGGTAGGAGCAATGTTGCGGGGGGGGGGTTCTTGATCTCATTTATTATCCTCGCGCTACTCTCGTCCTCCCTCCCAGCAGTAATTCAGATCCGGGGTCACATAGCGGGCCCTCCTCCCCCCTCCCCACTACGGCACATGACTACTTTAATTTTGTCGCGTGAATAAATCAGAGAGTGCACCATTACTCGCGTATTTCATCGTACTGGTGGTGGTGGTCCTCACTTTCTGTTTCTTCGTCGTCGCCGAGGTTTTGTTGTTGTTGTTGTTGTTGTTGTTGTTGCCAGTAACGCCGCACCATTACTCGCGTATTTTATCGTACTGGTGGTGGTGGTCCTCACTTTCTGTTTCTTCGTCGTCGCCGAGGTTTTGTTGTTGTTGTTGTTGTTGTTGCCAGTAACGCCGCACCATTACTCGCGTATTTTATCGTACTGGTGGTGGTGGTCCTCACTTTCTGTTTCTTCGTCGTCGCCGAGGTTTTGTTGTTGTTGTTGTTGTTGTTGTTGTTGTTGTTGTCGTTGTTGTTGTTGTTGTTGTTGTTGTTGTTGTTGTTGTTGTTGTTGTTGTTGTTGTTGTTGTTGTTGTTGTTGTTGTTGTTGTTGTTGTTGTTGTTGTTATTGTTGTTGCCAGTAACGCGGCGCACGATCGGGTGGAAAACATATAAATAAATAACGACCCGTGCTACGGTCGAGGTAGCCTTGTTAGGCCTTTTTCCTTTTCCGAATGGCGGGGTTTCCTAACCCAAAATCATTGTCCGAATTTGCCGTTTTTCTTTTCAATCTGACGTTTTTGTATACCTAGGTCACGGTTTTGTTCATCTTATTGCATTTTCATCTTACTCAAAGTTAGTTTATGTGTGGGACACAAGCAAAGACCTCCTCAGGTTCGGAGCCTCAGGAAAACAATGGTTGGCGCACCTCTGTTGTAGCATGTGCCTCACGCGACAGGAGGAGTGCTTTGACGGCTTTGACGAGATGGGGCCAGCTCACGATGTACAACAATATTCGCCAGGATGTGAAAAGCACGATGCGGAGCTTGCTTCAAAGATTCGTAGGACAAAAGCATCTAGCTGCCTCGGCGGCCGATCCGTCCGCCCGACTGAGCTTCCAAGTTGGCTCAAAGGGAACCTCAACTTTGTCGCGACCTGACCAAGTAAAATCGCACTCTAGCTGTCACCCCGCACTACCACAATGTACTCGTTGCTACAGCAGCGTAGGCGAGTTTTAGGTTTTCCGAACAACACCAAAGCTGTCATAACTTAAACTCTTTCTACACTATTTTTTTTTTTCTCGCTATACGAAACACTTGCGAACAGCGGTGCCCGGAATAGCCTTCCCACCGCTGCAAAAAATTCCCATACAACTTTCTAAACGATTTGCCCTATAAAACAACGTGGGCACAGTGCTTAAGAGGCGAACTCCCGCACTCTCCACCGAGATAGGCAGTTGACAAATAGAACTTGGAGAGGGTAACATGGACGACGTAAGTGTTTTAATATATCCTCGGGTGGGTGGGAAAAAGAATGAACCTTAAGCTCGCCACTCTAAGGTGCAAGTGTCGTGTGTCAATTTAGGTTTGGGTTGTCGAAAAAAGGGTGCTGCGTATTGAGAGCAAACATGTCCTGCCTATATATATGCCGCCATGCATTGCGCACCACGCAACACCCACGGCATTTTCACACTACTAATAGCATGCGCGGCATACACATTAGTAATTGTTTGCAAGTGGGTTTCTCACTCATACGTGTTTGTGCGGCGTTCACATTACTATTTATTTATGCTCGTGTTAGCGAAAGCGGGGGCTGTCCGTCTCGTCCCCCGACAGCATGGCCATGCTGACGGTATCGTGCGACCCGCTCGGGCTGTTTTCTTGATGCAGCGGCTCGATTGAATTTGGCGCTCCTCCGGTGGAGTCCGAACCGGAAGACGGGCCCAAATACGGTGGTATTTTAGCCGTGACACTCGTCTGGTAGCTACCACCACCACCACCACCACCACCACCACCACCACCACCACCACCACCACCACCACCACCACCACCACCACCACCTCCTCCACCACCACCACCACCTTCTCCTCCTCCACCGCCACCAGCACCACCAGCACCACCACCACGTTCACCCCCACCACCAACATCTTCTCCTTCTGCTGTAGAAGGTTTCATCGCGTCGGAGGCGTGTGGCGAATCGTCGGCGTTTTCCGGGGTCTTACCGGCGTTTTCGTTGATCGCCCCCCTTTCTCGGAAATCATCGATGGAACCAGTTGGGTCTACCGTCACCCCCCCCTTCAGGGCATCAAAAGAGTCACGTCGGGAAACCCTTCTAGCACCTCCTCCAACAGTAGAAGGGGTAGACTTGACTATGGGGGCCGACGTCGCCCGGAATATCAACGGTAGCTGAGCCCGTCCGGGCTCTCGATATGCCGGAAGCGTGGTCGCTAGATCAGGCGGGAGAAGCTTTATTGCCTGTTCTTCCAGCGGGCCGTTTGAGAGGATATTTTTCTGAACCGTTAGTGCACGCGATCTGGGTCCAACTGTGCCCACAGATGACAACAACGCCCCGCCTTTGATTTCGCCTTTTCCTGCTTGCGGTAAAATTGCACCGCCTCTGAGCGTTTTGCCTTCACGCTGCTGCGGCCTTCTTCTTTTAGAGTTGCTGCTTCCTGTCCATCCCTTGCTATCACTGGGTTTCCAATTAGCATGTTCGCATTTCCCACTGACGTCACTGGGGTCCCGAGCTTTCTGTCCGTACTTGCCGCTGGAATCTCCCTCTCTCCGTCCACCATTTTGACGTGGAGGCAACATTCCGCCTTCCTCGGTTCGTGCATCGTATCCGCGCGACGGATTCCATCCCTCCCCGCTTTCTGCATTATTTCGACGCGGCGGGTTTTTCTCACCCGCGGTGCGTGCTCTATCAAGACTCGGGTCAAAACTAATTGGACCCACCCCCCACGCACTGGCCCGTCGACGGTTCACCGTTACGAGCACGTCCCCGCTCATAGTAAGAAGACGGACCGCCTTGTTGTGGTAGCTATCCTCCTGCCGCCTTCGCTCGTCGGTGATGCTAGGCCTCTCCGCACGCGCGAAAGACGAAGGGCCGACGACGGTCAACGGCCGCCACCGCCGCCGCCGCCCTCCTCGAGCCCCGCCGCCCCCTGTCAATGGGCGTCCTAATAAGTTTGACGTTCGCGTCGTCGCCGTGGATGGGAATTTTCCCGGGCGATTTCGATCCGTTTCTGTGGTCCCGATCTTTCTGGGATCGCCGGTCCGTTGATGTGGGGGCGTGCGTTGGAGATACGGGTAGTCGGGGAATAAGGGCCGTCCGGTAGCGGTGGCGGATGAGGTTGCTGAACCGGTTACCACCCGGGCGTGGTAGCTGTCCCCCCTGGGGTTGTTGTCGGTTATCAACCGGGTGTGATGTACATCCGCTCGCTGGGTAATGCTGGTGTGCTGGCCAGTGGAGCCTTGGATGGTGGAGTTATCGTCTTCGAAATCGGCGTCTGTTGCGATCGACGACATGCTGTCGACCGACATTCGGCAACAGCTGTTGTTTGACGCTGGGGAGAAGGTCGTGACGGTCCTCGGCCGGGGACGGCGAACCGGTTCGCAGAACATGCTTGACTTTGGAACCATCCCGCACACTTGCTGTTGGGTAAAAAAAAAGGAGATAGAGATGTTTTATCACAAGGGGAGGTGGCGGGAGGGCGAGGCGGGGTAGGTGGGTGGGTGGGTGGGTAGGTGGGTGAGTGGGTGGGCCGGTGGACGGGGTGGACGAGTGGTTAAGAGCAATACATAATGGGGATCGTTACAAGTGAAAAAAACGAAGGTTTTCTTGGTGTTTAGAGCTATGTGAGAAGAGGGGGCATACATTTTCTGACTGGTTAGGGGGTTGTAGAGGTGTTTGGCAGGAGGGGAACACGGTGAGCGGGGAGGAAGGTGGGCGGGCGGGTTGGTGGGCGAGAAACAGGAGAAAATAATGGGGATCATTACAACTACACAAACAAGCTGAAGAGGCATGTCAAGCTAGGCAATGCAAACATCTAAGTGGGATCGTTATATCTGCACCGACTGACAAGGCTTGTTGATGTTTAGAGCAGCGCGACAAGCGGCGACAGACGCAGGGATCGCAAATCTCAGACACGAACACTTTACGGCATTACCGATAAGGCGGACTACCCAATTACGGTGGGAAATATCAGGAAACACTGACAATCGTTACCGATGCACATGCTGAAAACGTTAGAAGGGGTTGCTACTCTGCGACATTTCACCTTGACCTCCCACGGGTCTTGCAAGCTGTACGTCGCTGGGCCCGGGCCCGGCTTCTTCGGCTCCTGCGGCACTCGCGACCGTGTCGGCTTGCGCGGTTCGCGCCCTGTTTGCATCGAGTGACACGACTGCCACCTAGACTCCTGTACGCGACCAGCTAGAGATTGTTTCGGCCCCGCCTCGGTCCTGTACCACTTGTCTCCCACCGCATGCCGTGGTTTGTAGTCCGGGTCGTGCTTGAACGCGGCATCGCCTGTCACAGGATGGTTTTTGTTCGATGAGTGTGGATAGACCAAATTTTCTACATTGAAAAACAAAAACAGCTGTGAGATCGAGGATTTCGCCTGTAAATGAATTTGGAACGTGCGTGTGATGTTCCGATCGCGCGTGCTATGGAGCGTGTATGTCCTCATGAAGGGTTGCTGTTGTTGTGTTTGTTGCTCAAACAATTTAACTCGCGTGAAGGATTGCTGTTGGTGTTGTTATCACATGAACTCAAACAATTAAGTCCACGGTCACGGGATAGGCTCCAGTCACTCTGGAGTGGAAGAATACTCGAGTGAAAAAACAAAACAAAGGTGGTATTTTTACACATATACATCACACACAGCTGAAGCAAGTCATACACCAGCCGCAAAAAGATACAATAGCTGTCGCTAAAACGAGTGACAGCTGCTGATGATAGATGTAACTGTCGTCAGACGTGGGCGTCCACGGGCCATAGTGTCTGCTGTCGCCCTTCTGGCGTTGGCACACGGACCGAGTTTGGGTCAATCGCCCCCAACGGACGTCTCTCCATGATGACCTACTCTCACCACGAGACAGTAGTAGATACACTCAGCGGACACACCCCTAGCGGGCACACACTCTCCATGCCCGCTCTCCGCTGGCCACTATTGTCGCCCGCTGCGCCCGTTGTCTGTGCGCTGCCCGCTGTGTGAGCGCTGTGTGCCGGCTGTGTTAGCGGTGTGTGCTGCTGTTTTTAGCCCGTGTGGTCTGCTGTGTGTGTTTTGTTGCTCCGTGGTGGTCTGCCTCCACCTGCAGTCTAAAATCAAATGATCCCACACTGAAATCGAGTTTAGTCGAAGACACGCACGTGCAACCTATTTTTTTTTCATGGGAGCCTATAATATTGCGAGGCTCAGGTGTAGGAGGTACAATAGCTGTTGCTAAAACGAGCGACAGCTGATAGATGTAACTGTCATCAGACGTGTGCGTCCACGGGCCATTGGTTCGTGTGATTGCGAGGGGCACCACAGGTGGAATACAGCCGATGTGACGTTTGGCCCAGCAGAGCCTCAACGGCAGTTGCGTCCTGACCTGCGTTCCCCCGTCCTGCCAAGTAGTGTCTTCGGGAGAAATCGGCACACACCCTCTATATCTCTCCTGAGACGACCAATTCCCCCCCTGAGTACCCTCTGCACTTGACGACAACGTAAAGGGGGAGGTTCGGCGGGGCCCGTCGTCTGCAAACACCAACTCGACGACTTGGCCTCGAATGCCATTTACGAGTCCAACTTGTTGGTACAGGTTCTTCGTGAGCATGACCTTGGCTCCCTTAGCTAGGTAGAGGTCCCTCTCAAGCCCCTCCGCCGTGTCTGCTGTCGCCCTTCTGGCGTTGGCGCAGGGACCGAGTGTAGGTCAATCGCCCCCAACGGACGTCTCTCCATGATGACCTACTCTCACCACGAGACAGCAGTAGATACACTCAGCGGACACACCCCTAGCGGGCACATACTCTCCATGCCCGCTCTCCGCTGGCCATTATTGTCGCCCGCTGCGCCCGTTGTCTGTGTGCTGCCCGCTGTGTGAGCGCTGTGTGCCAGCTGTGTGAGCGGTGTGTGCTGCTGTTTTTGCCCGTATGGTCTGCTGTGTGTGTTTTGTTGCTCCGTGGTGGTCTGCCTCCACCTGCAGTCTAAGATGGAATGATCCCACACTAAAATCAAGTTTAGTCGAAGACACGCACGCAACCTATTTTTGCTTCATGGGAGCCTATAATATTGCGAGGCCCAGGTGTAGATTAGAGACTCGCTTCGCTCGAATTAGAAACTCGCTTCGCTCGAATCTTCGCTCGAATATGTTTTGTTTGTTGCTCCGTGGTGGTCGGCCTCCACCTGCAGTCTAAAATCGAATGATCCCACACTAAAATCAAGTTTAGTCGAAGACGCGCACGCAAACTATTTTTTTTTCATGGGAGCCTATATTGCGAGGCCCAGGTGGAGATTAGAATGTGTGTGTGTTTTGTTGCTCCGTGGTGGTCTACGTCCACCTGCAGTCTAAAATCAAATGATCCCACACTAAAATCAAGTTTGTGTGTGTGCTTTGTTGCTCCGTGGTGGTCTGCCTCCACCTGCAGTCTAAGATGGAATGATCCCACACTAAAACCAAGTTTAGTCGAAGACACGCACGTGCAACCTATTTTTTTTTCATGGGAGCCTATATTGCGAGGCCCAGGTGTAGAGTAGAAACTCGCTTCGCTCGAATCTTCGCTCGAATGTGTTTTGTTGCTCCGTGGTGGTCTGCCTCCACCTGTAGTCTAAAATCGAATGATCCCACACTAAAATCAAGTTTAGAGCAAACTATTTTTTCTTCATGGGAGCCTATATTGCGAGGCCCAGGTGGAGATTAGAATGTGTGTGTGTTTTGTTGCTCCGTGGTGGTCTGCCTCCACTTGCAGTCTAAAATCAAATGATCCCACACTAAAATCAAGTTTAGTCGAAGACACGCACGCAAACTATTTTTTTTTCATAGGAGCCTATATTGCGAGGCCCAGGTGCAGATTAGAAACTCGCTTCGCTAAAATAAAAATGAAATCGGAAGTCGTACATGCCAGGTACGAGTCAAGACTCGCGATTGAAATCGAGTACATCTCATGCCACCGAAAATCCCAAATAATGTACATTCAGATCGGCGACCCCGCTGGGTGCTAGTGCCAGCAGGTCCGACAGGACGACCTCACGAAGACGGTCTTGTCCACTATTCGTTCTGTGCACGGAAAGTACCTGACCCGTGTTGAGGGAGTGGCGGTTATATAGTTCGGGACCTGTTTAACGCGGTTTCGTTTCGCCTGTCACAGAGCTTTGTGTTTTGTTTTTTGTTCATATTTAAAACACACACACAAACCTCTGTGGCAGGCGAAACGCGTCGAGTGTTCCACGCTAAGTCCTAGTAGTCTGGCGTCGGTCAAGGCGTCAAGTCAAGGAAAAAATTGCTCTCTGTCAAAGGCTCATGGCACGCAAAACAAATAAAATACAGACCTCAACGCGAGTGACCCGTGTCTGGTGGGTCATGGCTCTCTTACCGCCAGGTATTTGCCCTTTGTTTGTTTGTTTGTTTTTTTTTTTCGATGAGTATGGAGTGGCGGTTGAACGCCTGCTTCGATAGTGTTAGAGCACTTCTGGGTCATACCACGGTAGGGCCGCATTTCTTGACCAAGAGTTTCAGACCGGTTGAGCTCCTCACATGTGGAACCATCGGTTCACAGTATAATAGTTTTACGATAACACATGTTTTAGGACTTCTAGCGCACAGAAAATGCTGGTCGGATTGCGCAAACCGGATGCATTCGAAGTCACGTCTCAGGTTAGATGTTGAGCTCCTCGCGTTTGGGAGCTCAGAGATTTCCGCTGCATCCCATTAGCTCTCCCACGCTAAAATAAAAAGGTCTGTGACAGAAAGGCCTCTTCGGCTCAGCGAAATGCCTAGTCAACATCGTTGGAACTCCACTCGCGTGTACCACACCTGTAGGGTATGGGGTCATTCGTAGCGGTGCACTCTGTGTGATTTTATGATTTTTATCTTCGTGGGTGTGCGAGGTACGAAGCTCTCCTCGTGTGGAAGGCCTCAGGAAAATCGGACAACACACCTAAGGTGGTAGCAGGCGTCTCCCGCACACGCGCAAAGCCTTGAAAGGGTTGTCTTCGGAATTACGCTAAGTACCGACGTCCTTTCGACTTCAAGCGAACGTGCTTACCTGACGTGCCATTCCCGCACTTATCGTGCCCTTTTTTCGTGGTCGATAATACTTTAGATGAGTGAATATGATGGTACGTCTTGCAGTGGTGATGGTGCATGCAAGAAGGACGAGCTTCAGACACGATTGGTCACGCGCAAAAAGCCTAGATGCGCGTCGTGAGGCGAATTGCCGACTAGCCAGCGGGGAAGGAAAAAAAATCGAGAGGGTTTGAAATGCCTTTCTCGCACCCTTCCACCCACCTTTTCTAAACCGAGAAACCCTCGACCAAGTCCGGCCAGCACGCCGCCAGTGCTGGTTCGCCTCCCGCTTATGGTGATCCGCGCCTGTGTCGGAGACATTTGCGAACCGCAGCTGCGGCACGCAAGCGGGGTCGCTGACGTAGGTGCACCGGAAGGGCTGATATTGCGCCATGGGAGACCCCACCTGTTCACAA